>OX422218.1:461215065-462415065 GCA_949130495.1 Sambucus nigra
TTATCTCGAGTTTATAGCGTTTTTGTCTGGTATAACGTGTTCCTGTGTATGAGCCTTCTGGAGTTTATACAGTTTTTATGTATGCTCCAATATCTACACGCAATTTATGGAGTTTATTGAACTCCAATATCTTGACGCAATTTTGTGTATGCTGCATAATTTATGGAGTTTACATAAAAAATTACGTGTTCTTGTGTATGCTCCGCAATTTTGTGTTCTCCCTATCTCCAAAAATTACGTGTTCCTATGTTTTTCATGAAAAGTCTGATGTGTGTTTCTGTTTGCGTTGCATTTTCAAGTTTATTTCGTGTACCAGCTGTTAACTGACTTCACGTGTGCAAAATTACAAGCCTAAAAATAGAGAGAGAGTTAATGGGCAGTAGTCTGAAATTTTAACTTTAATTTTAACAAATATACTTCACCGGGATCAACGGGTCACTTTCCTATTGCCTGAGAACCCAGATAGAGAGAGAGTTGATGGGCAGTAGTCTGAGCACAATGCTCAAGAAAATGATAAATCTTTATCTCTCCGATGCTAAAAAAGTCATTTTTTGTGTCAATGGCTTTTTTATGGTCAAATTTTACGTCTTTTTTTTTTACCAAAACCAGGTATATGGTCAAGTTTTATGGTTTTTTTTTACCATAACTCTAGACGTTTTTGTGCACCTACTGTGTGTGTGTGTGTGTGTTTTTATGGAACAACATAACTGTATGCTCCTTATTTTCCCTCATCCGCCATTCCATACAGCTCCTCAAACGGCTCCTCTTGACCAACATCTTAGCAGCCGTTCCATACGGCTCCTCAAACGCCGCTGAAACCCACGACCCTATTATTCAAGACCCATTATGTATCACCTATAAAATGTATTATTCACAAAAACCCAGTTAGTCAAGACCTATTATGTATAGAGTTTTTGTTTTTGTCTACAGTTTAAGTTTAAGTTACAAAAAACATAGTTTAAGTTTATTTTTCACTATGAGTGATGATTTGGTGCTGCCAATCAAATAGCCGAGAGAGAAGCCATGGCAAATGTGAGTAAATGATCTGTATGAAAAAAACAAAGAATATTTCACCATTTTACCAAAAATATATATGAGAGAGAACCTTTTTCCATCGAACCTCTACCCGCCAACCTCATGTTGTGATCTTATTCCACCATAGCATAACCCAAAAACGTTTGGCAATTGTCATACAATAGATCTAAACTAACTGTATTTGAATTTACAAATGAACAAATAAGTCATAAAAAAAGCCTTTGTGAAGATAAAGAGTTTAGAAGTTGCAAAGAGAGAGATTGTCACGATTTGGTTTCGGTAGAGAAAGTGATTAGTTGATAGAGGTATTATGAGTAGAAGGAAAAATGGGTTTTTAAATTAAAGGAGGAGAAAGAAGAAGTGAAACTTTTGGCAGATTAAAGAACCAATTTTCAGTCATCCTCGAGCCACCCACACATAGGTTTCTTTGATTTATCAAATCCCATCCATGTGGCACCATTTCAAATCATTATTTACAAACCCACCCATGGGGCACCTGCTTTATTCATGTGGGTGGTGCATTGCTCCAACAATGAAATGTCAGTTAAGATTTAGATAACCTCGTTGTGAGTTCTATTACCGTGGGAGCAATTCATGTTTCAATGGATAACCTCAATAACCTTCGGATGTGGCACTCTTTCGTTGGGACTCACACACATTTATACAGATTTTTTTTTGTCACACAAACACTAGAAAATATTTTTTTTAGCAAAAAAATTCTAATTTTTTTTTTGGCAAACAAATAGGGAAAATATTATTTTTTACAAAACAAACACTAAAGATATTGTTTTTGATAAAATAAAAATACTGAATGTTTAACTCATTTAGTCCCTCAAACACTAATTTACCAAATATTCTCTTATTTTTAAAAGTACGCGTTAACGTCACGCCTTATTTTTAAACTCATTTTTTTAAAAAAAATTGTAATAAAAAATTATTTGGGTACATTTGATAGGTTTTAACCTTTATTTTTTAAAAAACAATTCTTTAATTTTGGAAAAAAACCATTTTCAAAATTAAAATAAAAAAATATAAACCCAAGTTAACAACAAAAAAAAAAACACTTCTGCCTCTAACCATTTTTGTCCTATCCGGCGGGTATAATAGTGGGTATAAATGTGTGTCCGTGTAGTGCCTCTCTACTTTATTCTCTCTTTATGTTTTATCCAACGCATCTTCTGTCGTCAAAGGTAAGAAAAAGACGTATCTTTCTTTACTATCCATTTTTGATGTTTTGAACTGGTTATGTCAGAGTATGGGATAAACTAGAATACTGGTCCTGTCTTTATTTCCCTTGCCTCTTCAGCAATTCGTCAGATGTAATATACCCAATAAACTTTATGTTCTCTCATGTTTATGCTGCCTTTCTTTTACTTATGTATACCTCTATTTTTAATCAAGACCCCCTCCCTCTATTTCTTTGTGCTCTATTTCTATATTGTTCAAAGTAGGTGTTGACAGTTGTGCAATCATGGTTATTGAATACCACCATGATCTTTCATTTTATAATTTTTAGTTTATTTTTAACTGTGTTCCTGTGTGTTCCTGTGAGTCAGGCACTAAATAATTCAAAATTTTGAATATATTTTTTTAGCAGTTACTATTTTGGCTATTTACGTAGAATTTTATCATGTACCAACTACACGCTTTGCATCTATATTTAGTTTTAGGGGTTTTTGGGAAAAAAGTCCTCATAATGTTCAAAGTGTACAAAAATATGACACTCCATATAATTTTATAAATTTAGTCCCTGTACTAAAAATATCATGAAAAATGGTGAAAAATAGTGCCGTTGGCGCTGACCAGAAAAATAAAGGCTATTGTACCACAGGGACTAGATTTATAAATGCTATTGTACCACCTTGTACCACATGCTACATTTTTAAACTTGAAAAGTTGTCCTGAAAATCCAAATATAGGAAGGAACATGACATTTACCTTAATTCTCTATTAGTTTTATCCGAACCCACTTGGAACCCAGTTACAAAAGTTGAACCCACCCCCTAGAATATATACTTTTGTATGTATATTATAATTTTGTCAATATGTACTTTTACATAAATTTGCTTTTTTTTTTATTTTACATATATTTGCTTTTGGTTAATAAATTGACAGAAAATTCCCTGCGCAATATGAAAAAAGGACAAACTCCCTCAACCCCTAGAATGACAATCTATGGAGAGGTATGTGTTTGGTTATTTCTTAAAATTTTAAAGGGTTACTGCTAAGTATTTTCTAATATATTATACCTATACAGATGGATGAAGAACTAAGTCAAGCAGTAAGTCTCTTATAATTTTGTATGGTTTGGTACAATGTTTATACACTGTTTTCTCTCTATTCGGTATTTGTGATTTATACAATATTTTTCTCATATAAGTTTGGTTACTACAAACACACGGTGTCAACGTCACCATACAATCTGAAAATGTGCAATTACACTCTTCTACTTTACTTTTTAATTTTTTTTAGTAAATAATTTTACTTAGACTTTAAACGTATCCATCTTCGTATTACAAACAGCAATCGAAGGAAAACAAAAAGGCTTTCCCTTAAACTCCAAATACCTCTATTCCTGTTATTGGTAAACGCAAAACTCAATGTTCTGAGGTATGTTAAGAAAACGCAATGTTCCGAGGTGTCATTTATTTAATCTATGTAATTTATTAATTTTACTTAGACTTTAAACGTATCCATCTTCGTATTACAAACAGCAATCGAAGGAAAACGAAAATGGTCTCCCTCAAGCTCCAAATACCTATGTTCATGTTACTGGTAAACGCAAAACTCAATGTTCCGAGGTATGTAATGATAAGAAAAGTCAATGTTCAGAGGTGTCATTTAAATTATTTAATTTTCATTTATTTAATCTATGTTTTGATTTTATTTTATTATAACATATAGCAAATAGATGAAAAAGAAAACATTGACCCTCAAACTCCAAATACCTCCTTTTTTGATAAAGGAAAAGCACAATACTCTGAGGTAAGCACTACGAATTCTTACGATTAGTACCATAGATTTCAATGTCTAATATTCTGATGATGAATGCCAAACTTATACGTAGGCGCTTAATAATGAGAAGTCCAAAGTTCTACTTCCCTTCAATAACACTCACAATCAAGTATCCTCATTGCCTATTATTCCTCGCAACCTTAGTAAATAACTCGCAACCACCAATATTAGGAAGGTTTCATCACAACAATTGGAAGCAGATAAATTTTTAGCATATGAAAATCGTTCTGTGGCCCAACGTTTGAGAAGAGAAAGGGAAAAGGAGAAGTCCAAAGTTCTACTTCCCTTCGTTGAGTGTGATAAAGATCCTCCTCAAGCTATCAATAACACTCACAATCAAATAGCCTCATTGCCTATTATTCATCGCAACCTCAGTGAAGAACTCGCAACCATTGATATAAGGAAGGTTTCTACACCACATTTGGAAAAAGATAAATCTTTAGCCTATGAAAATTGTTCTGTGGCCCAACGCTTGAGAAGAGCAAGGGAGAAATCTAAAGTAGTGGGTAATGATTTACCATGCTTTCTTTCGTATTTACCACACACTCGAAGGCCCATCAGACAAACACGAAGATCAATGATAATAAATGGGCCGTCATCACATCCTTTGAAACTATTGGAAATATCTTCTTCATCTACATTACCATCTACATCTGCAATCCGAAATAACATGTAAGTTTACTTTAAACGTAAGTAATCGAAATCTTAACATGAGAATCTAAATTTTGACTTTTTGAGTTATATATAGGCCATTTGTATATGACCCATATGTGATGAACACTGAAGCTGGTGAAATGGAAGTCGAAATGATGGTCCCTCATCAACCACCACTTGAACTACTTCTGTCAGATTTAACGTCTTTGGCAAGCACATCTGCAACAAAAGATAAAGCTACTCCTGAATCTGTCAATAACACTCACAATCAAGTAGCCTCATTGCCTATTATTCCTCGCAACCTCAGTGAAGAACTCGCGACCATTGATATAACGAAGGTTTCATCACCACAATTGGAACCAGATAAATCTTTAGCCTTCATAAATCATTCCACGACCCAGCGCTTGAGAAGAGCAAGGGGGAAATCTAAAGTCGTGGATCATGATTTACCACAATTTTTCCATCTTTTCCACCCACTCGAAGGTCCATCGGAAAAACGCGAAGATCAGTGGTAATAAATGGTCCCCCATCACCTCCTTTGACATTATTGGCAATTTCCTCTTCATCTACATTACTATCTACATCTACAATCCGAAATAACATGTAAGTTTACTTTAAACGTAAGTCATTGAAATCTTAACATGACAATTTAAATTTTGACATTTTGAATTATATGTAGGCCATCTGTACGTGACCCGTATACGATGAACACTGAAATGGAAGTCGAAATGATGGTGCCTCATCCACCACCACTCGAACCACTTCTACCAGATTTAACGTCTTTGGCGAGCACATCCGCAACAAAAGATAACATGTAAATTAAATACATGCTTACATTTAAATTTATATATTATATCTATAATTATATTTATCTTATTAGAAATATTATTTATTTACAGATCAAACATAGTGAACAACCACATTGAAGAAGAAGAAGAAGATGATGATGATGGTGATGATGATGACCTTGATATCCCACATGCAATGCTCGAAGGTTATAATCCATTAAACATACATGGAGAAAGACACTATCTAGGGAACATCGATATAGTTTGTGCTCATTGCTCAGCAATGCATTGGATGGATGAAAAATTAGTGGAATCATCAAAACGTAACCCACGTTTTCGAACATGTTGTTTGCAAGGAAAGATAAAGCTACAAGAATTATCACGTCTGCCACTTGCATTTTTGGATTTATATAACGGGGATAAGAGTAGGTCTGTATCGTTTCGCAAGTACATCCGAGAGTATAATGCAACACATGCATTTACAAGTCTTGGGTTTAAAATGGATCGAAGAGTACACAATGGAAATGGCCCAACACCATTCACAATTCATGGAGAATTGCGACATCAAACTGGCTCCCTATTGCCACAGCTAGGGGAAGTTCCATCTTACTCTCAATTATACATTTACGATCCTGACTCCGCGTTTGACATCCATAGTCGTAGAAACCCACACTTAAGGGCTGATGTTCTTAAAACTGTTCAAGAAACTTTGTTACAATACAATGTTTTCTCAGTTAAATATCGGCAAGCTTATGAGATACTACGTAATTGGTGTGCTCTAAATAAAGCTTGTGATTCAAGTGATAATCTATCGCAACAAGTAATATCCGGTAAGTACGGAATCGTGATCCACAGGGATTGAAACACTCCTAAGAGAACAGGATTAGGGTAAATGGATTCTCTAAACGTCAAAAAAGTTAAAGTGTAAAAGATGATTTAATAGTTTGGAAAATTGATTGAGAGTAATCTCTAAACTAACATACTATTGATGATCAGTTGATTGATTAATAATTACGGAACTATGAAAAGAACTAAGATAAGCTTGAGTTCAAGAAATTAAAGGGATCGAGGATCATTCTCCCACCTCGGATTCACAAAGAAGGGGATTATAGGGCTTGGTTGAAATTAATTCTAATCGAGCATAACTAATCAGGTCCGAACATCAACCATGTAGAGACTAAACTCAACAATGGTGGATTAGGGATTAGTTAGTTATTGCTAGATGGGTTGGATTTGTAGTAAAGCTTCAAACACTAACCCTTGCATGACAAGAGAAGTTAATAAACTATGATACTCCAAAATCAACACATGAAGTTCCATTAGAACAATTATAAACCAAACCCTAAATATGAAGTTCAAGCATCCAAGGTGGGATTATGATCCCCAATCATAAGTCTAGCTACTCATAATTGAAACTAAACTACACATGCTAGTTAATAACATAGTTAAGTTAGTTATCTAGTTTAAACACAAACCAATACAAGGGATGGAATTAAATGCAAATTAAAGCTAGTAGAACAAGTAAAGAAGAAGTAAATGAACCTTTCTTGCATTAATAACCACAATTCAACTAGTAATCAAAGCTTTACAAGTTGGTGAAAACCATAAATGAACTTGACCTAGGAGAGAGAAGAGAGTGTTTTTCTATATCCCCAAAATCTAACAAAAGTAATCTATATCAACAAAAGAGGAAAAACAAGGGATAAATCCCCCCAAAAATCCAACCAAAATGGAAAACTAGTAATAAGAAGAAAGCTGGAAATGCAGGCCCGAATCGATTCGGTGCCAAATCCGAATCGATTCGAAAGTGTAGAGATTTTGCCCCTGTATGAAACCGAATCGATTCGGCATTAATCGCGAATCGATTCGGGCATGCTGGAGATGGAAAGTTTCCTATATTGGCATTATTTCTCCCATGCTTCACCAAAACTTCCGTAACTTCTTCGTTCGAGGTCGGATTCAAGCACCGTCGGAGGCCACGCAAAGATAAGAAGAAGGTCTACAACTTCCGTGAAGAAATTGGGATCAAAACCCCCCGATTGTGCAAGTGCCAACGAAACTTTTTCGAATCAAAACCAAACTTTCCAAAATGCATTCCCGAGACCTATAAAAGCTCAATAAAGACACATACAAAGTATATATGATGAATTCAGGGGTTAGTCAATAAATGAGTATAAGAACCGGGAAATACATGCACGGGAACGCTAGAATGTACAAATTAACGGGGTATAAAATACAATAAAAGTGACGAATCACACCCCCTAACTTATACATTGCTAGTCCCGAGAAATGAAATATGATGAAACAAGGGCCAACAACGCAACCAAAATAGAAGAAATATGTACAACAAAGGAAAATGCCACTCTCGTGGGCGCACGATTGCATTTAGCGTATGCAATAAGCCGTTTCAAACCCCTAGGTGGCCCTAGGGGACGAGTGAGGTTTCATGAGGGTTTCTAGGGATGAAACCCACAAACATCAAATCAACTCATACTATGATACGACAAAATCCAACGCGTAGCTCAACAAATATCTAAGAAGCACAATTTATCAACAAAGTGAACGAAGCTCACACAAAAGACGACAATTATAAGCATTAAACAAATAACTTCAATAAAAATCGAAACCATGGAAATGAGAAATAAGCGGACACATGTGGTAATTTAGATTTGGAAAAAATTTCAAAATCCATATAAAAGCTAAGGCATGCATACTCAAGTTCTCTCCGGTTGTTACGCTCAACAAATGAAACACTCCGAAAGTGGGATGTAACACACACGGGACATGCGGGCATAAAGAGTAATTGTAAAGGGAAACTAGGCCACACACATGTCATCAATGAAGAACGCAATATAAAAGTGGAAAATACAATCTCATAAAAGGATATCGCACATTAACCAAGAGAAAAACATTTAAACAGATTATCGCTTATGTTCGACCTTTGAATCACATCACCCTAGGATCAAATAGGACTTTATTGGGTTGTATTGTAGGCTTGGGGTTAGGGGTATGAAGTGAAAGGATGTATTTACGGATGCAAAAGGTGTTCGGAGATGAAAAACTTGGGATAATGGAAAATAGCGGGTAATTTCAAAATTGGAAAACAATTTCCAAACAGCATTAGATTTAATAATTGGAGAGTAATCAAAACTTATTGAACTATATACACATCATATACAACTTTCTCTTTCTTGTCTTTTCTTATTATTTTTTTTTCTCTTTTGTTTTCTTTTGCTTTTTTTTTTCTTCACTTTTTCACTTCTTTCTTTCCTTTACTTTTCAAACTCTCATATGCCTAAATTGCAACCGACATCATAACAACATCATTCAATCCCAAGTAACATTCCAAACAAAGGTATGTAAGGTAATATATATGGTGTATAACTCCTATTTGGAGTTGGTTATGTAATTTTGGGTAATGCAATGAAAGGCTAATATTTAGGCTCAAAGGGGTTGACTAGGGAAACATATATGGTGAGGTCAAGGCCAATATGGGTAATATAACAAAGAGGGCCTATAATCCTTTCCTAAAGTTTCATGCAATTCGCGGGACTAAACACCATTGAAAATCACGCTCAAGTGTTAAATCAATTAATATGCAATCAAATGAAAAGAAAATGAGACTGACAACGAATTCATTGACAAGAAAGAGATAGAGTGGATGTATACGCTCACAAATGACGATAAGTCTCAATTTTCACTTTTGTAAGGGTATAGCATGCGCCTTAAATTAACGGATTTGAAACACTTTAAACCAAATCATAAATAATTATTTGTGTATATGCTCAAAGCTTCACAGTTTAATTTTATGATGCTATTCACAATGCAAACAATAACGGGCTAAAGGGTAATAAATCAATGACTCAAAGCAAGAATGCTTCATAGCTATACAATAGGATATGTCGATCATATAAGTAATCATAGTAGATATGAGAGAGAGAAAGAAAAATAAAAAATAAATATTTTTTTTAATTTTTTTATAAATAAATAAATAAACAAAAACTAACATGATAACCGGCATAACAATTGTAATCCATACCCATAACTTGAATGAAACATTGTCCCCAATGTTAGTAGGGATAAAAAGGGAAAAGGGGTTAGAAAATAGTCACCCCGTAAGGAGTAACTCGAGAAACGCGCAACGGCATGCCTGTTACATGTTAGTACCAAAAACAATAATATATATAAAAGAGATATACACAAGAACAAATATGAAACTGAAAATGAGTAACTTCATTAATAATCACGAGTTGTGTACATGGGGCACAAAAACCAAAAGTAGAAAATACAGTCAATGTACTCTCTCTTCCCCACACCGAAACACAACTTAAAAAGTTACAAACTAAAAATGAAAATAAGAACCATAATAGTCAGCAACAGAGAAAACGGGGTGACAGCGGCAGAAAAAACGGGGGGCATAGGGGTCATAAAGGTACAGAGGCACAGAAGCCTCGACCCCGCGTAGGTGTGAAAATAGGTCCATTTGCGCCCGAGTAATCATCGGGATATCGCGCTCGTAAGCGCCCCGATACGCGATAAAATCAGCATGGAATGAAGCAAAGCTCGACATGTAAGTGCCCCGAAACTCGAAAAAATCTGCCAGTAACTCATCCATCCGCACCCCGAGATACGTAATGGGGTCAACGGTAGATGGGGCAGGAGGTGGGACTGGATGAGGCACATCCGGAATATCCGGTATAGGGGCATCGGGGGCATCAAGGGCACGCTTCTTCCTCCTCTCCCAATAGTCTTACCCCAAGCTTTTAGCAATGGTCTTATCATTAAACACCTTGGGCAGCCTAGGTATTTTGTCGCTGCCCAAAACCTCACACCCGGCATCCCTACAAATCCGAGAAATCAGACGCGTGAAAGGAAGAGTTGTGGTTCCCTTCTCGCTATAGGCAACGTTCACGATTTGATGTAATATGAGGGCAGGAAGACTGATGACCATGTCATCCGTTAAGAGACTATATAAAAAGAGGGCCTGCTTGTAGCGGAGGACTGCCTTGGTCTGAGTCGGAATAATGGAATTAATGGCGATGAGATGGAGGATACGATGAACATCGGGCATTCCCGAAGTGGGGAAAGTTTCCCCCGCCCAAATCTTGCCGGGTGCAAGACGCGCAATGAGTTGGTCTTGTGGAAGCTGAGGCGCGTCTGAAAGGATCGGATAATGATATAGCTCAGGGTTAGAAGCCCCGCTAAGGTGTGTAGCCAAGATGGGCTTAGAAACAGTGATCCGCCTCCCTCTCACATACGCTTCATACGCGCCGCCGCGCACAGATACCAGAGAAGCATAGAAACGGCGCACGTGGTCCTCGTTGACCTCACCTCTCATGTCCAGATGGGCCTCCCAATTGAATTTAGCCAAATATCGCCTCACAAAAGCCGGCATCTCCTCTAAAATCACCTCCTTCTCAATAGCGATCGGGCGACTGGTTTTGAACATGGCCCGGTACCACTCCATCTCTTCCTTGGAACGAAAAGCGTCAAAACCAGCCCATCCCCGTCCAGTAACCACATAGGGGGTTGGCTTGGTGATCGAAGGAACCTACAAAACATTAATTCAATACACACACGATAAGTGCGATGCATAAAATCAAAGTGATCGTGAAATTTGGGGAAACTAGGTTCGGAGGGTGCGCGTTGGGAAAATTGGTCGTGTAGACGTAACCGACGCACACCACACTCAAACAAAGACAATTCAACAGGAATGTGCAATAAAAGGTGCGAAGATAAAGCATTAGCGCACAAAATCTTCACAGAGGCATTTTATCGAACACTTAGTGTGCAATGTATAGAGAGTAGGGTGAAAATAACATGTTTAATGTGAAACAACCCCAACAAATACAACTGAATCATCAAAGCAACATAAACAAGTTGTATTTGTTGGATTCTTACCACAAACAATGAGAAAATATGAAGCAATTGGCAGAAAATGTGAATTTTTAAAATACCCCAATTAACCTTACTTTCTACACCAAGAACACTAAATAAGAATTGATATTAATTTAAATGGATTGAAATAGCTACCTTGGATGAGGAAGCCATGAGGTTGAAAAAGATTGGAGGTATGGAATAGCAAGGGAGAGGGAGAGTTCGCAGGCAAGGGAGAAGAGAGAATGAGAAGATGATCCAAAACAAATTAAGGAATTTTAAGTGAACATGGGGACCGAATCGATTTGATAGTAAAACCGAATCGATTCGTAAATCTTGAATTGAACACTAGAAGGGGACGAATCGATTCGGTAGTTAACCGAATCGATTCGCTTATAGAGACCTGACACTTTTGGTTTACCGAATCGATTCGGCAGAATTGCGAATCGATTCGTAAACCCGTAATTGGCTATTGTAAGGGGAACGAATCGATTCGGTGGTTAACCGAATCGATTCGGCTACTGGGATCCAAGTTTCTGCTTTGCTGAAACACTGTTTTTTCCAGGGTGGCTGGATTGGGCTGCTAATGGGTGGATTTTTGGAACCTAAAGATGGAGTTTAATATGTACAAAGGGTCCGGGACAAAAAAATTTCACCCCACACATTCCAGGGGATGCTCGACACAAAAAATTACAATTCCGAAGTCATATAGAGCCCCGTAAACGGGGTCGGACAATGGAATCATTTCCGAACATGGGTCAAATGGTTCTAGGAAGGGCTTGAGATGCTGACCATTGACCTTCAACAACTTCCCATCAGATGGGTTCTCAATTTCAATTGCACCGTGATGATGGACGGTCTTAACGACAAACGAACTCGTCCACCTAGACCTTAGTTTACCCGGGAACAAATGCAACCTAGAGTCGTATAAGAGAACCTTTTGAAGAGGGTGAAATGTTTAACGGGGTATGTGCTTATCGCGCCTCTCTTTCACCCTTTGCTTATAGATTCTCGTGCTCTCGTACGAATCATTACGGAGTTCTTCCAACTCATTGAGTTGGAGCATTCGCTTCTTTCCGGCCTTGTCTAGATCAAAATTCAATATTTTTATCGCCCAATAGACCTTGTGCTCGATTTCAACTGGTAAATGACATGGTTTGTCGTACACAAGTCTAAAGGGAGACATACCCAAGGAAGTCTTGTAGGCCGTACGATATCCCCATAATGCGTCAGGAAGCCGAAGAGACCAATCCTTGCGGTCGGGATTGACCGTCTTCTCTAGGATGTGCTTTATCTCTCGATTGGCCAATTCATTTTGGCCATTTGTTTGCGGGTGGTAGGTAGTTCCAACTTTATGAGTTACCCCATACTTTCGCATAAGATTAGCAAACGGAGAATTACAAAAATGAGTTCCGTTATCGCTTATGATCGCCTTTGGAGTTCCGAAACGTGAAAGCATGTGTTCCTTAAGGAACTTCAACACCACCCTATAATCATTGGTTTTGGACGCAATGGCCTCTACCCACTTTGATACATAATCTACGGCCACAAGGATGTAAAGGTTACCAAAAGACGGCGGGAATGGGCCCATGAAATCAATTCCCTAACAGTCAAAGACTTCAATTTCTAGAATGGGGGACATTGGCATCATGTTTCGACGGGTTATAGCACCTAATTTCTGGCAACGATCACACGAAACACAGAATTCGTGTGCATCCTTAAAAAGTGTGGGCCAATAAAGCCCGCATTGCAAGATTTTTGCGGCAGTTTTCTTGGAAGAAAAATGGCCCCCACATTCCTCTGTGTGGGAGAAACGAATTACGCTCTCATACTCATCATCCGGGACACATTTTCGGATGGTCTGGTCGGGGCAGTACTTGAACAGATACGGATCATCGAAAAAGAACCTCCGCACCCAACTAAAGAATTTCCTCTTCTCTGGAGTGGTCCAATGAGATGGAATTGAACCCGTCATGAGGTAGTTCACGATATCAGCGAACCACGGCAGAGAGGAAGTGGAGAACAGCTGTTCATCCGAAAAGAATTCAACAATGGGGAGTTGGTCCTTGGGTGACTCAAACGTTAAACGCGACAAGTGATCCGTGACAACATTTTCTACTCCTTTTTTATCTTTAATAGTTAAATTAAACTCTTGGAGTAAGAGCACCCACCTATTAAGCGTGGCTTGGCGTCCTTCTTAGACAAAAGGTATTTGAGTGCCGCATGATCCGTAAAATAAACTATGGGGGATCCCACGAGGTATGCCCGGAATTTATCCAAAGCGTAGACAACCGCTAATAACTCTTTCTCGGTGGTTGAGTAGCTCAACTGAGCACCGTTAAGAGTTCGACTTTCATAGTAAATGACATGGGGTTTCTTGTCACTTATCTGTCCTAAAACAGCCCCAACTGCGAAGTCGCTAGCGTCACACATCAATTCGAAGGGTAGGGTCCAATCAGGAGCTTGAATTATGGGAGCGGTGGTAAGCATACTTTTCAAAGTCTCAAAAGCTGCTTGACACTCATCGCTCCATTCGAAAGGGGTTTCCTTGGAGAGGAGACTATACAAGGGTCTAGCAATCGAGCTAAAGTCCTTTATAAAACGACGATAAAATCCTGAATGTCTAAGGAAAGACCTTACATCTTTCAGAGATTTAGGGGAGGGTACCTCAACCTTTGCCTTGTCTACCTCAATACCATCTGAGGAGACGATGTGACCTAAGACAATACCCTTAGTGACCATAAAATGGCACTTCTCCCAGTTTAACACGAGCTTTTTCTCGACACATCAAGATAAAACCTTCTCTAGCATGGAAAGACAATGGTCATAGGAGTTGCCAAAGACGCTAAAATCGTCCATGAACACCTCTAGACCACGTTCTACCATATCACTAAACATGCTCAACATGCACCTTTGGAACGTAGCAGGCGCATTACATAACTCGAAGGACATCCTTTTGTAAGAAAATGTCCCAAAAGGGCATGTGAAGGTAGTTTTGTCCTGATCCTTGAGATCAAGTTCGATTTGGTTGTAACCCGAGTACCCATCGAGAAAACAATAGTAAGGATGGCCGGACACGCGTTCCAATATTTGGTCAATGAATGGAAGGGGAAAATGATCCTTTAATGTCATTGCATTAAGTTTTCTATAGTCGATGCACACACGCCACCCAGTGGTGGTGCGTTTAGTGATCAATTCCCCTTTCATGTTTTTTACAATGGTGACACCTGATTTCTTTGGAACTACGTGAATTGGACTGACCCATTTGCTATCGGATATCGGATATATGATATCAGCATCTAAAATCTTAATTACCTCCACCCTCACAACTTCCTTCATCACCGGATTCAATCTCCTTTGCATCTCACGAGAGGGTCTTGCATCCTCTTCAAGATTAAATTTATGAGTGAAAATTAAGGGACTTATTCCCTTCAAATCTGCTATAGTCCACCCAAACGCACCCTTGTATCTTCCTAATAAGTCTATCAGCCTTTGTTCTTCACCCGCCTCGAGGCTTGATGAAACAACAACGGGATATGTCTCATTTTCGCCTAAATAATCATATTTTAACTCGGAAGGCAATTGCTTTAATTCAAGTTTGGGGAATCGCACATCCGAGGGAACTTCATACGAATCACGAGGGGGTAAGTCCTCAAAAACACTACACCAATTAACATCATCAACTCTCTCGTCCTCGTCTAACAGCAAGCTCGTGAACTTGACCTCTTCATCATAAGGAGAATAGCTATTCTCCAAGTAAATCGGGTTCACAAGACATCCCTCTAAGGGGTCCGAAAAAAATGTAGCATCAAAATGCTCCTGTACCACCTCCTCTAAAAAATCCACTTCATGGACCTCATCATCATAATCTCCCACTTGGTTCGAAACATTGAAGATGTTCATTTCCAAGGTCATATTCCCAAATGTCAGGTTCATTTGGCCATTCCTAGTATTAATTAATGCATTGGAAGTGGCTAGGAAAGGACGATCAAGGATAATGGGGGTAGTTCTACTGCTAGGAGAAGTAGGATGGGTGTCAAGCACCACAAAGTCCACAGGAAAATAGAATTTGTCAACTTGTATTATGACATCTTCTAATACACCCCTCGGAACCTTAACGGAGCGATCCGCTAATTGGAGGGTTATTTTCGTGGGCTTGAGGTCCCCTAGACCGAGATGTTCATAGACATGGTAAGGTAACAAATTGACACTTGCTCCTAGGTCTAGCAAAGCCTACTCAATTTTAAAGTCCCCTATCACACATGAAATGGTGGGACATCCGGGATCTTTATATTTGGGTGGTAATTCAGATTGAATTATTGAGCTAATGTTTTCGGCCAAGAAGGCTTTCTTCCTTACAAACAATTTCCGCTTAACAGTAATTAAGTCCTTTAAGAACTTAGCATAAGCGGGGACTTTCTTGATTGCATCCAAAAGAGGGATGTTAATTTTGATCTGTTTGAAAATTTCAAGTATGTCAGCGTTATTAACATTCCCCTTTTGTGACAGGAGCCTTTGAGGGTAAGGTACGGGGATAGGAAGATTCGAAACCACATCCGACTCTAACGGGGCTTTCCCCTCTCTCTGCCTTAAGGAGGCATCTTCGACCTCTAATGGGTCGGGCAAAACCTCCTTAACGACGGTGAGGACACTAGGAGGGGTGGGCTTATTCATGACTTTCCCGCTCCTTAGAACGGTCACAGCCTTTGCACTATCAGGAGGGGGATTCAAAGTGTCAGTGACACTATTTTGCCCCATGGCCTTTTGAGGTTGGGAAGGGAATTTTCCCTTCTCTTGGATACTCAAAGCCGAAGTCAACTTGGAGATTTCCTTTTCAAGCCTAGAATTCATGGCTTGTTGAGAGGTTATGAAAGATTGAAGAGTCTCTTCGAGGCTCCTTTTATTCGGGTGAGCATACAATGGTATAACCGGAGGAGGTGGTCCCTAAGGGGGACCTTGCATTTGAGCTTGGGGTGGAGGAACTTGATTATATGGTTGATGAAAATTATGAGGTGGGAGAAGATTTTGATAATTCGGGGGAGGTGGATTTTGAGAATGTTGGCGCTGCCCATAGGAGAAACCTGGATGGTTTCTCCACGAAGGATTATAGCCCT
The DNA here is from genome assembly GCA_949130495.1 of Sambucus nigra. Lineage (NCBI taxonomy): Eukaryota > Viridiplantae > Streptophyta > Magnoliopsida > Dipsacales > Adoxaceae > Sambucus > Sambucus nigra. The sequence continues at coordinate 461,231,549 of OX422218.1, forward strand.
CACCTAAAGGAGTCATGTACTGTTTCTTGTAAGTGGCCATCGCGTTGGCTTGATCGTGAAGCATCATTTTATATGCCGGGATTATTGGACAATCCCTCGTTGAGTGATCGTCAACGTCACAAATGGCACAAGACTCCTCTACATGTGAGGGAGAAGGATGGGATGGTTCCCGAGCTTTGGCATCCATTGCCTCGATACGCTTAGAAAGTTGGGCTACTCTTAATGACATATCATCTCCTTCGGCAAGGTGATATATCCCATGGCTAGAGGAAGGTGGATTGGATGACCGGGCATTGGTTTTGCTAGGGTCCGAAGTGTCCCACGCTTGGGTGGTCTCGGCACAATATTTGAAATGTGCCCACGCATCATCAGGATCTAAACCTAAAAACTCGCCGGAGCACATTGTCTCCACCATTTGTTTTGCATTGAGGGTAAGCCCATTGTGGAAAAACGAGATTAATCTCCACTTTTCGAACCCGTGATGTGGGCACTTATGAAGTACCTCATTAAATCTCTCCCAACATCTCTCGAATGATTCACCTTCGGCTTGAGCGAAGGTTTGGATTTGACCATTTAAAGAGTTGGTGCGATGAGTAGGAAATAATTTGTTCAAAAATTGCGCTTGCATTTTGCGCCAACTCCCGATGGAATTAGGAGACAAGGACCAAAGCCAAGTTTTGGCTTTGTCCTTTAAGGAAAATGGGAAGAGTTTGAGACATGTGACATCTAGAGGACAATTTTGATCACTAAAAGTAGCGCACACCTCCTCAAACTCTCTAACATGAAGGTACGGTTGTTCACTCTCCATGCCGTGGAAAGTAGGAAGTAATTGAATCATTCCATTACGAAAATGGAATTGCGCGGCATTGTAGGGAAAAATGATACAAGACGGAGAGGCGGTCCTCTCCGGTTGTAAATAATCACGCATGGTTCTATACGGGGGCTCAGGTGCAACCCCTTGACTACCGTGCTCACTAACATAGTCGGCCATGGTTGTAGGTTCGGAGTGGGCCCAGGTATACGAAGAAGACGAGACCGAACTAGAACGAGAAATTGATGGTAAAGGTCTCCAATAATCCGAGGGTTCACTAGACGATGGTTCATGAATAGGATTCAAATTGATACTACTCGCGTCTTGCATTTACAGAATTTTGGATTGATTTTTGGAAATCGTGATGTCACGGTGACCACAGGGAACGATAGTGTAAAGATAATTTCTAAAACCTAAGATAGTTTCCAATCCCCGACAACGGCGCCAAAAACTTGGTGCGCTCTAAATAAAGCATGTGATTCAAGTGCAAATCTATCACAACAAGTAATATCCGGTAAGTACGGAATCGTGATCCACAGGGATTGAAACACTCCTAAGAGAACAGGATTGGGGTAAAGGGATTCTCTAAACGTCACAAAAGTTAAAGTGTAAAAGATGATTTAATAGTTTGGAAAAGTGATTGACAGTAATCTCTAAACTAACATACTATTGATGATCAGTTGATTAATTAATAATTACGGAACTATGAAAATAACTAAGATAAGCTTGAGTTCAAGAAATTAAAGGGATCGAGGATCATTCTCCCACCTCGGATTCACAAAGAAGGGGATTATAGGGCTTGGTTCAAATTAATTCTAATCGAGCATAACTAATCAAGTCCGAACATCAACCATGTAGAGACTAAACTCAACAATTGAGGATTAGGGGTTAGTTAGTTATTGCTAGATGGGTTGGGTTTGTAGTAAAGCTTCAAACACTAACCCTTGCATGACAAGAGAATTTAAGAAACTATGATACTCCAAAACCAACATATGAAGTTCCATAAGAACAATTATAAACCAAACCCTAAATATGAAGTTCAAGCATCCAAGGTGGGATTATGATCCCCAATCATAAGTGTAGCTACTCATAATTGAAACTAAACTACACATGCTAGTTAACACCATACTTAAGTTAGTTATCTAGTTTAAACAAAAACCAATACAAGGGATGGAATTAAATGCAAATTAAAGCTAGTAGAACAAGTAAAGAAGAAGTAAATGAACCTTTCTTGCATTAATAACCACAATTCAACTAGTAATCAAAGCTTTACAAGTTGGTGAAAACCATAAATGAACTTGACCTAGGAGAGAGAAGAGAGTGTTTTTCTATATCCCCAATGTTGATGTAAAAAACTAGATCGCTCTAATTTTTCAATCACAGATAAATAAATAAGACAGAGATTTTTAAAGTGGTTCGGCTAGGAATAAAGCCTACGTCCACTGTTATGTTATTGCTGAGTGTTTGTGGAATTCTTGATTACAAGTTCTCTCAAGAAATTCCGGTCCCCTTTGAATGAGGATGATACAAGGTATTTATAGCCTTGAGGCTGTACATGAAAGGTTCGATACATTAAATGACATACATATGAAAGGGTAATACATTTAATGCAGAGTGTGTGCCAAGAATATAAGCATTCAATGAATATCTGAACTGTTGATTATCTGGCAATTAATGATACGACCGAGATGCAGCTCGGACCGCCATAGCTGTTCGCTGATCAGGAGTTCCTCGGAACATTAGAGTACCTCGGTGCGTTAGAGTTCCTCGGTGCGATAGAGTTCCTCGGTGTGATAGAGTTCCTCGGTGTATTCTCGTTGCTCGGAAAGAAACATGGTTGGTCGGGAAATGATCTTCCTCGCTGCTATTGTGCCACGTAGATTGATACGTGTCTTCGTATTATTCGTCCACATCAGCATATTAATTTTGGTATCAACAGAAGCCCCCAATGTTTCATATTTCGAATTTTGAGGAGTATGTAACATTCTTTCTCGGTATATGGCAATATTAAATGACCTTCCTGGGTTTCAGGAACATTGTATTCAAATTTCTTTCTTATTTCGCTGTTTTCCGCCTTTTTTATAAGCGCTTCGATCTTCGTGCAATTTTTGTCCTTTTAGCCCCCGGAAGTTCAGTAGTTTCTTTTTGGTAATCATTTCTTTCGCCGCTTCCCAATGCAAAGTATTTAAACTTCTTTGGTAACCATACCGTCCTCTACGTTTTCCAATCTTCTGCATTCAAGCTTTCTATTCTCTCCTTCCCTCTTGTGCGTTCGTCTTTTCCTTCGTTAGTTGTCAGCAGACCTTCTTCCTTTCTGTAAGATTTTCTTCCTTCTTCCTTTGTTCATTATGGTTTATATTATTGAATCTCTTGAAAAATTCCGCTCTGACTTTTCTATCCCATCTTGGGTAATTCTGGAGGAACTTTCAGAACCTCAAAATTATTTTCCTTTGGCTGAGGGACATTGGTTCCCCAGTCTTTTTCTTGCTGAATGTGGGTTTTCCTTTCCACCAAACCCATTGTGTCTTGAATTTTGTCAATATTTTGATCTTGTTCCTGCAAAGATAGCCCCAAATTCATGGAGAATTATTAATGGGGTATATAAATTAAATATAACTCATGGGACTCGCATAGGGATCCCTGAAATCATGTATTGCTACAGATGGGCTATTTTAGATAATATTTATTATTTAAAAACTAGGTTTTTAAATAGGGCCCTTGTAGTTAACCTCCCCGATGCAAATAGAGACTATTTTGAACATGGGGTGATTATCAAAAATTGGCAATATGCCCCTCTGGTGGGAGACGAAGTGTACAATGGTCCCAGATGTCCCCTATATGGCAACGGGATAGGTTTATTTTTCATTTTATCTCATTTATGAACTTATGAATTCATTATGTTTGACAAAATGTATGACTGATATTTCATTATGTATTTATTTGCAGTTGATAGCAAAAGAAAAACTCCAAAAGAGTCAGAAGTGAATATCAAGCATTTGAAACTTATCTGGAATTTGCATAAGACAGTTGCAGACGAGCATATTAGGTCTGCATCATATTTGCTGCAGTATAAGAGCTACACGACCTTTTATACTGCTCGTCCTGTTGAGCCTGCATCAACTCCAGAGGACTCCTCATCAGATTCTCACGTCCCCTTAAGTCAGAAAATGGGCAAGAAGAGAGCTCCTCCTGCTCTATTTGATGATTCTTCCTCTGCTGCTGAGGCTAAGAAAAGCAGAACTGATGTCCCAGAAGGGACTAAGAAGGTGGATATTGAGCCTTCAAAAGCTGCCGAGAAGCCCCCAGTGGCTCCGAGCAAGAAGAAAGCTCCCATGGAAGTAATTACAATCTCTCCGACCAAGACTTCTTCCTTGGTTGATGCTGCTGACCCTCCTTTGAAGAGATTGAGGAAATCATCCTCAGTTAATCTTGCTGGAACTGCATCTTCTCTACCCGCTGGTGGTAGTAGTGTTTCAAACATCATTCTTCCGAGTTCTTCAATGAGCTCAGTTATACCCGAGGTTCTCGGGGTTGATGAAAAAATTCCTAGGGATACACTGACATCCCTAGCTGCTCGTCATCTTTCTTCAGTAAATTTCTCATACCTTTGGTCTTTCTTTTTTTTTTTTTTTTTGAATTCTTGTATTTGTGTTGACTTTATTGTTTTTCTTATCTTTCAGCTGGTGAACTGCTTCAGTACCATCGTGAAGAAAGATCAAGTTATTAAAGCTTCCAGTTCCTTGTCCGATGTTGACGATGCTTTGTTGGGTTTAGCCCAATCTGTGAAGGAATCTCGCCAACAGTACATCGAGGAGAAAACTGTTTGGGAGAAAAAGCTGGCTGTGGCTGAGGCTGATAAGATGAAGATGGCTGAAACCTCCAAGAATTTGGAGGAGAAGGTGAAAAGCTTAGAGGTCAATCAGCAAAAGTGCGACGACCAGCTGAAGAAGGCAGAAGAAGAACTATCTACCCTGCGAGACATCAAAGTCCAAAAAGAACAGTTGGATGCCAAACTCTCCTCGGAGAAGTTGAAAAGAAAAGCTGCAATCAAGAAACATTTCAGTGCTGGTTGGGAAAAAGGATGGGATAAAGGGATTGCTGCTATGACATCCCAAGTCCAATATGGGAAGTTGAAATACTTCTATGATGGCTGGGTAGCTGCTCTTCAAGAGTTGAAAGTCGAAGACAATTCCGAGCTATTCCAACAACACCTCCCTGGTCCTCTTCCAGCAATTGTGGAAGAAGAAGAAGATGAGCCTGTCTCAGATGAATCTTCTATGGCTGTGGATGACCCAGTCTCTACTTCTCAACCCTTTGTCATTGAGGACATTTCTTCTATGCCTCCTCCTGCCGAGAAAATTCCAGCTGATCAAAATGTTGTTACCACCGAGCAACCGAGCTCCTCGTCCCGGCCTCCCGAGAAAGTCTTGGGGGACAAGGAAAAGGTGTGAAGTTGTTCGGTATCATTTCTATATTTCATTACTTGTAATCGAATACTGTAATCCTTTTTGATCTAATAAAATACATCTTTGCTCATCTCTGCTGTTGATAACTTGTTTTTGTTGATTGTTGTCTTTTTCTCGTCCTTAGTTTGTTGCTAGAATGGAATTGATCTCTTCACATGATACCGAGCTGATGCAGCAATGTCATCAATACTATAAGGCTGGTCATACAGACCTTAGTACATCGGAAATTGCTGATATCCTTGGTCATGGTGCTTCAGAACAGGCTATTGAGGCTTATCGGTACTTGAAAGATTTACTCGACCGAGCTGTAGCCAACAATGTCGCTTATTATGACTTGATTGAAGAGCTGCATTGTTCCTTAGAGGATCTCCAAGGTCAGCACAATGAATCAATGGCTTCATTACACAAGGAATATGAAAATAGATATCAACAACTTTCTTCTGATACAGGTTATAAAAAGATCATTGCTGCATATGATATTAGGGAAAGGACCCTAAAAGGTGAAGTTGAAGCCTGCAGATAAATTGTCGAGATCCTGGAACAAGAAAATAATAATTTGTAGAAAAAATTGGCTCAATATGAATCTGCTGCTTCATCTTCTACTGCATTAATACCAGTTACTGATGAAGGCTTCTCGTTCTTAGAGGTCGAAAACGCCAAACTAAGGCAAGAGCTGGAGGACTTAAGAAGATCTGCCATTTCTGGAACTGCTCGGGGACGAGGAAGAGGTTCTCGGGGGCGAGGAAGAATCCTCAGCCAAAATGTTGAAGAGGCTCGCACTCAGTCTACTCTGGAAACTCAAGCATTCCAGTTGAAAGTAAAAGACCGTGCTCTGACTGAAATGTCCAATAAAAATCTGTCTCTGGAAGATCAGCTTACATCGACGAAATCTGCCTTGCATAATAAGGATCTTTTTGCCAAAAGCCTTCATGAACAATTGGATAGATTAACCTTCCAATTCCATAAACAGCCAAGGGAATTATGGATGGCAGGATACAATGAAGCCCTTGTTCACCTGGATGCTCGTATTGAACATGCCAACAATGAAGGTTACAAGCAAGGATGGTTAAACGCACTGGGTGTGTTAAAATTGGAGCAAGGGCATTTTTTATGGGACTATCATGCTCCATCATTATTAGACCTGCCTGTACCACCTTTCAAATTGGACATGGCATGGATCCCAGCTCGTTCCATTCCTCGTAGCTTGATTTCAAAATACCTTGGCGATTATAGCCTTCATTCTCAGGTTGAATTGTCTCGTCCTGAGCATCTCTTGGATACACCTTCTGTGATGAACGTCAGAATGCTCAGGGATGTTAATTTCATCAATTCTCCTCTTTGCCTAGAGGATCCTCCTGCTGGCGAGGAGCCTGCTTCACAAAATAAAGGAAAGAAACCAATAGAATAGGTTTTCAATGTAACAGTTAGTACATTTATGTAACTTGTAATTTATTTTAGATTAATGAAAAGATTTTCATTTTCTGTTTGCCAATTTTGCTATTGTCTTGTGTTTATCAAACACCTTTATATTTGTACATATGTATCTATGTATCTGTTAAAAAGATAACAATATTGTACTAACCAGCAACCAACTTAAAAAATTACAAGTATCAAGGTTGTTCAATCACTTAATAAAGTAAATTGTTCAAACTGTTTCCAACCAACCAAGGTGGATAAATAATGTTTGTCGACCAACTATAGTTGATGGATTTTTATCCCCGACCAACTATACTTGGTGTATTTTCAGTCTTTAAAATGTGTCCGACCAACCAAGGTCGATAATTTGTCCTCGTTGATCAAATACAGTTAGTGGGTCTTTATCCCCGACCAACTCTACTTGGTGTATTTTTTGAATATTTTGTTCTTCAAAGAACTCTTTGTAATAATATTACCTCCCGACCAACATAAGTTGTAATATGAGAGTATATTTTTATCTTACCAACCGTAATTGATCACGCTGGTGTAGCTGGTGTACACCTTTTAACCAAAGGAATATTTTTGGCTCCTTAGAGCTGTCCTCCTAACCAAAGGAGGTTGGCTACTTATAGCACTTTTTGGCTCCTTAGAGCTGTCCTCCTAACCAAAGGAGGTTGGCTACTTATAGCACTTTTGCTCCGTAGAGCTGTCCTCCTAACCAAAGGAGGTTGGCTACTTATAGCACTTTTGCTCCGTAGAGCTGTCCTCCTAACCAAAGGAGGTTGGCTACTTATAGCACTTTTGCTCCGTAGAGCTGTCCTCCTAACCAAAGGAGGTTGGCTCCTTAGATCACTTTTGTTGTGTAGTGTATTACACTAGTATTCACCGAAAAACTTTCAACCAGAAAGAAAATGGCGAAACATCCTCGTTTTATTCATAATGAAAGAAATGCTTTACATTTGACATCACTGATAATACTTGCGCAGGTGTTCAGCATTCCATGCGTTCTTAAATTCCTCTCCTTCTAGAGTTGCTATTCTGTAAGTTCCTGGTCGAACAACCTCTGTAACTCGGTAAGGTCCATGCCAGTTTGCTTCCAGTTTATTCTGCTTCTGAATGACCTTCTTTAGCACATAATCCCCCTCTTTTAGATCACATTTCTTTACCCTTTTGTTGTAAAACAGAGCTGTTCGTTGTTGATAAGCAGCATTCCTAATGGCTGCCTCTTCTCTGACTTCTTCGAGCATATCCAAATCCAGTCTTCTCATCAAATCACTGATCGGAGAATTGAAATTTAACACCCTGTGTGTTGGTAGGCCCAACTCGGCAGGTATCACAGCCTCACTTCCAAATGCTAGCATATATGGTGATTCTCCTGTTGCTGCTCAGGGAGTTGTTTGGTAAGCCCACAAAACTGACTGTAGCTCATTAATCCAATTTGCTTTAGCCTCACTTAACCTCTTCTTCAACCCATTTAGTAATGTTCTGTTCGTCACCTCAGTCTGTCCATTGCTTTGGGGATGGCCTGGTGCTGAATGAAACTTCAAGACGTTCGACTGATGATAATAGGCAGCAAATTCTTCATTATCAAATTGCGTTCCATGGTCTGTGATGAAAGCGTGGGGGAGACCATATCGACAAATGATATTCTTCCATATGAACTGATACACCTTCTCGTACGTCATATCAATTAGTGGTTCAGCTTCCACCCACTTAGTAAAATAGTCTACTGCCACGACGAGATACTTGAACCTTCCTCGGGTCGTCGGTAGTGGTCCAACCAGATCAATTCCCCACATGGCAAATGGCCAAGGTGATGTTATGGGTGTCAACAATGCCTGTGGAGTTCTTCGGATGGAGGAAAAATGTTGGCACTTGTCACACTTCTTAGCATAGGCTATACAATCAGCCCTCATCGTTGGCCAGTAGTATCCCTGTGTCATTACCCTTTGCAAAAGTGTCCGACCTGCTACATGAGCTCCATAAGATCCTTCATGAATTTCTTCAATCAATTCTTTGACTTCTGATGGATGCACACATCTCTGCAAACCTGCCATAATTCCTCGTCTATACAAAACACCATTAGTTAACACATACCGAGCAACTTTATACTTCAATTTCTTGGCAGCTAGTTTGTCCTCCGGCAATTCTCCTTCTTCAATGTATGCTCTGATAGGATCCATCCAAGATGGTCCTAAATCAAGGGTAATAATCTTCACCGTCAGATCTTCTTCTATGCTCCGACTTTCTAATACTTCAATTGGTATTGTTCTTCGCAGCTCGGTGCGCGTAGCTGACGCTAGTCGGGCCAATGCGTCTGCTCTAGCATTCTCCATTCTCGGTATCCTCACCAATTGAATAGCATCAAATTCTGTCAATAACTCCATCACTTTTGCATGGTACTTCACCATTAACTCTCCCTTCACTGCATATATTCCCATCATTTGATTCACAATTAATTGAGAATCACTGAAAACAATTACTTGACGTGCCTCCATAACTTTCGCCAAATGAAAACCTGCTATCATAGCCTCATATTCAGCCTCATTATTGGAAGCTTTGAATTGGAATCTCAAGGAATACTCCATGTCAATATCATCTGGAGAGTTTAAAACAATCCCTGCTCCACAACCAGCCGTGCAAGATGATCCATCTACATATAATCTCCATGTATGTAACTCGTCTTCAAATTTCTTATCTGTTAGAGTTCCTCGGTGAAATATCATCTGTTTTCTTTCATCATCCCCGGGTATCCTTCGTTCCTCGTCGGTCATTTGTTCGCGCCCTTCTACCAGCCGGAGTTGGTCGAGGTTTGAATATGATGATTTTTCTACATCCACAAGTCCTTTTACCAACCTTGGTTGGTCTGGATCTGTGTCTGTTGATCCTGTATCATCCACAGGTAGGTCAGCAAGCACCTTTTGCTCCTCGGGGGTATCAGGGTATGTGAACTCTGCTATAAAATCTGCCACGGCTTGTCCCTTCAACGATGATCTGGGTTCATACACAATATCATATTCACCGAGCTCTATTTCCCAGTACATCAATCTTCCTGATTTTTCTGGCTTGTGAAGGGCTTGTCTTAACGGCATGTCGGTATACACAATGATGGTATGGGCCTGGAAGTATGGCCTCATTCTTCTACTTGCTTCAATTAATGCCAGTGCCAATTTTTCCAGCTTTGGGTATCTGATTTCCGCACCTCGGAAGGCCTTGCTTGTGTAATAAATTGGCTTCTGGACTCCATTCTCCAATCTGATCAACGCCGAGCTAACTGCATTTTCTGATACTGCCAAATACAAGTACAGCTTCTCTCCAGTTATTGGCCTAGACAACAATGGTGGGGCTCCCAAATACTTCTTCAAATCTTGAAAGGCTTTCTCACATTCATCAGTCCACTCAAAACTTTTTCGCAGTGTTTTGAAGAATGGGAGGCATTTATCAGTTGCTCGGGATACAAATCTGTTGAGTGCTGCAACCCGTCCGGTAAGACTCTGCACTTCTTTCCTCATCGTCGGGGATCGCAGCCCTAAAAGAGCCTTGATCTTTTCTGGATTTGCCTCAATACCTCGTTGGTTGACGATGTATCCGAGGAACATTCCTTCTCGTACTCCAAAGGTACACTTCGTCGGGTTAAGCTTCATCTGGTATTTATCCAGTTGATCAAAAGTTTGACTCAAGTCAATCAAATGATCTGCAGCTCTCTTGCTTTTGGTGAGCATGTCGTCGACATAGACCTCCATATTGCGGCTGATTTGTTCGGTAAAAACCTTGTTCATCAACCGCTGATATGTTGCACCTGCATTTTTTAAACCAAAAGGCATAACATTATAACAATAAGTTCCCCTTGGGGTAATAAAAGAAGTACTTTCCCTGTCTTCAGGTTTCATTTTGATCTGGTTGTAGCCAGAATAAGCATCCATGAAGCTGAGTAGCTCGTGTCCCGAGGTAGCATCCACTAGTTGATCAATTCTGGGTAATGGAAAATGATCTTTTGGACATGCCTTGTTGAGATCAGTAAAATCAACACACATTCTCCATTTGTTGTTCTTCTTCTTTACCATCACCACATTCGCCAACCAATCTGGATATTTCACATCTTCAATGAATTGGGCTTTCTGGAGTTTCTCGACCTCCTCTTGTATGGCCTGGTTCTTCTCGGGACTAAACACTCTTCTTCTTTGCTTAATTGGCTTGATCTCCTTATTCACGTTGAGCTCATGACATAAAAAGTTTGGATCTATACCTGGCATGTCTTCATGACTCCAAGCAAAAGTATTCTTCCTGCTTCTCAAGAAAGTTATCAACTCTTGTTTTATTGAAACATCCAACGACGATCCTATCTGAGTTACTCGTTCATGATGCTCGTCGTCCAGGATAACAGTTTCTGTAGATTCCATCACCTGTCCTTTTACAAGTTGAGATTCATCCCTAGGGTCAAGAGTTTCAATTTCTGTGCCCTCCTCTACTTGATAAGTAGTAGTCTTTTTCCTTGATTCTTCAAGTTCTTCTTGCTCGGCAGACGAATAATAGCATTCCCGAGCTACTTTTTGATCACCTTTCATAATTCCTACTCCAAAATTCGTTGGGAATTTCAAACACTGATGTACTGTAGATGGAACTGCTTCGAATTTCTTCAATCCAACTCTTCCCATGATGATGTTGTAGGCTGACTGCACATTCTTATCCATCACAAAGAAACATATTCTTTCTGTTCGACAAGCAGGCCAAGTTCCGATGAGTATATCCAACTTGATCGTCCCAAGTGGAAAAACTTTCTCGCCAGCAAAACCCAGAAGGGGTCTGTGATAAGGTTCCAATTGAGATAATTTTAAATTCAGGCTATCAAAGCATGAATAGTACATGATGTCTGCCGAACTACCATTGTCTACTAACACCCTTGAAATGACCACATCCTTCATCCTCATTTTGATCACCAAAGGATCATCATGAGGGTAAAGAACACCTGCCAGGTCGTTTTTTGAAAAACCAATCACTAGCTTCTCTTTGTTTACCTTCCTCGGACGATCATCCTCGGCCAGGTTTATTCGCTGAATGTATGAACAAGCTTGAGCCTCTCCGAGGTAAGCTTTTCTTTCTGCAGTAAGGTCTCCTCCTCCTGTATCTCCTCCTGTAATAACATTACAATCAAATGACCCAAAACGTATGGAAAATACCTCTCGTTCAGGTTTCCTTGGTTTCTTGGGAAGATCGGGGTCATCATCTGGATCCTCTTCATGGTCCCTCCTCTTTTTCTCCTCTGCACGACGAGGAGATCTAGATCTCTCTCTAGTTCTATCATCATTCTTCCTTTCACCTCTGCGATCTACATACTTTGATAATTTTCCTCTTCGGATGAGTGTTTCAATCTCGTTCTGAAGGGCTATACAATTTTTGGTCATATGGCCATGATCTTTGTGAAACTCGCAATATTTGGCCTTATTCCTCAGATCGGGATTTGTCTTCAGTTTCTCTGGCCACTTGATTTCCTCGTTATTCCTGATTTCTTCCAAAACATGATTAATACCCATTTTGAATGGAGTATAATTATCATACTTCTTTAGGACTTCCAACTTCATCCTGTTATTCCTGGAATGTTTGCCACCACCATTACCTTTCTGATCTTTCTTCTTAGAGTTGTCGACCTCCACTTTAACTTCTTTATCCATATTCTTCTTCGCAGCCATAGCCTCCTCGGCATTCATGATTTTGGCCGCCTTTGCCATCAACTCCGACATATTTTTAGGTGGATCTTTGGCCAAAGTGTAGTACAGCTTGTTAGACAACAAACCACTCATCAGAGCAGTGATTGCTGTCTTTTCTTCATAATCTATGACTTCCAACTTCTCGTTATTGAAACGAGTTATGTAATCTCTAGTTCTTTCACCTGATTTTTGTCTAACACTTAGCAAGTGTGCTACTCGCTTTACCGGCTTTGCTCCAAAACAAAAATTGCCAATAAACAACTCGGCTAACTGAACAAAAGTTGAAATCTTACCCCGAGGAAGATTATTGTACCATATCTGTGCTGATCCGGTAAGAGTTCCCGAGAATGCTCTACACCTCATCTCGTCGGGGACAGCGTAGATATCTGCAGCAGCTTTTTTATTGTTCTATATGAAGTACGGGATCTGTCTTTCCATCGTACTTGGGGGTCACTACAGGTGCTTTGAATTTCGACGGTGTAGGGAAATCCACAATGGCTTGCACAAAAGGTGTCCCTTGAACAAAAGTTCTCTGTAAGGGGTTCCTCGCCTTAGCCATTTCTCCCAGTCTATCCTCCAACCGTTGAATGGAACCTTTCCATACTTCATTCCCTTCCTCAGGCCGCTTAGTCCGAGCAACTGATTGCTCTGACATAGCTTCCTGAGATTTATCTCGACGAGTAGTTGGTCGCGATTGTGCAGATCCTTCTCTCAAACCTGGTGGTGGTCGAAAACTTCTTGATGGAGCCCTAGGTGGACTCATGTTCCTCCTTGGTCCTAACCGACTGAAAGGAGACACCCTGCTTAATCTTTCCAAAGCGCTAGTTCTCTCCGGAGAAAGAGTGATATGTTGATCTGCATCCGTAGCCCATATCGATGAAGTTCGCCCAGGTTGATAAGAAGAATCATTAGACTCCTTATTGCGATATGACCCAGTACGTCTAGATTGCGATTGCCTATGATCACTCCTTTGCCCTGAATAGGTAGGTGCACCGCCCTGAAGAGTTTGAATGAGTTGCCTCATAGATTCTTGCATGGCGGTTTGTCCTTGAGCCAGATTCGTCATAATTCCAGCCAGATCTGGGGATGCAGATGGATTTGGAAGATTTCCAGTATTTCCAACATTTCGATTACTGGATTCGGGATTATCTGCCATTGGTGATAAATGATTTTTATGAAAAACGATAATAACAGTCGTTTCCCACAGACGGCGCCAATCTGTTGATGTAAAAAACTAGATCGCTCTAATTTTTCAATCACAGATAAATAAATAAGACAGAGATTTTTAAAGTGGTTCGGCTAGGAATAAAGCCTACGTCCACTGTTATGTTATTGCTGAGTGTTTGTGGAATTTTTGATTACAAGTTCTCTCAAGAAATTCCGGTCCCCTTTGAATGAGGATGATACAAGGTATTTATAGCCTTCAGGCTGTACATGAAAGGTTCGATACATTAAATGACATACATATGAAAGGGTAATACATTTAATGCAGAGTGCGTGCCAAGAATATAAGCATTCAATGAATATCTGAACTGTTGATTATCTGGCAATTAATGATACGACCGAGATGCAGCTCGGACCGCCATAGCTGTTCGCTGATCAGGAGTTCCTCAGAACATTAGAGTACCTCGGTGCGTTAGAGTTCCTCGGTGCGATAGAGTTCCTCGGTGTGATAGAGTTCCTCGGTGTATTCTCGTTGCTCGGAAAGAAACATGGTTGGTCGGGAAATGATCTTCCTCGCTGCTATTGTGCCACGTAGATTGACACGTGTCTTCGTATTATTCGTCCACATCAGCATATTAATTTTGGTATCAACACCCAAAATCTAACAAAAGTAATCTATATCAACAAAAGAGGAAAAACAAGGGATAAATCCCCCCAAAAATCCAACCAAAATGGCAAACTAGTAATAAGAAGAAAGATGGAAATGCAGGGCCGAATCGATTCGGTGCCAAATCCGAATCGATTCGGAAGTGTAGATATTTTGCCCCTGTATGAAACCGAATCGATTCGGCATTAATCGCAAATCGATTCGGGCCTGCTGGAGATGAAAAGTTTCCTATATTGGCATTATTTCTCCCATGCTTCACCGAAACTTCCGTAACTTCTTCGTTCGAGGTCGGATTCAAGCACCGTCGGAGGCCACGCCAAGATAAGAAGAAGGTCTACAACTTCCGTAAAGAAATTGGGATCAAAACCCCTCGATTGTGCAAGTGCCAACGAAACTTTTTCGGATTAAAACCAAACTTCCCAAAATGCATTCCCGAAACCTATAAAAGCTCAATAAAGACACATACAAAGTATATATGATGAATTCAGGGGTTAGTCAATAAATGAGTATAAGAACCGGGAAATACATGCACGGGAACGCTAGAATGTACAAATTAACGAGGTATAAAATACAATAAAAGTGACGAATCAGTGATGCAAATGTTGAAGGGCAAAACATAACTGCTTATCTTCATTATAGTTTAAAAACAGATCGTAGACGTTATAATCTACCATCATCGGATGAGATTGCAGTAATACTACCCGGCGATGGAAGTGAAATTAGTGGTATGCGAGATATTGTGATACATTTACGAGGGAATCAAGAGTTGATGCGAGTTAGTGAATGTCATCCAGCATATTTACCTTTGCATTATGTTTTATTATTCCCTCATGGTGAGCTAGGATGGGAACCTGGATTAAGACGAACCTAACTCTACAACTAACGTTGTTTATTCAGAAGTTCTATTATAATGCATGTCCATAGTTCATTGATACTATGCCTTATTCAATAAAGTAAGTTCATATTTAAATGTTTTATTTTATTTTATCCAATAAGAACTTTATATAACATGAACCTAAAATCACGTTATTGATGTACTTTTGTAGAATTGGGATTGCCACGTTGAAGAATTGAAAAAGAGGAACGAAGGAAAAGGCCGGGTCTGGGCTGACATAGTATGCAATGAGGTAACATCTTATCTTTATAATTTAAAATGCATGGTCTATATTTAGAATATGATACTAATTCAGTGTTTTTCATATTTAGATTGCGGTGGTTGTTCATCCACACTCGATGCGCATACGCATTTTGTCATCGACTTTTAAACAGGTTATGTTGAACAAGTATGGACATACATATGGAGACAAATGAAACCATTCACTTGGTCGTTGTACACCATTCACGGCAACTACTTCATCTTTTTTTTGTAATTCAATATTAAACATGGTTGTTTGAATTTTGAATTATGTTCTATTTCTGGGGGAGGGGTAATGGAAGAAAATCATCATTTTTGTAATTCAATATTAAACATGGTTGTTTGGATTCAATATTGACTTATGTTAAATTTATTTTGACATTTCGAATCATATATATTTGAATGAATTGTTAAGATATTATTACACCTACGAGTAGCTAAACCAGTGTTTATTCATGTTATGTTACAAAACATGTAGCTAAAGAATGTTATAAAAGATAATTCACAAAAAACTGCTGGCGCAGACCCTTATAAATAAGGTATTTTTAACAGTTTTTTGTGGATTTTTTAAAAATAGCTACAAAATATATTTTGACCTAATTTTTTGTATATGGGTTGATTAGAAGGTTAATTTCAAGGAAAAAATATATAATTTGAAAAAAAAAAGTTTTTAGGCCTAGAATTAGGCGTGATGCATGAGTGATGTATAAAGCATGATGTACTATAGCCTGGCTCTCTCTCTATATATCCATATAATAAAGGAGCATGATTTTTGAAAATTTTGCCAAAATATCTTCACTTTTTTTATGCATGACATTTTTCTCTTTCATGCACATACATGAAATGTCATGCTAAAAGTTATTTTTTTTTCTTTTTTTTTGTGTTATATATATACTATTATAAATACTGTTATACTATTATAAATACATGTATTTTTTTAAATACATGTAAATTTATATTTTTTATTAAATATTTTTCCCATTTTTTAAACTATTTTTTAAATATTTTTTTTCTTTTTTTAATTTATATTTTTTCTTTTTTCTCAATTTTTTTTTTTATTACGGGGTCAAATTTATCGCCGTGCCCTCGGGCACGGGCATCCACTAGTGTATATATATATATATATATATATATATATATATATATATATATATATATATATATATATATATGATCAACAAATAGTGTGCACCAGCAAACTTGTCCAAGTGACCAACATTTTAGCCAAATTTGCTATATTTTTCAATCTTTAAAAATAATTACACATTTTCTCTATTCTCAGATTCCTTTTTTTAATAAACCAAATTAATTACAGATTTATTCGTTCCTTAAATTAAAAAACAAAAAACATATATAGATAGGGATATTCTGCATCAGTTATGTGGGAATACGTGATTCGAATTATGAACTTTAAAAAAAATACAATAAAACGATATGACATGGGGGAATGAATCCATGTCGTCTTGTTGCATTATTTGTTTATGCTTTATGAATTATGAATGTATTTATGTTACTGAGCGTCTAAATGATGAAAGGTGAAGAAAACATAAAATATGCTAAATCCTGTTTAACCAAGTCATATTGTGTCAAAATCCACCAGCAACTAAACTCTATTTCCATATTTACAAAAGTCAAAAGAAAAATATCTTTGAGATTTTATTGGGTTAAATTTGGTTTTATTAAGAATTCTAGATAGTCTGATATTTTAGTATGTTTTGTTTTCTTTTTCTCTGTAGATAAGCCAAAGCAAGGATACGACACAACAAGCAATATGATTCAAAGACTCACAGAATGTAAAGCCAAAGACATATGATTTAATAAACCAAAATTGTTCCCAGTCCATTTGATTGAAATGGACTGATTTGATTTTCGCATTGAAATCGTTACTTATATATAGTAACTAAATCAACTAGACTCGGTGACTTTTCTTACAGAAGTGTGGAGCTCTTATGCCATGAGTTGAAAAGAATTACACCGACTGCACCACGATATTTGATGGTGCAATAAAGTATTATATAATTATAAATAATTAGATATCATATAAATTTCTTGAAAAAAATTGTTGGTTTGCAAGGAAAAGTGTAGACTTACATTTAATGTGTTATTTCCCATTAAATATGTATTTATAGTAGTTGATTTGCATGAAATATGTCTCAATTTATATAGAACTGGTGTGATGTATAATTATTTGTAAACAGTGCGATTAAGTTTATCGCATTATCAAATTGAAGTTTTGTCAATATAACCCAACACTACACCAAAACAAGCTTTTAGTAACAGACTATTTTTTGGTTTACTAACAGTATTATACTGTTACTATTTCTCACAACACCATACCGTTACTAATATCTGATAAGTGTTACTAATATTATTTAAATATTTTAAAAGTACTTAAAAAAAAATTAACTAGCATTCTCACAACACAATACACTTAGCGTCAAAATATCCCCGACAAAGAAATTGTCTTTCTCCAAAATGCTCTAACGTGACCTAGGGTTTCTCCAAAAAGCTAGCGTTTGAAATTGTCTTCCTCTTCTCCAATACGCGATCTTCTTCTTCTCCAAAATGCTCTTCCTCTTCTCCAATACACGATGCTCTAGCGTGACCTAGGGTTTGGAAGAAGTCTCAGTTAGCGTGACCTAGGGTTTTGGAAGCATTCGGTGCTCACATCATAACCTAGGGTTTGGGAATTGCGATTTGCTTTCATAAGGTAATTATCTCATTCATACGATATTTGTCTAAAACGTTCTAAGCGATTTACTGTTCATAAGAGATTTGCTGTTGGGTTACAAGTTTATTTTTTTGGTAAAATGCAATGTATTTTTGTTATTATTGTTGGGTACATACTTTTTATTTTTTTTGGTTCAAGTTTTTGATTATTTTGTATTAAATCCAAAGCTTAGAATGTTTTTTATATACTGATTTATAAAAAACACATAATTGTATACACTGATTTATACTATTAAAACACATAATTTTATATAACTAAGGAAATTGCACCCCTCCCTTGAACTTTAAGGTTTGTTCTAACAAAATTACATGTTGTAATTGTGATTTTTCTTATGTGTATCAATAATTCTATTTTTTTTATATAATCATATAACTTGTGTGTAAACCATATTTTTTTGGTAGTGCAGAATGTCACAAACATTGAACAAAGAGTGGATGAATGAGAGGAATAGAATAAGTGAGGTGTACACAAATGGAGTTGCGTCTTTTATTAATTTTGCAATTGCAAACAATGGCCATCAATTCTCGACCTTTCCTTGTCCATGTGTTAAGTGCCGAAATAAGAAGCGTTTTACTGCGGTAGATATCAAGGGTCATTTGATAATGCACGGTATAGACATGATATATACTAAGTGGGTTTTACATGGTGAAACACTATCATCGAACCTAACATGTCACGTAGTAGATACTATTGATTGTGAAGGACATGATGAAGCTGATAACAATGAGAATGAAAGGTTGCGAAACTTAGTTGTCGCATGTTACGGAGTGCACGAACAACATTGTGTAGAACCCGATCAGGAAGGATTCTCTGAAAAATCATATGTCGACAATGAGAAGTATGATCACTATAATAAATTAGCGATGGAGAAATTGTACCCTTCATGTGAGGGTTCTGAGACTACTCTCTCTGCAATTGTTGAATTGCATAATTTGAAAAAGCAGTTTGGTTGGTCGGGAAATAGCGTGACCTCTCTCTTGTCGGTTTTAAAGAGGTGGCTTCCAAAAGGAAACACATTACTAGAAAAATATCCGCACATGAAGAGAATGATAAAAGACCTAGGTATGAAAGCAAATTACATTCATGCTTGCGTTAACAACTGTATTTTATACTGGAAAGATAATGAATATTTGGAGGAATGTCCTCAGTGTGGAGAACCGAGATATGCAGTGACCTCAAAGAAAGGGAAGAGGAAATGCAAAGAACCGATGAAAGTGTTGAGATATTTCCCTTTAATTCCAAGGCTAGTGAGATTGTACACTATTCCTTGGATAGCGCATGAAATGACATGGCACCATCAGGCAACAAGTTCATGGGGTTATCAGCGACATCCTTGTGATTCATCCCAATGGAGAATGCTAAAAAGTATATGGCCCGATTTCGCCGAGGAAGGGCGCAATGTTTGGCTTGCAATAGCAACAGATGGGTTTAATCCCCATGGTATTCAGTCTAGTAGTTATAGTTGCTGGCCTGTCATGACCGCGCCTTATAATGTGGGGCCTTCTTTATGCTTAAAGCGTGAGTTCCAAATTTTATCTTTGCTGATTCCTGGGCCAAAGGCACCGGGTCAAGACATGGATGTTTTTCTTCAACCATTAGTAGATGAGTTGAAACAACTATGGGAAGGAGTTCCAGCTATTGACATGCACAAAATGTAACCTTTTACGTTGAGAGCTATGTTGATGTAGGGGATTAATGATTTTCCCGCATATGGAAACTTATCTGGTTGTGTAACACATGGTTACAAAGCATGTCCTATTTGTGGCGATGACACTCCATCTGTTTGGCTAGAACATAGCATGAAGATAGTTTACACAAACTATCGTATGTTTCTTAAAAGCGATCATCCTTTTAGGAGTGGTAGAGGTTTGGGACTTAGGACACAAGAAGTTGGACGTCCCCCGATTTGACTAAACGGAGATGCACTTGTGGAGAAGTTAAGAAATATAAAGTATGTACCTGGAAAAGTCTCAAAAGTTCCCGCTAAGAAGAGAAAGTCTAATAATGTTAATGGGAGTGCTAATGTTGAAGTTAAAGAAGCTTGGTATAAAAAATCTATTTTCTTTGATTTGGAATATTGGCCATATCATCAAGTTCGACATGTCCTTGATGTGATGCACATCGAAAAGAATGTTGCAGAGCATTTGATAAACACAATTCTTGATGATAATAAAACAAAGGATACTGAAAAGGGTCGATTGGATATGAAGGGTATGGGCATACACAGCGGTCAATGGCTTCAAGTATATGGACGCACCGGAAAAACGATAAAACCAACAGCACCATTTATCTTGGATAAAGAAGAAGAAAAAAACAATTATGCCAAATTTTGAAGGACTTAAAGCTTCCTACCAGTGTTTCCTCTAACTTGAGCAATATAGTAAGTCTTAGTCCCCCATCTTTGCACTCCTTAAAGTCGCATGATTATCATGTCATAATTGAACATCTGTTACCTGTGTTGCTCCAACATGCCTTTCTGAAACATCGAGATTTAAGAAGAGCAATCCAACAATGAAGTTTGTTCTTTAACATGTTGTGCTCTAAGGTCCTAATTCGGCAAGATATCCAAAGAGCCAAATATATGGTTGTTGAAGCATTGTGCGTGTTGGAAAAATATTTTCCACCTACGTTTTTTGATATTAGCATTCACCTCACTGTGCATCTAGGAGATGAAGCCCTGGTTTGTGGACCCACCGACGCTCATTGGATGTATCCGTTCAAAAGGTGATTTTTTTTACCTTTTAATACAGTAAAATATGCCCCATTTAAGTTAATAATGCTTGCTATTAATTTTTATTACCTAATACAAATAGGACGATGAAAGATTTCAAAGATATACCCAGCAATAAGCGGTATGTTGAAGGTTCAATTGCAGAATCCTACGTTGTTGCTGAATCTGTTAGATATTGCATGGAGTACATGCCAAATCCATCTGATGGAAATCATAAATGCTCCCATGAGGCCTTTTTAGAGGAAGGTGGAGAGTTCTCTGATGATGGGACTTTGCTTGATGATAAGACTATAACATTGGGACCCGTACAATTTCAACAAATACGTCGATGGGTATTATTTCGACTAAATGTTGATGGATTTCAAGAGTACTATAGGTTTGAGTTCTTTCGTTTGTTTATAGTTAAGAATTAATTAGCATTTTAAGTTATAATTACTTATATCAAACTACATATTGCAGTGAATATGAAGCATCACTGAAATTCGTGTCTCGTCCTAAAGGGAAGGGGATTGAAATGACAGAAGTGGAGAAACAAACTTCTTTTATCCCTTGGTTATCCGAGAAGGTGATTATATAAATACTAATATTTTTATTAATATTTCCATTAAGTATGATGAGAATTGAAACATTGTAGTAATTATGATTTGTTTTCATCAAACAGTTGCTGAAATCAGGAGAGACGAAGAAAAATGAAACATTGTGGCGGTTATTTCAAGGGCCGCAATTCAAGGCTAAAACATATAAAAAGTATCGTGTAAATGGTTTCGTATTCTCTCCTAAGTATCACGACGATACTGTTGTCACACAGGATAGCGGCGTTTGCTTGAAGGCATGGACACAATTTCGAGCTAAAAAAAGTGATAAGAATCTCACAAATACTTGGACTATGTGGTATGGAGTTATCCAACAAATTATTGAACTGGACTATACCTTGTTTAAGGAGGTGGTATTTTATTGTGATTGGGTGAGAGTGGAGGATAAGACTAATGGTTGTAAGCTTTGTACGGACTCCAACTTAGTGATGGTAAATTTTGATAAGTTTAAGAGCGTTGATAATGAGTATGATGAGCCTGCCATTCTCATAGTTTATATTATTATTTTAATTCATGAAATAGACGTAGTTTATTCTATCTATTATCCACTAAAGAGTTGTTATCCTTCAATTAGACTTGTTCAACAACCATTTTTTTAATGAGTTCTTATCTTTCCTCATTTCACACACTACATTGCTTATTCAATTATTCACCTGCTCCACCGTTAATCAGCATAGCTGTCATTGAAATCTTCTTTAATTTCTGTATTATGAGAGTGCCCCAGTTAAACTCTAATCAACCACACCCTTCACTTTACTTACCATGAACTCAGATCCATCATAGTTTGGGATATCTCTCCATGCTTTTTTTTCTCCAAAATACATAACAATCTCAGCAGAGTACCACGGGCCTGCAATAGGACATGGATCATCCAACTAGTCTTAAGGGGTAACTAGAGTCGCAATAGGCACCCACAATCACGAGTAGTTAAGGGGTGGTTAGGGACCGGACATTGGGGTCAATATGTTGCAGGTTGACGCATCTGTATCACATTCGTTGCTCACTCGGAGAAAGTTTGTTACCCCAATGTACACTACATTTGCATCATGTAGTCCTAGTTCATAGGTTCCTTGGCATCGAAAGGAATGGATAGACGTATTATTGATTTGTGACTCTGGCTTAAGTCGTTCCATATATAATCCCATTCCTTCCCCTTCATTTCCACATCAGGTTGCGTAAGGAAAAGAAGTTGCATATAACTCTTGCCCCCATAGTCGCGAGTAGTTGAGGTATCCCGCAAGGAATACCTTTTATTTCAGGGCTTTGAAACTTAAAGTCTGGAAAAGTATACATTTAATAAACTTAACGTCGCATAACTCTTTCCCTCCATTTATTCGCATGTTGAAGTTAACATGTGTCTTTGAATGTTTGTCCCACAGTAGTTCAAATACCACAGGAGGGGTACCTGGCGACGATCCTATACCCATAGCTCATGAGATTGAACTAATATTTGGTTTGACAAAATAACATTTGGGCACTTTGGTGTGGAAAAAATGCCTAAATGCTTTGGAGATGGTCTTAAAAGGAGAAAATAACTGTAAATTTCTGAATTAAATACACAAATATCATTTTATACATTTGAAGTCAGAATTGTTCAAATATAAACACTTTAAAAATGAAGTCTATATAATACAAGTAGTATCTAAGGGTTTTCATACATCCATATTGGGTTTATGCAAGATGGGTTCTTCTCCTATATTCTTCGGTCTCTATTTGTTCTACACTGGCTTAACGATCCGATCTTCTACAAAGAAGATGGGTTCTTCCCTTATATTCTTCGGTCTCTATTTGTTTTGATTGTGTTTATTCAAGTAGGTATTGTAAGGCTTCTTTATTGCAATTTTCTTCCTATATAACTATATTTAATACCTATCTTCAGCTTATTTGCCTTCCTAATTTACCATATATTCATTCAATTAGGAGCGTCTTTGGAAGATAACTGCTGCTGCACAAATATGTCGCCGAGATGCTTTTTCTCAGTTAAGAATCCAAGAACAAAATTCACATTGGAAGCAAAAAGAAGTAGCTCACACCTTGGCAAAAGTTGTGATGGAGTTCTGACATTCAATAGAGGTACTTCTAAATATTGATTACTTGAGTGGTGATTCTGAAAAAATGAAATCATGGCTTGTTTGGACCATATGTGTATATTGTAACAATGGAAAAAGGACATAATAAGAGGTCTTAATATGGTGTTGGTTTCATAATTTGACTTTATTTTCTTGTTACTAATATTGAGGATGCCACTAGTGGGGTGGGCTATTCACATTAGTATTGCTACAATTTTTTTTGTCAAACTCATGACTCAGGTTACAACCTGTGGCAGCCTACCAAAACCTCCCACCCACGCCTTCATTGTTGGGGTGTCCTAATTTTTTTGTTTTGTTATCATAAAAGTCAGGGATTTTAAAGTTTAACTATTATAAAAATAAGTGAAAATGAACATTAAAGTTTAGGCTAATGTCAATAGATATTCCTACATGTTTAACCATATTTGGAAAATTTTGAACATTGTCTTTCAGGTGACTCTAGAGCATACTTGTAAAAGAATTAGATTTTTCAAATTGATCCTATATTGTAGAACAATCTGGCTTTCCCTATTATCGATTGTTTGAGTAGGATCGTTTTGATATTTACTATTGAATTTTTCCAATTTGAATTCCGGAGGTAAGATTAATAAATATAATTGTTTTCCTTTCCCATCAACAGAATGTTTGTAGAAATGAAATAATTGAGTTGGTGTTATGTGTACAAGTGGCTCTAGCATAGGAGCAGGGCCTTATGTGAAGATATTGAGAGAAGCACTATTGGAAACAAGACAAAATATACTATTGGAAACAAGACAAAATCTATGTGAAGACCTCCAAGTTGGCTGTATTAAAAAGTTAAAATGAGGGTGCTTTAGATTGAAGTTTATGATCCATTTTATTTCTGTATTTTTTTTCACTCTAAAATTGCTTTGATTTCTTATCTGGTGCGATTGATCTCTATTTGTTTTCGAATTTGTCTAAAGTGGTTTGAAATCAATGAGTTTGCCATTAATCTAGTGTAATTGGCAAGGTATTGGCCAAAGGTTCTGGATTTGGGGAGGGCCCTTGGATTATATTTTTTTTAAAATATGTACTAAGATTAGTAACACAATTTTACGGTTACTAAATATGAATTTTACTGTTACTATTAGTAATATAATTTTTCCGTTACTAATTTTGATCTTTCTGTTACTGTCAGTAACATAATTTTACCGTTACTAATTCTGAATTTTCCGTTTCTATTAGTAACACAACTATAGCGTTATTAATTTTGAATTTTACCGTTACTATTAGTAACATAATTTAACCGTTACGAATTTTGAATTTTACCATTACTATTAGTAACAGAACATTACCGTTACTAATTATAATTTTTTCTGTTACTATTAGTAACAGAATTTTACCGTTACTAATTTTAATTTTTTCTTTACTATTAGTAACAGAATTTTACCGTTACTAGCTTCGTGCCCCACGCCTTTTTTCTAACAGAAAAATTGTGTTACTAATATATTTAGTAATGGTAAAATTGTGTTACTAATGGCGTGTTTTGGTGTAGTGCAATTTCGTATAATATATAATTTTATGACAGTGTACAATATTTTATTACAATGCAACATCGTTTGTTGTAATAGCAAATGTATTTTCTTGGTGCACATACTATTTTTCAAGATTAAAATACATTGAATGTACAAACTTAATTGATGAAATCCATATTCAAACTCAAATTTTGAAATTATATGCTAACATGTTTTTGCAAATTGTCGCCTCAGGATTTTTATTTTATTTTTGAGATATTGTTTAATCAAATGTAAACACTTTTAAACTTCTCATAATTTTAATATTATGACCGGACTAATAATATTTGTAGACAAATATTAAAATCTTTACATATGATATCGTTTACCGGATTAAACTAAGGTAATGATTAATTTTAAATTAGAAGTGTCGAGAGAAACCCTAAAAACAAGAGGATTATAACGAAGTATGATTAAAACAGTGTCAAGAGAAACTTTAGAAACAAGAGGGTTTAAAAGAAGTAGGATTAAAACAAAATAAATGGAGTGCAATTTTACTAATAGTTTTAGTACAAATATGGATGTGTTAAAACTTGAATGTAGAGAGATTCTGAAAGTGAACATTTTTGTTATTTAGGTTCAATTGTCTAACGAGATAGAGATATTACTGATTATGTCACTCCTAGGATTAAAACATGTTGGGTCAAGTGCTATTAGAGAATGATGTGATCATCATATACTTGTGAAATAAGAGGAAAATTTTATAGGATAGCCATTAGACCTTTCATATTATATAGGACGGAGTCTTGGGCAAACAAGAAACACAATAAATAGAAAATTAACGTGACGGAGACATAGATGCTAGGATGTATGTGTGAAAAAAAATCGAAAAGAATAAAATTAGAAACAAACGTATTCATTAAATAATGGAAGTAGCTCTTAATAAATTGAGAAAATTGCCTTAGACAGTTTAAATGTGTTAAGTGTAGACCAATATGTCCCTATAAGGAAAAGTCAATAAGTTGATATCGATGGTAACGCTCAGGGTAGTAGTGGACCTAGACTGACTTGGTGGGGTCTTGTATAAAATAACATGATACCATGTTGCTTAATCGATGATATTTTGTTGAACACAATTAAATGGAAAAATAGTATTCATGTAGTTGATCTCAAATAATTGAAAAAAAACTTTTTTGAGTTAAGTTTATATCTTACAATCATATGAGGATAAATTTAGATATAATAATTTTAATATTACATTAACTTATTTTTAAAATTAATAGTAATAACGAAACATTATATAACTAGTACATGTTTTCTTTTAAAACAGTCTAAAGAATTATGGAATTGATTTCACTATAATTTTAATTTCCGCATCATTTAGCCCACCATATGTTCTTGCCTTCTATGTCATCCCACCATTCATCTAGCATTATTGTCTGACAATTCTTAAATTACTCCCACACATGAGACTGCCAATTCCTCATCTAAATGGGATTATTATAATGGCTATTATTTTTTTCTTAAAAAAACTCGTTCTTAAGTTGTTGATCAACACTGCATTCGGCTTGCATCCTTTCAAGTCTCGAGTTGAAGTGGACGACCATTTCAAGCATGACATCATAAGATGAGTGTCAAACACTATTTACCTAACCTATTTTACAAGCTTTCTTTTGAGTGGTTGGGAAATCATAGGCTTGATACGGTTAGGGTCATCATTGTCCGACAGAGATATGTTATCCATTGGACTAAGTTAATTTGAAGGATAAAGCTTGGTGTACTCACTTTTGTGCCCATTTTCTATATTCGGTGCATTAAAATTTTGTTCCTTGTTGTAGTAGGCCCCGCCAAAGCAAAAGGTACAAGATTTTATTTCCTTGTCTTATTAGGCAGGTATGAAAGTGTGTAAGTGTAGTGATACTCTAATTTGAATCGTGTTTTCTTGACCAACTTTATTGACCAACTTATCACTATATCGGTAGTTGCGTGCCCATATTAAGATGTCCTTCAATATGTATGTGCACTTATCAAACTTTAAGTACTCCTCACTTCATTAAGAATGATTTCTTTCATTCTCCTTGCAATGACTATCATTTTTTTACATTTGTGATTCAAAATCAAGTTTGTTAATGTTTACAAAAAATGTATTCATAGTTAAAAAATATTATTATTAATTTAATGGTATGGTGACTTGTTTATTATATTTGGAGGGTATATTTAGAATGTTTATGTAAGGATAAATTTCTAATGGAGTCAATTTGTATGTATTTTTGCTTAATTCCGTTTGGATAGAACCTTTTTTGCCATATGTTTGGATTTGAGTTTGTTTATCTTGACGCCTATGATGTATGATTGAAGACTGTGGCGACCAAGTTAGAGCGTCTACATCATCGTGGCATGTTTCATGCCACGATTTGTTTCAAAGTCCATAGATCTCCAAAGGTATGAATGAGTCTTAGTTTTGATCCTTAGATTCAATTTGGTGTTTGTTTTAAAATGTTTGAGGCATTTTTCATAAAAAAATTAAGATAATTTATTTTTTGTGAAAACTCGTTCGAACAAGAATTTCACCCTATTCAAACGAGTTTGGGAAAGTTGTTCAAACGACCATCAAACGAGGATTAAATGAAATAATCGTGTCTAATAGAAAAATATCATTCGAAACTCGTTTGAAGTTTGTTAAAATGCGATTCACTATGTCATTCGAACGAGATCTAGTTCTTGTCAAACGAGATTGTGTACTTCGTTCGAACGATCATATTGATTTCATTCAAACGAGTTGCTTTTTTTGTGCCACCTTGATTTTTTATTTTTCTAGAAACAAGAGTCATGGAAAGTTATTTTATGAAGAGGTTTTGACAAATTATTTTCCAAGAAATATCTTAGATCCTCCAAACCGTAGTTTCACCCAATCGTTTTGAGATTCAAGTTTAAACTAAATATGTGAGTTTAAGATCTTTTATTTGGCACCAAAGTTCATTTTCTCTTCATACTTTATTGAATATTGCTTACGTACTGTGGACTTCCTTTGTGTGGTGGTTTGAAGTGGTGGACTCCGTATTCAATCAGTTGACGATTTGCTGAGCCAAGATCGGTGCATACCGAGGCTTGTGAGGATCTTATGTTATGAAAATGTGTATATGAACTTCTACGTGTCTCTGTGAAGAAGGTCGAAGGAACGAAGATGCGTCAAGGATTGAAGAAGTTGTGTTGGTTATCTAATTCACCTGTCGTCCTTGTGCAATTCTTATACATAGTGACTTTGTGTGGATGAGTCGTCCAATATTTTTCCCATTGTGGGGTTTCCTCACACATCATCGTGTTGGGTGATTGGTTGATTTTACTCTTCATACATTTATCTGGATATATGTTTTAATGTAATATAAAATTTAGTAAATTATTTACACAATAATCAATTTAATTGGTGCATGTTTAATCGGGTTAATTGTTTAATTAATTTTGAAAAAATTAAAAATTGGTGTGTGTTCGACAATCCATATAATACCTGCATTTTCAAGTTGTTATCAGAGAGGGTATCTATAAGTTATTTGGGAATGAATCCAGGAGGTTTCACTACACCAAAATGGATAAATTGGCACCTTTCCAGCGGCTAGCCTTGTCACAGTCATTGACCGTGGCAAAAAAACATGCATTTTTTATCACGGTCATTGACCGTGACCAGTCCGTGATAACGACTTGTCACGATCAATGATCGTGACAAGTACATTTATCATGGACTTGTCACAGTCATTAACCGTGGCAATCCTTATAATATTGTCACAGTGAAGGACAATGACACGTTCATGACAAATGTCCCAGTAAAAAAACCCTTTCCCCTTCTTTTTTCCCCCGCCGATTCTTCCTTCCTTTTTTCTCTCTCTCTCACTCTCCACTTTCAGGTTAGTTTCTCTCTTTATCTCTCTTCCATTTATATATATATATATATATATATATATATGTGTGTGTGTGTGTGTGTGTGGTTGGTGGGGGTGGGGAGGGCAGTGGGGCTGTGTGTGTGTGGTGGGGTAGGGTGGGGGGGAGGGGGAGGGGGCAGGGATGGGGGGGTTATTTGTGTGTGTGTCTGTGTGGTAGGGTAGGGTGTGTGTGCGTGTGTGTGTAGTGGGGGTGGGGAATGGTGGGGGAAGGGGTGGCACAAGTGGGGGGGGGGGGGGGGGAGGGGGCAGGGAAGGGTGGTGGGGCTGCGTGGGTGTGTGTATGTGCGCGTGTTTGTATATGTGCATGTTTGTGCGTAGTGTCCCTTGTAAACGAATTGATTGATTATTAATTTTTTTAGTAAATTAATATATGATTGCCCCTCATTGTCAATTAGTAAGTTAATATATGATTAATTATGAAAGTAGGATTGCCCCTCATTGTAAATTAGTAAATTAATAATTGCATACTTTAATTGTTAGTTTAATTGATGAAAATAATTAATTGAGTAGATGAATTAGAAGGAGTATGGGATACACATTTGTTGTTGACATTGTTGTTGCATTATAGTGGATCGATGTTGGAGGTTAATTTTAAAAGTGGCATGACCACTAGATTATTGTCCATATGGGGGTGGAATTTTTCAAATTTTTTTTGAAAATTACTTTGTATATCGAATAATATATATATATATATATATATATATATATATATATATATATAGAGAGAGAGAGAGAGAGAGAGTATAATAATTAAATGTAGCATACTTGAAATTACATATAGTGCGCATAAATACTAGCCTTCTAGTTCTTATGCGTACGCATTCAATAGCCCTTAGACCCGTTCGAGGCTCATTACCCATGTAATGAGATCTCTCGAATTGTCCCGTTTGGACAGTTTGGGACTGCATAATTTCTGTATAATATTCTTAGTGGCTTAAAGTTGTTACTTTTGGAGAAAGTTCTGCAGTCGTATCCTAATGTTCTCTGGGTACATACTAAATTGACAAGTGTGACTGTTATTTCAATTGATCAATTGAAATAACACTGACATTTGCCCATCTACGTCGTGTACTTGGAGAACTACAGGGATATGCTGCCGAATTTTTCTCAAATCATAACAATGTGCATGAGCTGTTAAGTATATTACAGAAAAATGTGGTCTTGAATGGGATATGACCACTCACCCTTTAGAGGAGATGGAGGAAATAAAAATTTCTATTTTAAATTGAATTTTAATTTGAAATTTAAAAATCGAATATAAATAAGACATAATTAAACAAAACATACTATAAATCTAAGTTTTGTTTATAATAATCCATGAATATACGCTTCGTACCTTTAATAGGTAATTAGTTGTGGTAGCTATGATGGGATATTCTAAATACAAAGAGTGGATGGGTGAGACAAATAGAATGGGGGATGTGTTTCGCAGATGTGCTAACGAATTTGTGAAATACGCAAAGAGATGTCATAATGATGAAGAGTTTTTGTATCTGTGTGCTAGGTGTAAGAGTGGTAAGGTATTTGAGTGGAAAACAGTTGAACTACATTTGTTAAGACCGGGTATGCAAGATAGTTATTGATTTTGTAGTTTTTACGGTGAATTGAAAGTTCCTTTTGTCCACGACCAACGTTCACAACAACCTTCAACAAGTAGGATATATGTAGAAGGGGACGACGTAGATCATAATATGTTAGAGGATTTAGTTGATGATGCGTACCGAGTTTATGAAGAAGAGGAGAATGAGGTTACTGATGATGTAGAAGGTTAAAGTGCTCGTGAAGATATCACGATAAAACTTGACGATGACTACCAAAGTTTAAAATTTAAGGCGATCCAACCGTTATACTCTGGCTGTGAGAAAGATCAAATAACTTTACATGCCATGGCTGGTTTGGATAGTTTGAAGACGCAGTACGATTTGTTTGGGAATAGCCTGATAGAAATTCTGAAATGGGTGAAGGGTTTATTACCCAAGGAGAATACACTTCTAAATTTCTGTCCTATTATGAAGAACAGTTTGAAAGGTTTGGAAATGAAGTATAAATCGATTCATGCTTGTGTGTATGACTCCATACTATACCAAAAGGAGTATGAAAATCTCGATCGTTGTCCGGTATGCGATGAACCTAGATATGTCCAATCTACTAGTAAGGAAGGCACAAGCTCAAAAGTGCCTCAAAAAGTATTGAAATATTTTCCCGTTGGTCATAGATTAAAGAGATTTTTCACAGTACCATGGATAGCGGAGGCAATGACTTGGCATGCTAGGGCAGAAGTAGGGGTAATATCATGCGTCATCCTATTGATTCTACTGCCTGGAGGAGGATGAATTATGAGTATCCCGATTTTTCTCAAGAACAATGCAACATTCGTTTGGATATATCAACAGATGCTTATAATCCATTTGGAAATCTAAGCACCAATCAGAGTGTATGGCCAGTGATCCTAGACCCACTCAACCTCCCTCCTTCACAGTGTATGAGACCTGAATTTTTTATAATGGCTTTGTTGATACCTGGGCCAAAGGCACCAAGTGATGACATCGATGTCTACCTGAATCCTTTGGTAGAAGAATTAAATGAGTTGTGGTAAGAGGGTGTGCAATCATATGTCTCTTTTAGAAAAGAAGAGTTTACCCTAAAAGTTATGTTGATGTGGGCAATTCATGATTTTCCAACTTATGGGACATTATCCGGTTGTGTAGTACATGGTTATTTGGGGTGTCCTATTTGTGGAGAGGAGACTGAATCTCTTCATCTATCCTTTAGCTCAAAAAATGTATACCATTGCCAAATGAGGTTTTTACCTTCGGCTCATAGTTTCAGATTTGAGAAAGGGTCCAATTATTTATTGGGCGGGGTTGAACATAGGCTACCGTCTAGACAACTTTCGAGTTCAGAAATTGAAAGTAAATCTTCTGAATGTGGACCTAATGTGCCAGGTAAGAATCCAAAATTTAATAATGTCAAGCATAAGAAGACTACAACTGGGATGAAACTGAGACAAGAAATGCATGGTCTAGGAGGTCAATTTTATTTGACTCGCCTTATTTGAAGAATAACTCGGTGCGCCATGTATTGGATGTGAT
This sequence comes from Sambucus nigra, assembly GCA_949130495.1. Taxonomy (NCBI): domain Eukaryota; kingdom Viridiplantae; phylum Streptophyta; class Magnoliopsida; order Dipsacales; family Adoxaceae; genus Sambucus; species Sambucus nigra. The sequence goes on from OX422218.1 coordinate 461,263,539, forward strand.
GCATGTAGAGAAGAACTTCGCTGAACATATTGTGGGCACTTTCCTTGGGGGGAGTCATTCGAAGGATGGAGAAAATGCACGAAAAGACCTTAAATCGTTGAAACTTAAGCCCCAACTATAGTTGAAAGAAGATAGTAGGGGAAGGACAATAATTTCCCTTGGTGCGTTTACTTTGACGAGTGGGGAAAGGAATGTGCTTTTAGACACAATATATAATTTGAAGGGCCCATCTACTTTTTTGTCCAACATGCAAAGGATTGTGAATTATGCTACTCATGATTTATATAAGTGTAAGTCCCACGATTGGCATGTGATCATGCAATTAGTTCCTCTATTGTTTAAGAACTATTTCTCCAAGCACAAGGATTTATGGAGGGATATTATAAAAATTAGTATTACCTTCTCACTCTTGTGTGAGAAGGTAGTCAATCAAGAACACATAGTGGCCGAAAAATTGACAGTGACTGAAGCGATTTTTGTGTTGGATAAGTACTCTCCCCCAGCATTCTTTGACATAAATGGTCACTTGTTGGTACACTTATGCGACGAGGCACTTCTTTGTGGTCCAGTTAGATGTCGATGGATGTATCCGTTTGAAAGATTGATGAATGTTTTAAAGATTACGTCATGAATATGCGATACATTGCAGGATCAATTGCAGAGGAATACATCACCGTGGAGTCATCAATATATACTCGGGAATATATGCCTGACTCGACTAGCATTGATGACACCGATGAGTTCGTCGATGATGGTGGTCATGTGATTGGAAAACGAGTGAAATTAACGAGTTTGCAACATGAACAAGTAGCTCGTTATCTGTTTGACACACATGAAGATGTCGAAGAATGGAAAAAGTAAGTTTCAATTATTATAATGTTTAACAATATTTTAGATTATTTTATACATGATTAATTTTGAACTATGCAGAAAATATGAAGCATGTGAGAACAATAAAAGACGAAAAATAATGGTACAATCAGACAGCGAATTTGGGTTGTGGTTGACACAAAAGGTAATTATAATGAAAATGGTTGTTATATAACGTTACATTACCCTCAAATTTTAGAACTAATATAATTAATTTATCTATATTCTCAGCTCTTAAAGACGGGTGATGCGACATCAAGGCTTTCTCGTCTAGCCACTGGACCCTTGTTCGTGGCACAAGAGTACAAAAAGTATCGATTGAACGGTTACATTTTCGGTGCTAAAGTGTACGAGGAAAGTATAAATGTACAGAACTCGGGCATTTCATATAAGGCTCTTACTTTCTTTCGAGCGAGAGCAAAAGATAAAAACCTCGTTGAAGCTGAAGTGACTTGCTATGGTGTAATCCGAAATATATTTGAATTGGATTATATAAGCTTCAAAGAGGTTGTATTTTACAGTGACTGGGTAACAGTTGAGGATAAAAATGCTTGTAAAGTTGATCCTGTCACCAATTTGATCATGGTTGACTTGTCCAAGTTGAAGAGCAACGACCACGTGAGCGATGAGCCATTTGCTTGTGCATTTCAAAAGGTTAACCAAGTGTTTTACTCGGAGTATATCAACAACGAGCCGTGATCAATTGTCCAACATGCGCCAAAGCGTCTAAATAGTAGTGTAGATGACTTGGCTTCTCCTACCGAATATCAATCCATTTTTTATGAAAACCCGAATTTTAAACAATTTGTAATAAATATTCTAATTTGTACCGAAACATCCATTTTTAATGCTTTTAATTGATTTGCACTTTATCATTTTCACTCTTGTGTAGTGTGTGTGTGTGTGGGCAGTAGTGGTGGGGATGTTTCAAATTTTTAGTAATTGTACATATTATGAGCTAGATGCTGTTGTTTTGACTCATTTGAGTCTAGACTGTATAAGAGCTCATCTAGTTTGGAAATTGTGACAAAATTGTGTCCATCCTAGAAACCAAAGAGCCTCATAGGTTGTATTGCTTCTTCTCTTATTCATCTTGTAATGATCCTGAGACTATAGCCATCACTCACACAGTTAGAACTTAATCCTTGCATATCATATTGCACCTTTATGTGTATTAATGTGGTGAGTGTGTTTAAATCCCTCAATTTGATTTTTATTAATTTTTTGGGAATTATAAACATATTTTAATTAAGGTTTTATTAAATTAAAACTTGATTTAAAAGTCTTGGGGTTAATATCTAAATATGTTTTGTTGTGTTTTTTGGCCTAAAGTTACTCTGGGTAGAAACCGAAAGCGCCAGAGACTCCAGGGTTGGCTTTGTAATTAGTTTGGGACGCGCGATTGCATTCGTCCTATGGCCAACACTTGCTGCTTTCTGATTGGCCAAAGTTGTGTTTCTTTACAGAGACAAAGCTTCGCAAGTTTACAGCCCTTGGATCAACCCTTATCAATGGCCTGCATGTCGCCTGAGTAAATGCTCGTGTAAACCTTTAAGCCAATCACAGCCTGTTAAATCCACCGCCTGTTGTGAGCCCTTGGATTGAAGTCAAAGAAGCTTGACTCAATCTCAGCCGTTGTTTTTGAACGATAGTCTGGAACCTTCTCCTCTTCCTATTTAAAGGCCTCTCATCTCAGCCTTCGAAAGCTTTTGCCACTTTGAAATTTCTCAGAGAAAGAATAGAGAGAGAGAGAGAAGAGAGAGAAGAGAGAGAAGAGAGAGAGAGAGAAACTAGAGAGCCAAGTTAGAAACCCTAACTTCATCAAATCTTCTTCAACCTAAACCACTTACCTCTCCAAAAATACCATAACCAAACAAACACCATCCTTAGTGTTTCTTGAGTTTATGAGAGTTCGAGTTGAGTGATTTTTGGGTTGCTGTAACCTTTTGTTCATAAAATCTTATTTCCAACTTAGACACTTTCTCAGATCTTGTTTTTGTTTCAATAGAAATCATAGATCTGAAGTTTTTCATGTCACAACACACTTAGTTGCATTTTATTTCTCATCTTGAGAAGTTCGTTGTTGATTGTTTTCTGTTAAAACATTTTCTTACTTCAGAATCAACAATAGATGTTTTTCTGTTTCTGTTTTTACAAAACTTAACCTGACCTAGTTGGATTCGCACTTGGAGGGTTTTCAATCTTCTAAATATTTTCAAAATAGATTGAAAAAGGTCTTGACCGATTTCTTAAGCAAGATCTCCGTGGAATCTGGGTTTTATTGAAAGGTCAAAAAGGTTTTTGGTTTTGTAAGAAAGAAAAATAACAAACAAACTGCATATAGACTTTATATGTAATTTGTTTAGGATTGTTTGTAAATATAAGTGTGTGTGAGTGCATGCATGTGATATAGAACACTATTCACAAACATCTTCACACTACAAACACTGAAAGTGTTGGCTATAAGATTTGGTGAACATAAGTCGACGTATACTGCTGAAACAAAGGAAGAGTTGACAACCTGAGAAGACTACATCAACAATCAAGATCTGCAGAAAAGTTAAAGGACGCCAGAGGGTATAATCCTGAACTTGTATAGACTTGTTATTGTGTGCATGTTAGTTAAATATATTGTAAGTCACATATTTGTTTTAGTGATATTTTCTTGTTTTACTCCGTAGAGGGAGTCATGGATGTTTCCTCAAGGTTGAGGTTTTACCACGTTAAAAATCCTGAGTATTAATAGTTTTACATCTTCTCATCCCATTCTGATGTGTGCTGAGTTTAAAACATTTTAATCTGTTTACTAAAACTTGTTATCAAATCTTGTCCATATCTCGTACATAATTTTTGTTAACACATCTTGTGTTCAAAATCTTTTTGATTTAAGTAAAGAGTTTCTTCAACAAACTTTCGAAGTTGCTTAAATAGTTTATTTTCAATAAATGGCTTTGGCAACGATATTTCAATTGGTATCAGATCTTTTGGTGAACTTTTTTCAAAAAGATCCTGAGTTTCTGAAACTGTTTTCTCAAAATCAATCATGGACGAGAAAAATGAAAGATATGGTAACTTGACCAGACCTCCAGTCTTTGATGGAACCAATTTTTCTTTCTGGAAAGTAAGGATGATTGCTTTCATTCAAGGAACATTGGGAGATGATGTCTGGGACATTATTGAAAATGGATACTTTTATCCTACTAAACCAGCCACTGAAGGAAATAATGAGAGGGTTAAGAAAATATTATGTGAGTTTACTCAAGAAGAGAAACAAGTTTCTTGCAATAATAATAAAGGAAAGAATGCTATATTTATATCTATAAATGAACATGAGTTCAAGAGAATCTCATCTTGTACCACTTCTAAGGAAGCATGGGATACCCTGATTACTGCCCATGAAGGAGACTCTAAGGTTAAGGCTGCTAAAACTCAGATGTTAATTCAACAATATAATTCTTTAATCATGTCTGAATCTGAGTCTTTTGATGACTTCAATATGAACCTGACTGATATTGTCACTAAACTGCATGCTAATGGTATAACTTATGATAGATAAGAAATTGTGTCTTAAATTCTGAGATCATTACCACATAAATTTGACAATAAAAGATATGCTATTGAGGAAATGTGTGATATAAATCTCACTCCTGAATTACTCAGTAGTAAATTAAGAACTGTGGAAATGGAATTAGAGTTTAAGAAACAATTGCCCCACACTCATAGGAAACATACCAATTCCAATCTTAGCTTTACTTCTAAGATGACTAAGCCTGAGTTAAACACTCCTAGTAATGATTCTGATGAGGACTGTGACTTAGAAAGTCTAGATAATCAGATTGCCCTAATGTCAAAACAATTTAAGAAAACTGTTAAATTTAGAAACAGTATTACAAATAGACAGGGCAAGTCTAATTATCCAACTCCTTCAAATCACAAGTCTCATGAGAAACCTCATGACAAACAGAACAAGGACAACACAAGACCTCACAGAGACCTCAAGAAGACTGAATGCTATAGATGTGGTAAACTAGGACACATTGCTCAAGACTGTAGAGTTAATTTAAATACCCAAAACAAACACTCTAGAGCCAACATCTGCAAAACATGGGATGACTCAAGTGACTCTGAAAATGAGGAACCTGAGACATCAGATGGTTTTGATCCTTGTTTATCCTTCTTTGCCAAAATCATATATAATGATGATATGCCTGTGCTTGATAGTGAGGATGAGTCTAGTAATTCTAGCTCTGTTGTCTTGAATCATACTTTAACTGGTTTAGATGCTTTACTTACTGAGAACATTAATACTTCTTCCTCGGGGTGTGTGAGTCAAAGGGGAATCGATACTGCTGATGTCAATGGGTGCGTGAGTTTAAGAAATGAAACCTTAGGGGTCACTTCACACACCTCACTTAGTGACTCAGACAATGAAGATCTCCCAGGCATTCACACTCTATATGCCAAAACTCTTAAGAAAAGCACTAGACTAGAAAAGATTGTGAAAGATCTTACCAAAAAGTTAGAGGATCTAAGCCTGATGGTAAAACTGAATAATGAAGAGTATACTACTCAATGCATGACTCATGAAAGTGATATCAAAGTGTTTGATGAAAAACTGAAAACTTTGACTGAAGCTAATGAAATTCTGGAGAAAAAATACAAAGGGACATTATTAGAATTGGAACAAACCAAAGAAAAGACAGCAACTGTGTTCAAAAAATTTACAAAATTTGAAAACAACTCTAAATGTTTTGAGGAATTCGTTGCTGAATCTAAAACTAATTCTGATGATCGAACTGGTATAGGGTTTTGCCCCAATTTGAAGACACAAACAAAACCTGTTGAACCTATCAAATTTGTGTCAGGAGGCAAAAGACCTATTGAAACATGTCCAGACTTTCATTCACTTAAAACTGAGTTTGATCATCAAAACACTAACACTGGAGATGCAAGTTGCTCTAAGCATGAAATTTTACCAAAGGGAAAATATGTCTGCCCCCCAATTAGGAAAAGTGAACCTGCCTTCAAACCTGTGCTACCTAGGAATAAAATTCAGCCTCAAAATCTCTCAAAACCTTTGTTTAGAGACTTTCCTAAGGTAAACCCCATTCTGAGCAATCTTTATTGCTCCTATTGTGATATATACGGACATTCTTTCGATGATTGCTATGATAGGAGACTGATTAAGCCTATCTACAATACTTCCATGTATCAAAACTTTAACTATTCTAGGAGGAGTCGTAACAACTATGTCCTTCCCAGGCCACCAGACAAAAACTCCAACTATAGGAATAGAAAGACTAAACCTAAAAGGACATTCACTAGAAGGAATCCCAGAAACTTTTCTAAATCAAATGCTCAGGTGTTTACATTTACTCAAAATCATGCGCAAAATGTTTTTCAACAAAAATCTAATGGTCGCAAATTCTATCAAATGAGAGCAAACAAGCGCAAATAGAAAACCAGAGCAATTTGGGTTAGAAAAGATGATCTAGTACCCCAGATGAAGTGTAATATTGTTATTTCTGCCTTAAAAGCTGAACTTACATCTTCTGGTTGGTATTTGGATTCTGGATGTTCCAAGCATATGACAGGTGATGATACAAAACTTTTAAATAAAACCATCTTTGATGGAGGAAAAGTTGTTTTTGGTGATGGAGTATCATCCCAGATCATAGGCAAAGGAACTCTTAAAGAAAAAGGACTTCCTGTTCTTGAAAATGTTCTCTTAGTTAAAGGTCTTAAGGCTAATTTACTTATCATTTCGCAATTTTGTGACTCAAACTATACTGTTACCTTTTCAAAGAACAATTGCAAGATTTTAAATGAAAAGGGAGAATGCTTAATTACAGGATTCAGGACTCCTGACAATTGTTATACTGTCATGTCTAGTTCTGAAATCTGTAATGTTGCCAGAATGGATGACAATGAGATATGGCATAACAGAATGGGTCACATTAATTACGAAAATTTAAGTAAATTATCCTCTCAACAAATAGTTAGGGGAATTCCAAAAATTAAACCCATTCATAACATTGTCTGTGGTCCCTGTCAAGAAGGAAAAATTGTTAAAGCACCTCATAAAAGGGTTAAAGATATTCTTACCTCTAATCCCTTAGAACTCATCCATATGGACCTAATGGGTCCTTCTCAAACTGTTAGTCTTTGTGGACACAGTTATATCTTAGTTATGGTAGATGACTTCACCAGATTCACTTGGGTAGCTTTCTTAAAACAGAAATTCGATACTTTTCAAACTTTTCTAAAGATTCTCTTACGGATTGAAAATGAGAAAGACACTCAAGTAAATAGAATCCGTAGTGATAGAGGTGGTGAATTCAAAGACACTGGTATTATAGAATACTATGACTATAATGGTTACAAACATGAGTTCACTGCCCCTAAGACGCCTCAACAAAATGGTATAGCTGAGAGAAAGAATCGTACTCTTCAAGAGATGGCACATGTCATGCTCCATGCCAAGCACTTACCTAAGTATTTTTGGGTAGAATCTATTCGTACAGCATGCCATCTTATTAATAGGGTCTATCTTAGAAAGAATTCGAAACAAACCCCTTATGAACTTTGGTACAATAAAAAGCCTAATCTTAAGTACCTTAGAACTTTTGGTAGTACCTGCTATGTGTGCAAAGATAGGGAACACTTATCTAAATTTGAGAGTAGGGGAGATAAAGACATATTCTTAGGATATTCACCTAACAGTAGAGCTTATCGGGTATATAATCTTCACACTAAAACCTTAATGGAATCCATAAATGTAATTGTTAGTGACACTACTGCAGAAAGCAAGACTAGTGAATTAACTATAGAAGAAGAATCGTCAAATATTTTAGAAAATGACTCTTCTGAAATAGATAATTCATTACCTATTGAGTCGCCTGAAGTACCTAACTGGGTTTCTAAAGATCATCCCATAAATAACATAGTTGGTAACCCTAGTGAGCCAGTACGTACAAGATCCCAACTTTGAAATTATGCTCTTTATGCATGCTTTGTTTCTCTTGTGGAACCAAAGAATGTAAATGAGGCATTGAATGACTCTCACTGGATCTCTGCTATGCAGGATGAACTTTTACAATTTGTCATTCATGATGTTTGGTATCTTGTTCCACATCCTGATCACAAAAAGGTTATTGGCACTCGTTGGATTTTTAAAAATAAAACTGATGAAAATGGGATGATAATTAGAAATAAAGCTAGACTAGTTGCTTAAGGTTATTCCCAAATATAAGGACTTGATTTTAATGAGACGTTTTCTCCTGTTACTCATTTAGAATCAGTTCGTCTGCTTCTTGCTATAGCTTGTCACATGCATTTTACATTATATCAAATGGATGTTAAATCTGCGTTCCTTAATGGAATTCTTGCCGAGGAAACCTATGTAGAACAACCTAAAGGGTTCATTGACCCTAATTATCCTAATCATGTATTTCGGTTGAAAAAGGCTTTATATGGTCTTAAGCAAGCTCCTAGAGCTTGGTATGAGCGCCTGTCCAGTTTTCTGCTGGATAAAGGTTTCAAAAGAGGTGGAAATGACCAAACCTTATTTGTCAAACATTTTGGCAAACACATTACTATCGCTCAGATCTATGTAGACGATATCATATTTGGATCTACTTCTACCTCAGAAGTAAAATCTTTTGCTGAAATTATGAGTAAGGAATTTCAGATGTCCCTTATGGGGGAGTTACAGGTCTTCCTAGGCCTCCAAGTCAAACAACAACCAGATGGATTGTTTCTTTCGCAGACTAAGTACGCATTAGAGATAGTTAAGAAATTTGGCCTCGAGAGTGCTAAAAGTGCTAAAACGCCTATGAGTACTACAGAAAAATTGTCAAAAGATGAAAATGGCAAAACTGTAGATCCTACTCTATATCGTAGTATGATTGGCACATTACTCTATCTGACTGCCTCGCGTCCTGATATCATGTATGCTGTGTGTGTTTGTGCGCGCTATCAAAACAACCCCAAAGAGATCCATTTAAACTCTGTTAAACGGATAATTAAATATGTTAAAGGCACTCTAAATTTAGGAATTTGGTACACGAATGACACACCGAGCACTATTATTGGGTACACAGATGCTGATTGGGCTGGTTGTACTGATGATAGTAAAAGCACTTCGGGCGCATGTTGTTATATTGGTAATAACTTGGTAGGATGGAGTAGTAAAAAACAGAACTGCACATCTCTCTCGACTGCTGAATCTGAATACATAGCCGCTGGTAGCTGTTGTGCCCAATTATTGTGGCTTAAACAAATGCTAAGTGATTATGGTATTCTAGAACCTATACTTCATCTCTATTTTCATAATCAAAGTGCAATTAATATTTCTAAGAACCCAGTTCAACACTCGCGAACTAAGCACATTAAAATAAGACATCATTTTATTCGTGAATTAGTTGAAACCAAGGAATTAGAGATCAATTATCTTCCTACTGATCTACAACTTGCAGATTTGTTTACCAAACCTCTTGATTTTAATAGATTCATTTCTTTATGAAAATCTATTGGTATGGTTTGTGTTGAGTAAATACCTGTTATATTTTTCCAAGTTCCTTCCCTTTGTCCATTTGAGACAAAATGGGGGAGAAATTTGAGTCTATCTCTGCATATACTAAACAGCTTGTTCTTAGTAATTCTTTGCAGGTATTCTTCTTGTACAGTCATTCTCTATTGTAATAATAGAATGTTAAACTGTATATAGTTAAGTTATGTAATTTTTGCTTTCTAGGATTTGGGTAGATAGAACTTTTATAGGAATAGGTTTTTCATATTTGTTGTCGCCCTACGAGTCAATGACTCAAAGGAGATTTTGTCTCATATTTCCAAAGGGGGAGATTGAAGCCCTTATACTTTTGATTAATTTGAGTCTAGACTGTATAAGAGCTCATCTAGTTTGGAAATTGTGACAAAATTGTGTCCATCCTAGAAACCAAAGAGCCTCAGAGATTGTATTGCTTCTTCTCTTATTCATCTTGTAATGATCCTGAGACTATAGCCATCACTCACACACTTAGAACTTAATCCTTGCATATCATATTGCACCTTTATGTGTATTAATGTGGTGAGTGTGTTTAAATCCCCCAATTTGATTTTTATTAATTTTTTGGGAATTATAAACATATTTTAATTAAGGTTTTATTAAATTAAAACTTGATTTAAAAGTCTTGGGGTTAATATCTAAATATGTTTTGTTGTGTTTTTTGGCCTAAAGTTACTCTGGGTAGAAACCGAAAGCGCCAAAGACTCCAGGGTTGGCTTTGTAATTAGTTTGGGACGTGCGATTGCATTCGTCCTATGGCCAACACTTGCTGCTTTCTGATTGGCCAAAGTTGTGTTTCTTTACAGAGACAAAGCTTCGCATGTTTACAGCCCTTGGATCAACCCTTATCAATGGCCTGCATGTCGCCTGAGTGAATCCTCGTGTAAACCTTTAAGCCAATCACAGCCTGTTTAATCCACCGCCTGTTGTGAGCCCTTGGATTGAAGTCAAAGAAGCTTGACTCAATCTCAGCCGTTGTTTTTGAACGATAGTCTGGAACCTTCTCCTCTTCCTATTTAAAGGCCTCTCATCTCAGCCTTCGAAAGCTTTTGCCACTTTGAAATTTCTCAGAGAAAGAATAGAGAGAGAGAGAGAAGAGAGAGAAGAGAGGGAGAGAAACCAGAGAGCCAAGTTAGAAACCTTAACTTCGTCAAATCTTCTTCAACCTAAACCACTTACCTCTCCAAAAACACCATAACCAAACAAACACCATCCTTAGTGTTTCTTGAGTTTATGAGAGTTCGAGTTGAGTGATTTTTGGGTTGCTGTAACCTTTTGTTCATAAAATCTTATTTCCAACTTAGACACTTTCTCAGATCTTGTTTTTGTTTCAATAGAAATCATAGATCTGAAGTTTTTCATGTCACAACACACTTAGTTGCATTTTATTTCTCATCTTGAGAAGTTCGTTGTTGATTGTTTTCTGTTAAAACATTGTCTTACTTCAGAATCAACAATAGATGTTTTTCTGTTTCTGTTTTTACAAAACTTAACCTGACCTAGTTGGATTCGCACTTGGAGGGTTTTCAATCTTCTAAATATTTTCAAAATAGATTGAAAAAGGTCTTGACCGATTTCTTAAGCAAGATCTCCGTGGAATCTGGGTTATATTGAAAGGTCAAAAAGGTTTTTGGTTTTGTAAGAAAGAAAAATAACAAACACACTGCATATAGACTTTATATGTAATTTGTTTAGGATTGTTTGTAAATATAAGTGTGTGTGAGTGCATGCATGTGATATAGAACACTATTCACAAACATCTTCACACTACAAACACTGAAAGTGTTGGCTATAAGATTTGGTGAACATAAGTCGACGTATACTGCTGAAACAAAGGAAGAGTTGACAACCTGAGAAGACTACATCAACAATCAAGATCTGCAGAAAAGTTAAAGGACGCCAGAGGTAATAATCCTGAACTTGTATAGACTTGTTATTGTGTGCATGTTAGTTAAATAGATTGTAACTCACATATTTGTTTTAGTGATATTTTCTTGTTTTACTCCGTAGAGGGAGTCGTGGATGTTTCCTCAAGGTTGAGGTTTTACTACGTTAAAAATCCTGAGTATTAATATTTGTACATCTTCTCATCCCATTCTGATGTGTGCTGAGTTTAAAACATTTTAAACTGTTTACTAAAACTTGTTATCAAATCTTGTCCATATCTCATACATAATTTTTGTTAACACATCTTGTGTTCAAAATCTTTTTGATTTAAGTAAAGAGTTTCTTCAACAAACTTTCGGAGTTGCTTAAATAGTTTATTTTTAATAAACGGCTTTGGCAACGATATTTCAGTAATTGTACATATTTGCATGTATTCTTCTAATTCATTTTGATTTGTACTAATAACATTTTTTTACAGCAAATGTATCCTTCTGGTATTAAGGCGAGGATGATGATGCTGGTTATGATAATGTCGTCTGGGCTCGGTGGTAGCGGAGGTGACGAGGGATCCTCGGCCCCTAGGCTCCCCAAAATTTGGCATATTGGGGATGGCCATCGAGAACAAGTCGGGGCTATTAGCGAGATCCCTCGAGATGGTAAAGACGATCATCAGCCCGGGGTACATTAGTTGGAAGGAGGTTCTATATGAGCTCAAGTTAGCTGTTTGGGTGGCACTACAGGTAATGTATTTATATTTATATTTATATGAAAATTTCGATTTCGATTTCGATTTCAATTTCATTTTATATTTATGTTTATATTTATTCACAACTAACATTGTATTTATTGGATAGGAACAATTCAGCATGGATCCCAAGCTACGCGATTCTGTATTGGAGCAGTTGAGGGAGCAACACAAGATGTGGAAGAAAAATATGCGAACGCGGTACTTCGAGAAGACACGAGAGTTCGTTATCTGAATGCATGAATCCGTCCCGTTGAAGGAGCTGATCTCATTGGCAAAATGGCAGCAGTTCGTTGACAATGAGATCAGAGAGCGATAATTGGCATCTCGCCAATCGGGGAGGGAAAACCGAGCAAAAAAGACGGACGTACACTACTCCGGCCGGACGTCTTACGTCGAGGTGGAGCATAGGATGATGATAAGATTTAATTTTTCTATAACTACAGAAATATACTATTTTACATTATTTTATTTTGCGGGGCCGATACTAATTTTGCTTTATTTTATTTCAGGGGACATGGAGTGGCCCTAGGGGTAGGCCATATAGGCTCGATACTTATGTGGCTCTTCGGACGAAGAAGGTGAAGGACAAGGAGGTGTCCTCGAGCGTCACGACCACGATTGTAAGTTATCCGATAGTTTACTTTTTTTTAATTACGTTATAATTTTTTAATTTACTTATTTTACTAATCATGTGCTTTTTGTCATTTCAGGCAAAGCTTAAGGAAGTGCATGAGTCGCAATCTGATGCCGACAAGGCATCTTTGTCCACGGATGCACTCAAACAAGTGCTTGGATCTGATCGCAAGGGGAGGACAAGGGGGTGAGCTCACGGGTGGCCAAATCTAGGATCATCGGATTGGAGACGAGCAACACCGGGTTAGCTCGAACGGTGGACTTGCATGACGCGAAGCTGTCTCGTTTAGGGGTGATGGTCCAAGATATGTTATCATTCATGAAGCGTTCGTTGGGCATAAAACGCAAGGGGAAAGGGAAGGAGAAGGTAGTGGAGGACGAGGATGTGGACCTCGATGCTTCATCATCGACACGTGTAGACTTTGATGATCCACTTCCTTATTTGGCTCCCTTCGACTGAATGATGTCGACACTTGGTTGGCCGAACGTGATTATACTGAACGTATTTGATGGCCAGCGAATAGGGAGGGAGTTGAGGGACCCTAATATCATCCAGGGTGGACTAATTCATGGACATGAGATTCAGGACATCGAGTCTAAGGTTCTTGTCACGCATGTGATACCCGGGAAGGAGAACTCCCCATTGTGGTTGCGCGAATAATGCGGCACGATGTATATCAGTGGGTGTATCAATTCGTATATCGTGTGGCCTACTCACCTCCTTAGAGTTAACCTTACCCAAGACATGTAGTGACATTATTTTAATTGAAATGTATTATTTTTAAGTTTGTACATTTTAATTGTTTTTAAGTTGGTACATTTAAATTATATTTGGATTATATCGTGATGTATATTGTCTATATTTTGAATGTATATTTGCACTATCTCTATTTTATTTGGATATATAATGTTTGAACAGGTACAATGTTGCTATAACAGGTACAAATATACTACTGGGCAGTGGTAGTGGCCATACTGCCCAACAGTTTTTTTTTTCAATTCTGCCCAGAATTATCACGGTCATTGATCATGATAATTTTTTTATTAAATGTCACGGGTTTGTCACGAGCCTTAACCGTAAGAAAACTTGTCAAGGTCAATGACTGTGACATGACCGTGACAGGTCTAATGAACTTGTTACGGTCAATGACCGTGACAAGTCCATGATAAAAAAAGTTATCACCCTCAGAATTATCACGGTCATTAACCTTGACAGGTCCAACTTGTCAAGGTCAATGACCATGACAATTCAGAATGTTTGGTGTAGTGTTTATATATGGAGGGTCAATCATTTTCTAAGCCACCTTTGTTTGATGGGTTGAATTATGATTACTAGATAGCAAGTATGAAATCTTCATTTAAGGCCATCGATGAATGGGTATTGTTAAATGCAGAATGGGAGTAGACTCCACCCACAACACTTGTAGGTGAACATAGAGTTCCTAAACCTATTGAGATTTGGGGTGAGGATGACCATAAACCCTGTAACTATAACTATTGTGGTTTGAATGCTTTCTTTTTTACGGTTACACCAGAGGAGTTCCGCTGAATATGATATGTGAAACGTCCAAATAGGCTAGGTACATTCTTAAACTCACTCATGAGGGTAGTAATATTGTTAAAGCTTCCAAGCATCAAAATCTCACCATTCAATTTGAACCTATGAGGATGGATGAATGAGAAAGCTTCGACGAGTTCTATGTGAGAATTTCTCGTATTTGTCACTCATGTTTTAACTTGGGACGGAGAATACCCGACACTAAGGTTGTGAAGAAATCTTAAGGTGCTTACCTAAAAGATTTAATCTCAAAGTTATTGTTTTTAATAATTAGGAAATAATTAACTCTACGAAACTTGAGGAGCTTGTGGGTGACCTTAAAACCTATAAGCTCGACATGTTTCCGTCTAAGATGACAAAGAAAGGTAAGGGCATTACTTTGAAATCCTGAAAGGAATAAACATCGGTTTCTGATCATGAGCCTTACACTGATTCCAATGATAGGGACACGTTTGCTAAGAAATACATAAAATTTATCAAGTTTAATAAACATAAAACTAGGTTTAAAGAAAAGAAATTTGAGAAGAAGAAGTTTAACAGGGATGAAAACTTCCCTCATAATAGAAATGAAATTTTAAAGGGGATGAATCAAATTGATTCTTTGGGTGTGAGGGTTATGGCCATAGGGCAGTCGAGCATCCTACTAAGCTAAGGTAGGAAGGTAAAAAGTCGAAGGCATACAAATTTACCCTTAGTGATAGTGAATCAAAATAGGAGTTTAAATCCCCTACTAAGGGTAACTACACTACTTTCACATCCAGTCATGTGAGCTTAAATGAAAAAGATTTTGACGTTGAAGATGATCATTTGCATGATGATTTTGAGGTTTGGTCTATATTTCCCAAGAGAGTGGTGAAGAGAATGAGGAAGACGAATACGGAGAAGAAGAGGAGGAGGATAGTGAGCTTTAAGTTTCCTATCTTGAGTTGTACGCGGAATTGGTAAAGTTGAAAAAGTCTAACTTAAAGTTAGAATCTAAGTTGAAGGAATGTGTTGAGAGAGATGACCTTTTTAGATTGATGGAGAATTTGAAGATGGTATCCCTAAGGTTTGGAGAGTCTGGGAGTTTGATTGAGTCTGAAATTTAGGAGATAAAAGAGAAATTAAGGGACTCGAGTTATGTCAAATTTTATTTGGAATCTAGGTCAGAGAAGTTAGATAAGATTTTAGGCACCGTCCGAATCAAAATGATAATTTTGGAATTGGCTTATATGATCCCGTTCTTTCCTCTACTAATGTCAATACAAAATTTTTGAGAGGGCCAATCATTGTTAGGGACGTTAGAAAAGGTTATTCCAAAAGTAACATCCACATGTCTACACATGCACATATTGTGGTAGGAAAGGTCACCTTATGATGTTTTATTACAATCTTTGAAAAGGGCCTAGAAAGTCCAAGTCTAGTGTCACAAAGGTTCCCCAAACCCATGATCATCATGTTACACCTAGTTGGGTTAGGAAATCAGATTTAGAAGCACTTAATATTAGGCTTGTTGATTCTCATATGCTTGCACATGATTCTTCTCGTGCTAAATATAATGGTTGATTGTTTTTGCATGTTTTCATACACTAGATTTTTTGCTTCATATTATATGTTATTGCTAGTTGTATCTGTAATACCCCGTATTTTTATGCTTGGTAAATTTGGGGATTTATTAAATTCAATGTGAGTTATTAATTCAATATAAATCCGGAATTTAATTATGTTATAATTATTAACGTGATAAGAGTTAGTAATTATGGAAAACTTGTTGAATATTACTAATGAGCAAAGTAAAATATAATATTGGTTCTATTAAATGTCACGAGTGAATAGAATGACAATTTTGGAAAATTAAGTCGGGACGCGCCTGTGTCGCGTCGGGAATAAATGTTGATCAATAAAAGTGAAATATTTTTTAAGTTATCTGTATGGTCGTTTTGAGTGCGCCAACGTGTCCGGAAGGGTCGAGATAGTCAGAAAAATGTACTCGGGGGGTTTAGTTTGGGTCTCGGGGCATTTTTAGGCCTATTTAGGACCCCGGGAGGGCATTTTGGACATTTTACATTTTTGGGTAGTTAAACCCACGAAAATTATTAGGCTATATTAGCCATTGAGAATTTTCCCTTAGGGTTATCAGACTCAAAACCTTAGAACGTCCATAGGAGAGGGAAGGATAAAGCTTTCTAAGCAATCCAAGGCTAAAAAGTCACCCGATTGCATCGCCGCCACCACCAACGCGTAGATCGCGTGACGGGGAACGCAACCACACCAAATTTGTCATCAAATCAGAACTTTGAAATTTCCAGGCAAGTATTTATCTTGATTATTTTCGTTAATGCATCGTTCATGTTAGTCTAGGGTGATTAGGATGAGTTTGGTAGAAGAAAATTCATGTCGGAGATAGGAAAATCGCATGTAGTAATGATTTCAATGATAATCTGGAAACCCTTTCACATGTAGAGGCTAAACCACGAATTTATGATGAATTAGGAGTAGAAATTTCTGGGAAAAGACTGATTAGAACCATGTTTAAGAAATTCTAGGGTTCTTGAGTTTTATATGAGTTTTGGCCTATTAATCTATGGTTATTGATGGAAAATTGCATGCTTTATGTGAAAGATGTATAATATGGGTGTATACTGATTGTAGTGCGAATTTTTGGGCGATTGGGAATGAAAAATCTGGATTTGGATGAGGTTGTGTGTTAGAACCCGTAACTGGTTTCTTGTAGAATTCGCCATACCTGCTTGATCAATCGATCGAGCCCCAGACCTCGATCGATCGACCCCTCCTGGCAGACTCACATTTTCCCTTTGAAATTGTTTATTCAAATTAAATGAGTGAAAATCTTTGGGCACCCTTATTAAAATACTTTGGAAGATAAAGGAGACCAATAGGACTTATTAACAACTATGAGACCTTTAATCTAAGACGAAATTTACATTTTTGGGATGCTTACACATAAAGGACGATATGGTTGTGTATTTAAGGGAGAGACGCGTAAAATAGCTACGTTGGAAAATAGATGAATACTTACTGAATTTTACACTTGGGAGGATAGAGTCCATGAGTGTTACGTAGTGAGTTGGAATAATCCCTTAAATTAAAGTTAGAGACGAATCTTTATACGCGATAACTAATAATGTGAAAATAAGGATAAATGTCGTGATTATGGGTTATGAGATGAACCTAAATTTGATATGGCAAAAGTAGTATATTTATATGACTGTGTGTATGCATATATTATATACGTGTGAAAATCATGACGGCACTACTTGCTCTCCCTGAGGTTACCGCGCTGGGACGGTCTTATCTCGAATGGGCCTTCATGGGGGATATTGACTCATACCCTAGAAGATAGGAATCTTAGGTACAGGCTATCGAATCGATAGTCCCGGTCCTAAGAGACGCGAGGGTATGTTCTGACCTCTTGGACTTGAAACTATGCTCCGCCTCAATATTATTTATGTAGGTGGTCTGTAAACATTTTAAATACTTGCTAAGCAAATTTTAAATCATTTACACTATCGAGCTCTGACCCTTCTCTATTTATTCTCTCTCTCTCTTGTATATATATGTATACATTACAGGTGCCCAACCATAGGGGCATCTTGCATAGGATCCTTTGGAAGGAACGTGTTGCAGCTTAGGTGGGAGTTGCAGGCCTCTTGCTTAGACGACTTCGTTTATTTGATTCCACTCTTATCGTATTTATTCAGTTGGGCATGTGTCGCCCGTTTCCATTATCCAGTTGTTTTATTGGACATTGTGATTCATTTATTTCCAGTATTTTATTCTTTGGGATTTATTATTGTCAGGATGTTTTCATTTGAGTATTAAATGTTGAATTCATTTAGTTGAATGTTTAATTATTGGATGGTTTGCTCCAGTATGGTTGTTGCGTGATTCTTTAATTATGAATAATGTAAGGATTTAAATGTTGGTTTATATAAAATAAAATTTGGAAAGTAAAGTCTAAAAATGGTTTTGACACTTAGCTTAATTATTTAGGGTGTTTAAATTGGAAAAGTATTTTTCGACAGCGATGCTAAGAATGAACCAACTGTTCACCTTGATTTTAATTTAATAAAGGACAGATCGCCCGGTATTTAATTAGGCGGGGTGTCACAATATCATGTTTGTGTCTTTTTTATTTAGATTTTCCCTTTATTGGATCTTATTAAGAAAAATACAAAAAAAAAAAATGTTTGTGTTTTGAGTCATTTTTTAAAAATGTTTAAGAACTTAAAAAGATTTTTTTTTTTATTTGTGTTGTTTAGTTTTACTCATTTTGTGTGGCATGTCGATGTGTTTAAATCCTATTTGTTCCATACTTTCTATGTGGCCAGGACATTTGATTATGATTTACAATTCTTAACATTGTTCTTAATCATGCGTGTATGGAGTAGTTTGAAATTGATTTGGTTATTGAATTCACTTTGCATATGCCTCCGCATATAATTTGCACGAGCTCTTTTGAATTATAACTACTTATGTTGCACGAGCTAAGTGAGGTGCTATCCTATCAATCTTGTCTTATACATATCTATTTACTATGGGATTTATGATGTAAGAATCATTGCCTGGGAGTTTTTTTTTGTTTGAAAAATATGAGGGTTCAAAGTTAAATGGATATCAAGGGATTAGGTCTACTTTGGGTGAAAGACCACCATTGGCAAGAGCCTAAAAGAACAGAAAAATTGCCCCAAGACTTCTTTTTCTTTAATGCTAAAAAATTGATATTTTGAAAAGAAAACGAGAGAGAAAATTTGAATATGCTTATTTTTGAGGATGTTAAAGTTGAAGATTACTGGGTTTGCGTAATGAGCCCTAGTTACTCTAATTATTTGACTCTACTAATTTGAAAATCATCAAAATTTCTAGGCTAGTGTTCATTGTGTATGGTTGTCCATTTTGAGTTCTTTATTTTTCACTTGAGACTAAACTAAAGTTTGATTAGTTAATGTGGCCAAATAGAACTCTTTGAACCTATTTTGAGTGATTGGGTAATATTTTTACGCCCTTTCACTCCGTACCACATTTATTTTTAGACACATTGACGTCACATGAGTGTGGAAAGCTTATATTTTTTGCGTCATTTTGTGGTGTTTGTACCTATATCTTTACGTGCATCATTGGTATATGAGTGGTTATATATATGATATTTTATTTTTTTATTCTTTGCGTTGTATTTAGTCCATGTTTTCCATATGCTTCATCTTCTATTTAAATTTGAATGTTTTATGATCATATTAATATGTTTTGTTGATTTTTATATTTTTATCATATGCTTCAATTTCTGGATCAAAATTGGTATAATGTTTTCACTGTTTGGATTATTTGTGCTTGTGTTGTCGATTTAGTTTGTTGTTGCGTTTTACTTTACACCATCGCATGATATACTTATTTCATTTATGTTCACATGTATTGTATTTAGGGGATAACTTTTGTTCTATGGTGTGCATATTTATCTTTATATATTCCTAAACAAAAAGGGAAATGAATGGTATCTAACTCTCTAATTGAGCGGGATAAATTTTTACCTTATGGGGAGACGTCTTACCATAGGTGGAGATTATTAGAAAAATTGGGAGGATGTTTCATATGTGTGTTTATATGAGTTATATATTCTCTTTTTATTTGAAAGGCGTGTTAAGTGTACATGTTTGCAATTATACGACAAGGTTTCACAAGAGCAAAGATACTCCAAGTTTATGTGTGTCAAGTGTCTATATTTTTTCCTTTTAGGGTTGGGATTGAGTCTTTAAGAGAGCTTCACGGCCCATAGATTTTTTCTTTTTTTGTTTTGTCCCAGAATAGACAAAGGAGGTGATTTATAAGGGAAAATTTCAAATCGAGTCAATTTATATGTATTTTGGCATAATTTCTATTAGACAACATTGTTTGAGTCATAGGTTATGATTTGAGTTTGTTTATCCTTGAAGCCTATGATGTGTGATTGAAGACCGTAGAGGCCAAGTTAAAGCGTCTACATCATCGTGTCATATTTCGTGCTATGTTTTGTCTCCAAAGTCCATGGATCTCCAAAGGTATGAATGCATATTAGTTTACATCCTTGGATTCCATTGGATGTTTGTTTTAAAATGTTTGAGGGATTTTTCATGAAACAAGTTTAAAGAAAAAAATTCATTTTTTGGAAAGTCGTTCCAACGAGAATTTCATCCTATTCAAACTAGATTGGGAAATTTTTTCAAACGACCTTCAAATGAGGATGAAAAGAAGTTTTCCTCTTTAACATAAAAATATCGTTTGAAGCTCGTTTGATGTCCCTTCAAATGAGATTCAGAATGTCGTTTAAACGATATCTAGTTTTATTCAAACGAGATCGTCTACATCGTTTGAACGATCATGTTGATTTTATTTGAACAAGTTGCCTTATTTTTTTGTGTCACGTCGATTTTCAAATTTTATATAAATAGGAGTGCTAAAAAATTATTTTGTGAAGAGGTTTTGCAAAAAAAAAAAATTCCAAGAAATATTTTAGAGCCTTCAATCCTTAGTTTCACCCATGAGTTTTGAGATCCAAATTTTAACTAAATACGCTAGTTTGAGATCTCTTGTTTGGCTCCAAAGTTTTTTTACTCTTTATATTTTGTTAAGTATTGTTTAAATACGGTGAACTCCACGTGTGTGTCAGTTTGAAGTGGTGGACTCCGTGTTTGATCCGTTGATGATTTGTTGAGCCAAGATCAGTGGATACTAAGGTGTTTGAGGAGCACAAGTTGTGGTAGTGCATATGAAGAATCCTACGTGTCACTGTGAATAAGGTAAAAAGAACGGAGACGAGACAAGACTTGAAGGAGTCAAGTCGGTTGTGTACTCGTCTGTCGTCCTTGTGTAATTCGTATATCATACTGAGTTTGTGTGGTTAGGTCGTCCGAGGTTTTTCTTATTGTGGGTTTTTCTCGTACATCGGCGTGTTGTGTGATTTCTTTATTTTACTCTTGCTACACTCACCTAGATGCATGTTTTAGGGAAAAATAAAATTTGGTAAACTGTTTACACAACAATCACTTTAATAAGGGCATGTTCAATCTAGTTAATCATTTAATTAATTTTTTTAAAAAAGTAAAAACTTTGTGTGTTTTTGATAATCTATATAATTCTTGCACTTTTAGTTTAAACTATATTTTTTGTAGGATTAGAAGTCAAGGTTGAAAAGTCTTTCTACTCGAAGTAGATCAAGCCATAAGAGCCCTGAAGCTGGAAGCATGTGAAAAATAACCAAATTTAAAAAAATGGATATATGGCATGACAACATAGAGATCGACTTGAGGGTAGTGCCCTCTATTTTACATTTCCATGTAAGCTGTAAATGGAATTTTTATTTTTGACACATCGATAAAGAAGTTCTCTAGCGACATGTCATTAATCTTGTTGAACCTTAACTACCATAGAGAGTTTTTCTATATTTGATACATCACTGGAAAAATTGAGTCTCAATAGGTTTGGACTCAGTGTTGAAGAATAGGTTTTAGTTCATAAGATTTGTTGGTGGCATAGCTGTTATAATTTGATAGAAACTTTTGGGACTAGTGCAGTAGTATAACTGCTCCATCGAGGAAAATCTAGGAACTTGGAAGTCGCTCGAGCATCTAGCGCTCAGGTGATTAAAACTCTGAGTTGGAGAAGAAATATGCGATGTCATTACACGAGACTTGATGTTGCTGAAAATAGCACCACCCTTAAAGGTGTTTACGAGCTCAATTCAGTGTTAACAATGGCAGTATAAGGGTATATAGTAAATATAAGAGATTGAGGTGAGAAGATGAGGATGAACACAATTATGTAAGTGGTTCAGCCAATCAGGCCTACGTCCACTGTGCGAGTGTGTGATTAATATCACTGTATGAGGTCTCTAATGGTCATAGATACAATCTCTCAAGCTTTCTCTCTCTACTGTATACTTAGACAGAGTTTCAGCTAGGGTTGTTAATTTGGGGATCCCTTTCCAAGAAGGAGTAGACAAGTACTTATAGTGCCTGGGGGGTGTAGTGTACCCCCATGCATGCAATGAGCATGTGTGTGCTGATCTAGCCAGTATGATGAAGACATCTGTCCCTATCACATGTAGATAATGATGATGAAATATTCCTCCCATGTGAGGAGAATGATTTGTTATAAATAATTTGTGTACACGTGTCCTTATCCACGCATATACGCATTAGAGCTCGGCCATCCGTGCCTGGTCATAACCTCGGCCTGGAAGGGTACGAGGTTGGTAAACTCTAGCTATTATCGAATCCTAGGTTAGTCATGATGACCTCGACCTATGTGGAACCGAGGTTAGGTAGGTAATGTTATAAGGTCGGCCTAGGCCGAGGTTAAGCTGGAACACGGTAGGAACATCGGCTGATTATCTGCCAAAGTCGATATTGATCGAAATGTGCTTCTGTAACCTCGACTTACTCCCAACCGAGGTTGTCATCCCCTGGGTGGCCTGATTAATTATCCCCTTGGATCATGAAGACCTCTCTTGACGAGGTTGGTAGTAACATTGGCCATAGCCGACCTTGCCTGGGACGAGACCACTGGTCACTGGTGTAAGCCCTTCTAATTGTCGGTCATATCCATGGCCGAGGTTGATGTTTCTGGGTCGAGGTGGTATATTTGGGGCATATCAATCATCCCCTGGCCCTTAGTTACCTATGTGGTCAGGTATTTAAGGGGTGTATTAGTCCGAGGTTGAATTTCTTCAGGCATCAAATATCCTCATGACAAGTGTCATCCATTGGAGTAGGTAGCGTGCCTGATAGGTTTGATGATTATGGTTGTCTTTTGGGCTCCCAAGGCAATAATGGGCCTTGGGATGCATGCACTCACACTTAAGGGTTTAAACCCAAATTCCTCTCTTTCTTCCTCATTTCTCTCCTTCTCCAGACTTGGTCATTTTCTATAACTTTCTCTCTCTAGAAGAGCTTTGATTCGAAGTGCACTTGGGTGGACATTCCTTGCAGCTCTTTCCCTGCTTCTCATCACTCTTCCTCAGGTATCCTTTGTCATTCTTTCTTCACCATTTTTCTGCTTTGATTCTTATTTTTTCATTTTTCGGTGAGATTTAAGAGGTTTCCGGCGAGTTCATTGGTTTTCCAGCGGTCTGTTCTTGATTGCTCTTTATTGTTTTTGCTCAAAGTTAAATATCTTGATCTTTAACTCCATTTGCCAATTTTATTTGCAATTAAGGAGAGTCACAAGTCTAACGTTTGCCTCATATGCTCAGACCCCTCTACCAACTCTTAGAGGAATTCCCCTCTCTTAGGGAGAAGGCCTTAGAAAAAATTAGACAAGTAGAAAGAGCCCAAGAGGAAGCTCGTAGGTCAGAGGCGTTCCCCCTCAGGCCTATTTTTCCACAACCTGTGAAGGTTATATACCCTAAGCCATCTAAACCAGTTAGGTAAGAAGAGGTCCCAGCTAAACCTATACCAATGTCTGAGTCATCCACCTCAGATCCTATGTCTGTGGACTCCTTCCAAGAGGCCATGGACTTCTCAAATCAACGAGATCAGGTCCCTGATCAGGCAGAGGTTTCCAATCGGGACTCGTCTCACAAAAGTTCAAGCACATCATCCTCTTCCTCTGAGGTTGAAATCGTTGGACCAAGCGTGGCTATTCCACCAATCCTTGAAGCCATTCCCCTGTCGGCTGTTACAGGGGCTGAGTTCGCTCAGAGATTTATAAGTAATCCCTCAACGTCTGCTCAGGATGACGTTGAGCTAGATGATGATGCTGAGAGTGATGTCGACATCTATGAGGCGACCGAGATTGAGAGTTCAGTAAGCGAGATCGGCCTCCTATCCTTCCGGTATTTATATTCCATAAGCCCCTCCATAAAGCTGATGAGACCTTTAAGGGAAGAGAAGGAATATCACGACCGAGATGGTGAGATCTGCCTATACGAGCAGATGTTCAAGTTGGGATTTCGCGTGCCCATCCATCCCATCATCAGGTCTATATTAACTTATATCAACTTAGCCCCTTCCCAGTTGTCACCCAATGCTTGGAGGGTGATAATTGGAGCCATTGTCTTATGGAAGGTTGTTCATCACTCAAACCTTCCTGTCCAAGTCTTTACAGGATGCTATGTCCCTTCATCTGCCAAAAATCATCCGTGCTATTATCATTTTTTAGCTCAGAAGCCAGAAAAGAAGATGCTTCAGATTACCCAAACCTCAAACCATAACTGGAAGCCACTTTATTTCTTTGCCTCAGGGCCTTGGGAATTTGGTCCATGTGCCCCCTCTTCCTCATTAGAGACGAGGATGCCTATAAGATGGGTAAAGATTACAATGGCTGCTAGGGCCGACCCTGGGCTAAGCCAACAAAATCTTCATAAGGTCAAAGACCTTTAAGATTAGGGGGAGCATGGTCTGCTTGTCAAATTCGAACACCTGATGACCCCATATTACCTCTCTGAGACTGGTCTAGGGGGAAGTCCTCTT
This sequence comes from Sambucus nigra, assembly GCA_949130495.1. Lineage (NCBI taxonomy): Eukaryota > Viridiplantae > Streptophyta > Magnoliopsida > Dipsacales > Adoxaceae > Sambucus > Sambucus nigra. The sequence goes on from OX422218.1 coordinate 461,288,243, forward strand.
ACAGATCTTGGTAAGTACCTTTCATTTCAACAAGTTATGCCTATGAATATATGTATATCTGATGCTCTAACTTAGACCTTTCTATTTTGCAGAGCATCCCAAAGGAATTTTGGATGAGTTGTGGGAGATGGACGCACCAAGTCTGACAAAGCTCATAAAAAAGGCAGGTCTGAATGCTCCTCCTCCCCCTCCATCTACCTCGAGGGATGAGGCCATCAATAAGAGGAAGGTTGCTGCCCCTGCCCCTGAGGATCAGAGGCAGAAGAAGAAAGGTTGGGATTGTGCCATTCCCATTTCTTCTGAGGATTCCTTGATTGCTCATCTCGAGAAATTAAAGATCAGTGAAAGTGTCATTGGCCAAAGAATGAAGGACTTCGATGCTATCGACGGTGTTTTGACCGAGTCTGACAAGCGCTTTTGCCGATCCATGGATAAGCCTCTGCTGGCTGAATTCTCTCTTCACCATTCTATCCAGGTAAGACCTTTAAGTTTTTTCTTCTGAGTTTTACAAGTGTAACATCGGCATTTGAGCTTCATCAGACCTAACTAACATCTTTCCATATGTTCTGCTGGGTCTTATCACTATGTACCACTATGTTAACTAGACTTTGGGGAAACTCCCTTTTGATACAGAAGGGCCAAGAGGCTGAGAAGACTGAGGCCACTTTAAACGATGAGGTGGAGCGATTGAAGGCCGCCCTGAAGAACGCCGAGACCATCGTTAAGCTGATGCAGAAGGACTTCGACAAGCAAAGGGAAGATCATAACACTTCCATGAAGGTTCAGGCTGACTCCCTTCAGCGCAAGGTCGATGTTGCTGTCAAGGGTGCCTTAGAACATGCCTCTGAGAAGATCTTGGAGGAGTACAAGGTCTCTGACGAGTTTATCAGCTTCAACTTTAAATACCTGGAGAGGGGGGGTCAAGGTAACTGGAAAATGGGCTGCCATGAAAGTGAAGGAATCTGGAAGCCTTTCAGCTACTGACTTCATCAGCCTGGGTTATGCTAACCCCAAGTTTGCTCAGGTCTTGTAGGAGGTTGAAGAAGAGGGAGGTGATGCACCCACTGAGACTGCCCCACAAGGAGACACCATGACTGAATATGTCGGTGTTCAAAATAAAGGGTGGAGGTGGCCTCCCTCGGCCAAGAAAATGCAGACACGACCATCAACCCTCAAGCCGTAAACACCTAGTTTTTGTGAAGCTCCTGATTTTTTGTAACTCCCAATTTGTTGTAACCTCGGACGAACATCGTTAATTTTTACATTTTGTAACATAATGTCAACCTCTGAGGAGGTCTTTTATTTCTTCACTTGATTTGTTTGTTGAATTCTTTTCTTTGCCATGCAATATGTTCAGCTCTGAAGTCTTGGTGCAATGATGCCTTTGTTGTAGTTAATGAATGGTGTCTTACCTCAGACCTTGTCACCACTATAATGTTTTTAGGGTCTGAGGTCATCACTAAGATGTTATCCTCATAAGTAATTTCACCAAATTAATGATGTTAAGGGTCTGAGGTCATCTAAGTATGATGTCTGACCTAATACCTTGTCACAAAATAATGATGTTTAAGGCCTGAGGTCATCACTAAGACGTTATCCTCATAAGTAATTTCACCAAATTAGTGATGTTTAGGGTATGAGGTCATCCAAGTATAATGTCTTACCTCAGACCTTGTCACCAAATCATGATGTTATAAGGTCTGAGGTCATCAACTAAGACGTTATCCCCATAAGTAATTTCACCAAATTAATGATGTTAAGGGTCTGAGGTCATCCAAGTATGATGTCTGACCTGAGACCTTGTCACCGAATAATGATGTTAAGGTCTGAGGTCATCACTAAGATGTTATCCTCATAAGTAATTTCACCAAATTAATTATATTAAGGGTCCGAGGTCATCCAAGTAGGATGTCTGACCTCAAACCTTGTCACCAAATAATGATGTTAAGGTCTGAGGTCATCACTAAGATTTTATCCTCATAAGTAATTTCACCAAATTAATGATGTTAAGGGTCTGAGGTCATCCAAGAATGATGTCTGACCTCAGACCTTCTCACTAAATAATGATGTTATAGGGTCTGAGGTCATCAGTTTAGATTTTATCCCCATAAGTAAATTCACCAATGGAGCACAATAGACCAAGAATTGACAAGGACACCGATCTTCTCATTAATAATCTCTTCATAAGATAATACATTTATAAAAGCTCTTGTAACATCATATGTAATAGTTTTTTAGATGATCAGCATTCCAAGGATTGGAAAAAGGTTCCCCTTCAAGGTTTTCTAGCCTGTAGGTTCCTGGAACAATCTCCTCAATTACTTTGTAAGGGCCATGCCAATTTGGGTGAAGCTTGTTTTCCTTCTATAACGTCTTCTTTAGCACCAGGTCACGTACAAATATGGGCCTTGATTTTACCCTTTGATTGTAGAAATTTGCTATTCTTTATTGGTAAGCTGCTTGCCTGATTTTTGTGTCTTTCCTTCTTTCCTCGATCAAGTCTAGGTCGAGCTTTCTCTCCTCCCCATTCTTCTCAGGAGTTCAACCTCTGTTGGTATGATGACCTCTGAGCCATGTGATAACATAAATTGGGTCTCCCCATAGGTGTTCTTGCTGTCGTCCTATAGTCCCAAAGAACAGCATAAACCTCTTCAGTCCACCTTCCCTTTGCCTCCTCCAACCTCTTCTTGATCCCGTCAAGGATCGTTCTGTTTATGACTTCGATCTGACAGTTTGCTTGAGGTCGGCCAGGAGCAGAGAAAAATTATTTTATCCCAACTCTTTCGCACTATTTTTCCACGGAAGAGTTCTTGAACTGTGTTTCGTTGTCCGAAATGAGGGTGTTTGGGAGGCCATGTATGCAGATGATGTTCTTCCAAATAAATTGGAAGGTCTTTTTCTCTGTAATCGTGATCATCGTCCCTGCCTCTACCCACTTTGTGAAGTAATCAATGGCAACTATCAGAAATCTGTAATTATTTACAGCCCTTGACAGGGGACCTACTAAGTCAATCCCCCATATTGCGAATTGCCAAGGGGAATTGATAGACGTTATAGACTGATGAGGTTGATGGGGGATTGTGGAGAATCTCTGACATTTGTCACACCTCTTTACATAAGCTGCAGCATCTTTGGCCAGGGTTGGCCACCAATACCCTTGCGTAATAATTCTCTTCGCCAAAGCTCTTCCTCCTATGTGACTGGAGCAAGAACCCTCATTTACCTCCCGTAGGATGTGGGGGACCTCGATTGGATGGACGCATCTGAGCAAAGGTAATAGGAATCCCTTCCTATATAGGACATCTCCTACTATTGAGAACTTTTCTGCCCTGTACCTCAATTTCTTCCTTTCTAACTTTGACTTCGGTAATACCGATTCTCTGATATATCTAATAAGGGGATCCATCCATGAGTCCCCTAGGTCCAAATTGAGATAAAGATTACTATCTTCTTCTTCTTCAATGGTTGCTCTGGGTAAGATCTCGACGTGGACTGTTCTACGGATATCTGTCTTCGTGGTTGAAGCCAACTTTGCTAAGGCATCTGCGTGGATGTTATTTTGCCGAGGTACTCTTTTCATTTTTACCTCTTCAGGGCCTTTGAGTATCATCCTCACCCTCTTCAAGTATTTGGCCATCCTTTTGTCCTTGGCCTCATAAACCCCCAATACTTGATTAACAACCAACCTTGACTCACTGTGAAGGAAGAGTCGTCTTACACCTATGGTCCTTGCAAAGGAGAGGCCTGCTATCATGGCCTCGTATTCTGGCTCGTTGTTCGACGCCTTGAAGTTGAACCTTAGGGCATATTCGATGTTTGTACCATCCGGGCTTAAAAGTATCAAGCCCGCACCGCTCCCACTTTCGCAAGAGGACCCATCGACCAAGAGGTTCCATATGTTTTTATCTGATGAGAAACCCTCTTCTAACATAATTCCCTTCCTAAAGAGGTACCGATCTTCCTCATTTTCTTCTATCCCATCTCTGACTCGCTTGGGCATAACCTCTTCTGATTGTCGGAAGACGTTGCTGTTTATCACTTATGTGGCCTCTATGCTATTCTCACCCTCGATCTCTTCCCATTTAGAATCTGCGACAAAATCTGCCGGTGCTTGCCCTTTGATGGACATCTTAGGCTGGTAGGTAAGGTCATATTCCCCCAATTCATTGGCCCAGGTCATCTGTCTACCCGACTTCTCAGGTTTATGGAGGACCTATTTTAACGGGGAGTCAGTGAGAATGACCATGGAATGGGCATGAAAGTAGGGCTTTATCTTCTTAGAAGCATGTATCAGGGCATAGGCTAACTTTTCCATGCGAGGGTAATTCTGTTCAGTTCCATGAAGGGCCTTACTATTGAAGTATACATGTCTCTGAATCCCAGTGTCTTCACGTACAATGGACACACTTATAGCGAATTCAGAGACTGCTAGATAGACGTATAACTTCTCTCCTGCCATGGACCGAGATAAGAGTAAGGGAGATCTAAGGTATGACTTGAGTTTATCAAAGGCCTCATCACACTGTTTGTCCCAATCGAAGTCCTTTCTAAGAACCTTAAAGAAGGGAAGACACTTGTCGGTCACTTTAGAAATGAATCTGTTGAGCGCAGCCACTCTTCTAGTGAGCCTTTGAACCTCCTTGATACTCCGAGGTGTCTTCATATCGAGCAAAGCCTTGATTTTCTCAGGGTTCGCCTCTATTCCTCTTTGATTGACGATGAATCTAAGAAACTTCCCAGCTGCTACCCCGAAGACACACTTTGCCGGGTTGAGTTTCATCTTGTACAGGTCCATGGTGTTGAAGGTCTTTTCTAGGTCTGCCACATGGGTGCAGGCCTTTAAGATGTTCGTTAACATATCGTCTATATACACCTCCATAGTCTTGCCTATTTGGTCTTCGAACATCTTATTCACAAGACGTTGATATGCTGCCCCTGCATTTTTTAATCCGAAGGGCATCACCTTGTAACAATGCATCCCTTTATCAGTAATGAAGGCAGTCTTCTCTAAGTCTTCGACATCCATGAAGATTTAGTTATAGCCTGAATACGCGTCCATAAAGCTCATGAGCTCATTTCCTACATTTTCATCTACCATCTGATTGATCCAGGGTAAGGGGTAACTATCTTTCAGGCAAAACTTGTTCAGGTCAGTAAAATCCACACACATTCTCCATTTTCCATTGGCTTTGGGTACAATGACTGCGTTTGATAGCCATTCCTGATATATCACTTCCCTGATGAATTTAGCCTCTTTCAACTTTTTAAACTCTTCTCGGATGACATCGTACTTCTCTTTAGAGTAGACTCTTAGTCTTTACTTAATTGGCTTTGCATCCTTAGATACGTTGAGTTTATAGCACATGACCTCGGGGTAGATGCCATGCATGTCTGCGTGACTCCAAGCAAAGACACTCTGCCTCTTCCTCAGGAGGTTTATCAGCTCCTCATTGATCTCCTTTTTTAAGGCTTTATCGACCTGGACGGTTTTTTCTAGTTCGTCTTGCTTGAGGAAGATGGATTCTAACCCTTGCGCGGATTCTCCTTTCTTTAACTTTACTTAATCTCTAAGGTCAAGTGTATCGATGCTATAAGTGGTAGTAGCTCTCTTATGGGCCTCTCTCTCTTCAGCCTAGTTGAAGTAACATTCTCGTGCTATGGTCTGATCACCTCGCACTTACCCTACCCCATAGGGGGTCGGGAATTTTAGCACCTGGTGGACCGTCGATGGCACAACTTCAAACTCCTGAAGGTACACTCTTCCTATGATGGGGTTATAGGCCGAGAAGACATTTCTTCCATGATGAAAAAATTGATCTTTTGGGTTAACCTCTTAGGACACTCATTACCCATTCGTACATCCATATTATACATGCCCAGTGGATGGAACTTTTCACTGCTGAACCCCATTAACGGATGATGATAGGGTACCGGCCTAGCTCTACTCAGACTTAGTCTTTTGAAGCAGGGCCAGAACATCACAGTTTCTGAACTCCTCCGTCTATAAGAATTCTTAGCACCTCACATCCATGATCTCTTGTCGTGATCACCAAAGGGTCATCATGTGGTGCTAGGATGCCTTTGAAGTCGAGTCAGGAGAACCCAACTATGAGAGTGTCCATGTATACCTTCTTTCTCTTCTGTGTAGTCTCAGAAGATGACATGTTTACCACTTCAAGTTTGGCCATTGATTTGGCCTCTGCCACATGAACTTTCTGTCAGCAATCTCGGAACCACCCCCCGCAAGTCCTTCGCATATGGTGCTAATGCCAAAGGAGATCATACCAACCCTCTTTACTAGGGTGTTGTCATCTTTCGGAGGGAGGTCCAGATCATCTTCATCATCTTCGTCTGAGCCACTATCTCTTCTTGCTAGGGCATCATCGTGACACCTGTCATTCATCTTCTTTTTGGGGTCATCCCTTCCCCTTTTGGGAGTTTTGCCATCAACATATTTCCTCAACTTCCCTGACTTCAACATCTTCTCGATCTCATCCTTCAAGGTGAAGCACTTGTCTATTATATGGCCATGGTCTTGGTGGAATTCACACCATAAGTTATGGTTCCTCTTATGTGGAGGAGACTTCAGCTTTTCTGGCCATCTCAGGGATCGATCATTCTTGATCTCATTGAGGATGTGTTCTCAGCTTACCGTAAGAGGGGTATAATGCGTAAACTTATCCTCAGCTGACCTCTTCTTTCCATCCTTCTTCCTTTGGAACTTTTCGCTACTACCGTCGTTCTCGTCCTCATACTTAGTGGCCATAGCATCTTCAGCGTTCATGACCTTCCCTGCAGTTGCCAATAACTCTGCCATGGATTTTGGAGGGTCTTCTGCCAATTTCCACAAAAAATTTCCCTTCTGGAGACCTCCTATGAGTGCGGTCATGGCGATATTTTCTTCGTAATCTTCCACCTCAAGTTTTTCTTTATTGAACCTGGCGATGTAGTCTCTTAGGCTTTCGTGCTTACCCTACTTCACATACAACAGGTGGGTGGTCCTCTTTTGAGGTCTTACCCCAAAGCAGAAGTTGTGAATGAACCGTTCAGCCAAGCCCTTAAAGTTCTCAATTGAATTCTTTGGAAGAGATGTAAACCATATGTGTGCTTCTCTTGTCAAGGTTCCGGAGAAGACCCGACACTTCATCTCATCTGGTATTGAGTAAATGTCCGCCGCTGACTGGTACATCATAATATGATGTATAGGATTGGTGCTACCATCATACTTAGGAGTTACTATGGGCGGCTTGAACTTGGCTGAGGTAGGGAAGCATACTATCTTAGCCATGAATGGAGAGCTCTCTGAGAAACCTCTTTGTAGTGGATCCCAACTTTTGATGAGGTCTCCTATCTTGTTCTTAAGACATTGGATGGAGTCATTCCATGGTCTTGCAACGTCGGCCTGGCCGAGGTTATCCCCAGCCACCTCCAAGGGGTGGACTGAGGGTTCCCCAACTGTAACATAACGTTGTCTGTTGACCTCTTCCTGGTCTCTACCTCTTCCTACATGGGGTCAGCCTTGATGAGGCCGACGTTGCCCCTCTTCCCTTTATGAGCCGACTGCACTTCTCGACCTTGATAACCTCTGTCTTAGGTAATTTATCGAGCCCATCCTTTCAAAAGCTGATCCTCTACTCAGTCGATCAAAAGCTGATACTCGTTGTTGGGCTTCGTCACCCCTTCGGCCTCAACAACCTTGGCTCCGGTTAGCAGGACGAACCGTGTTGTTCGAAACTTCATATATCTCCCAATAGTCTTCTGGGACGTATTCCGCCTTTAGATCATCACACCGATCCATTGGGCAAGGGTTTCCTTGCCTCCCCAGGCGCAAGCGCCTAGGGTCAGCAACGTCCCTCCTTTGCTGTGGGGTAGGTTGGCCATATCGCGGTGCCTGGGGTGGTCCCCTGGCATCAGGATGGGGCTGAACAGCCGCCGGAGTGATCATTTTCGGTGAGACTCCAGGTGGCCTTTCATAGTTTGGCTGAGCGGTGCTAATTTCTCCTGCATCGCTTGTTGCGTTGCAGCCTAAGACCTCAAGGCTGTGGCCACCTCCGCCATTTTAAGCTGGGGTTGTGCCTGACTAGATCTAGGTCCTCCCGCACTACGCGACGAAAGAGGCGGTGGCAATTTAGGTGCCATGGGTTAACACAGAAGAGATGGTGTAGTAAATGAGCTTAATACCTTAAAGGACCTCTTACAATGGTGAAACAGCTCCGTGCAGGGGGGAGGCCTGGTTCACCACCATATTCTCCGGTGAGACTAAGCGAATAAAGAGGAAGAGACAGCTTCTCGTTCCCACAGACAGTGCCAAAATGATGATGCTGAAAATAGCACCACCCTTCAAGGTGTTTACGAGCTCAATTTAGTGTTAACAATGGCAGTACAAGGGTATATAGTAAATATAAGAGATTGAGGTGAGGAGATGAGGATGAACACAATTATGTAAGTGGTTCAGCCAATCAGGCCTACGTCCACTATACGAGTGTGTGATTAATATCACTATATGAGGGCTCTAATGGCCATATATACAATCTCTCAAGCTTTCTCTCTCTACTGTATACTTGGAAAGATTTTCAGCTAGGGTTGTTAATTTGGGGATCCCTTTCCAAGAAGGAGTAGATAAGTATTTATAGTGTCTGGGGGGTGTAGTGTACCCCCCATGCATGCAATGAGCATGTGTGTGTTGATCTAGCCAGTATGATGAAGACATCTGTCTCTGTCACATGTAGAGAATGATGATGAAATATTCCCCCCACGTGAGGAGAATGATTTGTTATAACTAATTTGTGTACATGTGTCCTTATCCACACATATGCGCATTATTGCTCGGCCATCCGTGCCTGGTCATAACCTCGGCCTGAAAGGGTACGAGGTTGGTAAACTCTAGCTATTATCTAATCCGAGGTTAGTCATGATGACCTCGGCCTATGTGGAGCCGAGGTTAGGTAGGTAATGTTATAAGGTCGGCCTACACCGAGGTTAAGCTGGAACACGGTAGGAACATCGGATGATTATCTGCCGAGGTCGATATTGATCGAAGTGTGCTTTTGTAACCTCGACTTACTCCCAGCCGAGGTTGTCATCCCCTGGGTGGCCTGATTAATTATCCCCATGGATTATGAATACCTCTCTTGACGAGGTTGGTAGTAACGTCAGCCATAACTGACCTTGTCTGGGACGAGACCGCTGGTCACTGGTCTAAGCCCTTCCAATTTTCGGCCATATCCATGGACGAGGTTGACGTTTCTAGGTCGAGGTGGTATATTTGGGGCACATCAAAACGGTTGCATGATACGGATCACATCAGATCGTTTGGGCATCAAAGAAATCATATACGGATTTTTATCTTTAAGGAGTTAGATGGGTAAGTTACTAAATTCAAAGATCGTAGCACGAGGGAATTATCGCGAATATGTTTTTTAAACTAGAGGAAGTATCTTTTTGTCTAGGATTTGGAAGAAGTGGACCCTCTTAAGAATCTTACCACCCCGATGATTCAAAATATATGACAATAAAAGTATCCCAATGATCATGTTTGCCACTAATTCGAAGTTATGGCCCAATAGAATAACATCAAAGAGATAATGTAGTGCTCCTTCCTTTCTAGCCCGGGGCACATATCTCAAAAGTGATTCGAAAATATCCCCACCGTAAGAACTGGTCAAATCATGTACATATATATTCATCACTAGAAACTCGCATGTTAAGAATATAGACGCCCTACTCATTCTTAAGAAGATAGCCTAAGATACTCTCAAATAATATGTTAAGTGAATTGTGCGGTTTATAATGAAGTATAAGATTGTTTCGAGAAGGTTGTAATCGCATCTTTTAGATTGATTTTCCAAAAGACTCACAATTATACTAAACACAAAGGCTATGACTATTTCAAACCTCATGTTAATAATTGAGGCCTTTGCAAAGGTGGAAGACGTTGTGATCAGAACCAAGCATGGTGGTGGTCGAAAAAAACCAATGGCATTAAAATGAAACAAACCAAGATAAAAAAAAGGCACAAATAAGCGTAAGGATGTTCTAAGGAATGGGTACAAAGTATTCTCAATTAAGGCATATTAGGAGATCAACCACGTTTTTAAATAAAATATGTATAAAATTCTCCCCAAGATGAAAGATAAGCAGTACCTAAAGTGGTCAAGGAAAATGGTGGGTGACCTAGCAAAAAGGAACTCCATGTTAGGTTGATCTGATTACAAGGATTGTGGTTGTAAAACTAAGAATTTCAACGCTTTTAAGTTCCATTTGGACAATATAATACACACAATACATCTAGATGACTACATTGAGAGAAAATCAAGCAAAGATAAAGTCTCCATTGACTAATGGATAGATTATTCCCTTAATCATGCTGAGGAGGATCGCATGTTCACCATCATTCATAGGGCCTCTATCCCTGATTATATTAAGGGTATTTAAATATGAATGGCAATGAAAAATGTGATGGTTGTAATAAAATCCATCCAAATAGACCCCTTTAAGCCAACGATGGGAAAATGTCATTGGATAGAAAATGTGGACCATACTAAGAGCATCATAAAAAAAAGGAGATTGTAAGAGTATATGTATACTCTGTGCCATATGTCACTTGGATTGTACTATTTCATTTTTAAGTGCACACTTTGAGTCTAGTCTAAGGGGTCTATGGAATGCTTTATGAAATTCATATTAGATCATTCATATCCTTACCCCTAGTTAAACATTAGAGATAAAGGGAATTTTCTAGAGGACATAGATTCACCTCCATGTTATGTATTTCCTGAAATTGAAAAATGCTTCAATTTAACCTTATTGTTTTTAGATTTTCCAGATACTTGAGGCTATATAGTACTCCTATATAAAACTTGTGCTTGAAATTCATCCTTCATAATTAAAATTTACTTTGGTCATGAGTTGAATAAGAAAATTCTTAGTTTAGTGAAATTTTAGCTAACTCTTGATCTAGACACGACCTTAGTCGCTGGATGTTTGCATCAATGAATAAGGACTTTACATTATCGAATAACCTCCTTTGCTAGTCACTATATTTTGGAATACCTATAAAAAAATTCCTCTAGTGTAACCTTGTATCGTTGCACCTTCGCATCAACAAAGACTTTTCAAAACCAAAAATCTTTACCCTCAATGAATACGATATGCTTTGTGTTTATACCTCTTTTGGATCATGGCCCTTACCAATTATGGATTTACATGGGTCAATCTCAAAAGCTTCCATAATCGCAACCACCTTCTTCAATTTCACGCTCACCATATTCTCTTTTATCTAATCGAGGTAATAGGGTATATGAATCATAATGAAAATGTGCCCTTCACCGTATTACTCATCATGGTCGAAGACATTTTTCGGCCTATCTCGTAACTTTGTCGTTGATCTTCCTTTTCTCAGCCTCCTCTTGTCCTGAAACTGTTATTCCAGATGGGACTTCAAAGCCTTAAAATTCGTAATCTTGTGGCCACGATCCTTGGGGTAAGATAACCTCAGAGATAATTTCCTCTTTACTGGTCATTGTCCATTGTTCTTAGCCGTTTAAAGTACTAGTTTCCATGATCTTAAGGACGATATTATAGCTTGGCTATTTGAAAACAATATTGACAACCTGATAGGATTTGGCTGAGTCCACTTTCGCTCCATTATTTTGGGTATCATTATGTTTCCTTCCCACCTTATTGAAAGCATCCTTCTTAGGGATGGAAACAGGACAGTTTTGGGGCGGGGCGGGTTTTAAAAAACCTACCCCCCCCCCCCCCCCACTTAAAAAATTCTTATCTCACCCCACCCCGCTACCCGTGACGGGATTACTTCAAGAAGCCCCAATTCCGTTTAAGTTTATTTTGCATGAACCTGAACCCGAATTGCCCACCCCATTTATAGCTCGTGGGTCACAGTCCACCCGTTTATATTACGCTGCCCCCTTTATTCTAGAATACTAAAAAAAAATTATCATCTATATATTTTATAAATATTGAAAATTTTCAGCATCCCCATTAATGTCACCAATAAAATTTCATCATCATATAAATATTTTAACATTACATCAAAATATCTCTAAAAATTCTGCAATATTCAAAACAAAAAGTTACAAAACATAAAAAATGTATCAAAAATCTCACATACAAGTTCCCACAACGTATAAATAGAGCTGATGGAATTTGAAATAAACACAACATGAAATTTTAATCAAGTGACTATCCATGAGATTCAACATCATGTTCATATCATCAACTCGTTAAAAACCTGAAAGAGCAAAAAAAAAGTATTTTCAACTTGTTAAAAAAATATTTTCAACATGTTAAAGAGCACAATTTATTAATATTTGTAACATTTTAACTACTAAAAAGTCACCTTAAGCCTCCATTGGCTCGGGCTCTTCATGACAAATCATACGCCTCGAGTCAGCCATGGAATCTTTATATACAAAACAACAATACAAATATGTACAAAAAGTACCTTATTAGTTAAAAAAAACTATGACATACACAACTAGCATGCATATTGTCGGTAAAAAAATACACAAGTACGTTAAATATTGTTCCACAACGAATCTTGGGTATACATCAAAGCCTCTAAAACAATCGAACTAACTTGACTACGATGAGCACTAGACATTCTACCGCTTGTGCTAAATGCTGATTCGGATGCGACGGTTGATATTAGAATAGCCAATATATCTCGGGCACCAGAAATAGTATTTTCACCTTGAATTAATTGACTCAATTTTTACGTATTACTGTTTTATTTATAATCGAAGAAAGAAAATAAAAAATGTGAATCAACCCAAATCAATATTAGAAAGATGCCTAAATAATATTATTTATGTCTAAACAATTATCCCTAAAATACAGTATGTATGTATATATATACATACAACATTTTTGTTTTAGTAGTGAAGCATATAGTTCTGGTCGGGTCAATGGGAGGAGCAAACCCTAACCACCCTTTACACAGCTTAGGAAACGACCAAATCAAATTGGTGTGTATTGTTTTTTCTCTTTTATAAGAATTCCTTTTCTTTTTTTGCTAGTGCCATGCTAAGAAAGGGTTAAGCAAGATCCCATAATTAGAATCCTTTAAGTACGAATAATAAGTAAAATTAACTGAAGCCCCAAAACAAAGGCCAGCGGAAATTTAAGAACAAATCAAATCACCAAAAACAAAAATGTTTTTAGGTTAAGAGGCGATGGAGAGTACCTAATGGGTTAAGCTGTGGCCGACAAAGCTACTCACCGGCGGAGAGATTTTGATCAAGAGATGAGAGAGGAAGCTGAGCAACTATTAGTTTGATCAAGAGAGGGCGAGAGCTGAGCGGTTGTTCTTGTTTCAGAAAGGAATGATTTAGGTTTCGGGTTTTTTAGTATATATATATATGCCCCAAGTGTAACCTCGGCCAAGAGACACCAACCTCGGCCTAGAGACACCAACCTCGATCGAGATCATGGCCGACATTGGTCAAATCTTGGGCACACGATATCAGACCTCGGCCATAGCAAGGTCGGCTAGGGCCGACACTACCATGTGCCTCTCCAAGGGACGTCACAAGGATCGGAAGCATTCTCGTATACCTTGGAATGGAAACCTCGGCCAGATGAAGGCCGAGCTCGCAGGAGGCCACCAGCTACCTCATCAGGCCACCAGTTCAACCTCGTCTCAGGCCGACCTTGCCCATTGTCTCGGCCAGGATTAGGCCGAGACCTCCACGAAATCCTCGAACTGAACAGGTATCAAGACTCACCAACCTCAGCCTCACCAAGGTCGAGGTCATACCCCAGACGTGATAGCCGAGCACCTGCTGACATTTAGATACGGACACGTGGACACAAGTCAGTTATAACAAGATTATTCCCCACTCGTGGGGAGAATATTGCACCATCATTCTCTACATGTGACAGTGACAGATGGTACTCCCATATTGGTGAGGTAACCGCACACATGCTCATTGCATGCATGGGGGGTACATTACACCCCCTAGGTACTATATATAGAGGTCATCATCTACCTTGAAAAAGGATCCCATATATTCAACCCTAGCTGAAACTCTGTCTAGATACACAGTAGAGAGATAAAGCTTGAGAGATTGTATTCATGGACATTAGAGCCTTATTGCAGTGAGATTAATCACACACACACAGTGGACGTAGGCCAATCTAGGCTGAACCACTTATATCCTGGTGTACTCTCCCCTTCTCCTCATCTCATTCTCTTGCCATTTACATAACTATGCTGCCATTGCTGTTCTTAGATTGAGCTTAAAAACACCTTCTCTGGTGGTGCTAATTCCAGCATCATCATTTTGGCACCGTCTGTGGGAACGAGAAGCTATCTCTTCCTCTTTTTCTGATTAACCTCACCGGAGACTCTGGTGGTGAACTAGGCCTCCCCCTAGCGCGGAGCTGTTTTACCATTGAAAGAGGTCCTGTGAGGTACTAAGATCATCTGCTACTTAAGCTCTATAGTGTTAACCTATGTCACCAGACTTACCACCGCCTCTTCCTCCCCCCAGGGGTGGAGGGCCTAGTTCCAGTCAGGCTCCCCCCAGTCCGAAATGGCGGAGGTAGCTGTAGCCTTGAGGTCTTTACCTGCAACGTAACAAGCTATGCAGGAGCAATTTTCACAACTCAGCCAAACTATGATGAGGCCACCTAGAGTCTCACCGAATTTGATCACTCTGGCGGCTGTGCAGCCTCATCCTGACGCCAGGGGACCACCCCAGGCACCAATGAAGGACCATCCTTCACCCCAGCGGAGAAGGGACATTGCTGACCCTAGGCGCTTGCGCCTGGGGAGGCAAGAAAACCCTTGCCCAGAGGACAGGTATGATGATCTAGAGGCGGAAGAAGCCCTGGAAGACTGCTGGGAGCCCTATGAGGTGTCAGATAACACTGTACGACCTCTTAGGCAGAGTCAAGGTTGTGTCGGCCGAAGAGGTGAAGAGGCCCGACAAAGAGGGTCGGCCTTTGATAGGTTGAGCAGAGGGTCGGCCTTCGAGAGACTGGGCTCGATAAACGACCTAAGACAGAGACTGTCGAGATCAAGGAGCGCAGCAGGCTCTCAGAGAGGGAACAGGCAGGGTCGTCCAGATCAAGGCCGACCCTGTGAAAGAAGGGGCAGGGAATAGGAAGAGGTCAACAACCAACGTGTCTTGGCAGGGGAATCCTCGGTCCATCCTAGGAAGATGGCAGGGGATAACCTCGGCCAAGTCGATGGCCGAAGACCTTAGAATGATTCTATCTAATGCCTTGAGGAGAAGATAGGAGACCTCATTAAAAGCAGGGACCCATTGCAAAGGGGTTACTCAGAGGGCTCCCCATTTGTGGCTAGGATAGTGGGGTTCCCTACCCCAGCTAAGTTCAAGCCTCCTACGGTGTCTCCCAAGTATGATGACAGCACTAACCCTGTGCATCTTATCGAAATGTATCAATCGACAGCAGACATCTACTCGATACCCAATGAGATGAAGTGTAGAGCCTTCTCTGGGACCTTAATAGGGTCTGCACACAGTTGGTTCACCTCCCTTCCGAAGAACTCAATTGAGAACTTCAAAGGCTTGGCTGAGCGATTCATCCGCAACATCTGCTTTGGGGTGAGGCCTCAAAAGAAGACTACCCACCTGCTGTATGTCAAGCAGGCTAAGGGTGAGAGACTAAGAGACTACATAGCAAGATTTAATAAAGAAAAGTTGGAAGTCGAAGATTATGAGGAGAACATAGCCATGACCGCCCTGATAGGAGGTCTCCAGAAGGGGAAGCTATTGTGGAAACTGGCGGAAGAGCCCCTACGTCTATGGCGGAGCTGTTGAAAACCGCAGGGAAAGTAATGAATGCGGAAGAGGCAATGGCCGCCAAGTATGAGGATGAGAACCGCGGTGGCAGTGGAAAGTCCCAAAGTAAGAAAGATGGGAAGAAGAGATCGGGTGATGACAAGTTCGCTCACTACACTCCTCTTACTATGAGCTGTGAGAACATCCTCAACAAGATCAAGAATGACATGGCTTTGAGATGGCCAGAGAAGATGAAAGCTCCACCACACAAGAGGAACAAAGAACTATGGTGTGAGTTCCACCAAGATCATGGTCACGTCACAGATATATGCTTCGCTTTGAAGGATGAGATTGAGAAGATGTTAAAATCTGGGAAATTGAGAAACTATGTAGACGATAAGGCTCCTAAGAGTGGAAGAGATGACCATAAGAAAAGGAGGAATGACAGATGCCGTGATAATGCCCCGGCCTGAAGAGACGATGATTCAGAAGGTGATGATGAAGATGATACGGATCTCCCACCAAAAGATGACAACAACCCGGTGAAGAGGGTTGGTATGATCTCTTTCGGTGTTGGCACAATATGCGAAGGATTTGCAGGTGGTGGATCTGAAGTAGCTGATAGGAAGGCTTATGTAGCCAAGGCCAAGTCAGTGGCCAAGCTTGAAGTTGTGAATCTAACGTCTTCCGATACAGTATAGAAGAGGAAGAAAGTAGACATGAACACCCTCGTAGTTGGGTTCTCCAGACTTGACTTCAGAGGTATCTTAGCCCCCCATGATGACCCTTTGGTCATAACGACAAGGGTGCATGGATATGACGTGCAAAGGATCCTCGTGGAGGAGTTCGACAGATGTGATATTTTGGCCTTGCTTCAAGAGCTTAGGCCTTAGTAGAGCAAGACTGGTCTCCTATCACCACCCCCTGATAGGCTTCAGTGGTGAAAAGGTTCACCCCTTGGTCATGTATGAGACGGACGTACGGATGGGTGAGGAATGGCCTAAAAGGTTAACCAGGAGGATTAATTTCTTCGTGATGGACGAGAGTGTCTTCTCGGCCTATAACCTCATCATAGGAAGGGTGGCCTTTAGGGAGTTCGAGGCTGTGCCATCAACGGTCCATCAGATGCTAAAATTTCCGACTCCTTATGGAGTAGGGGAAGTGCAAGGTGACCAGACCACAGCGTGAGAATGTTACTTCAACTCGGCTAAAGAGAGAGAAGACCATAAGAGGGCAACCACCACTTATAGCATTGACATTCTTGACCCAAGAGATGAAACAAAGTTGAAGAAGGGAGAGGCCACGGAAGAGGTAGAATCCATCGTACTTAATAAGGACGAGCCGAAAAAACCCATCCAGGTCGGTAAGGCCCTAGAGCCAGGAACCAAGGAAGAGCTGATAAACTTCCTCAGGAGGAGACATAATCTCTTCACATGGAGTCACGCAGACATGCCTGGCATCGACCCTGAGGTGATGAGCCACAAGCTCAACGTGACCAGAGATGCCAAGCCGATCAAGTAGAGACGAAGAGTCTACTCCAGGGAGAAATACGACGTCATCCGAGAAGAGGTCAAAAAGTTGGAAGAGGCCGAGTTCATAAGAGAGGTTACCTACCCGGAGTGGCTCTCAAATGCAGTCATCGTGCCTAAGGCCAATGGGAAGTGGATAATGTGTATGGATTTCACTGACCTGAACAGATCTTGCCCAAAAGACAGCTAGCCCTTACCTCGGATAGATCAAATGGTGGATGCTACAGCAGGACATGAGCTCATGAGCTTCATGGATGCGTATTCAGGTTATAACTAAATCTTCATGGATGCCGAAGACTCAGAGAAAATAGCTTTCATTACAAACAAAGGGACGTACTGCTACAAAGTGATGCCCTTCGATCTGAAAAATGCAGGGGCAACATACCAATGTCTTGTTAATAAGATGTTCGAAGAGAAAATAGGTAAGACCATGGAGGTGTATGTAGACGATATGCTAACAAAGAGATTGAAAGCTTGTACTCACGTAGCGGACCTTGAGAAGACCTTCGATGTTATGGACTCATACAGAATGAAACTCAACCCAGCAAAGTGTGTCTTTGGAGTAGGAGCTGGGAAGTTCTTGGGATTCATCGTTAACCAGAGAGGAATTGAAGCGAACCCTGAGAAAATCAAGGCATTACTGGACATGAAGACTCCTAGGAGTATCAAGGATGTTCAAAGACTCACGGGAAGAGTGGCTAACCTTAACAGGTTTGTTTCTAGGGTAACGGACAAGTGTCTTCCATTCTTTAAAGTTATAAGAAAGGCCTTCCAATGGGATGAAGAGTGTGAAAAAGCCTTCAACCAACTCAAGTCCTACTTAGGGTCTCCCTTATTACTGTCTCGGCCCATCGCAGGAGAAAGGTTGTATGTATATCTGGCAGTCTCTGAATCAGCTATCAGCACAGCCATCATACGGGAAGAGGATGGGATCCAAAGGCCTGTATACTTCAACAGTAAGGCCCTTCAAGGGTCTGAACAAAATTATCCCCTCATCGAAAAGTTAGCTTATGCCCTAATACACGCCTCAAGAAAAATGAAGCCTTACTTCCAAGCTCACTCCATGGTAGTCCTCACTGACTCCCCACTAAGGCAGGTCCTGCATAAACCTGAGAAGTCTGGGAGATTGATGACCTGGGCCATCGAATTAGGAGAATATGATCTTACCTACCAGCCTAGGACACCCATCAAAGGGCAGGCCCTCACAGACTTTGTTGAAGAATTCACCCGGGAAGAGGCCGAGATAGAGAAAGTCCTAGAGGATGCCGAAGAGAAAAACCTTAGTGTCTTTCGAAATTCGGAAGCGACGGGACCAAACGTCTTCCGAGATCGGGAAGAGGTCATCTCAGGCAAAACTCAGAGCAGAATAGAAGAAAACGAAGAGGATCGATACCTCTTCAAGTAAGGAGTTATGACAGAAGGGGTATTCTCATCAGATACAGACGTCTGGAGCCTCTTCGTTGATGGCTCTTCTTGTGATAGTGGAAGTGGTGCGGGGCTAATACTCTCGGCTCCAGATGGCGCCAACATTGAATACGCCTTAAAATTCAACTTCCAGGCATCGAAAAATGAGTACGAGTATGAGGCCATGATAGCAGGTCTCTTATTGGCAATAACTCTTCGCGTAAAGCGACTCCTACTCCATAGCGACTCGAGGTTGGTTGTCAATCAAGTACTGGGGATATACGAGGCCAAAGATGAAAGGATGGCCAAGTACTTAAAGAGGGTAAGAAGGTTGTTAGAATATTTTGAAGAAGCAAAACTGAAGAGAGTTCCTCGACTAAGTAACAATCACGCTGATGCATTGGCAAGGCTGGCCTCGGCAATGAAGACAAATATGGGAAGGACCATTCTGATCGATGTCTTAAGAAAGGCAACCATCGAAGAGGAAGAGGTATGTAACCTTTGTCACAATTTGAACCTAGGAGACTCATGGATCGACCCGCTCATCAGATACCTAAGAGAGGGAGAGCTGCCTGAGTCCAAACTAGAAAGGAGAAAGTTGAGATATAGAGCTGACAAGTTCTCAATGGTAGGAGACGTCTTGTATAAAAAGGGGTTTCTATTGCCTCCCCTCATATGTGTGCATCCCAAGGAAGTTTCCCGGGTCTTACAAGAGGTTCATGAGGGTTCTTGCTCTAGCCACATAAGGGGAAGGCCCCTGGCCAAGAGGATCATCACTCAGGGATACTGGTGGCCTACCTTGTCCAAGGACGCTGCAAACTACGTGAAGAGGTGCGATAAATGCCAAAGGTTCGCCACTATCCCTCATCAACCCCATCGGCCTATGACTTCAATCTCTTCTCCATGGACATTTGCGGCGTGGGGAATTGACTTAGTAGGACCCTTGCCAAGAGCTGTCAACAACTATAGATTCTTGATAGTTGCCATTGACTACTTCTCAAAGTGGGTGGAGGCAGAGCCGATGATAACAATCACAGAGCAGATGACCTTCCAGTTCATTTGGAGGAATATCATATACATATATGGCCTCCCAAACACTCTCATCTCAGATAATGGGACCTAGTTCAAGAACTCCTCCTTAAAAAAGTACTGCCTAAGAGTAGGGATTAAGCAGCTCTTCTCATCTCCTGGTTGACCTCAGGCAAACGGTCAGACCGAGGTCACAAACAAAACTATCTTGGACTGAATTAAGAAGAGGTTAGAAGATGCGAAAGGAAGATGGACTGAAGAGGTCTACGCTGTGTTATGGGCCTACAGAACCACGACAAGGACACCAATAGGAGAAACCCCGTTCATTCTAGCACATAGCTCAGAGGTCGTCATACCAACGGAAGTAGGACTCCCAACTCATCGGATTCAGACCTACGACCCTGACAATAATGGAGAAGAGAGGAGGTTAGACCTAGATCTTATCGAAGAGAGAAGGGAGGACGCAGAGGTCAGATAAGCAGCCTACCAGCAGAGGGTAGCAAAATTCTACAACTAGAGGGTGAAGTCAAGACCCATTACAGTAGGAGACCTAGTGCTGAAGAAAACCCTACAGAAAGAAAATAAGCTTCACCCAAACTGGCATGGCCCCTACAAAGTGATAGAAGAGGTTGTGCCCGGCACTTACAGGCTAGAAAACCTAGAAGGAGAACCTTTCACTAACCCGTGGAATGCTGATCACCTAAAGAGATATTACATATGATGTCGCATAGAGTTTTATGTAAATGTACCATCTTATAATGAAGAGGTTATTAATGAAGATCAGTTCCCATGACAGTTCTTGCTACATTCTTAGATCAGAGATTAATTATGAGGATAACATCTTAGGTGATGACCTCAGACCTTCATAACACCACAGTGGTGACGAGGTCTGAGCTCAGACACCATAATGAGATGACCTCAGACCCTTAACTTCATTAATTTGGTGAAGACCCTTAACATCATTAATTTGGTGAAGACCCTTAACATCATTAATTTGGTGAAGACTTATTATGGGGATAACATCTTGAGTGATGACCTCAGACCTTCATAACACCACAGTGGTGACGAGTTCTGAGCTCAGACACCCTAATGAGATGACCTCAGACCCTTAACATCATTATTTTGGTGAAGACCCTTAACATCATTAATTTGGTGAAGACTTTTTATGGGGATAACATCTTGGATGATGACCTCAGACCTTCATAACACCACAGTGTTGATGAGGTCTGAGCTCAGACACCATAATGAGATGACCTCAGACCCTTAAAATCATTAATTTGGTGAAGACCTTTAACATCATTAATTTGGTAAAGACTTATTATGGGGGTAACATCTTGGGTGATGACCTCAGACCCTCATAACACCATTTTAGTGGTGACGAGGTCTGAGCTCAGTCACCATAATGAGATGACCTCAGACCCTTAACATCATTAATTTGGTGAAGACTTATTATGGGGGTAACATCTTAGGTGATGACCTCAGACCCTCACAACACCATGGTGGTGACGAGGTCTGAAGTCAGATACCATAATGAGATGACCTCAGACCCTTAACATCATTAGTTTGGTAAAGACTTATTATGGGGATAACATCTTAGGTGATGACCTCAGACCCTCATAACACCGCAGTGGTGACGAGGTCTGAGGTCAGACACCATAATGAGACGACCTCAGACCCTTAACATCATTAATTTGGTGAAATTAATTATGAGGATAACATCTTAGGTGATGACCTCAGACCCTTATAACATCATAATTTTGTGACAAGGTCTGAGGTTAGACACCATAATGAGATGACCTCAGACCCTTAAACATCATTAATTTGGTTAAATTTATTATGAGGATAACCACTTAGGTAATAACCTCAGACCTTCATAACACCATTCATTGGTGACAAGGTCTGAGCTCAGGACCATTGGTTGAGTTTAAACAAGGCCACTGCAAAAAGACAAGCTAAGAAAGAGGACTTCAAAGGTTAAAGCTCAGATTACAAATTAATTTTGTGCAGACACCATAACAATGGAGCTAAGAATGAAAAGTATCACATGACATTTAATGAAAATAAAGTGAAGATGGTCCTCATCAGAAGTTGATATATATATTCAGAAATTATATGTTCAATGATTACAGACAAAAGTTCCACAAAATAGTTAAGTTACAAATAGTGATCAAAATATCCTAAGAGTCTAAGGGGGGAACGTTGACACCCTCGGATTGGTTAGAGACCTCGGCCGCATCATCACAAGGGTCTGCCCCTCCAACCTCGGTGACCTCTAATGTAGCAGTCTCTGCAGGAGCGACAGCCTCTTCCTCAACCTCTTGAAGAGCTTGGGCAAATTATGGATCAGCAAAGCTAAGACCCACGAAATCAGAGTGCCGGCCTCTCTCTCTCTGATGTTAGCCCATTTAGTAGTGGCTTTGATACCTCTTTCAAGTTATTCAAAGCCAAACCCCATGAACTTATCAGAGGATTTATAGTCAGCAATTATCTTCTCAGAGGCGTCCTCAAGGGCGGACCTGACAGTTGATTTGACCTTTTGCTGCAGAATGTCGTCCTTAGCCTTTAATGCAGCAGCATGATCCTTGCCAAGCTGGGAGATGTCCTTCTCCAACCCCTTCACCTTCTCCTCAGAGCCCTTCAGCTCAGACTTGAGGCGCTCTATCTCTGTGTTCAGAGTACTCTGAACTTTCTCGGCCTCTTGCCCCTTTTGGATGAGAGGAAACTTTCTCAGAGTCCACTTCGATAAATGGTGCATAGCAGTCAAACCCTGCATGTTTAGTGATCATAAGTAAGCTGAAGAAGAATCAGATGTAACACTTAGAAGAATTTGTAATGAAGGATCAAATCATACCTGAACGGCTCTGTGAAGGCCGAACTCAACCAGCAATGGGGTGTCCATAGCCCTGTAGAAGCGTTTGTCAGCCTCGGTCATTATAGAGCTGATGGCATCCGGGACCTGCATGTTGTTGCCGACTACACTATCAGTTAACTTCAACTGATCCAAACGAGCCGACAGGATATCAGCTGAAGAGATAGGGATGGCAGCTTCAGTTGTCTTCTTCCTCGGGCTCTGATCCTCAGGGGCATGATCTTCGGGAGCCCTCTTCTTTTTGGCTAGGGGCTTAGAGGCCGAGGGAGCTGGGGGAGGAGCGTAAAGACCTATTTTTTGGCAAGTCTTGTCAAGCTCGGTGCAGCCATATCCCAAAGCTCGTCTGGAATATCCCTTGGTCGCTCTACAAAAAATTAGTAGACTTGAGTTAGATAATCAGATATGAATAAACTCAAAGGTTAAACTTGCAAAACAAAAATGCTTACCAAGCTCGACAAGGGGACTTCCACCCAGACTTGTCCCAGAGAGGAAGTGGGGAGTTATCAAATGTTCAAACCTGACAAATAGACCATTTACCCCCTAATCTTGAAGGGCTTTCACCTTCTGGAGGTTTTGTAGACTTAGTCCAGGGTTGGCCCTGGCAGACATGGTGACCTTACCCCATCTCAGGGGCATCCTCTGCTCCAGATTGGACGAGGGAACACATGGGCCAAACTCCCATGGCCCTGAGGTAAAGAAGTACCGAGGCTTCCAGTTATGGTTGGAAGTCTGGGTCACCTGAAGCAATTTCTTCTCAGGCCTCCGAGCTACAAAATGGTAGTAGCTTGGATGATTTTTCGCCGAGGAAGGGACATAACAACCTACAAAGACTTGAACTGGAAGATCTGAGTGGTGGATAGCCTTCCATAACACTATGGCCCCTATTAGGATTCTCCAAGCATTAGTAGAGAGTTCGGAGGGGGCCAAATTAATGTAAGAGAGTATGGACCTGATAATGGGGTGAATGGGCAGACGGAACCTCAGCTTGAACATCTGCTCGTACAAACAGATCTCGTCGTCTCGGCCATGATAAGCTCTCTCTTCCCTCAGAGGTCTCCTAAGTTTTATTGAGGGGCTGATAGAATACAGATATCTAAAGCAGAGAAGGTCTACCTTAGTAATAGTACTCTCATGCTCGGCCACCTTAGAGACGTCGACATCGCTCTCAACCTCATCATCATCCAACTCAACGTCGGCTGGAGCATATGTTGATGGGTTACTCGAAAACCTCTGAGCGAACTCTGCCTCGGTGACGCACGACAAAGGGATGGCATCAATTGGTGGTGGAATAGCCACACTCAGCTCAAGAATCTTAACCTCCGAGGACGATCCTGAGGTGCTTGAGTGGTTATGGGACGAGGCTCGACTGGAGACCTCGGCCTGATTAGGGGCCTGATCAGGCCTAGGTGTGAAGTCCATGGACTCTTGAAAGGAATCCAAAGACATGGGGTCTAAGGTAGACGATTCAGACTCAGACATAGGTATGGGATCAGTAGGAACCTCTGTCTAATAGAAGTTCTCAGGGGGGTCAGGATATATCACCTTCAGAGGTGGTGGAAATATGGGTCTAATGGGAAACTCTTGTGATCTACGAGCCTCCTCCTGTGCTCTTTCTATTTGCCTAATATTTTCTAAAGTCTTTTCTCTAAGAGAGGGGAACTCCTCAAGAAGCTGATATAAGGGTCCGAGCATCAGAGGACGACACTACACTCCTAAACTCCAAAAATTACAAACAAGACTGGCTGATAAAGCAAAGGAATCTAAAGATCAAACTACTTAAATTTGGATAGAAAAGCTCGGCTGAAATTATGGTGGTCTCGCCGGAAAGCTAAGAAACTCGCCGGAAAGTACGAAAATAAGGGTGCTTGGAGGAAAAATGAAGAAAAAGTATGGTAAACCTTACCTGAGGATGAAATGGTAAGTAAGAGAGAAGAAGACGCGAGAAATCACAACCCAAATGCCTTGAACTAAGATCTTTCTAGAGAGAGAGAGCTGCAGAAATGCTAGCAGCTAAAATGGAAGAAACGAAGAAGAAAGAAGGAAAGAAGGGTTCAAAACCCTTATATACTCTGTCACAACTCCCAAGGCCCATCATTGCCTTGGGAGACCCAAAGGGCGGCTGACAGCACACGCCTACCAAACAAGAATGTTCCAGCATTGGACAAGTGTCAAGCAAGTATTGGCTTGTAACAGACAGGCCTCGGAGGTGTAGTAATCCCCTAGCCACTTGCTCTCACATATGACTAAGGGCTGGGGGGTGATTGATATGCCCCAAGTGTAACCTCGGCCAAGAGACACCAACCTCGGCCTAGAGTCACTAAGCTCGGTCGAGATCATGGCCGACGTTGGACTAATCTTGGGCACACGATATCAGACCTCGGCCATAGCAAGGTCGGCCAGGGCCGACACTACCATAAGCCTCTCCAAGGGACGTCACAAGTATCGGCAGCATTCTCGTATACTTTGGAATGGCAACCTCGGCCAGATGAAGGCCGAGCTCGCAGGAGGCCACCAGCTACCTCATCAGGCCACCCGTTCAACCTAATCTCAGGCTAACCTTGCCCATTGTCTCGGCCAGGATTAGTCCGAGACCTCCACGGAATCCTCGGACTGAACAAGTATCAAGACTCACCAACCTCAGCCTCACCAAGGCCAAGGTCATACCCCAGACGCGATAGCCGAGCACCTGCTGACATTTAGATAAGGACACGTGGACACAAGTCAGTTATAACAAGATTATTCCCCACACGTGGGGATAATATTGCATCATCATTCTCTACATGTGACAGTGACAGATGGCACTCCCATATTGGTGAGGTAACCGGACACATGCTCATTGCATGCATGGGGGGTACATTACACCCCCTAGGTACTATATATAAAGGTCAACCTCTACCTTGAAAAAGGATCCCATATATTCAACCCTAGCTGAAACTCTGTCTAGATACACAGTAGAGAAAGAAAGCTTGAGAGATTGTATTCATGGCCATTAGAGCCTTATTGCAGTGAGATTATTCACACACACACAGTGGACGTAGGCCAATTTATGCTGAACCAATTATATCCTGGTGTACTCTCCCCTTCTCCTCATCTCATTCTCTTGCCATTTACATAACTATGCTGCCGTTGTTGTTCTTAGATTGAGCTTAAAAACACCTTCTCTGGTGGTGCTAATTCCAGCATCATATATATATATATATATATATATATATATATATATATATATATATATATATATATGGTTTAATTATAAATAACATACCTACAATGGGTATTTATGTAGGCATAAGTTAAACGAGGTGGGACGGGGGAGGGGGCAGTTTTTGTTAAATTAACTCCTAACCTACCCCAGTTAATAAACGTTTTTTTTTTAAATCCATGCACACTCCTAATTTATTAATCGGGTTTTTAAACCCTCTCCATTAGGGTCGGGTCGGATTGGATTGCCATCCCTAGTCCTTCTTGCCCCCATTATCACTTTTCTTTGCTCGAACACCACTTACATTAGATCCAATTATAACATCCTCCACCTTATAATTTTTATTAATCATGGACATGAGGTAACCGATCATTGTCACCCCTTTCATAGTCATGGACTATTATAACAATGAATAAATAAGCAGGTCAATCTTAAGTAATGCCACTACCACTTGCTAAAAACAATACTATACTAATTTATAAACATCTCAATATAAATGATCATATTTCTTTTGTTTGAAAGTACTAAAACAAGCACACCACTTGTTTTAAAATTTTCAAATTTAATTTCAATTAAACAAATTAACTGAAACTGAACTTTCACCTTTGAGTTAATTGTTGTGTTAAAAAGATTAACTAATTCTATCTTATCCTAAAACATGAATCTATATGATATCAAGATATAATAAAATTAATCACACAACATGTTGATGTGTGAGAAAAATAAACAACATATTACACCTCGGAAGGCCCAACCATGTAAATTTCACTATGTATGGAATTACGAAGGACACCATAGTAGACTTAAATAACGAACTTGATGCCCTCGCAAGCCTTGATGCTCTGCATTTCTCAAACTTCACTACAATGACACGTAAGAGTCCACACATGAAGCTTCCACGGTGTGTGAGTTCACACCTACCTCAGTATCCACCAAATAAGTTGAGCAATCATCTACGGATCAAAACATGGATCCCACTTCTTCTTCACCTCAACACCACAACATGAAGTCAACCATGTGTAAACAACATCAATTAGGGATTCCACCACACAAAACAAATACTTAGATTTGAAGAGTATTAAAGCAAGGTGCCCAAACAAAGATCTCATAGAATATATTAATTGAAACTTGGATCTTAAACAACATGGGTGAAGACTAGGGTTTGGAGGCTTTTAGATATGTATAGGAAATTTATTTTTTCCATCGTTCAAATAAAACAACAAATCTCATTCGAAGCAAACTAAAAATCGTTCGAACAAGCTTCAAACGATATTTGCTCTGTTAGACAGGAAATACTCATTTGATCCACATTTGAATGTCGTTTGAATGACATTAACGCCTTATTCGAACGAAAGTCATTCAAACAACTTAAAATACAAAAATATTTTCCTTATAAAGCCGTTTAAAAAAAACCTTCAAAAAATATATTATAAAACACTATAAAAACAACACTCAATTATAAATACCCAATGATAAAAAATATACGCATTCATTATCATCATCATCATCCTTGCCCTAATCCCATCATATGGGGTCAGCCACATGGATTCTCCTTCTCCATTCTAGTATATTATATGCAGTATTATCATTCAAGTTTAATTCCTTAAGATCTCTCCTAATAATTTCCTCCCACGATAGCTTAGGGCGGACCCTTTGTCTTTTACCCTCTATTTTCAATAATCATCCTCTTGTTATAGGTGCATCTACTAGTCTACACAATAAATGTCCATACCACCTATGTCTACTTTCTCTTAATTTATCACTAATGGGTGCAACTCCTAACTTTTATCTCACATACTGATTTTTAATTTTGTCCTTTCTAGTAATTCCTATCATCCATCGGAGCAACCTCATTTCACTAACATGGAGACTTTTTACATATTTTTTCATTAAAGCCCAACACTCTTCTCTGTATAGGGACGCTAGCCTAACAACTGTTCTATAAAAAAATTCTTTTAACTATCCTCTTATCCCATAATACCCCACTTGCTTGTCTCCATTTCATCCAACCAGCTAATATTCTACTCGAAACATCATCATAAATATCCCCATTACTTGGTAACACTGAACCTAAATAACAAATTTTATTAGTTTGGTTTATCACTTTTTCTTCAATCTTTAACGTTATATTATCCAACGCCTCATTATTAAATTTACATTCCATAAATTTCATTTTATTTCTATTGATTTTTCTCCAAGTATATACTCTCATGGCTAAGTCCTCCTTTGAAGTGTCTACTAAAACTATATCATCCGCAAATAACATATACCATGGGACATCTTCTTGTCTGTCTTTAGTAATTTCATCTAAAACTACGGAAAATGAGTAAGGACTTAAGGCCGATCCTTGATGTAAACCCACTTTAATCGTAAAGTCATTAGTTTCACCACATATAGTTCTTACTCTAGTCTTTGTCTTATCATACATATCTTGAATAATTTTACTATAACTCATAGGGATTCTTTTCCTCCTTAAACCCCATTATAATATATCCCTAGGTACTCTATCATAAGCCTTTTCTAAGTCTATAAAGACCATATATAAATTTTTATTCTTACTTCTACCTTTTTCAATTAACTATCTTAATAAGTAAATAGATTTTGTGGTGGATCACCCTGGAATAAATCCAAATTGATTTTTCAAAATAGTTCCTTCATACCTGAGATATCGTTGAACGTTGAAGACGAAATATAGAACAAAACATGACACAATTATGTAACGCTATAACTTATCCACTACGTTCTTCAACCAAACACGCCAGTGGCTTAAAATGTAAACACGCTCAGTCCTAAGCTATGATTCAAAGGTTTTATCCAAACATGGATTATGCCAAAAACATACAAATTGACATGATTCGGAAATTGTTTTTTACAAATCTCTCCCTTTGGCTATTTTGGGACAAAACACAAAATAAAAACCTATGGGCCGCCAAGCTCTCTAAAAAACTTAGTCCCCAACCCAAAAGAAAAAAGTAAAAACACTTTACAGACTCGTGTTGAGTAGCTTTCCTCTTGTGTAAATTTATTCGCACTATTGCAAACCTACACACTTAAAAACACCTTTAAATGAAAATAGATTATATAACAATATAAATTAGTATAAGAATAACCCCCCCCCCCCCTCCCTCCC
Source organism: Sambucus nigra (assembly GCA_949130495.1). NCBI lineage: Eukaryota > Viridiplantae > Streptophyta > Magnoliopsida > Dipsacales > Adoxaceae > Sambucus > Sambucus nigra. Next base: position 461,317,173 of record OX422218.1, read on the forward strand.
CCCCCCCCCCCCCCCAAAAAAAAAAAAAAAAATCTAATAATTCCACTTAAGTTAGGACGTCTCCCCTACGGTAAAAATCTCCTTCTTACTATAAAGATTAAGATGCCATTTCTCCCCTTTTTTGTTCAGAAATAGACAAAGATAAATATTCAGAATAAAACCATTTATCCCCAATATAACCATATCTCCCCTAAATGAAACAAGGGTAAGCATAAAGGAAAAACAAGTATATCATGTAGTGTTGTAAAGTGTAACAACTAATGACAAGCCTATTGTGGTAACACAAGTACAATTAATCTAAAGAATGAACAAATGATACCGCTTTTGATGCAAAAATTGAAGCATAAGTTATTAATATGATCATCAAGCTTACCAATTTGAAACTACTTGAAAGAAGAACATACGACATACGTGGACTAAATATAAATGCAATTATATAAATACACACAAAATATACCAATGACACACATGCATAGATATATACGTATAAACACCAGAAATAAGACACAAAGCACATAAGTTTTCCACACTAGCAAAGTATCGATGTGTCTAAAAAATGAGTTACGGAGTGAAGGGGAGTAAATTAGAAATAAGTGAAATATGACCCATTCACCCAAAAATATGTCCATAAAGTTCTATTTGACTGCATTAACTTTATCAAACAAAGATTTAGCCTCATAGTGATAGATAAAGTGAACTCGTAAATGGATGAACACGCACAATGTCTACTGGCCTAGAAAATATTGATGATTCTCAAATCAATAGCATTAAAACATTAATTAACTAGTAGTCATTATGAAAACTCCTTGATCTTCAACATATAGTACCCTCAACAATAGATATTCAATATTTCTTTTTCTCTCTCATTTTGAAGATACCAAGTTATTTGAATAATAAATGAAAAACTAGTGTCCTTAGAAATATTTTCTTTTTATTTTCATCTCTATTTCTTAAGTCTCTTACTAACGGTGGCCTTTCACGCAAGATATATTTCTCCCTTCATAGCCATTTCCCGTGCACACTCATACTTTTAACCAAGTAACAAACTCATGGGCAATAGTTCTTACATGCACAAATCTCCCATAGTCAATAGATATAAAAATGACAAGATTTATGGGATAACACCTCACTTAGATCATGTAACATATGAAGTTAAAATCCAAAAGAGCTTGTGCATGTGTGTGATGAGGAATATTCAAAGTGAATCTATTATGCAAATTAATTTCAAACTATTCCATCCAAGCATTATTAGGAACAATCCTAATCATTGAAAATCATAATCAAAATTCCTATCCACATGGACACATGGAACGAAGTGGATTTAAACACACCAATATGCCACATAAAATGTGTAAAACTAAATTACATATAAACGAAATATTTTTTAGTTTTAAAAAAAATTCTGAAAAACACCACTTGAAAACAAAACTCAAAAGTCAAACAAAAATATTTCTCTATTTTTCTCAATAATGGCCCAATAAAAGGGGAAAAAAAGATAAACATCATACAACTAGAAATCATAGATATCAAGAAGCACAAAAGCTAGAGTATGAAAACATGCAAACACAATCAATCTTTATATTTAGCATGAAAAGTATGATGTGCAAGAATTCTAGAATTAAATAGCCTAATATTTAAAGCTACCCAATCTAATTTTCTAACCCATAAAGGTGTAATATGACACTCTTGGGTTTTGAGAATCTCGAAGACTCTAGTCCTAGACTTCTTGGACCATTTCTAAGATCATAGAAAAAATGCTTAAGGTGACATTTCCTACTGCAATGTGTGCATGTGAATACACGTGAGGAATGTTACCTAATGGTTTACCTTTTCTAACATCCTCAGCAATGTTCGAATCACTCAAAAGAATGGTCTTGACTTTAGTAAAAGAAGCATTTAGATCATCATACCCAATCCCAAAATTGTCATCTTTGATTCGGATGGTGCCTGATATTTTATCCAACTTTTTTGACCTAGATTATAAATCAAATTAAATAGTACTCGATTCTCTTAATATCTCATCTAACTCCATAATCCTAGACTGGAGAAAACAACGAGACCCATCAAAATTAGTGAGTCGTTCTTTAAAATTTCCCTCAAATCGTGAATATTATCTCGCTATCCTCAATAAATGTGAGCTTCTACCTAAGAGTATTTTCACGTGCCCTAAGATCCTCAATGAATTTCTCATCATTCCATATGACATGTTATCTCAATTAATCTTTCAACTTCAAGTTAGCCTTTTTTAGTTTCACCATCTTCGTATACAACTCTCGAAAGGTAACTCGAACTTCACTGTATTCCTCCTCTTCATTATCTTCTTCTTCTTCTTCTTCTTCTTCTTCTTCTTCTTCTTCTTCTTCTTCTTCTTCTTCTTCTTATTATTATTATTATTATTATTATTATTATTATTATTATTATTATTATTATTATTATTATTATTATTATTATTATTATTATTATTATTATTATTATTATTATTATTATTATTATTATTATTATTATTATTATTGTTGTTGTTGTTGTTGTTGTTGTTGTTGTTGTTGATGTAAAATATTAGATTACTCTAATAATTCAATCACAGATAAATAAATGAGAAAGAATTTTAAAGTGGTTCAGCCTTATAAGAATGGCCTACGTCCACTGTTGCTTTATTTCTAAGTGTTTGGGAATTATCGATTATAAGTTCTATCAAGAAATTCCCCTCTGAATTCGAAGTCTAGGTCCGGATCCCGGTCCCCTTTACAATGAGGATTGTACAATGTATTTATAGCTCTGAGGCTGTAATGTGAAAGGGTAATACATTTAATGCCCTCTTTGCGTGTGCGTCCAAATGATAAGAATTTAATGAGCAGTTAAATTGTTGGTATCTTGCTTCGAGGTGCATCTCGGACCGCCTGAGTTGCTCGGACCGCCTAATCTTCTCGGTACTCAAGAGTTCCTCGGAGCTTGTGAGTTCCTCGGAGAACTAGTCTTCCTTGTTGTATTCTTGTTCCTCGGAGCGCGTGGGTTCCTCGAAAGTGTTTGTTGTTGCCATGTAGATAGCCACGTGTCTTCATATGATTGGTCCATATCAGCAGATTAAATTTGGCATCAACAGAAGCCCCCAATGTTTCATAGTTCGAAATTTGAGGAGTATGGAACATTCTTTCTCGGAATATGGTAGCTTTAAATAGTCTTCCTGATTTTTAGGAGTGTTTCCCTTGTATTTATTTCTCCTTTCCAATTCGTAGAATCATGCTTTTTTGGACTTTTCTGCGTGCTTCGATTCCCGCATCACTTTTTGTCTTTCTATCCGTTGTTGTCCGCTTTGATTCCCGCGCTACTTTTCATCTTTTTAGCCGCCGGTAACGTAATCATCCTTTTTTGTAATCATTACTTCACCATTTCCCAAGGCAAAGTATTTAAACTTCACAGACGCTCCCATCGTCTTCTACCTTTCAAATTTTTATCTTCGAGTTTGACGTCGTCTCTTCCTACTCTTTTGTGCGTTCATCTTTTCCGTCGTTCGTTGTCAACAGCTCTACTCTTTTTCTGTAAGACCTTCTTCTTTCTTCTTCATTTCTTTTATTCATCATCATGGTTTACTCTGTTGAGTCTCTTGAAAAGTTTCATTCTGATTTTTCCATTCCCTCTTGGGTTGTCTTGGAAGAGCTTTCTGAGCCTTCTGATTATTTCAATTTGGCTGAGGGACATTGGTTCCCCAGCCTTTTTGTGGCTGAGTGTGGATTTTCTTTTCCACTAAATCCCTTGTGTCTGGAATTCTGTCATTATTTTGACGTCGTTCCTACGAGAATAGCCCCCAACACATGGAGAATAGTTAATGGGGTGCATAAATTAAATCAAGTCCATGGAACTCGCATAGGAATTCCAGAAATCATGTACTGCTATAGATGGGCAGTTAATGATAATATTTTTTATTTAAAAACTAGATTTTTAAATAGAACCTTAGTAGTCAATCTTCCTGATGCCAATAGGGATTATTTTGAACACGGGGTTGTCATAAAAAATTGGCAACACCCTCCATTAGCTGGAGATGAGGTTTACCAGGGTCCCAGATTCCCTCCTTATGGCAATGGGATAGGTTATTTTTATTTTATTTTATTTATTTTGAAATCATGTTTCTTTTGTGTTTGATAAAATGCGCCACTGATAATAATGTTTATTTATTTGCAGTTGATAGCAAGAGAAGGTGCCCAAAAGATGCAGATGTCAATATAAGGCATTTGAAACTTATCTGGAGTCTGCATCAAAGTGTTGCCAACGAGCACATTAGGTCGGCCTCATATCTGCTCCATTACAAGAGCTACCCCACTTCTTTCACTGCTCGTCCAGTGATAAGTGAATCAGAGCCAGTTCCAGCTTCCACAAGCTCATCGCCTGAATCCCATATTCCTTTAAGTGAAAGGATGAAGAAGAGAAGACCTCCTACCCTATTTGAGAAAACTGCCTCTGGTTCTGGGGAGGTAAAAAGGAGTAGGATTGATGTCCCAAGAGAGGGGACGAAGAAAACTGATGCAGCTCCTCCAGCTGCTCCTGTTAAAGTCGCCGAGAAGCTCGCAGTGGCTCCGAGCAGGCCTGCTGCTCCTAGAGAGGTGATTGTGATATCACCGACCAAGGGTTCTTCCTTGGTTGAACCTGTACCTGTTCCCCCGAGGAGGCTGAAGAAGAGCTCCTCGGTCAATTTGGCTGATACCATTACTCAGCCCCCAGTTACTGGAACTGGGGTTCCAAATTTTGCTCCCCCGAGCTCTGTCATGAGCTCGGTAAAGTCCTCGATCATTCTCGAGGTACAAGGTACTGAAGAGAACCTTACTCGAGACATGGTCACCTCACTGGCTGCTCGTCACCTTGCTTCTGTAAGTCTTCTTACTTTCAATTTTTCATATTTCCTTTATCATTTCTGTTTTCAACTTGCTTTCTTTTTCTGTTCATAGTTGACGAGCTACTTTAACATAATCCTGAAGAAGGATGAAGAGATTAAGGCTTCTTGCTCCTCGTCCAGTGTGGAGGGAGCTCTGGAAGAAGCTACCAAGTCTCTCGAAGATTCTCACCAAAAATATGCTAATGACAAAGCTATCTGGGAGAATAAGTTTGCCTCCTCCAAGCAAGAAAAATCTCAGGCTGTTGATGCCTCCAAGGAGTTGGAGAAGAGAATAAATGCCCAAGAGAAGAAAATAAGGAGCTTGAGGAGAGGCTCAAAACTGCTAGAGAGTTTGAAGATAAACTCAAAGCTGCCGGGGAAGAGTTGGCTCAACTTCGGGAAGTAGGTCGGCAGAAGGAGGAAATAGAAAATAAATTGAAGGCTGTTGAGAACCTGCTGTCCAAGAAGCTCTCCTTGGAGAAATTGAAGAGGAAGATGGCAGTGAAGAAGTCTTTCAGCTCTGGCTGGGACAAGGGGTGGAACAAGGGCTTGGATACCATGGTGTCGCAAGTGGATTATGGCGGTCTCAATTACTTTAAGGACGGATGGGTTGCTTCCCTTCAGGAAATGAAGGTCGACGAGTCTTCCGAGCTCTTCCAGAGACATATCCCTGGTCCCCCTCCAACTCCAGAAGAATTAGAAGAGGACGAAGCTACCTCTGAAGAATCTTCGATGGTGATGGGAGATCATGCCCTAGCCATCCAGCCTGCTACCAAGGAAAAATAGCAAATCGTTTCTTCCTCCGAGCAACTGCCTATTCTCCCCGAACAACTATCCCTTCCTTCCGAGCAACCTACCTCTTCATCCCAACCTCCCGAGAAGATTTTGGGAGATAAGGAAAAGGTGTAGTGTTGTTCGGTTTTCTCTTTATTTTGTTTCTCTTTATCAAATGTAACCCAGAAGATGTAACTCTGAACTATAATCTAATAAAACTCGAACTTTTTTATATCCTGTTGTCTATCTTTCATTCATACTCTGCTTATTCTTCTTATTGACGATTGCTCTTCTTTCTCTGCTAGTTTCGGGATAGGATGGAACTGCTATCTGCCCATGATACAAAGTTGTTGCGACAATGTAATGAGTATTTTAAGGCTGGTCACACAGACCTGAGTGATGCACAAGTTGTCGACATACTTGGTCATGATGCTTCAGAACAGGTAGTGGAAGCATATCAATATCTGAAGTGTATTCTTGATAGGGATGTAGCCAATAACGTTGCCTATTACGAAATGATTAAGGATCTTCAAACCACCCTCGAGGACCTTCAGCTTCAATACAAAGAATCCACTACTTTGTTGCATGAGGGTAATGAGAAGAAGTACCAGCAGAATATTGCCGACAAGGGCTACGAGAAGCTTTTTTCTGGGTACGATGTAAGGGAGAGAACCGTAAGAGATGAGGTCGAAGAATGCAGACAGATTGCTGAGTTGCTGGAAAAGGAAAACAACAACCTGCAGAAGGAGTTGTCACAATTGAAGTCTTCAGCTCCCACTTCTAGTGCCTTGATCCCAGTGATCGATGGGGGATTTTCATTCTTAGAGGTTGAGAACGCCAAGTTGAGGGACGAGTTGGAGATTTTGAAGAGGTCGGGCCCTTCCACATCTTTTCGGGGACGAGCAAGAGCTCCTCGGGGACGAGCAAGAGCAGCTCGGGTTCTTGTCGAGGAACAGAGGACTCAATCTTCCTTAGAGAACCAGGCTTTCCAATTAATGGCGAAGAACCAGGCGTTGTCTGATATGTCAAAGAAGATTAGGGACCTGGAAAAATAGCTCTCCACGCAGAAGTGAGTCTTGGAGAATAAGGAGATTTTCATCAAGAATCTCCACGAGCAGCTAGAAAAGCTAACATATCAATTCCACAAATAGCCCAGGGAGTTCGGAATGGCTGGATACAACGAAGCACTATTCCACTTGGACGATCGTATCCAGAATGCCAACAATGAGGGCTACAAGAAAGGCTGGCTGAATGCCTTAGGTGTGCTGAAGCTCGAACAAGGTCATTATCTGTGGGACTACCATGATCCCGGGTTGCTCGACTTGCCTGTGCCACCACACAAGTTGGACATGAATTGGATCCCTGCTCGGTCCATTCCTCGGAGCTTAATTTCAAAGTATCTCGGTGACTACAATCGACATTCTCAAATTGAGGTATCTCGTCCCGAGCATCTCCTAGATTGACCATCCGTGATGAATGTCAGGATGTTGAAGGATCTCAATTTAATCAATTCTCCTCTGTCTTTAAATGATCTTCCTGCTGGCGAGGAACCTGTGTCAAAAGCAGAGGGGAAGAGACCAGTAGAATAAGAATTTTATATGTAATAGTTAGTATACATGTCAATGTAACTGTAATTTCATTATCAATGTAATTTATTTTGAATTCAATGAAAGACTTTCATTTTTGTTTGCAAATCTTGATTGCTATTGTCCTGTAATTATCAAATACTTTATATTTGTGCATATTTGTTAAAAAGATAACAATAATTTGTTGTTTGTCGACCAACTACAGTTTTAAGTTTCAATAATATTGCTCGATCACTTAATAATAAAGTAATGAGTATAAAAACTGTTTAAAATTTTTCCAACCAACCAAGGTCGCTAAATTATGCTTGTCGACCAACTACAGTTAGTGGGTTTTTATCCCTGACCAGCCATAGTTGGTAGACTTTTCTCCTTAATGTTTCCGACCAACCAGGGTCGGTAAATTTTCTTTGTTGGCCAACTACAGTTGGTGGGTTTTTATCCACGACCAGCCATAGTTGGTAGACTTTTGCACTTTTTGGAATAATCTTACCTCCCGACCAACATAAGTTGGCATTTGCGAGAATATTTTGTTTCCTAGCCAAACAGGTTGGCATTTTTAGGAATATTTTGTTTCCTAGCCAAACAGGTTGGCATTTTTAGGAATATTTCGTTTCCTAGCCAAACAGGTTGGCATTTTTAGGAATATTTTGTTTCCAAACAGGTTGGCATTTTTAGGAATATTTTGTTTCCTAACCAACCGAAGTTGGCATTTTTAGGAATATTTTGTTTCCTAACCAACCGAAGTTGGCATTTTTAGGAATATTTTGCTGCTGAGCAGTCTGAGCTTTGCCGAGTTTTGCTGAGTAGTGTGTAGCACTAGTATTCCCTGAAAAATTCTCAATAAAAGGAGAGACTTTAGCAGAATATCGTCATTTTATTCATACTGATGGAACTGTGTTACATATACATCACTGATAATACTTGCGTAGGTGCTCTGCGTTCCATGCATTCTTAAACTCCTCGCCTTCTAAAGTTGTTATTCGTTAAGTTCCTAGTCGAACAACTTCTGTAACTCGGTATGGTCCATGCCAGTTTGCTTCCAGCTTATTGTGCTTTTGAATTACTTTCTTCAGCACATAGTCTCCTTCTTTCAGGTCGAACTTCTTCACCCTTTTGTTATAAAACAAAGCTGTTCGATGTTGGTAAGCAGCATTTCTGATGGCTGCTTCTTCTCTAACTTCCTCGAGCATGTCTAAATCCAATTTTCTCATTAAGTCACTGATAGTGGAATTAAAATTTAGTACCCTGTGTGTTGGGAGGCCCAACTCGGCAGGTATAACGGCTTCAGTTCCAAATGCTAGCATATATGGTGTTTCTCCAGTTTCTACTCGGGGAGTAGTTCGGTAAGCCCAGAGTACTGTTTGTAGCTAGTTGATCCAATTCAATTTTGCATCATCCAGTCTTTTCTTTAAGCCATTTAGTAGCGTTCTGTTTATCACTTCAGTTTGTCCATTGCTTTGAGGATGGCCTGGTGCTGAGTGGACCTTCAAAATGTTTGACTGATGGCAATAGGCGGTAAACTCCTCATTATCAAATTGTGTTCCATGGTCTGTGATGAAGGAATGAGGTAGACCATATCGACAAATGATGTTCTTCCAAACAAATTGGTACACCTTCTCATACGTCATGTCAATGAGTGGCTCAGCTTCTACCCATTTAGTAAAATAATCCACTACGATGACGAGGTACTTGAACCTTCCTCGGGTCGTTGGCAGTGGCCCAACCAAGTCAATTCCCCACATGGCAAATGGCCAAGGGGAAGTTATGGGTGTCAACAATGCTTGTGGAGTTCTTCGGATGGATGAAAAACGCTGGCACTTGTCACATTTCTTGGCGTAGGCTATACAATCATCCCTCATCATCGGCCAGTAGTATCCTTGCGTTATTACCCTTTGTAAAAGCGTCCGACTTGCTACATGTGCTCCATAAGACCCTTCGTGGATCTCTTCAATTAATTTTTTCACCTCGGAGGGGTGTACACATCTCTGCAAACCTGCCATAATTCCTCGTCTATTTAAAACACCATTAGTTAATACATACCGAGCAACTTTAAACTTTAATTTTTTAGTAGCGAGCTTGTCAATTGGAAATTCTCCCTCCTCGATATACGCCCTGATGGAATCCATCCAAGATGGTCCTAAATCAAGGGTGATAAAGTTCATCATCAGATCTTCATCTATGCTCCGAACAGCTAACACTTCAATTGGGATTATTCGTCGTAGCTTGGTGCGAGTAGTTGATGCTAATCGAGCTAGGGCATCTGCTCTCGCATTCTCCATTCTTGGTATTCTGACCAGCTGAATAGCGGAAAATTATGACACCAGTTCCTTTGCCTTTGCATGATATCTGATCATTAATTCTACTCTAACTGCATATACTCCCAATATTTGATTTATGATCAATTGAGAATCACTAAAAATAATGACCTGTTGCGCCTCCATAATTTTTGCCAAACTAAGTCCTGCAATCATGGCCTCATACTCAGCCTCATTGTTGGAAGCTTTGAATTGGAAACGCAAAGCGTATTCCATATCGACCTCATCTGGAGTGCTCAAAACTATCCCCGCTCCACATCCTGTAGTACAAGATGAGACATCTACATATAGCCTCCATATAGGTAACTCATCTTCGAATTTATGATCAGTCAGAGTTCCTCGGTGAAATATTTTTTGCTTCCTTTCCTCCTCGGATTTTTCTTTCTCTTCGTCGATCATTTCTTCTTGCCCTTTTACCAATTGGAGTTGGTTTGAGCCCGAAGTCAATGATATTGTAACATCCACTTGCCCTTTTACCAATCGGAGTTGGTCTGAGCTAGTGTTTGTTGATCCTGTAACATCCACAAGTTGCTCATCGAGCAACTCTTATTTCTCGTACAGAGTCCTCACAACTATATCTGCGTCACATCCTGTAACATCCACATTCCCTTTTACCAATCGGAATTGGTCTGAGCCTGTGTTTGTTGATCCTGTAACATCCACAGGTTGATCAGTGAGCAACTTTTGTTCCTTGAAGATATCAGGATAGGCGAAGTCCGCTATAAAATCTGCTACAGCCTGCCCTTTAAGCGATGATCTGGGTTCATAGACTATATCATATTCACCGAGCTCTATTGCCTAGTACATCAATCTTCCTGATTTTTCTGGCTTATGCAGGGCTTGCCTCATTGGCATATCAGTATATACTACTACAGTATGAGCCTGGAAGTATGACCTCATTCTCCTACTTGCCTCAATCAGCGCCAGTGCCAATTTTTCCAGCCTTGGATATCTGATCTCTGCTCCTCGAAAGGCCTTACTTGTATAGTAAATTGTCTTTTGTACTCCATTCTCCACTCCGATCAACGCCGAGCTAACTGCATTCTCGGACACTGCAAGGTACAAGTATAATTTTTCTCCCATCACTAGTCTGGACAATAGTGGAGGTTCTCCCAAGTATCTCTTCAAGTCTTGAAAAGCCTTCTCGCATTCATCATTCCACTCAAAAGCCTTTCTGAGTATCTTGAAAAATGGGAGACATCTATCAGTTGCTCGTGACACAAATCTGTTGAGTGTCGCTACTCGTCCTGTGAGACTCTGTACTTCCTTCTTCGTCGTCGGAGATCACAGCCCTAATAGAGCTTTGATCTTTTAAGGATTTGCTTCAATGCCTCGCTGATTGACAATGTATTCGAGAAACATGCCTTCTCGTACTCCAAATATATACTTCATCGGGTTCAGCTTCATTTGATATTTATCCAATTGATCAAAAGTCTGACTTAAGTCAACTAGATGATCGACAACTTTCTTGCTTTTTGTCAGCATATCGTCAACATAGACTTCCATATTGCAACTGATTTGTTCAGCCAAGACTTTGTTCATCAGCCGCTGATATGTCTCACCTGCATTTTTCAAACCAAAAGGCATAACATTATAACAATAAGTTCCCCGAGGGGTAATGAAAGAAGTACTCTCCCTGTCTTCAGGTTTTATTTTGATCTGATTATAGCCAGAATAAGCATCCATGAAGCTCAGCAACTCATGTCCCGAGGTAGAATCCACCAGTTGATCAATTCGGGGCAATGGAAAATGATCCTTTGGGCATGCTTTGTTGAGGTCGATGAAGTCTACACACATCCTCCACTTGTTGTTCTTCTTCTTTACCATCACCACATTAGCTAACCAATCTGGATATTTAACATCTTCAATGAAACAAGCTTTCTGGAGCTTCTTGACTTCCTCCTGTATGACTTAATTCTTCTCGGGACTAAATACTCTTCTTCTCTGCTTCACAGGCTTGATCTCCTTATTCACATTGAGCTCGTGACATAAGAAGTTTGGGTCTATCCCAGGCATATCTTCATGACTCCACGCAAAAGTTTGTTTTCTATTTTTTAAGGAAAATTATTAATTCTTATTTTAATGAGGCTTCCAACGATGAACCTATTTGAGTAGTTCGCTCAGGGTGCTCGTCGTCCAGAACGATGTTTTCAGTAGCTTCCACCACTTGACCCTTCATGAGTTGTGACTCATCTCGAGGATCCAATGTTTCAATTTCTGCACCTTCATCCACTTGATAAGTAGTGGTCTTTTTCTTTGATTCTTCCAGTTCTTCTTGCTCGGCGGATGAATAATATCATTCCCGAGCTACTTTCTGATCACCTTTCACAACTCCCACTCCAAAGTTTGTTGGAAATTTTAGGCACTGATGCACTGTCGATAGCACAGCCTCGAACTTCTTCAATCCTACTCTTCCCATGATGATATTGTACGATGATTGGACATTCTTGTCCATCATGAAGAAACGTATTCTGTCTGTCCGACAAGCAATCCACGTACCAATGAATATATCCAACTTGATCGTCCCAAGTGGAAATACTTTCTCTCCAGCAAAACCAATGAGGGGTCTATGGTAAGGCTCCAGTTGAGATAGCTTTAGATTTAAACTATCGAAACACGAGTAGAACATAATGTCTGCCGAGCTACCATTGTCAACCAGCACTCTTGAAATCATTACCTCCTTCATTCTCATTTTGATCACCAGCGGGTCATCATGAGGATATAAAACTCTTGCAAGGTCATTTTTTGAAAAATCGATGACCAATTTCTCCTTGTTCACCTTTCTCGGGCGATCTTCCTCGGCTTGATTTATTCGCTGAATGTACGAGTAAGCTCGAGCCTCACCGAGGTGAGCTTTTCTTTCTGTAGTAAGATCTCCTCCTCCTAAATCTCCTCCTGTAATAACATTATAATCAAATGACCCAAAGCATATTGAAAATACCTCTCGTTCTGGCTGCCTTGGTTTCTTGGAAAGATCGGGGTCATCCTCTAGATCAACTTCATGGTTTCTCTTCTTGTTCTCCTCTGCTCGACGAGGAGATCTAGACCTCTCTCTAGTTCAGTCGTTGTTTCTTCTTTCGCCTCCCCGATTAACATACTTTGCTAGCTTTCCTCGTCGGATGAGTGTTTCAATTTCATTCTGAAGAGCTATGAAATTTTTGTTCATATGGCCATGATCCTTGTGGAACTCGCAATATTTTTCCCTATTCCTCGTGTCAGGGTTTACCTTCATTTTCTTTGGCCAGTTTAACTCCTCGCTGTTCTTAATTTCTTCCAGGACGTGGTTGATATTTACCTTCAAAGGTGTGTAATTATCAAATTTCCTCAAGACCTCCCATGACGACCTATTTTTGGATTGTTTGTCACCACCATTGTTCTTATGTTCTTTCTTCTTAGCTTTATCACCTTCCACCTTGGTTTCTTTGGCGTCCATATTCTTTTTCACAAACATGGCCTCCTCGGCATTCATAATCTTGGACGCTTTTCCCATCAGGTCCGACATGGTTCGAGGTGGATCTTTGGCCAAAGTGTAGTACAACTTGTTTGGCAGTAGTCCACTTATCAAAGCGGTAATCGCTGTCTTCTCCTCATAATCAATGACTTCGAGTTTCTCGTTATTAAAACGAGTTATATAATCTCTGGTACACTCACCAGCTTTTTGTCTAACACTTAACAAATGTGCTACTCTTTTAACTGGCTTTGCGACAAAGCAGAAATTCCCAATGAATAGCTCGGCCAGTTGAAAAAAAGTTGAAATCTTACCCCGAGGAAGACTATTATACCATATTTGAGAAGATCCGGTAAATGTTCCCGAGAATGATCTGCATCTCATTTCATCTGGGACAGCATAGATGTTGGCTGCAGCTTGGTATTGTTCTATATGAAGGACAGGGTCAGTCTTTCCATCATACTTGGGAGTTACAACAGGTGCTTTGAACTTTAATGGTGTTGGAAAATCAACAATGTCCTGGACAAAAGGTGTTCCTCGAACAAAGGTTCGTTGTAGAGGATTCTTGGCCTTAGCCATTTCCCCTAATCTATCCTCCAGCCTCTGAATAGATCCTTTCCATGCATCATTTCCTTCCTCGGGCCTATTGGTTCGAGCAACTGATCGAGTTGAAATGGCTTCCTGATATTTATCTTGACGAGCAGCTAGTCGGTCATAGGATCTATCTTGACGAGCAGCTGGTCGCGACTGGGCAGATCCTTCCCTTAAATCTGATGGTCATCGAAAACTCCTCGACGCTGCATTAAGAGGACTTTTGTTCCTCCTAGGGACTAATCGGTCGAAAGGAGAAACCCTACTTAACCTTTCCAATGCGCTGGTCCTTTCTGGGGAGAGGGTGACACGTTGTTCAGTATCTGTGGCTCGCACCGACGAAGTTCATCCAGGTTGATAAGAAAAATCTTTAGATTCCTCATTGCGATATGAATTAGTACGCCTAGTACGCGAAGAAGGTGCACAGGTATTTCTTTGAATGCTTCGTGGTCCGAAATGGGCTGATGCACCGCCATGGAGGGTTTGGATGAGTTGTTGAATTGTTTCTTGCATGACGGTCTGGCCCTGAGCCAGATTTTCCATTATTCCATTCAGATCTGGAATAATTGGTGGAGCAGATGGATTTGGAGGGGTTCCAGCGTTTCGATTGCTGGATTCCGGAATATCCGCGATTGGTAATGGATTATTTTTGATGAATATGATATTATCAATCGTTTCCCACAGACGGCGGCAATCTGTTGATGTAAAAAATTAGATTACTCTAATAATTCAATCACAGATAAATAAATGAGACAAAGAATTTTAAGGTTCATCCTTATAAGAATGGCCTACGGCCACTGTTGATTTATTTCTGAGTGTTTGGAAATTCTCGATTATAAGTTATATCAAGAAATTCCCCTCTGAATTCGAAGTCTAGGTCCGGATCCTGTCCCCCTTTACAATGAGGATTGTACAATGTATTTATAGCTCTGAGGCTGTAATGTGAAAGGGCAATACATTAAATGATATACATATGAAAGGGTAATACATTTAATGCCCTCTTTGCATGTGCGTCCAAATGATAATCATTTAATGAGCAGTTAAACTGTTGGTATCCTGCTTCAAGGTGCAGCTCGGACCGCCTGAGTTGCTCGGACCGCCTAAGCTTCTCGGTACTCAAGAGTTCCTCGGAGAGTCATTGTTCCTCGGAGCTTGTGAGTTCCTCGGGGAACAAGTCTTCCTTGTTGTAGTCTTGTTCCTCGGAGCGCGTGGGTTCCTCGGAAGTGTTTGTTGTTGCCATGTAGATAGCCACGTGTCTTCATATGATTGGTCCATGTCAGCAGATTAAATTTGGCATTAATAATAATAATAATAATAATAATAATAATAATAATAATAATAATAATAATTATTATTATTATTATTATTATTATTATTATTATTATTATTATTATTATTATTATTATTATTATTATTATTATTATTATTATTATTATTATTATTATTATTATTCATCACCACTTACTTGGGAATCAAACTTGGCCTCCTAAACATCATGCATATAATTATCTTCATCTAAAAAAAAATTCATCAAGGTTCACATGACTATCTATGAATGCGATGTAGTTATGCTCAATAGGGGAATCGGGTTGCCCTTTTGGTTCACTATCACTAAGGGTATCATTTTATTCCTACATCTTCTTGTCTTCCTTCCTTAGCTTAGTGGGACACTTAGTTTACTTATGGTCATAACACTCACACCCAAAGCATCTATCAAAATCATACCTTTTAAAATTATTATTACGATATTTAGGAAATTTTATAGCATTGTTAAACTTGCCTTTCTCATACTACTTTTCATCTTTTGATTATTTTTTAAAAATGAGAATTTTTTTAAAATTCTTTACAAACATGGTCGTATCATCATAATTGATGTCAGGCTCATCATTTGAAATAAGTGTTTCCTACTTCTGCACTTTTAAAGCAACGACCCTATCTTTTTTCGCCTTTTTAGAGGAAAACATGTCAAGTTCATAAATTTGAAGATCACCCACAAGCACTTGAAGCTTCATAGAGTCTAGTGTACCCAAGGAATTTAAAAATGTTACTTTAGAATTAAATCTTTTAGGCAAGGATCTTAATATTTTTTTGACTACTCATGTTTTAGTCACTCTCTCCCCCATGTTAAAAGACGATTTCACAGTATTAGATAATCTACCGTAGAACACATAGAAAGATTCACTCTCCTCCTTCCTAAGGGTTCCAAAATGAGTGGAGAGATTTCAGATTTTGGAAGTCTTAATAACACTAGTTTCCTCATGGGTTAGTTGGAGTATATCCCAAGATTCTTTGGATGTTTCACACGTCATAATATAACAAGACTCCTATAGTTTGACTGTAAGAACAATTTTTCTAACATTGTTCATTGCATAGCTTGAAACTAGTTTAGCATATGCCATTACAAATCATCATGCACCGTTAAGACTAACCGACCCCAAGCATATCCCAGTTTGAAGACTACCGACAACCCGTAAAGGTATAAAATTATTTAAAGTTTTACTTAATTTTCAGAATTAATGTTTGGGATGTTTTATTTTTATAAAAAATGAACAGGAACTTTTTATTTTGAAAAAGAGTTTTTTTATCTCGTTCAAACAAGATCAAAAGTCGTTAGAAGGTCATATTTACATGTTCTTCAAATGTGTTTCAAACAAGAGCTTACCGTTTAAAATTTCTTGATCTCGTTGGAAGAAAAGTTCATATCGTTTGAACTACATAAGCTTGTCGTTAGAACGATACTATTTTCACGTTCAAACGATCCACCGACTTAAATTTATATAAATGCTTCTTTCGTATTCAAAATTATTAAGACTTTTGCCAGATCTATTTCTGCATAACTTTGGGAAAATTTCTTTATGTTTTAGTCTTCCAAAACACTTTTTAATTCACAACAAAACATCCTTGAATATTGTTCTTATGAATTAGTTTAAAATCCTAGAAAGTTTATTGTATCTTTGCATACAACTTGTGGAGAGAATGTCCATGGTTGACTTGTGATACCTGAGGGGACTCACTACAAAAGACGAAGGCTGAGGCTTACGGAGAACTGCAGTCTTGTGATTCTTACGAGGATCATAGTTTTTCACTAGACAAGGATTCCAATTATTAAGACTTTTGCCAGATCTAACATAGTAACGAGTGCTCTTAAATGCGGAAGTAAACATGTTGACTCGTTGTGAAATCCACCAGTTGAAAAGAACCCCAGAAAAAATTAAGGCAATAAAAAGAAAATATGCCAAAAAGGGGCCAAATAGTTTAGTTTCTTTGATCTTGCAAAAGAAATATCTTCAAAAGAAAAGGAAAAAAAATAATAAAAAATACTACCATGTTTATCTTTTGAGGGAGTTTAATTGAAGATCAATGGGTTTGCACAATGACACCTAGTTATGCTTATTTTGTCGCGAGGTTATTGATTTGTAGAATCATTAATATTCTAGGCTTGTGTGCATTGTGCTTGTTTTGTTCATTAATTTCAACTTTATTTGCCAATTGAGGCTAAAGCTTAGTTTGATAAAGTTTTACGGTCAATTGGAACTTCTTGAACATATTTGAGTGTTTTGATTATAATTCTTTTGTTACTAGTTCACACCCATTCATTCCATACCACACATTTGGACACATCGATACTATGCTAGTGTGTAAAGTGTATGTGTTTTGTTCCATATTTTGTGGTCGATTATACCTATATATGTGTGCCAGTTTTTTTTTTTTTTTTTATATATATTTTGCAAATGTTATATATGGAGTGTGTTGTATTTGTGTAATTTGTTTTTGTTTTTTGAAAAAATTGAAAGTTTTCAAAAATAGTTGGTTTTATTTGCCTTTGAGATGATCATTACACATGCTTGATTTATATCCTTTTGAAATGATACCTTATCTTCAACGTGATTCTTCGTATTTCATATTTATGTTTTTACTTCTTTATCTATTTCGGATGAAAACATGTGGGGGGGGGGGGGGGGGGGGGGGAGAAAATTAAAATTGAGTTTTGAGATGAATTTGATTTATGGGGGAGAGTTATTTATGAGTTTTACTTTGTTTCAAACTCGATGCGTCCCGAGGTATTTATTTTTGTCTTATGTGTATAGGTACGTAAAGCGGAATTTAAGGCACACGTATGAAGAAAAAGTTTGTAAAAGGGAAGAAGAAGTTTGAAGACAAAGAGACTTAAGCCATTCCGTTCTAGGGTTAGGAGGGGTATTAGTATTCTTGTCATGGGAGATTTTGATTTTAATTTGGTGTTTGTTAATGTTTGTTTGTGTTGTATTGGAATAACCAAAGGGGGGGGGGGGTATTTTTAAGAATATTTTTTCTAATATTGTTCGTAGCATAGCTTTAGGCTAATTATGCATATCCCGTTACAAATCTTCACACACCGTTAAGACGAATCAAACCGAACTCAAGCATCTCTTAGTTTATAGACTTCCAAAAATCCCATAAGGGTATAAAATAATTTAGAGTTTAAATTAATTTACAGAATTAATGTTTGGGATGTTTTATTTTATTAAAAACGAAGAGGAACTTTTTATTTTGAATTTTTTTTTATATTTTTATATCTCGTTCAGACGAGATAAAAAGTCGTTAGAAGGTAGTTTTTACATGTTCTTCAAATGTGTGTCAAACTAGAACTTAGTGTTTCGAATTTCCAGATCTCAATGGAAGCGAAGTTCATATCGTTTGAACGACATAAGCTTATCATTTGAACGATCTTGTTTTCTCGTTCAGACAACCCACCAACTTAAGTTTTATATAAATACATGTTTCGTGTTCAAAAATTTTAAGACTTTTTCCAGAACTGTATTTGCATAACTTTTGCGAAAGTTCTTCATATTTTAATGGACACGAAGTTCTACAGGTTTAGGGACACGAAGTCCACCTACTGAGGTCGTGTAATTAAATCCATCAGACATCGATGGCCTCGAAAGAGGTTGGCCCTCCTAATAAAAAGCATTTAGATTAATGCCTACATAAATTATAGACTCCATCTTTAATACGACTTGAAAGTACTACAAGAGATCCTAATATGGAAAGGGTAAAAACAAGCAAGCCACTATTTTTAAAAATTTTAAATTTAATTTCAATTAAAAAAATTAATCTATACTAAACTTGCATCTTTTAATCAATTGTTGTGTTAAACCGATTAACCAGTTTTATGTTATCCTAAAACATGGATATAGGTGATATTAAGATAAGATAAAATCAATCACATAACACGTCGATGTACGAGGATAATGCATAATGGGAAAAACATCGGATGACCCACCAACCTAAATTTCACAACGTTTGGAATTAGAAATGACACAACAGTAGATTTACATAATGGACTTGACACCCTCGCAAACCTTGACGCTCTTCATTCCTTAAACTTACCCACAGTGACATGCAAGAGTACACCCAAGAAGCTTCCATAATATGTTAGTCCACACACGCCTTGGTATCCACCGAACTTGCTCAACAACCGACTACGGATCTGAACACAGAGTCCACCGCTTATTCATCGTAACACCACAAATTGGAATCTACCGTGAGTAAACAACATCAAGTACATATTGCACCGCACGAAACAAATACTGAGATGTCAAGATTATTAAACCAAGGTTCCCAAACAAATATCTCAAAGCATAGATGTATTGAAACTTAGGTCTAAACAATATGAGTGAAAACTAGGGTTTTGAGGCTTTTGGATGTGTATAGGAAACTAATTTTTGCCAAAAGTCTCATTAAAAACTATTTAAAAAACATGTTTTTGAGGCAGCACATTTTCAAGGGTTCGTTCGAATGAAAATAAGAGGTCGTTCGAATGAAATAACATATCTTATTAAAACCAAACTAAACCTTATTTGAATGAACGTTCTAATTTCTTTTGATTGAACTTTGAACAGGCTTCAAATGACATTTTCTCTAGGTAAAGAAAATCCTCGTTTGAATGTAATTTGAATGATATCAGCACCTCATTCGAACGAACACCATAAAGTCGTTCAAATGACTTAAAAACTAAAAATATTTTTTCCTTGTTAACCATTTTAAAAAACTTTAAATAATATTTTATAAAATAATTTAAAAATAACACCCAATTATAAATATCCATGGATAAAAAATATATGCATTCATATATGAGAGATCTTTAAACTTTGAAGACAAAACGTGCTACGGAACATGCCATGATAGTGTAATCTCTAACGTGGCCATTATGGTCTTCAATCAAACATGCTACATGCTTGAAAGGATATACAAATTGACTCGATTAAAAATAAATTCCTTACAGAGTGATTCATACCAAATTTTCCTGAGCATGATTACAATTTTTATCTTTTGGGGATGGGAGATGCTAGTGTTGAATCTGTTAATTAAGTCTTAAGATGATTGCTAAAATTTCTCCACTAACTCGGGTGCGGAGTTTTTGAAACCACTTTTGAGCTACGTATCCAAGGCTTGACGGGAATATGTGGTATATCGAATACATATTGTTATTTTATAGTGTCATAGCTTGACAGTAACGATGAACGTTGTTAGAGTATAGTATACTCGATGTGATTCATATGATAGATTGTATAAATTAATTGACCAAAACATGTTTGAGTCTTGCTATAAGTGGTCACCGAAAATCTTCATCTAAAAAACAGATTCACTCAATACCAAACCTCAAGCACAACAACTAGGAAAAGGTATAAGATTTAGTGGACTTTGTTCCACCCTAGTTAATCTGTTTTTATAAATTGAAAATTCTTTTTAACTAACTTTGATTTTATAATTTTGTCATAAAACATGGAAATATACTTTTTTATATAAAAATCTACTTTATAAAGAATTTTATTTATTTGTGTATTTTAAGTATGCATGTTTATGCTAGAAACAAACATACTTGGAGTTTTCCTCAAAACTATTTTGAAAATATTCTAAGGCAAATCAAAAAACAATTTAGACACATGTGCGACCCGCCTCGGTGCCATGAAACTTATTATTGGAACTTTCTTGTTCAAATTTCAAAATATATCAACAAAGGCCTGACTTTCTAAACCCAGAGATGGTCTCCTCATTGCAGTAACATTATCCCATGGACCATTTGTGTCCAAGTGCGAAAATTCTGAATAACTATACAACCTGTATTGCTTCAAGTCTGCGCAGCAACACAATAGCTTGTTGTAGCAACCCTGCGATGGCACGCTTCTGACATCGCCAAAAGTGACTGTGACACCCCACCTAATTAAACACCGGGTGATCAGTTCTTTATTAAATTAAAATCAAGGTGAACGGTTGACTCATTCTTAGCATCAATGTCGCAAAATAAAATTTACAGTTTAAACACCCTAAATAATTAAGCTAAGTGTCAAAATAATTTAAACCTTATATCCGTTTTATTAAATTCCAATATGAAAACCTTTTTAATAATCAACAGTTAAGAATTGCATAAATGTTACGGATGGAAATTAACACATAAGAATTTAACCATTCCGATAAAACAATACCAAGTTTAAAAACTAGAAATGAATCATTCTGAAAAGAATTAAATCCCAAAGAATACCAAATACTGAAAATAAAAGAATATAAATCTCTAGCAAATCCTGAATTGAATAGAGAAACGGGTGACGCATGCCCTAAATAAGCAGAACTAAACTAAGAGTAGAATCAACAAAGAGGTCGTCTAAAGCAAGGGCCTGTAACTCCTACATAAGCTGCAGCACGTCCGGTCCAAAGAATCTAAGCATGCCGTCCCTGTGCTTCAACACTTGTAATATATACATATATATACAAGAGAAAAGAAATAACAGGAAACGGGTCAGAACCCAAGTGTAAAACAGTTTAAGAATAGTTTAGAAAGTATTTGAAATGCTTACCGGCTAATGTAACAACCATGTTAGTGTGCGACACTCTCTTGAGAATTTCCACCTCTCATCTAGTGTGCACGCCTACCGTACTATTAACCTCAAAAGTTTATTTTAACTTAACTCTACCATGAAGTTCATCCCAAGAAAATACTATGGCTAAGATAATTAATTTTTGAAAATTAAACTCTCTCATATATTTTATATTACTTAGAATACTCAGTATTGTGACCAAAATTCCCAAACACTTATAATAAAGTTGGAGTATTTATTCATTACTTAACTATTCTTGTTCACAGTAGATATTTTCCAATTTAAGTATACATATATTAGTCACTCAAATAAGATATATACTATTGACACCCCGCATAAAATCTAGGGTACTGGCATACTCTGCTATCAAGTCCCCTTATCACTCGTAATAAGGGAAATACTAGTTCGGAATAACTCTTGAACTGTACTAACACAAAACACATACAAATGGAGGCGAAGTATAGTTCCAAGTCACTAAGGTGTCAGCACATACCCCCACATCTTTTAGGACCATATGACGATCACTCAAATAGTCTGTATCAAGGATACTATCTTCTATGATATAAGTCGTTATCCCCAATAAAGGCCCAATCGAGATAAGATTGTCTCGGTGCGAAAACCTCCGTGATAGCAAGTGGCTCGGGTATGATTTTTACACAGATATATAATATATGCACAATCCCACAGTCATATATATATATATTCACATTTCTAAATTAGGCGTGCCCACGACCCATAATTATAATTATCCGTTCTTAGCACATTTTACTCGATTATCTCGCATAACGGACTCGATTATCTCTCGAAGTATTCTTTCTCCCTAAGTATAATTTTAGTAGGCACTCTCACTTATCTTCTAGTCTAACTTACTTACGAGTCTCGATCTTTTACTAGACGTACGCATGATTTTTTTCAATGTGCGAATAACTCCCCGTTAACCCATAATTTCAACTGCATTAAATTTTCACTCAACGAAATCCACCTAGACCCTACTGGTCTTCTCTATATCCCATTATGATATAAAATTAATAATCAAGGGCCCTTATGCATTTTGACTAGATTAAACAAAAAGAAGAAAAATACGTAGTTTTCCAGGAGGGATAGATCGATCGAGGAATGGGGTCGATCGATCGATGTTCTTGATCGATCGATCGATCGAACAAGCAGTTATAATGAAACCTGTTATTGTCTATTTACGAGTTTACCTCTCCCACCTCAACCAAATCTCCATTAACGATCCCCAAACTACCAAACAACATTACTACAAGTACTATATATCCAACTACATGATTATCTACGTAAAATATGTCTGATTTCATCAAGTATAACGATTTAATGGAGTAAAATTGACATAAACTTGAAGAATCTTAATTTTTCCTTTAATTTCCATTCTTCCAATTCTTTTCCCTATTATTTACTTCAAAATCCATACAAATTCGTGGCTTATCCTCTACATGTGATCTAGATGTCCAGAATATGTCTACTACCTCTACAACATATGATTTTAAGTCTCAAAAATATTAATTTCTTCCATGAAACATGTTCTAAACAACTCTAGACTAACATGATTGAAACATTAACTAAAATAAAGCAAGATAGATACTTGCCTAGAATTTGAGTTGCGTTACTTGTCACGTGATCTACATTTTGGTGGTGGTGGCGGTGCGAACGGGTGAGTCTTTGGCCTTGAGTTTCTTGGAAAGCTCTCCAACTTCTTCTCTAATGGTTGTTCTTTGATTTTGTGTTTGTTAACCCTAGAACACAATTCCTAAAGGCTGATATATCCTTAGGAAATTCGTGGGTTTAATTGTCTAAAAATCCAAAATGTCGATAATGCCCTCCCGGGATGCCAATTAGGCTTAACAACGTTTCGAGACCCACTAAACCCCCGGGTACATTATTTTCACTATCTCGATCCTTCCGAACACATTGGCGCACTCAAACTGACCATAAGGGTGACTTATAATTTATTCACTTTTAATAATAATAATTTAATCGCGACACGATACAGGCGCGTCCCGATTTAATTTCCACAATTATCAAATTATACATTCATGATAATTTAAATAAATTCAATTATACATATTACTTTACCCATTAAGTAATATTCAACAAATTCTCAATAATTACTAACTCTCATCATGCTAGTAAATATTTAAAAATAATTTCCGAATTAATATTAAATAAATAACTCAATTTAAATTTAATAAATCCCAAAACTTAAAAGCCATAAAAATACAAGGTATTACAGTGACTTTTGCACTAGATATTTGTTTAAGATCTTCTTTTTTACTGTTTCAAGGATAAATTTTTGGATGACTTAGGCCGTGATATGACTACTTAACACCTTAGGAGAGTGATACCTAGCATTTGGATCTTTAAACATTTTAAAAATAGAAGGCTATAAGTTAAGGTGTTGTCTTCTCTTCCAAACTAAGAGTGAGAGACTTAAAAAAAAATTGATGATCAAAACATTTGATATATTTGAGAGAAAAAAAATTCACTTCTCTTATTTGAGTTTTTACTATCCATTATTTCTAATAGAGGTATATTTACTCATCTTACATTCAAATCCAATCTTCATTGGTGAATAAATATTTTCTCTCCCTTGGATTAAAAAAACTCATTTTAGGGATTTAAATCACCACACCCCTTTGCTAAACACCCCAACACACATATTTGTAGGATTCCCTCAAAGATTCTAGGTGTAGCATTTTGGTTGCTTGAAGGTTCTGTCCTAAAACATCAAAGTTTATCTTCAAAATCTAAACGCAAAAAATTTCTTCTACTTTGAAAAAGAAAGTTTGGGTAGAGGATTCGAAGGCATTAGTTGTAGACTAAAATCGGTAGCGATTATGTAGTGTTCTCTAGCTTTTGACACTCCCTGCGGAGAATATGGTGTAAAAAAGCATCTAGTCGATTGTAACATCACACGACTTTAAGTCTATTTATTCTGGTTGTAAAACTCTAATATCGTGCATTTATCATTCTTATTGGCTCAAAATTTTTCCCGTTAGTGGGTTTTCCTCTCGTTCATCCAATCTTGTGCTTATTTAACTCTTTTCATATCTTTTATAATTATTGTCTTAGTTAAGAAGATAAAACTTGAGAGAGTCTAAAATTTAGTAAAATACTTTGTCACAAGACTTTTGAATTATTAAACCCTTTTGTAATAATAAATTAGGTAAACTTTTTCTTGAATTAGGTGAATTAATTTTTATTTGGGTAGCAACCGTAAATAGGCACACTCTTAAACATGGTCGTTTGGGTTAGTCTTCCCATCATATATCTTGAATTGTGATGGTATAAAAATTTAAGTAATGTTAACTATTTTGGAAAAAAAGACTTGGGATTGACATTTTAATGCACAAAAATTCATCCCTATTGATCTTTGATTAATCATGTATTGAAAGAACATAAGAACTAGGTTTGATGAACAAGCCTAGGGGTTATAATAAATTACCTTTGCAGATTTGTTTGTCATCTGTAAGGACACAAATTTCCAATTGAGTCCATATATAGTTTTGGCTCAATTCCGAACAAAAACAATTATTCATAGGATAGTATTTATTTGTAATATTCACAAGCCTATGAAGTATGTATTGAAGACGTAGCGACAAAGAATTTAAAGCTTCATCAAAATGCCAGTTTGCGTGCCTCATTTCTACATCATCAACTAAGGTTCCATGCTCCCAAGGTATGAATGTAATTATATTTATATAGGAGCTTGGAACAATTTGTATTGGGTGTTAGGTATAATAAAAACTGCATTTTATTTTTAGAAAGAATCAATTAGAACTTTAATATAAGTATATAAAAGTTTCTGGGCCAAAATCGAATTTTTCAATCTTTCTGGTCGTTCGTTAGAAATATCGTTCGAACGTGTTTTTTTCGTTCGAACCAGATTTCGTTCGAAAGAGTTTTGTCGTTCGAACCAGGTTCGTTCGAACGAGTTTTGCCAACGACCCTAACTGGTCAGTCGTTCGATATGTCGTTCGATATGTCGTTCGAACGAATGTTCGTTCTAACGAGGTATTAACGAACTTCTAACAAGCCCAGGCTGGTCACTCGTTAGAAGTCTCGTTCGAACGAGAATCACGTTCGTTCGAACGAGATTCCAGCGGGAACAATTATTTGGCAGTTTTTTGCAGTTTTTCCCCACTCCTCCACTTGGTTTTCAACCAACTTTTTTCACACATTATTATGTGCGGGAAACACATTTTCCAAGACAACTTTTCCAACATTTGTTTATCTCCAAAAGAGAGTTTGAGAGCAAAATTAGTTTAGGAAAATGTTCAAGTTTTGAGTGTTAATTTTCAATGAAAAATTCATACACACTCTAGTTTACACCCAATAATTGTTTATCTAAGTTTCTATATTTATATCAATTGCTTGGAGTTTTTGGCACCGGTTTTCTCTACCGAATTCAAGAGACGTTTCGGGTTTGCTTCTACACCCCATCACAAAGAAGACTTTTGTTGAGATTCTACCCACAAGGAGAAAGGCTCCATGCTTGTGTGACGGTGACCATATAAAGTCCCATCGGTGTATTCCGAGACCACGGTGGAGCTCCGTTGGTTATCCGCTAATTGGAGGTTGATACAAGAAGGAGCATCACGGCTTGAGAGGGTTCGAGTTTAGGAAGTAAGTCTTTTGTCTTGTATTTTGTAATACCGTTTTTAGTGGATTTGAGGCTAGGGCCGTCCCGAGGTTTTTTCCCGTTAGTGGGTTTTTCCTCGTACATCGCGGTGTAGTGTGACATTGTTTATTTTTATCTTGCACAAAATTTAGAACGCATGCTTTAGGTTTAATTCAAGATAAAATTCGGTTTAATTCTCACACTATATTAAAATTGGACTTTAATTTAATATTGGGTAAAATTGTGTAATTCTAGTCACTTGCATTAATTTGGTTTCGCCTAACTTTGGATAATTGTTAATTATGACTTAGGCAAATTCTAGGACTTGAATTATGTTTTAATTTGTTTTGGAGATATTAAAACTTGTTGTTATATTTGAAAGTTAAAACCATTTCAACGCTTCCGCATTTATTTAAAAGGAAATTATATTTTAATTTGTGATTATTAAAATCCGGGGATTATCCTCTTCAAATTGGTATCAGAGCCAAAAACGATAAATTACTTCGTTAAGATCTTTTAATCTTTGGTTAAAATGGATTTTTCCCCATTTTCAAAATTTCCTATTTTTGATGGTTCAAACTATGCGTATTGGAAAGCGCGAATGAGATCGGCACTAAAATCTATCGACAAGAGAGTTTGGATGTCTGTTGTTACCGGATATTCCCCACCAACTTACTTAGTTGAAAATGAACGTGTTTTAAAACCCGCCGATAGATGGACCGAAAATGAGTTTAAGCTTGCAAATTTTAATTCCCGTGGTTTAAATGCCTTATTTAGCGCTGTCGCACCGGATGAATTCCGACGTATTATGACGTGTGAAACCGCTAAAGAAGCTTGGGATATTTTATAATTAACTCATGAAGGAACGAGTGTCGTTAAAGCTTCTAAACTCCAAAACCTCACCACTCAATTTGAAACTATCAAAATGGATGAAAAAGAAACTTTTGATAAATTTTATGCTAGACTTTCTGATATTGTTAATTCATCCTTTAACTTGGGAGAGAAAATACCTGATGACCGTGTTGTAAAGAAAATTTTAAGGTCCCTACCTGATAGATTCATTCCTAAAGTGACCGTTTTAAATTCTTTACCCACTTTAGCCTCTACGAAATTAGAAGAGCTTATAGGTGATTTACAAACCTATGAACTGGATATGTTTCCTTCTAAAACTGAAAAGAAAATTGAAAAGGGTGTTGCTTTAAAAGCCCGAAAAGAGGTCAAACAAGTAGTAGAGAGCGATAGTGATAGTGACTCGGAAGACATGGCTTTGTTTGCTCATAAATTTAGAAAATTTCTTAAATTTAACAATGATAAAGTTAAAAATGAGTTTTGAGAAATTTGATACTTCTAAACATGATAAAAGCGAGAAGATTTCTAAAGCCGAGAAAATCCCTAAACCTAGTAATGAACATTTAGATAGGGACGAGTCTAATAAGTGTTTTGGTTGTGAAGGTTATGGCCATAGGGCTTATGAGTGCCCCACTAAACTAAGGAAAGATGGTAAGCGACCTATTTCATATAATGCAACCCTTAGTGATAGTGATAAGGAAGAAAAGCCCGATTCCCCCACTAAGAAAATTTTTGTGGCTTTTATGGCTAGTCATGTGAGTGATAATGAGAACTCATCGATTGATGACACGATTGCACATGCCACTTGAAAGGTCATTGTTCATGATTCCCTTGTTTTTAATGATAGTGAGAGTGAAGAAGAAAGTGAGAGTGAAAATGAAGAAGAGGTTGATGTGAGTGAACTTCAAAATGCTTTTCATGAATTATGTAAAGAATCTATTAATTTGAAAAGAACTAATTTGAAGTTAGAAGCTTGTTTAAGAAAGAGTGTCAAGGTTGTTGATGATAGTGCCTTAATAGAAGACCTTAGGACACATGTGAGGACTCTTCAAGAGAAGCTTGATTATGTAGAAGGCGAAAGAGATAGCCTTAGGGGCTTAATGGAATCCTTGAAAAATGAGCTTCTTGCTTTTGAAGAGCGAAATGTTTTACTAGAATCTAACATTGTAGAATTGGAAAATAAATTAAAAGATTCTAGTATTGTCAAATTTGATTTGGAATGTCGTTCTGAAAAACTAGATAAAATGTTAGGAACGGTCCAAATTAAAAATGACACTTGTGGTTTAGGCTTCAATTCTTGTAATGATTTTAACCCTAAAGTCAAAACCAATGTTTTAGGAGAATCTTCTAGGAATGCATTTAATGATCACTCCTTAGATAAATCTTTTCGACATATTCTTACTTGTACACATTGTGGTCGAAAAGGTCATCTTAGGAAATTTTGTTTAGATCTTAAACGAATTCCTAGAAAATCCCATAGTAAAGTAACCACGATAGCTAATGTTACTACACCCCAAGATAGTAATTCTTCATTTATTTGGGTTAGGAAATCCGACTTGGTTGCCTTACAAAATAGGGATTTTGATTCTCATTTACTTACACATGCTTCCTCCCTTGCTAAATCTAATGGATGAATGTGTTAGTGTTTGCATACTTTAGCTTTTGTACTTCATGCTATATTCACATGCTAAATGTATGCTTGTTTAGTCATTTTCTAGTCTTTGCCTCATGTATATCATATGCAAGAAATTATGACTTGTTTATCTTTTTGTATTATTTTTTGTGTTTGATTTACCTGAAAAATATAAAAAGATTTTTGTTTATCATTTGTGTTTTATTTATTTCATTTAAGCTTAATGAAAAATACAAATGATTTTTGTTTAGTCTTTTGAGTATATATCCTTATTTTTGATTAAAATGTTAAAAACTCAAAAAGATTTTGTTTTGTGTGTATTTTAGTTTAACACATTTTATGTGGCATATATTTGTGTTTGAATCACATCATTTACGCTCCCACGTGGCTAGAAATTTTGGTTTAGATTTTCAATCCTTAAAATGTTCTTTACCATATTTTATATGGAGTAGTTGGATTTTGTATTGATTAAATGGATTCTATTTTCATATGCCTCTATTCACACATGCACGAGCTCTTTTGAAATCTTAATGTCACATGTTATATTTGAGCTTTTTGAGGTGTTCTCCTATGAATCTAGTCATCTACATATCTATAACCTAGGAGGACTAGTGCATGTCAAAATTCGTTGCATGTGAGATTTGTGTGAAAAATGAAAACATGATAAATTAATATATGCACGGGGAAGGGCTCCGAAAGGATGAATTAAATCTTTTGCGATGGTAAGCCACCGTTGTTTGGATCTAAAAGAAATACGTGATCCAAAGGCCTAAAAACAGAATATTTGGCATTAAACAGAAAGCAATTTACAAGGCCTATGTTTGTTCTATATATTCATTCAAAAATAAAAGAATATATATGCTCATTGAGGGAGAATTGGATGGTATATCAACGGTTTGCACAATGTCCGTTTATCCTAGTTGTCTTTAATGTCATGACTCTATTTGATTTGTAGAATCATCATCATACTAGGCTTGTATGCATTGTGTATGTTTGTTCATTGAGTTCAATCTTTATATTGTCACATGAGGTTATATTTAACTGTGATGAAGTTTGCAATCAAATGAGAACTCCGTGAACGTTTCTTAAGTGTTTGGGTCTAAATTTAATTGTTGCTAGTTCACACCCCTACACTTCCGTTTCCATATGACACATTTTTTCCATACGAGTGTGCAAACTTATTGTATTTTGTGTCATGTGTGTGTTTATATCTATATATATGCAAGTACTATATTGGTATATTTCTAATGTATATATATATGATATTTGTTTGTCTTTGCCCTGCTTTTATTGCCCATATGCTTTCATGTCTTATCACTTTAAGCTTTCACATGTTAATTATTAGTTCTTTATCCTTTGCCTATTCCCAAACAAAACGGGGGAGAATGATGATAGGGGGAGAAATGGTATCTAATCCTATTATTATCGTATCTTCGTTTGGGGGAGATTTATCTTAGGGGGAGACGTCTTTCTAAGTATGAAGTATGTGTTTAAAAGGGAGAACTAATTTAGTGGGAGTAATTAATTAATTGCATTTATTATTTTGATATTCCCTATGCATTTGATGAGTTTGCTTAAGTGTGCAGGGATTATTCTAAAGCGGCATCTTTCTATGGAAAAACGTTTGATCCTTGGGTTGAGTCAAGATTGGGCGGGTTATGTTTTGAGTCTAGTAAAGCTTGATGGCCCTTTAGGATTTTTGTTTGGTTTTTGTCCCGGAATAGCCAAAGGGGGAGATTTGTAAGGACACAAATTTCCAATTGAGTCCATATATAGTTTTGGCTCAATTCCGGACAAAAACATTTATTCATAGGATAGTATTTATTTGTAATATTCACAAGCCTATGAAGTATGTATTGAAGACGTAGCGGCAAAGAATTTAAAGCTTTATCAAAATGCCGATTTGCGTGCCTCGTTTCTACGTCATCAACTAAGGTTCCATGCTCCCATGGTATGAATGTAATTATAGTTATATAGGAGCTTGGAACAATTTGTATTGGGTGTTAGGTATTATAAAAACTGCATTTTATTTTCAGAAAGAATCAATTAGAACTTTAATATAAGTATATAAAAGTTTCAGGGCCAAAATCGAATTTTTCAATCTTTCTGGTCGTTCGTTAGAAATATCGTTCGAACGAGTTTTTTTCGTTCGAACCAGATTTCGTTCGAACGAGTTTTGTCGTTCGAACCAGGTTCGTTCGAACGAGTTTTGCCAACGACCCTAACTGGTCAGTCGTTCGATATGTCGTTCGAACGAATGTTCGTTCTAACGAGGTATCTAACGAACTTCTAACGAGCCCAGGCTGGTCACTCGTTAGAAGTCTCGTTCGAACGAGAATCACGTTCGTTCGAACGAGAATCACGTTCGTTCGAACGAGATTCCAGTGGGAACAGTTATTTGGCAGTTTTTTGCAGTTTTTCTCCACTCCTCCACTTGGTTTTCAACCAACTTTTTTCATACATTATTATGTGCGGGAAACACATTTTCCAAGACAACTTTTCCAACATTTGTTTATCTCCAAAAGAGAGTTTGAGAGCAAAATTAGTTTAGGAAAATGTTCAAGTTTTGAGTGTTAATTTTCAATGAAAAATTCATACACACTCTAGTTTACACCCAATAATTGTTTATCCAAGTTTATATATTTATATCAATTGCTTGGAGTTTTTGGCACCGGTTTTCTCTACCGAATTCAAGAGACGTTTCGGGTTTGCTTCTACACCCCATCACAAAGAAGACTTTTGTTGAGATTCTACCCACAAGGAGAAAGGCTCCATGCTTGGGTGACGGTGACCATATAAAGTCCCATCGGTGTATTCCGAGACCACGGTGGAGCTCCGTTGGTTATCCGCTAATTGGAGGTTGATACAATAAGGAGCATCATGGCTTGAGAGGGTTCGAGTTTAGGAAGTAAGTCTTTTGCCTTGTATTTTGTAATACCGTTTTTAGTGGATTTGAGGCTAGGGCCGTCTCGAGGTTTTTTCCCGTTAGTGGGTTTTTCCTCGTACATCGCGGTGTAGTGTGACATTGTTTATTTTTATCTTGCACAAAATTTAGAACGCATGCTTTAGGTTTAATTCTCACACTATATTAAAATTGGACTTTAATTTAATATTGGGTAAAATTGTGTAATTCTAGTCACTTGCATTAATTTGGTTTCGCCTAACTTTGGATAATTGTTAATTATGACTTAGGCAAATTCTAGGACTTGAATTATGTTTTAATTTGTTTTGGAGATATTAAAACTTGTTGTTATATTTGAAAGTTAAAACCATTTCAATGCTTCCGCAATTATTTAAAAGGAAATTATATTTTAATTTGTGATTATTAAAATCCGGGGATTATCCTCTTCAAATTGGATGATGATAGGGGGAGAAATGGTATCTAATCCTATTATTATCGTATCTTCGTTTGGGGGAGATTTATCTTAGGGGGGGACGTCTTTTTAAGTATGAAGTATGTGTTTAAAAGGGAGAACTAATTTAGGGGGAGTAATTAATTAATTGCATTTATTATTTTGATATTCCCTATGCATTTGATGAGTTTGCTTAAGTGTGCAGGAATTATTCTAAAGCGGCATCTTTTTATGGCAAAGCGTTTGATCCTTGGGTTAAGTCAAGATTAGGCGGGTTATGTTTTAAGTCTAGTAAAGCTTGACGGCCCTTTAGGATTTTTGTTTGGTTTTTGTCCCGGAATAGCCAAAGGGGGAGATTTGTAAGGACACAAATTTCCAATTGAGTCCATATATAGTTTTGGCTCAATTCCGGACAAAAACATCTGTTCATAGGATATTATTTATTTGTAATATTCACAAGCCTATGAAGTATGTATTGAAGACGTAGCGGCAAAGAATTTAAAGCTTCATCAAAATGTCGGTTTGTGTGCCTCGTTTCTACGTCATCAACTAAGGTTCCATGCTCCCAAGGTATGAATGTAATTATATTTATATAGGAGCTTGGAACAATTTGTATTGGGTGTTAGGTATAATAAATACTGCATTTTATTTTCAGAAAGAATCAATTAGAACTTTAATATAAGTATATAAACGTTTCTGGGCCAAAATCGAATTTTTCAATCTTTCTAGTCGTTCGTTAGAAATATCGTTTTTAACGAGTTTTTTCGTTCGAACCAGATTTTGTTCGAACGAGTTTTGTAGTTAGAACCAGGTTCGTTCGAACGAGTTTTGCCAACGACCCTAACTGGTCAGTCGTTCGATATGTCGTTCGATATGTCGTTCGAACGAATGTTCGTTCTAACGAGGTATCTAACGAACTTCTAACGAGCCCAGGCTGGTCACTCATTAGAAGTCTCGTTCGAACGAGAATCACGTTCGTTCGAACGAGATTCCAGCGGGAACAGTTATTTGGCAGTTTTTTGCAGTTTTTCCCCACTCCTCCACTTGGTTTTCAACCAACTTTTTTCATACATTATTATGTGCGGGAAACACATTTTCCAAGACAACTTTTCCAACATTTGTTTATCTCCAAAAGAGAGTTTGAGAGCAAAATTAGTTTAGGAAAATGTTCAAGTTTTGAGTGTTAATTTTCAATGAAAAATTCATACACACTCTAGTTTACACCCAATAATTGTTTATCCAAGTTTCTATATTTATATCAATTGCTTGGAGTTTTTGGCACCGGTTTTCTCTACCGAATTCAAGAGACGTTTCGCGTTTGCTTCTACACCCCATCACAAAGAAGACTTTTGTTGAGATTCTACCCATAAGGAGAAAGGCTCCATGCTTGGGTGACGGTGACCATATAAAGTCCCATCGGTGTATTCCGAGACCACGGTGGAGCTCCGTTGGTTATCCGCTAATTGGAGGTTGATACAAGAAGGAGCATCACGGCTTGAGAGGGTTCGAGTTTAGGAAGTAAGTCTTTTGTCTTGTATTTTGTAATACCGTTTTTAGTGGATTTGAGGCTAGGGCCGTCCCGAGGTTTTTTCCCGTTAGTGGGTTTTTCCTCGTACATCGCGGTGTAGTGTGACATTGTTTATTTTTATCTTGCACAAAATTTAGAACGCATGCTTTAGGTTTAATTGAAGATAAAATTCGGTTTAATTCTCACACTATATTAAAATTTGACTTTAATTTAATATTGGGTAAAATTGTGTAATTCTAGTCACTTGCATTAATTTGGTTTCGCCTAACTTTGGATAATTGTTAATTATGACTTAGGTAAATTCTAGTACTTGAATTATGTTTTAATTTATTTTGGAGATATTAAAACTTGTTGTTATATTTGAAAGTTAAAACCATTTCAACGCTTCCGCATTTATTTAAAAGGAAATTATATTTTAATTTGTGATTATTAAAATCCGGGGATTATCCTCTTCATCATCTAATGTGGAGAAAAGTATTTCGTAATGAGGGGGCTCTATTTTTTTGGATATCCGAAAACTTGTTTAACCTTCTGTAAATCTTAGATCTTCTAATGTATGATCCTCCCCAAAGCTAGGTATTTGTTTGGGAATCTTTTGAGGTGTGAGATATGATCTTCTCCCATATTGTCCTGTTATTCCTCTCAAGCCCTAATGAATCATTATATTGAAGAAAAACCTTTCCCACACCTTTACATACAAGTATAAAAGGTGGGATTGAGCCAAACTAGGCTTCTTGAGAGTCTTGGACTAAGTATTTGGGTATACAGACTATACTAGGGATCTAAGACAAATAATTAAATTAGATCCAAATAAATACTCGAAAATCCCAATTATATTATCGCAATTATTTTCTTTCCTTATTTAACCGTGAATTAATCACACAAAATAACCACAATTGCACTCCAATTT
This sequence comes from Sambucus nigra, assembly GCA_949130495.1. Classification (NCBI taxonomy): domain Eukaryota; kingdom Viridiplantae; phylum Streptophyta; class Magnoliopsida; order Dipsacales; family Adoxaceae; genus Sambucus; species Sambucus nigra. Next base: position 461,351,519 of record OX422218.1, read on the forward strand.
AATTATCTTGGAAAGCACTCGGATATAATGAGGTATTATTTGCAAATTTGATTATCGTACATAATATGATTCCCACGTTAAGAGTCTGATATGCACTTGGTCAATTTTAATGATTTTAACCAAAATATAATCACTTCCTTGATCTTAGACTTAACTTATTTTTTACTACACCAGGATGATCAAATAATCCACCGGTTGCACTTGGTTGGAAATAAAACATATAAGTCTATCAAGGGATTATCACAATCCACGATATCCCCTGGACGTGGATTCCTCTAAATTATGATCTCAGGCCTACTTACACAACTGTCACCCAATAAGCGAAGATAATTAGAATCGATATAAATCAGATCACACCCATAACAATCAAGGTGACATTTGTGCAAGCATTACATGAGAATACACTATATGGTTGACTTACTTGAGTTTGTACCATATAGGAGTTCCAACTAGTTTGGATATTGTGACAAAATAGGTTAGATCTTTTGAAAAATCTTCTTCAAGATTTGCAAAGCTTCATCAACATTAAATCATGTCCGAGAATATCATCTCTACCAAAAAAGGAAGTACAATATTGCACTAAACACAATATAGGACACAAAGCATGCATATATGTGTTTGAGTGTGTACACAAGTGTTTAAATATTTTTAAAATTTTTTAAAACATTTTTAAAAATTTAAAATGATTTTTTACATATTTAAATAATTCGTTTTAAAATTTTATGGGCTAAATTATAATTATTTGTATTCCTTACAAATATCCAAGGGCAGAATCCAAAATCGGCAAAAACATTTGGGGATCAAAATTGGATTTTTAAAATTTCTAAAATACACGTTTATGGACTGACCTTATCTCTGCACGTGTTTGGTTCTGGTTAATTGAATTTGTGTTCTTAGTGTCTCATAAACCCTAAATGTCATCGCAACCGTTAGATTAAACATAATCAACAATGTGCATGTGTTAGAGAAGATCTCAGTGGAAGCCTTTAGAGACAATTAGACATTGAGTTTAAGCGGTCGTTTTATATCCCTTTGATTTATAATTCAATCTGTCAAATGAATCTCAGTCGTCCAAAGTTTTCAATCTTCCAAATCCTTCTTCATCTAGTATAAATAAGACCCTTTGGTTTACCATTTGAGAACTTTGGCAGTTCATCATTTTGAGAGAAAAAAGAGAGAGGGGGGAGTAGAGAGAGAAAAGATACTGGTTAGAGAGAGAGAGAGAAAACCAGTGTTCCACAGTTAAAAATCCTTAGGTTTTCTCCCCAAAAAACACACACCTCATCGTTCTTCTTACAACAAAAAACCTTCATTCTTGAGAGTTAGAAAAATTAGGTTTATGTAAGGGTTTGGTGCTTGGCTAGTTTTGAAGAATCTCCTCAATCTTAATCTCTCTTAGGAACCTAGTCTCAGTGTAGATCTTACGTTTCTTTTTAGAAATTGTGATATTTATTAAGAGATACATATCACTTAGTATATTAGGATTTTAGTTACCTTATCTCCGTTGGCTCTTATTTGTAATTATATATTCTTTTAGATCCACTCTCTATTTTAATTCTCTTGAAAAAAAAAGACTTCAAATATAGTATATATCTCAGATCTGAAATTTTTGTTTCAAAATTCTTAGTTTCACAGTTTATGAAATTAGTTGGTATATAAATAAGTGCTTTGAAACATTTGATCTATTTTTCAGAAAGACTTTTCAGATTTGAAATATTTCATTTAAATAGAAGTCTTATTTTCAAAGAAATCTGAACTCTCTGCGTATCATATAGATTCTTTGTAATTCATTAGGATTTATTTGTATAAATCTCTTGAGAGACGTGAGTAGCACCTTGCATGTATTTCACATCATAATCACTACACTCTCACACAAACACCTAGTCAAAGTGTGGTTCATTTGAGATATCTTGTATTGATTGAGCCACTGGGAACACGGATCAAGAACTAAAGCAAGGAAATTGCTAGGAAGGTTAAAGCCAGATCAGAAATACCTTGGAGAGGAAAGCTCAAGTAAGTATATTTCTTTTTCTTTAGCTTAGGATCTTGAATGAATGTTTGGGTGCTTAGTCCTGTATCTATTGTTTGTTTATAATGGATTTCTTTTTTGTGACGTAAAGGTCAACGTGGATGTTTTCCCTAATTTGGGATTTTACCACGTTAAAAAACAGTGTGTCAAACTTTATTGAATTGTTCTTAAATACTTGTATGTGTGGTTTCTCTTTAAAAAATTAGTATATGTTTTATTTTTAAAAACCTAAGGTAATCTATCTACCAAATCTAACATCCAAATTGAAATCTGTTTTTACACATCTTGTGTAGTGTTTTTTGAAAAGAGTTTCATCCAATGAGTTTGTCTTTCAGAGTTTAGTTAAAATTTAACTTTTAGATAAAAATCTAGTACATGGTTTTTTCAAGTGGTATTAGAGCGGGTTTATCAAAATTATTTTTTATCCTGAAACTCTAGCAATTGTTTTTAAAATTTATTTCTAAAAATGGATGACAGATTTGAGAAATTAGGTAACCTGTCCCATCCACCCCTCTTTAACGTCACAACTTCCCTTACTGGAAAGTAAGGATGGTTGTATTCATCTAAGGGACACTGGGTGATGACGTATGGGATATGATTGAAAATGGTTACATACACCCAACTAAGCCCTTGTCTGAACTAACCCTACAATAGTTAAGAAAAGTCTTAACGAGTTTACTAAAGAAGAGAAAAACATGTCTCTAGATAACAATAAGGAAAAGAATTGAATTTTTATGTTCATTAATGAGCATGAGTTTAAATGCATATCTACCTTCTCTACTTCTAAGCAATCCTGGGACACGCTAGTGACCGTCCATGAGGGTGATGAACGTTTTAAGGATGAAAAAACCCAAATGATAGTCCAACAATATAATACACTGATTATGGATGATAGTGAATCTTTTGATGACTTTTATATAAAGTTAACAAACACTATCTCAAAATTGCATGATAATGTTATAACCTATGACATAAAAGAAATTGTTAGAAAATTCTTAGGTCTTTACCAGCTAAATTTGATAATAAAATATACATCATAGAAGAGATGGATGACCCAACTGACTTCTGAATTGCTTAGTATAGTAAATTAAGAACTATAGAAATGGAGGTGGAGTATAAAAAAACAATTGACTTCCCAAAGAAAAAGGCCATTCGGATCTAATGTTGTGTTTTCATCATAAATGACTGGCCCTAAAATGAATCCCCTGGATTTTGACCTTAACCTTAGTGATGACTATGATTTTGATCACCTTGATAACAAATAGCTATTATGAGCAAACAATTTAAAAATATTATCAAGTTTAAAATTATATTGCTTCTAAACAAGGCAGATTGGGTTATCAAGGTCATCAAAATCATAGATCTCATGAAAGACACGATGGCAAACAGACTAATGACAATAATAGAGCCAAGACTGACATTAAAAATGTGAAGTGTCATCATTATGGAAAATGGGAAATTTTGCCAAAAAATGCAGAGTCAAACTTAACAAAACAATGCTAGGGCTAATATGTGTAAGACTTGGGACGACTCAAGGGAATCTGATAAAGATGAAACTGAGTCAACCCAGCTTGATGATTCATGCATATCTTTTTTTGCAAAGATATTATACACTGATGATAATGTATGCTTGCCTACTGATAAATGTATTATGCCTATTGATATTAATGTTATGCCTGATATTGAAACTGTTGTGCCTATTGCTGATGAGAATAAATTAAACGATCCTAGTCTATGGGTGTGCCAAAGCATGAATAATGTTGATGAACTGAATGTGTGTGTGAGTCCCACTAAAAAAATTAATAAGTGACACTACACACAATGCACTTAGCGAGTTCGATCATGATTTCCCTAATATTCAGGAGCTATACATCAAAATGATTAAAAAGAGTGAGAGACTTGATAAAATGATAAAGCTATTAACAAAACGTGTTGGTACTACTTAACAAGACTATTATGAACAACGCAGAAGATTACACATCACAATGTGTTGCTCACGAAACAAAAATACAAGAGTTTCCTTAAGAATAAAAAACTTATCTAAGAAAAACTTTGTTTTAGAGGAAAGATATATGTCTACTCTAATTGAATTGGAAGAATCCAAACAGAAGGTTTCCAACGTTTTTAAAAAAATGTTTTCATTTTGAAACTCAAGCCAAAACTTAAGAAGAAATTGTTGTTAGTAGCAAGATGGATTCTGAAGATAAATCTGGCTTAAGTTTTGGAGAAAAAGTTATGACCAACAAAACAACTGTATCTCCTGAAAATGTCATTTTTGTTAAAGAATGCCATAATTTTCAAAAATATGAGAAAGGAATTTGCAAAGAAAATGTCTCTAAGGCTATGAAAGGTCAATGTAATTAGCAGCCTAAATCTAATGGTCCAGCTAAGTGTTTATGTACTCCTATTAGAGACCAACGTCAAAAACTCAAACCTAGTGCCAATTGGACGAGTGTTTCTAACATGACCAAAGCTATTTTTAAAGACTTTAGTGATAGGGCCAAGACTTCCATCCACCAATACTATTCCTACTATGATATTTACAGGCACACCATTGGTGGATGTTTTCAAAAGAGACTGTACACACCTACTTTTCAAAACTACAACTATGAAAGAAAAAAGTAGGAATACATATGTTCTCCCAAAGCAGACCACACATAATTCTAACTATAAAAAGAAGAAGGGAGGACATAAAACTAAGAAGAATACATTTAGAAAGACCCATCAAACCTTTTCTAAGTCAAAGGCCAATAAAAATTTAAAAACCAGGGCAATTTGGATTCAAAAAAATGACTTGTTACCCCAGCTTAAATGCAATGTTGTTGTAACTACTTTAAAGGAGCAATGAACTTAATCTTATTAGTACTTAAACTCCGAATGTTCTAAATATATAACCTGGGACGAAACTAAATTGACAAACAAGACAGAATTCCTTGGAGGTAGTTTCATGTTTAGAGATGGTGTTTCGTCTTAAATCATAGGTAAGGAAACATTGTGTAAGGAAGGACTCCCTAATCTAAATGATGTTTTATTAGTTAAAGGTCTTAAGGCTAACCTCCTAAGAATATATCAATTTTGTGATTCCAATCATACGGTTACCTTTTCAAAAACCGATTGCAAAATTTTGAATGAAAAGGGTAATTGTATTCTGATGGGATGGAAAACTGAGGATAACTATTATACGACAATTCCAAAGACTGAATCTTGCCAAGTTTCCAGATTAGATGATGGTGATTTATGGCAAAACCGATTGGGACATAAAATTTTTGATAATCTTCATAGAATAAGCTCCCAAGAAATAGTTAGAGGTTTTCCAAAAACTAAAAATTCTTTTAACCATGTATGTGATCCCTGATAAGCAGGGAAGATGTGTAAATTTTCTCATAAGAAAGTAAAAGACATTTTAACTTCAAAATGTTTGGAACTAATCCACATGGACCTTATGGGTCCCTCTAGAACTGTCAGCTTCTGTGGTAACAGTTATATCTTAGTTATTATGGATGACTACACACGATATACCTGGATTGCTTTCATGAAAAATAAATCTAATAGCTTCCGTGAGTTTTCAAAAAATCTTTTGAAAATAGAGCACGAGAAGGATACCCAAGTATGTCACATTAGAAGTGATAGAGGTGGAGAGTTCAAAGACTTAGGTGTTATAGAATATTGTGTTAGGAATGGATACAAACATGAGTTTAGTTCTCCTAAGACACCTCAGCAAAGTGTAATTTTTGAATGTAAGAATAGAACCCTACAGTAGATGGCTACGGTCATGTTGCACGCAAAAAATCTTCCAAAATACTTTTGAGTTGAGGCTGTACAGACTACATGTTATATCATTAATCGAGTGTACCTCAGGAAAAATTCCAAACAAATCCCTTACGAGCTTTAGTACTACAAAAATCCTAATTTGAAATATTTCAAAACCTTCGGTGGTGTCTGTTATGTCTGAAAGGATAATGAAAACCTTTCAAAGTTCGACACTCGAGGAGAAAAATGAATATTCCTTGGTTATTCTCAAACAAGTAGGGCTTATCGTGTTTTTAATCTTTGTAACAAAGTCATAATGGAGTCGTTTAATGTAATTGTAATTGATACTAGTGCGGAGAGTAGTGTGAGTCGAACACTAGGTACAGCATAGTACAACCAAATCGAATGTCGCGCTAAAAGGCGGTAAAAGAATAAATGAATACAATTGGGCTATCAGCCCGAATATTTCTACAATGTCTCAAATCTAGATCCCAAGGATAGAAGAGTCTAAAATGAACCTTCTTGCAACCACAACTACTGTAGCAAACGTCTTACTCGAAGTAATCATCATCCAGGCGTCCCTGTGTCTGGAAACCTATATATATACATATAGAAAGAGAGGGGAAAATAGATAAACGAGTCAGAGCCCGAGTTTGGAAAATATTTAGTAAGTGCATCGAATGCCATATGATAACTCAACTTCATTTATATTTCCTCGGATATAAGACTACCGTAAGAATAATAACATCTTATTCATTTTTACACTTTCTACAATTTATGGTTATATGACATCTCAACTTCAGAAGCAAGAAATATACTAAAAGAAACGAGTATATTTATGCCTATATTACAATCATAATTATAATAACCATCCCAACAAGTTATAACTCGAGGATGCGGTCTTGACGTGCTATCATCATCCGGGCATACTCAAATTAACCCCGATACCAAGTCAGACTCTCTCATGATCATGGTAACACTACTAAACGGTGGAGGCGGTCATATTCCCTCCTGAAAGTGGGATAAAAATATCGCACCCATATGTGGGACGATATAACCTAGGGATATACTCTCCCTACTTCACAAGCCAGGGGATTCACCCACATCACGCAACCTCCCAAGATAGCATTAGAGATATAAACATACATAAATATATCGTTTGCATACCAATATATTTATAAAAAAGTCATATATATATATATATATATATATATATATATATATATATATATATATATATATACCGTAATATTACCTTTATATATGATATAACATTCCTCAATATTCTCGAGCTATAATTGTCGAACTCTGATAGCGATATTCAATACCCCGAATGTTCCCATTCATAATAGTATATAAGTATTCATACACTTAAAATACTAAACCCATAAAAATTCTCTTACTTAATATATAACTCGCACCTTAATCACTTTTAAGTTTTATAATCTTAACCTGAATACATCAATTTGTAACAGTTAAATAAGTATACTAACTACTTAATGTAATTACTTAGGTATCGCATCACCTATACTAATAGTCGTCAATAGCCGTATAGGATAACCGCTCAATTCTCTTTGACCCATATCCTAAATTCCATCCTAATCGTGTCCTAGGATTTACTCAATTACAATTGGCCCATGTTTATCCTAACCGCATAAATATATACATATGCTTTCCGAATAATTTTCTCGAATGTCTCTCGTCCTAAACATTCATTAGTTCCATACCCCAGATTGTACCCTTAACTAATCCAAGGTTCCCTCTTCTTTACCTAAGGTTTACTCACCAATAATTCCAATATTTGGTGTCCTAATATTTCATTTAGAATCCCCTAGAATAATCTCTAATTTACAATTTAACTCCCTCTAAACTCAAAGAAGGAAAACTGTTAAATTCAGCAAATCCGAATTGATTCGCCCCAAATGTGAATCGATTCAAAAAGTTCTCTGCAAGCAGGTCCTCAAAGGAGAATTGATTCGGTCTCAAATCCGAATCAATTCGGCCTGAGACAGCCTTATAGGTCCCCTTATGTGAATCGATTTGGTATAGACCCGAATCGATTCTCCCTATTCGGAGGGCACTGTTTGGGTGATTTCTCAATCTCCAAAAATCCCAAATATCAACCCAATCTCCATTTTTATGGTTTCTAATCTCAACCAACAACAATATAATCATCCTAACACTGATTTAGAACTAGCACATCATTTAATTTGTGGTATTAAACCATTTCTCGTCCATTTATACCCAAAAACCATTAAATACCAAGTTTTATCATTTCTAACCATTTCACTCCATTATCATGGGTTTAACACTAGAAATCATTAAGAGTTTACAATCCATCAATTTGTAAACTTAAAATCTAATTTCTCAAATTTATTTTAAGGGTTCTAACACAAAGTTTATCTAGTTTACCAACTATAATATAAGATACACACTCAAATGAATAAAGCAAGTAAATAATTTCCACTTGGATAAAATTCGACTACCTCGAGTTGAATCCCGCGGAGTTTAGCCCGGAACCCCCTTTCTTCCTTCCTCTCTTCCCTTCTTCCTTTTCTATCTTCCTTTTCTCTCTCCTAGGGCCAAATTGTGAGAGAAATAAGGGTCATAAGGGTTTATAACGCTTATTCCTTATTATACCCAAAATTGACTCATATACTCAAATGCGAGTCCCTACTAGTCTGAAAATTTTCGAAACCTAAACGCTAACGTTGGATACTCTATATTGACTATCTCGGCCATTCCAAAACCAACCGTGCACTGGAAATATCCATCTGAGTCACTTAACTAAAATTCACTAATTAAACCCAACACATCTCAATACGCGTGTTTTCTAATAAAATATTATCCTTTGTCGCTTTACCCAATTGCGACATGTAATTAAAATAATCCAAATCATATACTTAGTCCCGTAAGAAAATATAATCCATGTAAATCTTAATCCGACACTTGCGAACTAATATTTACTATTCACTTTATATTCTAAATTTATTTAATTACACTCATAAATTCTAAAATTACTATTCACAGTAATTTCCTCTACTTACCAAATTACTCCACTTATGTAATTTAAATATCTATAAAAGTGCGGGGTATTACATACTTCCCCCCTTACAATGAAATTTCATCCTCGAAATTTGGATACATCCTGTACCACCAAAGTCACTCTGTCCTAGTACACCGAAGTCGAATGGTACAACCCAATGGTACCCTACCATATACCACATATCTTAAGGCTTATATTCTAACGCATTAGATTAACCACAAGCTTAACTAAATTTCTATACGTTGAAACACTACCTCGATTGTAAGGTTAACTATAACTACGACACATCGTACCTAGTGCTGTTGTAATCGTATATAAAGAAAATGAGCCTATAATCGTAGCTCTAACGTATCTATCTTATCGAAAAGTTGTCACTCTAAGAGTCCTCTCATCTACAACAGGACGTCGAATTTCCATTTACATAAAATCAACTTACCAAGGTTCCCACCCACCATTTTACTCATTCACATCGGCACAAATATTGCAAACGTCACACACGTGATACTATCTCTAAAAATGGGCCTCACTTTCTTGGCTTGGTGCTAATACCTGGGTATTCTCAACAATCTTCTCAAGATTAAATTCTTCCTATACTTGGAAATCCAATCCTTCTTAAGGTTAACCCACCAATATTCTCACGGTCAACTCATTACAATCTTTCTAAAACTACGCTACATGCCCCATTATCATTACTTCCTAATAACCCTAAGATCGATGTGTTTCCTACACACGTAAAATGAGTACTATAATAACTATATCCCTAGCGGCCAAGACCTTTCCTAACTCATGACATTAGCTCGGTTTCATGTGTGGGATGTCTCACAAAGAGAAATCCAACCAAGGAACCCTCCCGTTACACTACTTCCTTGCATCGTCGGTCGTCAAGATATAATAGCTTAAACCACACCCTCGGGATGTTCTAAAATCCTATCTCGTAATCGTACTAATGCGCTTCTACCTCCATGTCCTTCCATAACGACGAACGGGAAAGTCTAACTAATCGGGGCGCCTATACTCTGCACAAGTATTACTAATATCATAACCAAAGAATACTACCTCAAAATTTGTCTTTCAAGCAAGGCCTGGCTATAAGCCTCAAATCAATTCTCTAAATCTTACCTCACCCATTACTTATGGTGTGAGAACCATTTCAATTCTTTTTCATAGCATTTCCATCTCCATAAGCCTCCAATCAAGAGATGGCTCTCAGTTTATAGTATTTTCTTCACACTGGCTAACTTATCATCAAAACTAACATCCTTGCCTCCCATAACATCTCTCCACTCCCGATGTCGTTAATATTTGTGCGTGGAGTGTCTCGCAAGTGAAATCCAAACACGGAACCCCTCTGATACACTACTACTTAACTTTGTTGGTCGTGGATGTCCATTAGTGTCAAATATGCAACTGGGATAATCCCATCCCATCTATCAACAAAATGTGTTCTGAACTCCTATGTCTTTTTAAGGAGCTATACCAAAAAGTTCTTGTACTAAAACTAAGTCCTTTGCACAAACAATAACGAGCTTAAATTCACAACTTAGCAATAAATCCTGCATACCTTAAATCATACCTATAAGGTCGCCACACACTAAAATTGGGAAAATGAAACATCTACTCATCAAGATTCCGTCTAAACATATAATAAATAGGGATCTCAACCCGTATCTAGGTGAGATATCGCAAAAACAACCAGTTCCCCACCCTAGAACCGCGGGTACGATAGCCTTGCAATCACTGGCCTACTATCTCTCTGATCAATCAAAAACATATTATGTATAACACATACAGAACAAGCAGTGCAAGCTCAAATATAAGCTTAATATACCAACATCCGCTTTCCCAATGAATGAATAAAAATAGTACCCCACTAGCGCAAACACACACACACACACACACACACATATATATATATATATATACCCTTTATAATATTATCGATCATGGTATAAAACTTGAATCACGCACATGAATCTAGGGTTAACAAAATAGTGTGATGATATCTAGCCATATAAAATATACCCCCTATATTATGAGGTGAAACTCATAATAATAACTTCTCCAATCTCCCTAACTTCTCCAATTGGTTTCCAAACACAGTACACTTGCCTTAACCGAACCAAAGACTACTTTAATCAATGCCCCATCTCTGCACCTTTTTCTTATCCTTTAATTTCTATTGGTCAAGGACTAACCGTGTGGTTCCAAGATCTACACCACCACATTCCTCATCTATGGCCACTTTGACCCTGTTAAGGTTATCAGTATCTTGGACTCTATAGCCTCGATCCTGACAACCACCTTCGTAGTTCCCTTATCTCCTCCGACTAAAAGGAAACATACTACCTACCTAAACTGCCCTGTTTCAATGAATCCCTAAGAAGATGTCCACCTATGGGGTTTCACGAACACAACTTCCCCATAATTGTTAGAAACACTTACTAGTGAGCCTATCATTCCACTGAAGTACTCTTTCTTCATCGTACCTACCTTAATTCGTACAAAGTTCATTTCTCCATGTCACTCGTTATTCACCGTCGGCCTCTAACTGATCCTTATGTGAATAACCCGGAAACTGCATTCTCTTCATACTTGATAAGCCAAAGGAATTTGTGGTTTAAACCATCCGTAAGATTCCTCTTATGAGCAAAATATCCTGCTCCCTCAAATTTGGTGAACACCGTCCCCACCATTTCAACATTGCTCCAATGAGAAAAAAAAATTCCTTAAATTTTCACATCTAGGCATTTCCATACCCTGCTCCAAGACAAAGCTTCTGAGCCTTCTACTTCCTTTGGATAACATTACACAAACTCCGTTTAACTTAACTTCAAAGTATGGTCCTTATCGAAGACCTTTCGAACCCTTTCCGAATTTACTTCACTGGGTAATTCAAGTTTAACACCACTCTCTACTAAAACGGTACATATATAATTATAACTACTATACTTTAGTAGTTGTTGCAGCAATCCATGAAAATACCACAAGGAGATTTACCTCTACTGCGGTCCTCATTACCAACTTCAACTTTCAGCTCCAACTAAGCCCCACCTCATATCTCCCTCACACAACCTTCCCTGGTCGCCCATCATCGATCAGCACAAGAATCTCACCCGAGCATGCAAAAGATTTACTATAATCTTACATAATAGCAGGAGAACGAAATCTCACAATAGGAATCAATAATCATAATCATAAGGCTCTATATAAATAGAAAGCAATGCTGAAAGCGTAGTTCGTCCGCGCATATTCCTAAGGACACTAGAACCTGATGTTCTGATACCATCTATGACACCCCGCCAAATAAAATACCGGGTGATCAATCCTATACCAGATTAAAACAAGAATCTCATATGGTTCATTCTTAACATCACTGTCAAAAACCAATTTAATCATTAATAACTTATTAGGCTGGCATACAAATTTTATATTAACTAATCTATTTAACCAAAAAAATTAAATAAAACATTCACACAGTAATACACGAAATTGAAATGAAATAAAATGACCGAACACTCGGTACAACATAGTACAACCAAATCGAATGCCGCACAGAAGGCGGTAAAAGAATAAATGAATACAATTGGGCTATCATCCCGAATATTTCTACAATGTCTCCTATATAGATCACAAGGATGGAATCGTCTAAAATAAATCTTCTTGCATCCACAACTGCTGCAGTAAACGTCTGACTCAAAGGAATCATCATCCAGGCGTCCTTGTGTCTGGAAACCTATATATATACATATAGAAAGAGAGGGGAAAATAGATAAATTGGTGAGAGCCCGAGTTTAGAAAATATTTAGCAAGTGCATCAAATTCCATATTTTAAAATATGAAATCTCTCATATTAAAATTATTATCGCACTCTCATGAGATACACCTCACCCCTCTTCTAATAGCTCACACCTATCGCATACATTTTAAACAACCTAGTTAAGCAACCCTGCCTAACTAACATCTCTCATCCATCCCCTAAATCCTCATAACTATCACTACCCAACGTGTTATAATATGTTTATACCATAAGCTATTACATAAGATTTTAGTTAATATAATCATCCATGATATATATATACAATTCTCAATTCTATATATAACTATACCGTTCATTCTCAGTAACTTTCACTAGTTTAGATTACCATCTTCATTTTAGCATATAATATCCTTTATATATAGTTCCCACTTGAACCTATGATTCACATTTTTATATTCCCGAGTATAAAACTACCGAAAGAAGAATAACATCTTATTCATTTTTACACTTTATACCATTCAAGGTTATATGTCATAAGCAAGCAATATACTACTAGAAACGAGTATATTTATGCCTATATTACAATCATAAGTATCATAACCATCCCACCGAGTTATAACTCGAAAATGCTGTCTCGACGTGCTCTCATCATCCGGGCATACTCAAATTAACCCCGGTACCAAGTCACACTCTCTCATGATCATGGTAACACTACTAAACGGTGGAGGCGGTCATATTCCCTCCCAAAAGTGGGATAAAAATATCGCACCCATATGCGGGACGATATGACTTGGGGATATACTCTCCCTGCTTCGCAAGCCAGGTGATTCATCCACATCGCGCAACCTCCCAGGATAGCACTAGAGATATAAACATACATAAATTTTCATACCAATATATTTATAAACAACTCATATATATATATATATATATATATATATATATATATATATATGTATATATATATATATATATATATATATATATATATCGTAACACCTATATATATATAATATAACATTCCTCAATATGCTCGAGCCATAATTGATGAACTCTTATATCGATAGCCAATAACCTAAATGTTCCCATTCATAATAGTATATAAGTATTCATACACTTAAAATACTAAACCCATAAGTATTATCTTACTTAATATATAACTCGCACCTTAATCACTTTTGAGGGTTATAATCTAAACCCGATTATACCAATTTGTAACAATTAAATAAGAATACTAACTACTTATTGTAATTCCATAGGTATCGCATCACCTATACTAATAGTCGTCAATAGACGTATAGGATAACCTCTCAATTCTCTTTATCCCATATCCTAAATTCCATCATAAGCACGTCCTAGGATTTACTCAATTACAATCGGCCCATATTTATCCTAACCACATAAATATCTACATACGCTTGCCGAATAATTTTCTCGAATGCCTCTCGTCCTAAACATTCATTAGTTCCATACCCCGAATTGTACCCTTAACTAATCCAAGGTTCCCTCTTCTTTACCCAATGTTTACTCACCCTTAATTCCAATATTTGGTGTCCTAATATTTCATTTATAATCCCCTACAATAATCTCCAATTTACAATTTAGCTCCCCCTAAACTCAAAGAAGGAAAACGGTCAAATTCAGCACAAGAGAATCTATTCGCCCCAAATGCGAATCGATTCTGGTTAGCGAATTAATTCGGTCTCAATCCAAATCGATTCCGAAAGTTCTTTGCAATAAGATCCTCAAAGGCAAATCGATTCGGTCTCAAATCCGAATCAATTTGTCTTGAGACAGCCTTAGAGGTCCCCTTATGCGAATCAATTCGATCTAGACCCGAATCGATTCGCCCTGTTCGGAGGGCACTGTTTAAGCGATTTCTCAATCTCCAAAAATCCCAAATATTAACCCAATCTCCATTTTTATGGTTTCTAATCTCAACCAAAAACAATATAATCATCCTAACACTAATTTAGAACTAACACATCATTTAATTTGTGGTATTAAACCATTTCTCATAGATTTAAACCTTAAAACCATTAAAGCCCTAGTTTTATCATGTATCCCATTTCTAACCATTTGTACACTCCATTATCATGGGTTTAACACTAGAAATCATTAAGAGTTTACAATGCATCAATTTGTAAACTTAAACTCAAATTTCCCAAATTTATTGTAAGGGTTCTAACCCAAAATTTATCTAGTTTACCAACTATAATATGAGATACACACTCAAATGAATAAATCAAGTAAATACTTGCCTCGTGGATACAATTCGACGACCTCGAGTTGAATCCCGCGTTGTTTGGCTCGGAATCCCCTTTCTTCCTTCCTCTCTTCTCTTCTTCCTTTTCTATCTTCCCTTTCTCTCTCCTAGGGTTGAATTGTGAGAGAAATAAGGGTCATAAGGGTTTATAAAGCTTATCCCTTATTATACCTAAAATTGACTCGTAAACTCAAATGCGAGTCGCTACTAGTCGAAAAATCCCCGGAACATAAACGCTACCCTAGGCTACTCTATTCTGACTATCTCGGCCATTCCGAAACCAACCGTGCACTCAAAATCTCCATCTGAGTCACTTAACTAAAATTCACTAATTAAACCCAACACATCTCAATACGCGTAATTAAAATAAAATATTATCCTTCATCGCTTTACCCAATTGTGACTTGTAATTAAAATAATCCAACTCATATACTTGGTCCCATAAGAAAATGTAATCCATGTAAATATTAATCTGACACCTGCAAACTAATATTTACTATTCATTTTATATTCTAAATTTATTTAATTACAATCATAAATTCCAAAATTACTATTCACAGTAATTTCCTCTAATTACCAAATTACGCCACTTATGTAATTTAAATATTTATAAAAGTACGGGGTATTACATGACCATTCTCAGCTAATTAGATAGGTCCCAACTTCAAAAAGTGGATAAATTTGCATGCTTCGTTTTTCTTGTAGAAGCAAAAAATATAAACGATGCCCTTTGCCAGTCATTCTTAAATCAACTCTATGCAAGAAGATCTTGTCTTGTTTCAGAGTCATGATGTTTGGTAACTCGTTCCATGGCTAAAAAATAAAAAGGTTATCGGCACACACTGGATTTTTAAAACAAAACTGATGAGAATGGGGAGGTGATTAGACATAAAGCTAGGTTAGTAGCACAATGTTACTCCCAGATAGAGCTAATTGACTTTAACGAAACTTTTTCACCTGTTATGAGTTTAGAGTCAGTTCATCTCCTTCTTTCCGTATCATGTCATTTGCAATTCAAACTTTTTCAAATGGATGTTAAGTCTGCATTTTTAAATGGGATTTTAACTAGGGAGGCATACGTAGAGCAACCTAAAGGATTTATAAATCCTTCACACCCTAATAACGTCTTTAGGCTTAAGAAAGCTTTATATGGCTTAAAACAAGCTCCTAGAGTTAGAAATCCTTAGATTTTCTCCCAAAACCAAACACATACCTCATTGTTTCAGTGTTCCAAATTTATAAATCCTTAGGTTTTCTCCCAAAACCAAACACATACCTTATTGTTCTTCTTACACCAGAAAACCTACATTCTTGAGAGTTAGAAAAATTATGTTTCTATAAAAGTTTGGTTCTTGTCTAGTTTTGAAGAATCTCATCAATCTTAATCTCTCTTGGGAAACTAGTCTCAGTGTAGATCTTACGTTTCTCTTTAAAAATTGTGAGATTTACTAAAACGTACATATCACTTAGGATATTAGGGTTTCAGTTACCTTGTCTTTATTGGATCTTGTTTGTATTTGTAAATTCTTTTAAATCCACTCTCTATTTCAAGTTTCCTAAAAAAGAGACTTCAAATATAGTTTATATCTCAGATTTGAAATTTGTGTTTCGAAAATCTAAGTTTCACACTTTGTGAAATTAGTTAGTATATAAATAAGTGTTTTGAAACAGTTGATCTATTTTTCAAAAAGACTTTTTAGATCTAAAATATTTCGTTTAAATCGAAGTTTGATTTTCAAAGAAATATGAACTCTCTGCAAATCATATAGATTCTTTATAATTCATTAGGATTTATTTGTATAAATTTCTTGAGAGATGTGAGTAGCATCTTGCATGTAGCTCACATCACAATCACTACACTCTCAGACGAACACCTATTCAAAGTGTGGTTCATTTGAAATATCTTGTATTGATTGAGCCACTGGGAACATGGAACAAGGACTAAAGCAAGGAAACTACTGGGAAGGTCAAAGCCATATTAGAAATACCTTGGAGTGGAAAGGTCATGCAGGTATATTTCTTTTTCTTTAGCTTAGTATCTTGAATGCATGTTTTGGTGATTGTAATATTGTATCTCTTGCTTGATTATAGTGGATTTTTATTTTTTAGCGTGGAGGTCACCGTGGATATTTTCCCTAATTTGGGATTTTACCACTTTACAAATAGTGTGTCAAACATTCTTGAAGTGTTCTTAAATACTTGTGTAGTTTGTCTTTAAATAATTAGTATAGGTTTTGTTTTTAAAAACCTAAGGTAATCTATCTACCAAATCCAACATTTAAATTGAAATCTGTTTTATACATCTTGTGTTGTGTTTTTTGAAAAGAGTTTCATGCAACGAGTTTATCTTTCGGAGTTACTTAGAATTTAACTTTTAGTTTAAAGTCATGTAAAAAAAAATTTCATTCCAATCCTCATAATTATCAGGATTAAGAATCTTTGCACCATTTGGAAATGGTATGATATTTCTTGAGTCTAATTAAGAGAACCCTTAGGCTAAATCTCATGGGTGGCCCTCTCAATACATTCCGATATAGGATGTATCGATCATAATCCTCAGTCAAACTATCAAACATGTTCTGTATTTTGAGATGAACTAGTAGGATTGCATCGCAAAGATTCTCTTAAGGTGTCAACTTCGTATCTAGGTTGTGAACATTTCAATAATGCTCGAATCGTAATTCTAATATCCTTTTCATCAACTCAAAGTTGCATCACTAAAATTCCTACTAAGCTATATTGGGCGATATGTCTATAATATATTTAAACCAGATATAAATTACTATCATAACCATGATTCTTATTTTAAAATGAATTGACATACTTTTACATAAAAGTAACCATCGTACTGTAACACTGCGTGTAATTTGGACAATGGGGTGGCCAGCCACCGTTGCAGAACTACGTCAGGTGATACTAAATAAATACCATTCTTAGCATGTGACATATATGATATAAAAATTCAATCCACAAGATAAATGATAATCAATTCCAAATGATAATGACAAAAAATGCGATAAAAGAAATCCATCATAGCTAAAACCCAAATAAATTCAATCCTCAATAATGAAGTAATTAAAATCTAAGTAATAAACCAACTGTAAATACTCCAACTGAAATCTTTAAACAACTTTGGAACCGAATGGCCCAATAAAACTTAAATGAAGTCTCGGAGTGAAATAAGACGGAAAGAAAAGTCACTAAATAAAGCAGTAAAATAAATAAGCTCCAGTTGCACCTCCAAATGATAATCTCCAAAAAGTCCTATGCGGCTTCTCCAAAACTTATCCTGAAAAAGTTAGTAAATGCACGAGGTCAGAGCCCCGATCATGAATACACATTACTCCCCTCAAATAGGATCCAGATGCCAGACAGTAGCATTATACAGGATAAATATCAAAATAGAATATTTTAATTTAACGGAATATAATTAAACGCGATAACACAAATTAGTAACTACCACCATAATTGTTGTTCACAAAGCACACCAATACACATGTTGTTAATTTAATTAAATTAACCCAATATCATTCTTCTCAGTTTTATTATAGCGGTCTGTAATACCCCGTATTTTTAATGACTTTTAAAATGGGATTAATTATAATTAATTGTGATGTAATTGGAAATTAATCCAGATTTAAATATTACTCGAGAATTAAGTAATATGTGATTTATGTTGAATATTACTTAGTGATTAAAGTAATAAAAATGATTATGACTTTACAATTGATTATAAATATATAAAAATGTCGTGAACTATGTGTACGACAATTATGGTAATTAAGTCAGGACACGCATTTGGGTCATGTTGGGATTATAATTTAATGTAATAAAAGTGAATTATTTTTATGTCATCTGAACGGTCATTTTGACTGCGCAAGGTGTCCAGAAGGGCTCAATTATTCGAAAAATTCTACTTGGACGTTTGTATAGGGTCTCGGGGCACTTTGAAGGAGAATAATCACCCCAGAGGGTAATATGGTCATTTCACTTGGAAGGTGAATAGTGTACATGAATTTCGGAGGCTACTTATAATTCTAAAGGGTTTAGATTATTCATTTCATTCTACAAAGTTAGAGATAAATGAATTAAGAGAGAGTGAAGAGTTTCTCTAGGGAAAAGGAAGAGTCATTGAGGGAGAAGAAGAGACTTCTCTAGAAAACCAAATCACAACCACCTTGCACCACCAAGAACGACATCAACCACTGCTGAAAGTTGGTCGAAAAAAGATAGAAACACCTGTAGAGTATCATCCCCAACGGATCAGACCTACAATCTAAAGGCAAGTGATTAATTATTACAAATTTAGCTTGTATATTGTCCGTGTTAGGTTGTTTAGAAAATTCTAAAAATATGCATAATCAAAGATGAATTATGGTGATGGTAGTTGAATATTTAAAAGAAGAATGATGTAGGATTGATTTTCTTTTGAGTATAGAATTCAGCCCACGAAATTTGAGAAGTATTGGTGAAGAAAATCTAGTTTATATGATGTTTTTTGGAGAAATTATAAAATATGAGTTTTCTGGAAATTATGAGAAATTACAAGTTTTGGAGATAATCTAGTTAGATGTTAATTCATTTATCGAAATTAGAAATTTGTAAGATTAATCTCATGTTATTGGTAGATATTAATTCATTAAATAAACATCACATGTTTTTAATACCCCGTACTTTTATGGATATTTATTTATGAGATTAATTAAATTAAATGGGAATTAATTGAGAATTAATCCGGATAAAATACTAACGAGATGTGAGTTGGTATTTGATTATAATGTGTATACATATGAAGTGATATGAATATTTAAAATATTGAAATTGTCGCGAGATAGAAATACGGCAATTTGGAAATTTTGTCGGGACACGTATGACAGTCGCGTCAGGAAGGTAATTTTTTTTTATTAAGAAGTGAATTTTATTTTTATCAATCGAATGGTCATTTTGAGTGCACCAACGCGTCCGGAAGGGTTAAAATAGTCAGAAAACACTAGCCGGGGGTTTAGTTTGGGTCCAGGGGCATTTTTAGGCCATACTGGCAACTTAAAAGGGTAGTTTGGTAATTTTGGAATTTTGGGATTTATGACCAACGAATTTTGGGAGTTTAAAATAGGAAATTTAATGACCCACTAACCCATTACCAACACTTAAGTGATTAGAGGGCTACGGGAGTTTCATGAGAAGTTAGGAGAGGTTCCCAAAAGAGAAAACCTTCACCTCCATCTTCAACCTTCAACCTTGGGAGAAAAAGGAAAGAGCAACCTTCATCAATCCAACACCAAATTCAGAGAATAATCCGAGGCAAGTGGTTTAATTACGTTAATTTCAAGCGAATGTTTCTTCCATGCTTAGAAACTTATATAAATGCATTGTATTGGGAGATTTATAAAAACCCATAAAATTGGAGTAGTAAATTCAGGTTGTGATATAGGGATTGCATGTAGAATTGTTATTGGGTGATTATACTAATAGAAATACGACTTTGATGATACAAAAACGGATTTATTAAGGGAAATTGATGACTTTAAATTTCTAGGGTTCATACTCATAAGGTCTAGGTAAAATTGGGGATTGATGATAATTTCATGTTGTTTAGGAAGATTTGACGCTATAATTATGTTGAGGTACGACCTACGTATGTTTAGGAATGATTAGGAACATTAAAACACCGTTGGGATGATTTTTGGATGAGTTTTAAGAAGAAGAGAATTTGGAAAAACGAGATAGGAAATTATGGGCTCGAAACTGTCATCTCGTTAGAAGACCTGCCCAGGTCATTCGAACGAGCTCGTTCGAACGAGCTTCTAACGAGGTGACAGTTTGCCTTCTAACGAGTTGAATGTTCATTAGATGCCCCTTTCATTCGAATGAACTCTCGTTCGAACGACCTCGTCCGAACGAGTTGACAGATTGGCCTTTTTGGCCTGATTTGATTTCTAGTGTCCCGTAACCTTGTTTAATTGTAGAGATAACATTCCCTTGATGACTAATTGATATAGTTGGGATATTCGGGATATATTGAGGAGTAAAATATAGAAGAATGATTTGAACCAAATGGTATTTGTGGATTAGGACGCGTGCAACTAATCACGATGCGCGGATAATTAATGACTTAAATGCATATAAACCGGGGGCATATAATTTGTGTGACATTAATAGTTGGTATAAGAATGAGAAGTATACCACTAATAAAATATGGTAATTACTAAGATGTATGCATGCTCAGTATGTATGATTTTATGTGTATGACATACCTACCATACTTGCTATCACGGGAGGTTTGCGTTCGTTTAGGACCATCTAATCTTTGTGTGCCTACGGGGGGATATAGATTGGTACCTCGAGGACATAGGTCAGAGAAGGACTTATTGTGAAGTTAATAAGTCTGTTGATCATGGGAGCGTAGGTATGTGTGTGACCCATGTGATGTGATTGTGTTCGCCTCCATTGATTGTGATTGTTGTTATCTGAGAACGATTCCTGAGAGTTTCGGAATGCGTGATCCTTATGTACGTGATGTACCGGGATGGATAGCAGAGTATGTGGGCACCGCAGCTTAGTCTCGGGGTTCTAGTATTGTATATTTATGACGTGAATAATATACGGTTAAATGATGAGAACTTTCATATTTATATTGAGTAGTGTAATTTATCGTAATAATCGCTAAAGATAAAAAGGGATAACCTATAGTGAATTGTATTGATAATGATTGAGAATTCGAGAATTAAAGTAAAGCTCTCTATTTAAGTGATAACATTGGGAATTCATATTGTGAATCGAGTAGATGGGTTAGAACTTATGTCGGTTTAGTTAGATATAAATACCACTTGGATGGGTACTGTACGTTAGGAGTGCACGATTAGTCGAGAGGTGACTATTTCATGTGAGAGCACGTCCTAACATGTATTTTGCATTTGTTTTCAAATCTATTTTTGTAAAAAACTTTTAGGTGCCCAGCCACTAGGACACCATGCATAGGATTTCCATTCAGGTGACGAGCTGTAGCTGTTTGTGGAAGTTACAGGGCCTTACTAGTAGACGCTTCTTTTTTCTTGACTCTATTCAGTTTTCATCATTTGTAAGGCATGTCGCCCATTTCTATTAGAGACATTCCATATTTCGGTTATTCAGATTGTTGGCATGTAATTAATTCAGGATATACTGTTTTATTGATTTCAGTGGTGGGATTGTTGTGAGGAGTTTTCCTCCGGACTTATTATCATATGTTGGTTGCTTTATTGAGACTTTATGGTGTATGGTTATGATATTCTTTCATAATTCTTTTATTGTATGTTAATCAGACTTAATTTAAAATTTGACATCGTGCTTTTCAAATACTAGGTGGTTAGTAATGATTAAAATGTTTTCGACAGTGATGCTGTTAACTGGACCAACTTGATATTTTGTATTAATTTAATAAAGGAGTAGCTACCCGGTATTTAATTAGTCGGGGTGTCACAGGTGGTATCAGAGCATCAGGTTCTAGTGTCCTTTAGGATCTGTGCGACCTATTATGCTTCCAGCGTAACTTTCTTTGATATAGAGCCCTATGTTTAGGATTGTTGATTCCTTTAGAAAAATTTCGTTCTCCTGCTATGATGTATATGATAGCGAATCGTATTGCGATCGGGTGTACTCGTGTACCGAACAATATAGTATGTTAGGCGAAGACAGTTGGGTGAACAGCAGGAGGCAAATATATATTGAGGTTAATTGATTTATTTAAAGAAGGATGACCATAGTTGAAGTCACCGATATTATGGCACGAAAGTCCTGGATGATATAGAAGGCTAAGGCGCGACTTGAGACTTTCGGGTACATCTATAGTAGGAAGGGGGTGAAATTAGACACATCCAACAAGTTTGGGATGGGAGAGAAAGAGTTAGGTGTAACATTGAAGAGAATCAGCAGTAGCAATACTCGAAAGGCGAAGACGACATGTGCTAGCCAAACGAATGCAATGCATCCAAAGGCTTGGACATATGTCAGGATATGACCAATTGAGAGTGAAAATTTAGAGAATTTTTCCTTGACTCGTAAGAGCGGAGATTCAATGGTGAGAAACAAGAAACCCATTTAAAAGTGGAATGTGATGTCGAGAGGGTGTACACGTATGGTTTGACCATAAGTTCCTTCATCAGATGTTCAGGTTGAAAGGCGAATGTTATTCTGAACTCACATAAGAGGGCCAAACAGGGGTCAACTTGTAAGGAGAAATTTAATGTTGTAGCGAACCTTACACCGGGTGGAGAAGGTGGTATGGAGAAGAGGATGTTAAAGGGAGCAGAATCTACATACAAGAAGAATTGTTAGCTCTTATGGGGAATTCTGCTTGGATGATAAATACAGATAGTAATAATATCGCGTGGTGTAAATTTGGAGGTAAATGTTCCCTTGGGTAGGGAGATACAAAAATCGAAGATTTTTTTTTATAGAATAAGAATGGGAAAATGGTGTTGGAGAAACACCATAAGGAGGAAGACCCAACGGAGAAACCGTTAAAATAATTCGATAGCGGAATTACTACCGAGCGATGGTAATTTCAGTAAGAGAGGTGGAAAAATAGTAGTGTGTTCCTTAGGTACATCAAGCTAAGGGAACAATGGAGATAGTCTTCAGAGCTGAGACTACCAACGTCCGAGGAAAGGACCACTTTAACATGGTCAGGGTGACCGGAAATAAGTGGAGTATGTGTAGAGGTATTTTCTGTGGGGAGTGAAACTCGTGCGTTGTAAATTTTTCCCGATACAAGAGTAGGGATCAAGGTATTGTTCCTGGCGAGGGAAACAGTTATTGAAATATCCGATTTGGGACAGACATGTGTGGTAAGTCTAGGAACCATTTGAGAAGCCGGGACATTATTAGGATAGAAGTATGAGTTATATCCTCAAATGAGGATGCATATTATTTGTGGCATGAATGAGTTACTACATTTGTTACAATTGTTATTTTCACTTGAGAGTCGAGTTTAGTGAGTATATCAGTAATTTTATTATATATAAGAACATTTTCCCTGATAGTGTGGGGGTTACTTTTTATTGTCATCCGCGGAGGAATAATGGGTATATTAATAGCGGTTTATGCTTTATCGAAATTACTAGTTTTAGTGTTGTGTTATACGAGTATGATATGATCTTAATTATTGTTTTATATATATGATTATACCGATAGTGTGCTGGTATTGCAAGTTTATTGGGATTACTACATCAGGGTAGCATGTTTTGTTCTGGCGAGGCCCCATCTGTTAGAGGGTCGGGCTCGCAATTGTACTTTCGTGCATATATGTTTGTGTATATATATATATATATATATAT
The DNA here is from genome assembly GCA_949130495.1 of Sambucus nigra. Classification (NCBI taxonomy): domain Eukaryota; kingdom Viridiplantae; phylum Streptophyta; class Magnoliopsida; order Dipsacales; family Adoxaceae; genus Sambucus; species Sambucus nigra. The sequence goes on from OX422218.1 coordinate 461,375,681, forward strand.
ATATATATGTTGTGATTTCAAAGTATAATGGTCTCGGATATTTAATCCTAGTATGCGTAGGGATTTCATTATTATGAGTCGTATGTAATTGATTTACTAGTCAACAAAGAGTTAGTTGGTTTTTATAATTAACGATAGAGAGGTCGTAATAAAAAGTGCATTGTTTTATCACCCGTTAGAGATTTGGAAGTTTATACTCATAGTTGTGTGTCTGGGGACGGGAATTTGAGGGTCTCAAAATATCTCGCATGTTGTATATGAAATGTGATTTCCATCACTATAAAGAGAAAAGTGTCTTTCCGAAAGAGTTCCTTGTTTAAGTTAAATTGATAAAGGAGATGTAACTTTGTGGTTAAGAGACGGGAACATAGGGGTACGTGTTATGGACTGAGGGATTAATAAATCTCGATGACCGACAATGTTAGGTAGTAGTGTATCGGGGGGGTTCCTTGTTTGGATTTCGCTTTGCGATACACCCCACGCATGAAACTTAGTGTAAGGTTGGTAGTAAGGAAATGTGTGACCCTTCGTTCATGATTTGGATACCTCTATCGTTATGGGAGTACATAGTTATAACGGGAAGTTACAAGGAGTAAATTATGATGTACGACCATTAGAGCCAGTTGTTAGTAAATTACGATATAAGGTCAGTAGAGCCAGTGGTGTGGTGAAGAAGTACTGAAAATTTTGGTATTATTTCGGCAGGTTGAAGGATGCATTGAGGTTAAGAAGTATTTAGGATTTCAAATTTCTAGGTGATTTAGAACGCCCAAGTGGTATGGCCACGTTGGAAATACTAGAGCAATAAATAGTTTGGAATACGTATAGCGTATATGATGTGTAATGCCATATGCATGGGTTATAAAAGCTGTAGATATTTTGGTTGACTAAAGTAGTATCGTCAGAAGAAGGGATATAGTTGGGTGAAATTATTACTGATGATGCTAGGAATTAGCACCACCAGGTGAGGTGTTTGCAAGCTCAATATATTAGTAACAATGGTGGCACAGCTATATAAAGAGATAAGAGAAGGAGGCGAGGATATGAGGAATCAATACCGGAATATGAGTGGTTCAGCCAATCTGGCCTACGTCCACTGTGAGTGTGTGAGTAATATCACTGAACAAAGGCACTAATGGCCATGGGTACAATTCACTCAAGCTCTCTCTCTCTACTGTATATTTGGACAGGGCTTTAGCTAGGGTTTTAATAACTGGATCCCTTTGCAAGGTAGGGGATGATCCCTATATATAGTGCCTTGTGGGCGCACTGTACCCCCCATGCATGCAATGAGCATGTGCGTGGTATCCTCACCAATGTGGGAATGCCATCTTTCACTATCACATGTAAGCAATGATGATGAAATATTCTCCCCCATGTGGAGAATAATCTTGTTGCAACTGATTTGTGCCCAGGTGTCCTTATCCAAATGTCAACAGATGCTCGGCAGTGATGTTGGTGAATGACCTCGGCCTGGGAGAGGCCGAGCTGTAAAGCTTGATGTCCGTCCAATCCGAATAATGTCATAAGGAGACTCGGCCTGATCTCAGCCGAGACATTATGCTGGGTCGGCCCCAGCCGAGGTAGGGATAGTCCCATACCGGTGATTATTAATGCTTCTGTTCACCTCGGCCCAAGTCGAGGTGAGACTATTTGTCTATTGAAGGTGATTAGGGCTCCTTGTCACCTCGGTATGTTTTCGGCCGAGGTTGCTATTACCAGGTGCTTGAGGATGCCCGTGATGCGCGTAGTGCCCCCTTGGCTGTGTAGATGGTAGTGTCGGCCAGAGCTGAGGTATGTCTAGTCGAGGGATGATATCGTGGGCCCCTTCCCCTCAGGGTCGATCAATGTCTCGGCCATCATCTTGGCCGAGGTAGGTATCTTTGGGCCGAGGTTATACTTGGGCATATCAATCACCCCCAGCCCTTAGTCACATGCGAGAGCAAGTGGCTAGGGGATTTCTTCACCTCCGAGGCCTGTTCGTCCCAAGGTTAACACCTGCGTAACACCTATCCCAGGCTAAGGCTTGCCGACCTGTCTTGCGTGCGCTGTCAACTGTCCCTTGGGTTTCCCAAGGCAATGATGGGCCTTGGGATGTGTGCCCAAGTATTTAAGGGTTAACCCTTTCTTCTTTTTTCTTCTTTCTCTTTTCTTTCCCGCGCATGCTGCTTCTTGCAATTTCTCTCTCTAGAGCATCTTCAACCCAGCACCCTTTCTGCAGAAGGTTTCTCGTAGGTTCCTTGTGGAATCTCTTCATTTCGTCCATCCACTCATCTTCAGGTACCTCTCCCCTTCCATTTCCTTTGTTTTTAGCATTTGGTTTGAATTTTCCGGTGAGGTTTTTGGGTTTTTCGGTGGTTCATTTGAGTTTTTTGGCGAGCTTCATCAATTCAGGTGACCTGTGTTTACTTCAAATTTCTTAGTTTGATCTTCAAACCCCTTTACTTTACAAGCCCATCGTGTTTTTAGCTTCTGGAGTTTTTCTTAAGTTTAGGGTCATTCCAAGTCTTGGGTCGTCCTCTGATGCTCAGACCCCTGTACAAGCTTTTTAAGGACTTCCCTTCTCTTAGAGAGAAGACCTTAGAGAAAATTAGGCAAATAGAGAGAGCTCAGGAAGAAGCTCGTAGGTCACAGGAATTTCCTATCAGACCCCTCTTTTCCCCTCCTCTTAAGGTGGTATACCCTGATCCTCCTGAGAATTTTTATCAGACAGACGTCTCTGCTAACCGATTGCCGATGTCTGAGTCTGAGTCTTTTACCTCAGACCCCATGTCTGTGGACTCTTTCCAAGAAGCCATGGACTTCACACCTCGGACTGGTCAGGACCAAAACCATGCTGAGGTCTCTAGTCGCGTCTCGTCCCAAAATGGCACAAGTACCTCAAGTTCTTCTTCGAAGGTTGAACTTGTTGAGCCAAGTGTGGCTGTGCCTCCCATTCTAAATGCTATCCCTCTATCGGCCGTTACCGGGGCCGAGTTTGCTGAGAGGTTCCCTGGTCACACGTCCACGTCTACTCCAGACGACGTTGAGGTTGATGATGATGATGATGATGATGGTGAGAGTGAAGTTGACACCTCTGAGGCGGACGAGTACGAGAGCACAGTCACTGAGGTGGATCTTTTGCACTTCAGATACTTATACTCCATCAGTCCCTCAATCAAATTGAGGAGACCTCTGAGGGAAGAGAGGGCCTACCACGGCCGAGATGGAGAGATCTGCTTGTATGAGCAGATGTTTAAGTTAGGGTTTCGTCTACCCATTCACCCTGTCATTAGGTCCATTCTTTCCTTCATCAACTTGGCCCCTTCACAGCTCTCTCCCAATGCTTGGAGAGTTATTATAGGGGCCATTGTCTTATGGAGGGTACTCCACCACTCTAACCTCCCGGTTCAGGTCTTTGTTGGTTGTTACGTCCCTACCTCGGCTAAAAATCATTCGAGCTACTATCACTTCGTAGCTCGGAGGCCTGAGAAGAAGATGCTCCTGGTCACTCAGACCTCAAACCACAATTGGAAACCCCCGGTATTTTTTTGCTTTAGGGCCATGGGAATTTGGCTCATCTGTTCCCTCTTCCATCTTTGAGCCGAGGGTACCCCTCAGATGGGGTAAGGTCACCATGTCTGCCAGGGCCGATCCTGGCCTAAGTCTTCAGAACGGCAAAAAGCTGAAGGCCCTGCAAGACCAACGGGCACATGGTCTGTTCGTAAAGTTCGAACATCTGCTGACCCCTCACTATCTCTTGGGGACGAGCCTAGGTGTAAGCCCCCTTGTTGACTTTGGTAAGGATTTTTCTTTTTGTTCCAAGTCTAACCTCTGATCATTCATGTTTGATTTCTGACTCTTATCTTTTCACTTTTGCAGAGAGACCTCCAGGTGTCCCGGACGAGTTGTGGGAGATGGCAGCTCCGAGTTTAGCTAGACTTGCAAAGAGGACTGGTTTGAACGGTCCTCCTCCAGCTCCTTCAACATCTAAGTCCAAGAAGAGGGCCCCTGATGTCCCGGCCTCTGAGGATCAGAGGCCGACCTCCATGAAAAGGAATACCTCAGACGTTGCGATCCCTATCACAGCCGACACCTTGTCGGCTCGTCTGGACCAGCTGAAACTTTCCGACAGCGTGGTCGGCGACAACCGATAGGCCATGGATGCCCTTGACAACATGATGACCGAGGATGACAAGAGTTTTTACAGGGCCATGGACACTTCCATGCTTGTTGAGTTCGGCCTCCACAGGGTCGCCCAGGTATGACTTATTCCTTTTGTCCATAATTTTTCAAGTGCAACGTCTGATGTCACCCCCATCTAACCTCTTCATTATCTGCGCAGGGTGCCATTGCCATGTACCAGCTATCCAACTGGGCCATGAGGAAGCTGCCTCTAATTCAGAAGGGGCAGGAGGCTGAGAAGGTTGAGAGCACGCTGAAGGCCGAGGTTGACCGTCTGAGGTCAGAGTCGCAGAATGCCGAGACCAAGGCCCAGATCTCTGAAAATAAGGCCCAGGGACTGGAAAAAGATATCTTTGCACTCGTCCAAAGCCATGCCAAGGCCCTGTAGGATAAGGACGATGCCCTGCAGAGGAAGGTCAGTGCTGCTGTGAAGGCCGCCCTTGAGGATGCCTCGGAGAAAATAATTGCTGATTACAAAGTCTTTGAGGAGTTCGTAGGTTTTGGTTTTGAATACCTCGAAAGAGGTATTAAAGCCACCACCAAATGGGCCGAGTCAGGGAGAAGGAGGTTGGCACTATAAAGGCCTCCGACTTTGTTGGCCTCGGCTTCGCCGACCCTCAATTTGCCCAGGCCCTGCAAGAGATAGAAGACGAGGCTGCTGCCCCTGGTCAGACTGCTACTCTGGAAGGGACTGATCTGGGAGGAACTGACCCTGCTGATGATGTGGTTGAGGTGACCAATGCTGAACAGGTCAACCCAGCCGAGACTTCAAATGTTCCTCCCTCAGATGTTTAACTTGGCCTTGTATTTTGTATTTTTTGACTTGTAATTCTGAACTTGTAATTCTGAACTTGTAATTTATCAGACATCTGACTGTTATGTAACCTCTTCTTTTATTGAATGCCAATTTTTTCCTTTATCTTGACCTCTGAATGTATTTGAATGCTATATGATCTCTGAAGTCATTACTTAATACGATGATGTCATAACAATCTTCACTAAATTAATGATATTGTCTAAGGTTCTCTACCCTAGGTGTCTGAGCTCAGACCTCGTCACCACATAGTGATGTTATGAGGGTCTGAGGTCATCACCTAAAAGGTTAAGCCTCATAATAAATATCACCAAGTTAATGATGTTAAGGGTCTGAGGTCGTCTAACCCAGGTGTCTGAGCTTAGACCTCGTCACCACAGAGTGATGTTATGAGGGTCTGAGGTCATCACCTAAGAGGTTAGCCTCATAATAAATATCACCAAATTAATGATTTTAAGGGTCTGAGGTCATCTAACCCAGGTGTCTGAGATCAGACCTCGTCACCACCGAGTGATGTTCTGAGGGTCTGAGGTCATTACCTAAGAGGTTAGCCTCATAATAAGTATCACCAAATTAATGATGTTAAGGGTCTGAGGTCATCTAACCCAGGTGTCTGAGCTCAGACCTCGTCACCACCGAGTGATGTTCTGAGGGTCTGAGGTCATTACCTAAGAGGTTAGCCTCATAATAAATATCACCAAATTAATGATGTTAAGGTCTGAGGTCTCTAACCCAGGTGTCTGAGCTCAGACCTCGTCACCACCGAATGATGTTCTGAGGGTCTGAGGTCATTACCTAAGAGGTTAGCCTCATAATAACTATCACCAAATTAATGATGTTGAGGGTCTGAGGTTATCTAACCCAGGTGTCTAAGCTCAGACCTCGTCACCACCGAGTGATGTTCTGAGGGTCTGAGGTCATTACCTAAGAGGTTAGCCTCATAATAAATATCACCAAATTAATGATGTTAAGGGTCTGAGGTCATCTAACCCAGATGTCTGAGCTCAGACTTCGTCACCACAGAGTGATGTTATAAGGGTCTGAGGTCATCACCTAAGAGGTTAGCCTCATAATAAGCTTCTGGTCTTAAAGAACGAAATAAGAACTTGATATGGAAACTGATCTTTATTAATAACCTCTTCTCGATAAGACGGTATATTTACAAATTACAAATCCTATGCAACATCATATGAAATATCTCTTCAGGTGGTCAGCATTCCACGGGTTGGTGAGAGGTTCTCCCTTTAGGTTCTCTAGCCTATACGTGCCAGGCACAACCTCTTCCGTTACTTTGTAGGGGCCATACCAGTTCAGGTGTAGCTTGTTTGTCTTCTGTAGGGTCTTCTTAAGCACTAGGTCTCCCACCGCAATGGGTCTTGACTTCACCCTTTGATTGTAGAATCTTGCTGCCCTCTGCTGATAGGCTTCTTTCCTGACCTCTGCGTCTTCTCTTCTCTCTTCAATGAGATCCAGGTCTAGCCTTCTCTTCTCTCCATTGCTATCGGGGTCGTAGGTCTGAATCCGATGAGTTGGCAGTCCTAACTCCGTTGGTATGACTGCCTCTGAGCCATGTGCCAACATGAATGGGGTTTCTCCCGTGGGTGTCCTTGTCGTAGTTTTGTAATCCCATAGCACGGCGTAAACCTCTTATATCCATCTCCCCTTTGCGTCTTCTAACCTCTTTTTGATTCCATCCAAGATGGTCCTGTTCGTGACCTCGGTCTGGCCATTTGCTTGAAGTCGACCAGGAGATGAGAAGAACTATCTGATCCCCATACATTGGCAATACTTCTCCAAGGAGGCATTCTTGAACTGGGTCCCGTTGTCCGAGATGAGCGTGTTCGGTAGGCCATATCTACATATGATGTTCTTCCAGATGAATCGGAAGGTCTTCTGTTCTTTAATGGTTATCATTGGCTCTGCCTCTACCCATTTTGAAAAGTAGTCAATGGCAACTATCAAGAATCTATAGTTATTGACTGCTCTTGGCAAAGGTCTTACTAAGTCAATTCCCCATACCGCAAATGTCCATGGAGAAGAGATCGACGTCATAGGCTGATGAGGTTGGTGAGGGATGGTGGCGAACCTTTGACATTTGTCGCACCTCTTCACATAATCTGCGGCGTCCTTAGACAGGGTAGGTTACCAGTATCCCTGAGTGATGATCCTCTTAGCCAAGGGTCTTCCCCCAATGTGGCTAGAGCAAGAACCCTCATGAATCTCCCTTAAGACCTGGGGCACTTCCGCAGGGTGCACACATCTAAGGAGAGGCAGTAGAAACCCCTTTTTGTGCAAGACGTCTCCTATTAATGAGAACGTTGCAGCCCTGTAACTCAACTTTCTTCTCTCCATCCTGGACTCAGGTAGCTCCCCCTCTTTTAGGTATCTGACAAGCGGGTCAATCCACGAGTCTCCCAGGTTTACATTGTGACAAGGGTTACATACCTCATCCTCCTCAATACTTGTCTTTCCTAAGACTTCAATTGGGATGGTTCTTCCCAAGTCCATCTTCATTGCTTAGGCCAGTCTTGCCAATGCATCGGCGTGGTTGTTGCTCAGTCGAGGTACTTTCGTCAGCTTTGCCTCTTCAAAATACTCTAGCAACCCTCTTACCTTCTTCACGTATTTGGCCATCCTTTCATCTTTGGCCTCGTATGCCCCCAGTACTTGATTGATAACCAATATTGAGTCGCTATGAAGCAGGAGTCGCTTTACCCGAAGAGTGGTTGCCAATAAGAGACCTGCTATCATGGCCTCATACTCAGATTCATTGTTGGAGGCCTTGAAGTTGAATCTCAAGGAGTACTCAATGTTGGCGCCATCTGGAGCTGAGAGTACTAGCCCCGCGCCGCTTCCATTGTCACAAGAAGAGCCATCAACGAAGAGGTTCCATACGCCTGTATCTGATGAGAAGACCCCTTCTCTCATAACCCCCTTTTCAAAGAGGTATCGATCCTCTTCGTTTTCTTTTATTCTCATCCGAGCTTGGCCTGGGATAACCTCTTCTCAGCCTCAGAAGATGTACGGGGCAGTCTTTTCCGAATCTCGGAAGACATTTCAGTTCATCTCTTCGTCGCCATCCAAGCCCTTCTCTGTCTCGGCCTCTTCCCAAGTGAATTTTGCGACAAAGTCTGCCAGGGCCTGCCCCTTGATGGCTATCCTGGGCTGGTAGGTAAGATCATACTCTCCTAGCTCGATGGCCCAGGTCATCAATTTTTCGGACTTCTCAGGCTTTGTGTAGAACCTTTCGTAGTGGTGAGTCGGTGAGGACTATCATGGAGTGAGCTTGAAAGTAAGGCTTCATCTTCCTTGAGGCATGTATCAGGGCATAAGACAACTTCTCCATCCAGGGATAGTTTTGTTCAGACCCTTGAAGGGCCTTACTATTGAAGTACACAGGTTTTTGAACCCCATCCTCTTCCCGTATGATGGCCGCGCTAATGGCTGACTCAAAGATTGCCAGGTACACAAACAACCTCTCCCCCGCGATGGGCCGGGACAGCAGCAAGGGAGACCCCAAGTAGGACTTAAGTTGATCAAAGGACTTTTCGCACTCTTCGTCCCACTGGAAGACCTTTCTCAGAACTTTAATGAACGAAAGACACTTGTCCGTGGCTCTGGAAACAAACCTGTTCAGGGCCGCCACCCTTCCAGTGAGTCTCTGAACGTCCTTGATACTCCTAGGAGTCTTCATGTCGAGTAATGACTTGATTTTCTCCGGGTTTTCTTCAATCCCCCTCTGATTAACGATGAACCCCAAGAACTTCCTGGCTCTTACCCCGAAGACACATTTCTCCGGGTTGAGCTTCATTCTGTAGGAGTCCATGACATCAAAGGTCTTCTCAAGGTCCGCTACGTGAGTACATGCTTTTAGGCTCTTCGTTAGCATATCATTCACATGCACCTCCATGGTCTTACCTATCTGCTCCTCGAACATCTTATTAACAAGACGTTGATAGGTCGCACCCGCATTTTTCAAACCAAAGGGCATCACCTTGTAACAGTACGTCCCCTTGTCAGTAATGAAGGCTGTCTTCTCCGAGTCTTTGGTATCCATGAAGATTTGGTTATAACCTGAATAAGCATCCATGAAACTCATAAGCTCGTGCCCTGTCGTTGCATCCACCATCTGGTCTATCCTGGCTAAGGGATAGATGTCCTTCGGGCAAGACCTATTCAGGTCTATGAAATCTACACACATCCGCCACTTTCCATTGGCCTTAGGCACGATGACAGCATTTGAGAGCCACTCTGGATAAGTAACCTCTCTTATGAACTTGGCCTCTTCCAACTTTTTCACCTCTTCCCGGATGACCTCATAATTCTCTCTGGAGTAAATCCTTCGCCTCTGTTTAATAGGCCTAGCATCTCCGTCCACGTTGAGCTTGTGAGTCATGATCTCAGGGTCGATGCCAGGCATGTCTGCATGACTCCACGCGATGACGCTCTGCCTCCTCCTAAGGAAGTTTATCAGCTCATCCTTGATCCCTTGCTCCAGGGCTTTGCCGACCTGGATGGTTTTTTCTGGCTCGTCCTCATTAAGGACGATGGATTCTACCTTTTGACAGGCTCGCCCTTCTTTAATTTTGTTTCGTCTCTGGGATCAAGAGTGTCAATGCTGTAAGTGGCGGTTGCTCTCTTATGGGCCTCTCGCTCTTCGACCGAGTTGAAATAACACTCACGCGCCGTGGTGTGGTCCCCTTGCACTTCCCCTAACCCATAAGGAGTCGGGAATTTTAGCATCTGGTGGACCGTTGACGGCACGGCTTCAAACTCTTTGAGGGCCACTCTTCCAATGATGAGGTTGTAGGCCGAGAAGACATTTTCGTCCATGACAAAAAAATTTATCTTCTTGGTCAGCCTCTTAGGCCATTCATCTCCCATCCGCACATCCATTTCATACATGCCCAATGGGTGTACCTTCTCACCACTGAACCCTATCAATGGGTGATGGTAGGGCACCAGCCTTGCCCTGCTAAGACCTAAGCTCCTGAAACAAGGCCAGAACATCACATCTGCCGAGCTTACCCCATCTATGAGGATTCTCCCTACATCGCACCAATGCACCCTTGTTGTTATGACTAAAGGGTCATCATGGGGGGCTAAGATACCCTTGAAGTCGAGTCTGGAGAACCCCACTACAAGGGTGTCCATGTCCACCTTCTTCCTCTTCTGCACTGCGTCAGAAGACGTTAGATTCACAACCTCAGGTTTGACCACTGACTTGGCCTCCGCTACATGAGCTTTCCTATCGGCTCCTGCGAATCCCCCACATATGGTGTTAGCACCAAAGGATATCATCCCCACCCTCTTCACTAGGGTGTTGTCATCCTTAGGTGGGAGATCCGGGTCATCTCCATCATCACCCTCTGAATCATCATGCATTCTAGCCGGGACATCACCTCGGCACCTATCATCTCTTTTCTTCCTAGGGTCTTCTCTTCCACCCTTTGGTGCCTTGCCATCCACATACTTTCTTAGCTTCCCGGATTTTAGCATCTTCTCAATCTCATCCTTCAGAGAAAATCATCTATCTGTGACATGGCTGTGATCCTGATGGAACTCACACCAGAGGTTTTTATTCCTCTTATGTGGTGGGGCCTTCAATTTCTCTGGCCACCTCAGAGTCCGGTCAGTCTTGATCTCATTAAGGATGTGCTCACAGCTCACAGTCAGAGGAGTGTAATGAGAGAACTTGTCATCTGCTGACCTCTTCTTCCCCTCTTTCTTAACCTGGGACCTCCCAGTGCTACTACGGTTCTCCTCCTCGTATTTGGCGGCCATTGCCTCTTCTTCATTCATCACTTTCCCCACGATGGACAATATCTCTGCCATAGACTTGGGGGGATCTTCCGCCAGCTTCCACAATAGCTTCCCCTTCTGGAGGCCTCCTATCAGGGCAGTCATGGATATGCTCTCCTCGTAATCCTCTACCTCCAGCTTCTCCTTGTTAAATCTTGCTATATAGTCTCTTAGGCTTTCTCCCTTAGCCTGTTTGACATATAGGGGGTGGGTAGTCTTCTTCTGTGGTCTTACCCCAAAGCAGAAGTTGTGAATGAACTGCTCTGCTAGGCCTTTAAAGTTATCGATCGAGTTCTTCAGAAGAGAGGTGAACCAGTTGTGCGTTGCCCCTGTCAAGGTTCCTGAGAAGGCCCTGCACTTCATCTCATGAGGTATCGAGTAAATATCTTCCGCCGACTGATACATCTCGATATGGTGCACTGGGTTAGTGCTGCCGTCATACTTAGGAGTCACGGTAGGAGGCTTGAATTTAGCTGGGGTTGGGAACCCCACTATCCCAGCTACAAACGGGGAGCCCTCCGAGTAGCCCCTCTGTAGGGGGTCCCTGCTCTTTATGAGGTCCCCTATCTTCTCCTCGAGACATTGGATTGAGTCATTCCAGGGTCTTCTCTCTTCAGTTAGGCCGAGGTTATCCCCTGCCACCTCCCGACGATGGACAGAGGGTTCCCCAGCCACAACACGCTGACTATTGACTTCTTCCTGCTCCCTGGCTCTTCTCTCCACGGGTCGGCCTTGATCTGGCCGAGCCTGCCTATTCCCTCTTTGAGAGCCTTCTGCGCTCCTTGACCTCGATAGCCTGTGCCTCAGGTCATTGACTGGGCCTAGCCTCTCGAAGGCCGACCCTCTGCTCAACCTGTTAAAGGCCGACCCTCTCTGCTGGGCCTCATCTCTTCCTCGGTCGATACATCCTTAACTCTGCCTATCAAAGGATGACCCTCTTTGTTGGGCCTCGTCTCTTCTTCGGCCGACACATCCTTGGCTCTGCCTAAGGGGTCGTACGGTGTTATCTGACACCTCATACGGCTCCCAGCAGTCTTCTGGGGCCTCTTCGGCTTCTAGGTCATCATACATGTCCTCTGGGCAAGGGTTTCCTTGCCTCCCCAGGCGCAAGCACCTAGGGTCAGCAACGTCCCTCCTCCGCTGGGGTGCAGGTTGATCCTTCATGGGCACCTGGGGTGGTCCCCTGGCATCGGGATGAGGCTGAACTGCCGCCGGAGTTATCATGTCCGGGGAGACTCCAGGTGGCCTCATCACCATTGTTTGGATGAGCTGAGAAAATTGCTCCTTCATGGCTTTTTGTGTTGCAGCTAAAGATTTCAAAGCTGTTGCCACCTCCGCCATTTCGGATTGGGGAGGAGCCTGACTGGAGCTAGCCCCTCCACCTCCGGGTGGCAGAAGAGGCGGTGGTAACTCTGGTGCCATGTGTTGATAATAAAGAGCTTGAACAGTAAGTGAGCTTGATACCTTAAAGGACCCCTTTCAATGGTAAAACAGCTCCACACAAGGGTTGGTTCCTGGTTCACCACCAGAGTCTCCGGTGAGGTAAAGCAGAAAAAAAGGAAGAGATAGCCTCTCGCTTCCCACAGATGGCGCCAAAATGATGATGCTAAGAATTAGCACCACCAGGTGAGGTGTTTGCAGGCTCAATATATTAGTAACAATGGTGGCACAACTATATAAAGAGATAAGAGAACGAGGTGAGGATATGAGGAATCAATACCGGAATATGAGTGGTTCAGCCAATCTGGCCTACGTCCATTGTGAGTGTGTGATTAATATCACTGAACAAAGTCACTAATGGCCATGGGTACAATTCACTCAAGCTCTCTCTCTCTACTGTATATTTGGACAGGGCTTTAGCTAGGGTTTTAATAACTGGATCCCTTTGCAAGGTAGGGGATGATCCCTATATATAGTGCCTAGTGGGCGCACTGTACCCCCCATGCATGCAATGAGCATGTGCGTGGTATCCTCACCAATGTGGGAATGCCATCTGTCACTGTCACATGTAAGCAATGATGATGAAATATTCTCCCCCATGTGGAGAATAATCTTGTTGCAACTGATTTGTGCCCAGGTGTCCTTATCCAAATGTCAACAGATGCTCGACAGTGATGTTGGTGAATGACCTCGGTCTGGGAGAGGCCGAGCTGTAAAGCTTAATGTCCGTCCAATCCGAATAATGTCATGAGGAGTCTCGGCCTGATCTCAGCCGAGACATTATGCTGGGTCGGCCCCAGCCGAGGTAGGGATAGTCCCATATCGATGATTATTAATGCTACTGGTCACCTCGGCCCAAGCCGAGGTGAGACTATTTGTCTATTGAAGGTGATTAGGGCTCCTAGTCACCTCGGTCTGCTATCGGTCGAGGTTGCTATTCCCAGGTGCTTGAGGATGCCCGTGATGCGCGCAGTGCCCCCCTTGGCTGTGTAGATGGTAGTGTCGGCCAGAACCGAGGTATGTCTGGCCGAGGGATGATATCGTGGGCTCCTTCCCCTCAGGGTCGATCAATGTCTCGACCATCATCTTGGCCGAGGTAGGTATCTCTGGGCCGAGGTTATACTTGGGCATATCAATTACTTATAGGATTTAGCGTCGTAAAAGAAGGTGTTAATGAGTATACTTGCATGTAATCAGTGTAGCACGTCCGAATGTAGTGAAAAAGCAATGGAAAGCCATTTAATAAGGGGATATCTCTTGAGAAGGCAAATATTTAATTATTATGTGCAATTTGGAGTAGAGTTCCGACTAATCAAATGTTGTGGGTGACTCAAGAGTAAATAGAGTGAGAATGTTAATAAGGTATAAGGAGTCTGGATTTTCAAAAAGGGGTGAGAAAGTGTAAGGGTCGAAACTTTGGCATACGCCAAGAGAAGCAGAGGATTGTTAAGTATCACTTAACGGGAAGGAACATTTACAAGAAAGTCAGCATTTAAAGGGGTGTAGTAAGTGGTAGAACGGTTGGGTGTTAGATGATTAACAAATTAATTTTGTATCCAACCGATGATTCCAGGGATGGAAGATTCAAGTTAGTAAATTCCTTGAGGGGTAACAAATTCCTTCAAATACGTGAGTCATGTTGTTCAGAAGGAGACAAATTGTTATATACTTGAATGATTTACACTATTAGATAGTGAACACGCTGGTACGTGGTTCGACGTAGTATTATTTAGAACTGGGATGAAATCCCCGAAATCCACATTCAGGTGGGGTGACAATAAGTAGTGGGAAATAACGATTCAAACTGAGGGTTGTATCACCTATAATTCGAGGTACAGGCGCAAGGTGACTAACGACTGATGGATTGTATGAAAGAAATTTTGGGATTCATTGCGATATTTTCAATTCCAAATCGGGTATAACTAGTGAGGTATATTGTAGTCACGAGGAGGAGATATTACCTAATGGTAGAGTTGGGGGAAAAGCACCCGTGTCTATTTATGATGGACAAGGTGCTTACAAAGGTTTGTGTGACACCAACAGGCTGAAGTGGTTTTCCCTTGTGTAAAAGTCACAACGTCGGGATATTTCAATGAATGGACAAGCGTAGTCAGATGTGTTATTGATTCATCCCAGGATGGGAGTTTGGTATTTTGATAAACGCGGGAGTTAGTAGTGAGGTGAGGACTCACAATACTAATAAAAATAATGCGGCTAATGATGTATAGGCTATTTTTATTCGAATGTTGTTTAATAAGAGCACAACGTGAGATGCATTTATCGAAGATTATTCTAATAAGGTATCAAGTATGTTAAACAAGCTTATTGTGAAGCGAGGGATTTAGTGATTTGGGCTTTTCTTTATAATTGTTTTGAATACTGGAGGATACCTAATTTTTCCAGGTGTGCCTTACTTATCCGAATTTCGGGATGAAATTCTGTTATTAGGGGGGAAATATGTAATACCCTGTACTTTAATGGATATTTATTTATGGGATTAATTAAATTAAATGGGAATTAATTGAGAATTAATCCGGATAAATACTAACAAGATGTGAATTGGTATTTGATTATAATGTGTATACATATGATGTGATATGAATATTGAAAATATTGAAATTGTCGCGAGATAGAAATACGGCAATTTGGAAATTTTGTCGGGACGCATATGACAGTCGCGTCAGGAAGGTAATTATTTTTTTATTAAGAAGTGAACTTTATTTTTATCAATCGAATGGTCATTTTGAGTGCGCCAACGCGTCCGGAAGGGTCGAAATAGTCAGAAAACACTAGCCGGGGGTTTAGTTTGGGTCCAGGGGCATTTTTAGGCCATACCGACATCTTAAAAGGGTAGTTTGGTATTTTTGGAATTTTGGGATTTATGACCAACGAATTTCGGGAGTTTAAAATAGGAAATTTAATGACCCACTAACCCATTACCAACACTTAAGTGATTAGAGGGCTACGGGAGTTTCATGAGAAGTTAGGAGAGGTTCCCAAAAGAGAAAACCTTAACCTCCATCTTCAACCTTCAACCTTGGGAGAAAAAGGAGAGAGCAACCTTCATCAATCCAACACCAAATTTAGAGAATAATCCGAGGCAAGTGGTTTAATTACGTTAATTTCAAGCGAATGTTTCTTTCATGCTTAGAAATTTATATAATTGCATTGTATTGGGAGATTTATAAAAACCCATAAAATTGGATTAGTAAATTCAGGTTGTGATATAGGGATTGCATGTAGAATTGTTATTGGGTGATTATACTAATAGAAATACGACTTTGATGATACAAAAACGGATTTAATAAGGGAAATTGAGGACTTTAAATTTCTAGGGTTCATACTCATAAGGGTTGGGTAAAATTGGGGATTGATGATAATTTCATGTTGTTTAGGAAGATTTGATGCTATAAATATGTTGAGGTACGACCTAAGTATGTTTAGGAATGATTAGGAACATTAAAGCACTGCTGGGATGATTTTTGGATGAGTTTTAAGAAGATGAGAATTTGGAAAAACGAGATAGGAAATTATGGGCTCGAAACTGTCATCTCGTTAGAAGACCTGCCCAGGTCATTCGAACGAGCTCGTTCGAACGAGCTTCTAACGAGGTGACAGTTTGCCTACTAACGAGTTGAATGTTCGTTAGATGCCCCTTTCGTTCGAATGAACTCTCGTTCGAACGACCTCGTTCGAACGAGTTGACAGATTGGCCTTTTTGGCCTGATTTGATTTCTAGTGTCCCGTAACCTTGTTTAATTGTAGAGATAACATTCCCTTGATGACTAATTGATATAGTTGGGATATTCGGGATATATTGAGGAGTAAAATATAGAAGAATGATTTGAACCAAATGGTATTTGTGGATTAGGACGCGTGCGACTAATCACGATGCGAGGATAATTAATGACTTAAATGCATATAAATCGGGGGCATATAATTTGTGTGACATTAATAGTTGGTATAAGAATGAGAAGTATACCACTAATAAAATATGGTAATTACTAAGATGTATGCATGCTCAGTATGTATGATTTTATGTGTATGACATACCTACCATACTTGCTATCACGGGAGGTTTGCGTTCGTTTAGGACCATCTAATCTTTGTGTGCCTACGGGGGGATATAGATTGGGACCTCGAGGACATAGGTCAGAGAAGGACTTATTGTGAAGTTAATAAGTCTGTTGATCATGGGAGCGTAGGTATGTGTCTGACCCATGTGATGTGACTGTGTTCGCCTCCATTGATTGTGATTGTTGTTATCTGAGAACGATTCCTGAGAGATTCGGAATGCGTGATCCTTATGTACGTGATGTACCGGGATGGATAGCAGAGTATGTGTGCACC
The DNA here is from genome assembly GCA_949130495.1 of Sambucus nigra. NCBI lineage: Eukaryota > Viridiplantae > Streptophyta > Magnoliopsida > Dipsacales > Adoxaceae > Sambucus > Sambucus nigra. Next base: position 461,392,251 of record OX422218.1, read on the forward strand.
GCAGCTTATTCTCGGGGTGCTAGTATTGTATATTTATGACGTGAATAATATACGGTTAAATGATGTAAACTTTCGTGTTTATATTGAGTAGTGTAATTTATCGTAATAATCGCTAAAGATAAAAAGGGATAACCTGTAGTGAATTGTATTGCTAATAATAGAGAATTCGAGAATTAAAGTAAAGATCTCTATTTAAGTGATAACATTGGGAATTCATATTGTGAATCGAGTAGATGGGTTACAACTTATGTCGGTTTAGTTAGATATAAATACCACTTGGATGGGTACTGTACGTTAGGAGTGCACGATTAGTCGAGAGGTGAGTATTTCATGTGAGAGCACGTCCTAACATGTATTTTTCATTCATTGTTTTAATGTTATTTAAGCACTTGCTATTTTTAAAATACTCTTCACTTTCGGGCTCTGACCCGTTTGCTTTCAAATCTATTTTTGTAAAAACTTTTAGGTGCCCAGCCACAAGGACACCATGCATAGGATTTTCATTAAGGTGACGAGTTGTAGCTGTTTGTGGAAGTTACAGGGCCTTACTAGTAGACGCTTCTTTTGTCTTGACTCTATTCAGTTTTCATCATTTGTAGGGCATGTCGCCCATTTCTATTAGAGACATTTCATATTTCAGTTATTCAGATTATTGGCATGTAATTAATTCAGGATATACTGTTTTATTTATTTCAGTGGTGGGATTGTTGTGAGGAGTTTTCCTCCGGACTTATTATCATTTGTTGGTTACTTTATTGAGACTTTATGGTGTATGGTTATGATATTCTTTCATAATTCTTTTATTGTATGTTAATCAGACTTAATTTAAAATTTGACATCTTACTTTTCAAATACTAGGTGGTTAGTAATGATTAAAATGTTTTCGACAGTGATGTTGTTAACTGGACCAACTTGACATTTTGTATTAATTTAATAAAGGAGTAGCTACCCGGTATTTAATTAGTCAGGGTGTCACAATGTTTGGAGAAATTCTGACAATTATAGGATTGTTCTTGAAAGATTCACATATTTAGTTTTCTAGAAAAAATATGAGATACATGATTTTAATCCAATCTCTTGATGATTCTAGGTAGGAATCTTTTTCATATGTTGCTATATCATGTGGCATGGATTATAAGAAATTTAGGAAGTTAAATAGACGTTTGATCTGTTAAAAGATGTAAAACTCGTAGGATAAATGCTGTAGAAGCTGGGCTGATATATGGACGATCGATCGATCGACCCCAGAAGCTCGAGATCGATCGATCGACCCCTGACCATCGATCAATCGACCTTCCCAAAATTGATGAACTTGTCCCTTTTTAATTCTTTATTTAATCCCAAAACTTTTAGAAATCTTTAGTGACTATTATTTGAATATAATGAGACTTAGAGAAGGGAAGTAGGATATACCTAAGACCAGAAAAATATTATTTTGGGATTGTGAATGAGGGAAAATTAACGAGTGTTTAATTAAACGAGTTATTTTGGAGAATTATAATACTTGGAGTTTAAATCGGGTATATGATAATTTAAGGTTAGGATTAGTGGTAATAGAGTCATAAATTACCAGTATAACCTTAGGTACAATTGGGATTAACCTTAAGAGAATGGATAAAGGGTTAAGAGTGAATTACGGATTATCGAGGAATAAACCTATTTAAAGTGAATTTAATTCGTAGAAATTCGGGGGTCGTGATGACATGGATTTGCAGGATGGGATTTTTACTTACTGAATTTATTTGAGGATTAAATGATCACCATCGCGCGGGTAGATAAGTTCGAAAATATATATACTTTGAGAATTAAAGTCATAATCGAAAATATATGTAGGATATTCTGGTTATAATTATATTACGTATGGGATTTAATATATGGGTTATTCGTATGCCATATGGTTATATACAGGTATGATGAATACCTATTTTATATATATATATATATATATATAGGTGAGATGATTACCTACTGTTATCATGTGGTTGTGTGAATACCTTATTGATGTCATATGTATATAGGTGGAATGTATACCTATATTATAGTTTGTTATGTGTATGACATACCTACGCTTCTTGCTATCGGGGTGGTGGTTTCGCGTTGTGGACGGTCTTATCTTTGTGCGCCCAATTGGGAGGGATTTTATTTTCGTACCCTGAGCTTAGGACCTTGGAAACGTGCTATCTGAGATATGATAATTCGACGGTCAAATGGGACTGTAGGTATGTGCGTGACCCATTTGGCTGGGGAGTATGCTCTCCTCCAATATATTTATGTTATGTTATGATTTGTAAGAGATTCATAATCAATAGTCCTCTATACAGTGACATTATGTATCAGGACATGATAGCAGAGTATGCATGCACCGCAACTGTGACTGGGGAGGTGCCGTATTATTATATATATAATTAGGGTGATATTATATGTATAAACTTTGATGTAATCTATTGCGTGACATTGTAAATATAGAGATGTAATCTTCTGTGTGATATTGTAGATTAAAAATATAAATTGTGATTTAATCTACTCTGTAATGTTGTAGATAGAAGTATGATGATGCTAAGATTTAGCACCACCGGATAAGTGATAGTGAGCTCAAACAGTAGCAGCCATGGAAGCCATAGAGATGTATAAGTGTATAAGTATGCAGAAGGGGATGAGTATAAGAGGAAATAAGACAATGATGTATAGTGGCTCAGCCAATTTGGCCTACATCCACTGTGAGTGTGTGTTCCACTAAGTATGGGCACTAATGGCCTTGGATACAATGCACATAACCCTCTCTCTCTCTCTACTGCGTGTACAAGCAGAGTTTTAGCTAGGGCTACAGTTAATTGATCGATCCCCTGTAGGGTTGTAGGTGACAAGTATATATAGGTATTGGGGGGTGTAGTGTACCCCCCAAGTATGCATGGTGCATGTGAATGATGATCTAGCCAATCCCCTGTTGACACCTGCAGATGCTAAATGATGACATAATATTCCCTCACGTGAGGGTGTGATTTTGTTATAACGGTCTCCCACGTGCCATTTGAGCCTCACGCGCACTGTTACACGCGTCTCCCAAACCACGCGCTGTGATGACGTCATCCTCGGCCTATGAGCAGAGGCCGAGGGAAAAATTCCTTCCGGCAGTGAGTCTGGCCTAATTCTGACCCCGTACTGTCGGCCCCTCATAGGGTCGTTCGGATCCTGGTGAAGGATCGGCCCCTCGTAGGGTCGTCTGGAGCTTGGTGAAGGGTCGGCCCCTCATAGGGTTGTCTGGAGCTTGGTGAAGGGTCGTCCCCTCATAGGGTCGTCTGAGGGGTCGTCCGTCTGGGGCAATCTTCAATCAGGACGAGGATATAAACGGGTATATCAATCACCCCCCAGCGATTAGCCATAGGTGCCATTGAGATGGCTGAGGGATAGTGTTGTAATTGAGATGCGTGTATAATCAGTTAGGTGAGTGACACCTGGGCAGATACTCATTATAGTTCCAGTTTCCAAGGCATGGCAGCTGCACACTTTTCTTGGGGCTTTGTGCCCTAATGATGCCTTCCTCGTGGGCTGTGTCCTGCTTGGTCAACGGTCCCACTCATTACTAAGGTATTTAAGAGATTTTTGAACTCTCTCTCTCTTCTTCTTCTTCTTCGCGCCCAAGCTCTCTCTCTCTAGCCTTTTACCAGTTTTCATCGCCATTTCTGCAGCCTTCAATCCTTCAAGCTTAGCAATGTTCTTGCTCACTCTTCATCAGGTAATCTTTTTCCCTCAGCGCTCTCATTTACCTTCATTTCTGTTTGCTTTTTAGGCTCGTAGGGCTGCATTTTCTTTGGGTTGTCTCATAGCTTTTTCCAGTGTCTTCTCCGCCAACTGTTTCTTGAATGTTCTTGAGTGTTCTTGAGTGAAAACCATCAATTCCCTTTCTAATTCAAAAGTCTAATTTGGTCAACTGCAAACTTATTTGTAGTTAAGTTCCCCAAATTTCTCCAAGTGTAGGGTCTTCCCTTTTAATGCTTAGGAGGCTTTATAGTTTAGCATCTGAATTCCCATCCTTGAGAGAGAAGCTCTTTGCAGAGATCAGACGAGTATAGGAAGAGGAAGAGAGGAGACGAGGGGCCGACCCTAATTGGGTATGACCCATCTTTCCCATTCCTCTTGCCACCATAAAACCATTTGAACCGTCTGAGACTTGTGGGTCGTCCGCTCGTCCAGCCGAGAGTCATTCAAGTGAGATGGACGAGAGAGCATCCTCGTCAACTGGCACTGGAACTCCCGGTAGGAGAGAGTTATCTGACCTAAGCCCAGGCCGAGAGGCCGAGGGTATGGTCCCCTCCGAGGCTGTCCCTGTGACAACCCTATCTCCCCATGCCTTTCAGATGGCCTTTCCCCAGGGACCTCTGGAAGATAATGAGGCCGAGGGAGAGGGGACTGAGGACGAGGGCTATGATACAGACGACCAGATTAATACCTCCCATGCCTCGTCCTATATCTCCTCTGTCAGGGACCGCGACCTCTTGATATGGAGGCATGCCTATAGGGTGACCCCCAGCATAACTATGAGGGTTCCCTCTGAGTCTGAGAGGGTTTTTGATTGTGAAGAGGGAGAGGTTGCAGTTTATGAACAGATGTTCAAGGTTGGAGTCAGATTCCCTCGGCATCCTGCCATCGTAGATATCCTGTCTGCCCTTGGTGTTACCCCCTCTCAACTTCCTCCCAACTCTTGGAGGACGATCCTGGGCTACATCTCCTCGTGGAAGAATGCTTTCACCGACGAGCCCTCGTCCGACCTATTCTTGGGCTGCTACAATATCACCTCCTCGTCTAAACATCCTAGATACTATCATCTGGGGGCGAGGAGGTCTGAGAAGAAACTCCTCCACATGGCGCAGACTTCCAACCACGATTGGAAAAAGAGATTCTTCTTTATCTCTAGAGAGTGGGAGTTCACCGCCGATGGTCCGAGGGTACCCAGGAGATGGTCTAATACTTCAATGAAGGCCAGGCCAGACCCTGGACTTAGTCTAGAGGAGAAGGACATCGTGGAGTATCTGAGGGGCCGAGGGAGAGAGGGTGAGCTTGCAAAATTTGAAGACTTGATGACCCCCCGGTTCCTCAAAGAAGCTGGTTTGAGGGTCAGCCCTCTGACAGAACTATGTGAGTTATACTGAACGTTATCCATTCTTTACTTATTTTTGAAGTGTTTCCTCTTTATCTCTGCATTTTTCTGACGTGTCATCCTCTTATCAGATCGCCCTATAGGTATATCAGATCGACTTTGGGAAATGACTGCTCCGAGTCAGCTGTCTGGTCTGAGCAAGAAGAAAGGGAAAGAGCCTCAGCAGGCTCCAAGGAAGACGAGGGCCGCCGGGCCGACGGTAGTGGAGCCGACCACCGATAGCAATAAAAGAAAGGAGCCTAAGGCCCCTATTGACCCTCAGCCTGATTCTCGGATGAGGGCCAGGGTCGAAGCCTCTGAGGGGACGACCTTTTCATCCAGCATGGGGGCCTTCTGGTCTCAAAACCTGGCACATCTGAGGGTCGAGCCCTCATCACTCATTGCAAACTTGAGGGCAGCCAAGGCCTTAATGTTTTCTGTACCCTCGGCAACTGACTATGAGTTCTTGTCCAAAAGGCGTCCTGCCAAAGTGTACGACTATGGTCTGCATGCCCTTGCACAAGTATTGGTCTTGACCCACTTTTTAAATTTCATTCTTTCATTAACTATTTCATCGACCTCTTGACATGTGTTTATTTTTCTATGCAGTCTGTCTATGCTTTCACCTCGGCCACAAAGTGGATGGCTAAAAATCAGGCAAAGTTCCATGAGGCCGAAAGGGCCATTCAGCACAAGGCCAACCTGCTGACAGAGCTCGAGATTGCGAGGGCTGAACTCGAGAGTGCTAGGACTGAGCATGCCAGGGTCTTAGATGAGTTGACGAGGCAGCACGATGCCGACCAGCAGGCCAAGGACTTGCTCATAAAGGAGAAGGATGAGGCTTTACTCAACTTGGGGGCTCAGCACAAGGCCGATCTGGAAGCAGCTGTCAAGAAAGCCAAGGCCGATGCTGTGGAGGCCTACAAACTCTCAGACAAGTTTCAAGGCTTCGGCCTTGAATAGTTGGAGAGATCAATTAAGACGGCTTGTCGATGGGTCGTCTTAAAGTTCCCTGATGCAGTGTCGTTTGTTCGACCCTCTCTTGAAGCAGTTCATCTGGACGATCCCCTCATTGCTGAAGCCTTGTCTCAAGTGGAGTCTCAGCATGTCGAAGGCATGGGCACGTCTGAGGGTCAGCCTGTCATACTCCTAGAAGAGCCTCCCATTGATGTCGAGGTCTTTCCCTCTAATCTTGCTCAATAGGGTGGCTGTTTGTAGACGATACCCTCTTTGTGTAATCAACATTTTTGTACTTTACTTTGCAAAACACTTGATATTTTGTATAACTGGAATTTCATTAATACCATCGTCTTCTTTACTGTCTTCCATATTTGCTTCTTGTATGGTTTACTTTTTCTTTGTTAATTCCACTAACCTCTCCCTCGTCTTTCTTGAGGGTGAACAAGGGGTTATTCCCTACGTTGGCCCTCATTATAGCCGAGGAGTCAAATTACCAAACTGGTTTTTTATAAAGGTTTCCCTCGTCTTTTTTGAGGACAGTGGTGGGGTCGTTCCCTCCACTGGCCCTCATTATAGCCGAGGGATCAACTTACCAAATTAATGGTTTTTAATAAAGTCTTCCCTCGCCTTTCTTGAGGACAGTGGTGGGGTCGTCCCTTCCACTGGCCCTCATTATATCCGAGAGATCAACTTACCAAATTATTGGTTTTAATAAAGTCTTCCCTCGTCTTTCTTGAGGACAGTGGTGGGGTCGTGCCCTCCACTGGCCCTCATTATAGCCGAGGGATCAACTTACCAAATTAATGGTTTTAATAAAGTTTTCCCTCGTCTTTCTTGAGGACAGTGGTGGGGTCGTCCCTTCCACTGGCCCTCATTATAGGCGAGGGATCAACTTACCAAATTATTGGTTTTAATAAAGTCTTCCCTTGTCTTTCTTGAGGACAGTGGTGGGGTCGTCCCCTCCACTGGCCCTCATTATAGACGAGGGATCAACTTACCAAATTAATGGTTTTAATAAAGTTTTCCCTCGTCTTTCTTGAGGACAGTGGTGGGGTCGTCCCCTCCACTGGCCTTTATTATAGCCGAGGGATCAACTTACCAAATTATTGGTTTTAATAAAGTCTTCCCTCGTCTTTCTTGAGGACAGTGGTGGGGTCGTCCCCTCCACTGGCCCTCATTATAGCCAAGGGATTAACTTACCAAATTAATGGTTTTAATAAATTTTCCCTCGTCTTTCTTGAGGACAGTGGTGGGGTCGTCCCCTCCACTGGCCTTCATTATAGCCGAGGGATCAACTTACCAAATTATTGGTTTTAATAAAGTCTTTCCTCGTCTTTCTTGAGGACAGTGGTGGGGTCGTCCCCTCCACTGGCCCTCATTATAGCCGAGGGATCAACTTACCAAATTAATGGTTTTAATAAAGTTTTCCCTCGTCTTTCTTGAGGACAGTGGTGGGGTCGTCCCCTCCACTGGCCTTCATTATAGCCGAGGGATCAACTTACCATATTAATGGTTTTAATAAAGTTTTCCCTCGTCTTTCTTGAGGACAGTAGTGGGGTCGTCCCCTCCACTGGCCCTCATTATAGCCGAGGGTGGTTCTCTGTAGATGTTTCCATGCGTATTAGAACTGATAGCCACGGGATGAGGGGAAACACTGATATTTCTCATTAATTTTCAAAGTGTTTTGTTGGAGCAACTCTTATTAAAATTATGGTCTATCAAGACCTTACAACACTACTGATAGTATTTCTTCAAATGATCTGCGTTCCAGGGGTTGGAAAAAGGTTCCCCTTCTAGGTTTTCTAGTCTATAGGTCCCAGGGACGACTTCATCGATGACCCTATATGGGCCATGCCAATTAGGATGGAGCTTGTTGGGCTTTTGCTAAGTCTTCTTGAGGAGCAAGTCCCCCATTACAATAGGCCTCTGTTTCACCCTCTGATTGTAGAATCTTGCGGTCCTCTGCTGGTACGAAGCCTGCCTTATCTCAGAGTCCTCCTTCCTTTCCTCAATCAGGTCTAAGTCGAGTCTCCTCTCTTCCGCATTTTTCTGGGGGTTATACATTTGGACTCTATGCATAGGAAACTCAATTTCAGTGGGGATGATGGCTTCTGAGCCATAAGCTAGCATGAATGGGGTCTCTCCGGTAGAGGTCCTCACTTTCGTCATGTATGCCCACAGCACGACATATAACTCCTCGACCCATCTTCCTTTTGCCTCCTCAAGCCTCTTCTTGATTCCATCTAGGATTGTCCTGTTTGTAACTTCTGTTTGCCCATTGGCCTGAGGTCGGCCAGGGGTGGAGAAAAATTATTTGATACTCACCCTTTCACAGTACTTCTGTAGAGAGGTATTCTTGAACTGAGTCCCGTTATCCGATATGAGGGTGTTGGGGAGACCATATCTGCATATAATATTTTTCCAGATGAACTGAAAGGTCTTTTGCTCTGTGATCGTCACCATCGGCTCCGCTTCCACCCATTTTGAAAAATAGTCAATGTCTATGATGAGGAATCGATAATTATTGATGGCCCTAGGCAAGGGTCCTACTAGGTCAATCCCCCACACTACAAATGGCAATGGGGATGTAATGGAAGTAAGAGGCTGATGGGGATGGTGAGGGATGGTGGAAAATCTTTGACATTTGTCGCACTTTTTTACATATTCCGCTGCGTCTTTCCCCAAGGTCGGCCACCAGTACCCCTGGGTGATCACCCTCTTCGCTAAGGATTTTCCCCCTATGTGGCTTGAGCACGATCCTTTGTGCACATCTTGAAAAATGGAAGGGACTTTTGAGGGATGAACACACCTAAGTAAGGGGAGAAAAAATCCCTTTTTATACAAGGTGTCTCGGATGACAGTGATTTTTGCAACCCTGTGCCTCATCTTCTTCCTTTCTTGCCTTGCTTCTGGCATCTCACCCTCTTTAATGTATCTGATCAGAGGGTCCATCCACAAAGCTTCTTGAAAAACATTTAGGAAATTTCTAAGTGTTCCCTCAGCATCTTCAATAGTTGGCCGAAGCAAAATTTCTACTGGGACTGTCATCCTGATGTCTGTCCTCGTTGCCGAGGCCAACCTAGCAAGGGCATCACCACGGCCATTGTCGAGCCAAGGTATCCTCTTTAATTTCACTTCTCTGAAGCCCTTCAGTAATGACCTCACCTTCTCAAGGTACCTATCCATCCTCTCGTCCTTAGCCTCGTAGACTCCTAGTATCTGATTCACTACTAGCCTTGAATCACTATGGACCAAAATATGGCCGACACTAAGAGACTTGGCCAAGGAGAGGCCTGCTACCAAGGACTCATATTCAGCCTCGTTTTTGGAGGCTTTGAAGTTGAACCTCAGGGCGTATTCAACGTCTATGCCATCGGGTGCTGATAGTATCAGTCCAGCTCCACTTCCATTGTCACAAGAGGACCCGTCAGCGAAAAGGCTCCATAGAGTCTTTCCCTTAGAAAAATTTCCCTCAGAGAGGGATCCCTGTCTAAAGATGTATCGTCCCTCTTCGTTTTTAGTCACTTTCCCTCTAGCGGTGCTTGTCTCAGCCATATCTGCGGGTGTGTTAGTGGGTCTTTCTTGTTGTGTATCTGTCCCCCCGAGGGTCTCACCCTCGGCTTCATCATCTTCCCAAGTGAACTCAGCCATGAAGTCTGCTAATGCCTGCCCCTTAATGGCCGTCCTAGGCTGATACACAATGTCAAACTCCCCCAGCTCTATAGCCCAGACCATCAACCAACCTGATTTTTCTGGCTTGTGTAGGACCTGCCTAAGAGGAGAGTCGGTGAGGATGACGATTGTATGGGACTGGAAGTACGGCTTCATCTTCTTTGAGGCATGGATCAAAGCGTAGGATAACTTCTCCATCCTCGGGTATCTTTGCTCTGCCCCCTGGAGTGCCTTGCTGTTAAAATACACAGGCTTCTGTATCCCGTCTTTGTCTCTCACGATTGTTGCACTGATAGCCGACTCTGAGATGGCGAGGTATACATAAAGTCATTCACCCTGTACGGGCCATGAAAGTAGCAAGGGAGACCCTAAGTATGACTTTAGGTCCCTGAAAGCCTCATCACACTCTTCGCTCCATCGAAGGCCTTCCTAAGGATCTTGAAGAATGGCAAACACTTGTCTGTGGCCCTAGACACGAACCTGTTCAAGGCAGAAACTCTCCCTGTGAGCCTCTGAACATTTTTAATGGACTTAGGGATCTTCATTTCAACAAGGGCCTTTATCTTTTCAGGATTGGCCTCGATGCCTCTTTAATTGATAATGAACCCCAAGAACTTCCCTGCTCCAACCCCGAATACACACTTGGCCGGATTAAGCTTCATCTTGTACTTGTCCATCGTATTAAAGGTCCTTTCCAGGTCTGCCACATGACCCTCTGCCTTCAGACTCTTAGTCAGCATGTCATCTACGTAGACCTCCATAGACTTCCCAATTTGGTCTTCAAACATTTTATTTACGAGGCGCTGGTACGTTGCCCCCGCATTTTTTAGGCCAAAGGGAATGACCCTGTAACAGTATGTCCCCTTGTCGGTGATGAAGGTTGTCCTGTCCGAGTCTTCAGGGTTCATGAAGATCTGGTTATACCCTGAATAGGCATCCATAAATCTCATGAGCTCATGGCCTGCGGTGGCGTCTACCATCTGGTTAATGCGGGGGAGAGGGAATCTGTCTTTGGGACAGTGCTTGTTGAGGTCTGTGAAGTCCACGTACATTCTCCACTTCCCGTTGGCCTTTGGGACAATGACTGTATTGGACAACCATTCAGGGTAGATGACTTCTCTGATAAATTCAGCGTCTTCTAATTTTTTGACCTCGTCCCTGATGACCTCATAATTTTCTCTGGAGTAAATTCTCCTCTTCTGCTTTATCGGCTTCACTCCCTCTACCACATTGAGCTTGTGGCACATAATTTTAGGGTTAATCCCCGGCATATCTACATGACTCCAGGCGAAGACGCTTCGCCTTTTCCTCAACAGTTTAATGAGGTCTTCCTTGATGTTGGGCTTCAGAGACTTGCCGATTGGGATAGTTTTTTCCGGGTCATCATCATCGAGGATGATGGATTCTACCTCTTCCGCGGCCTCTCCTTTTTTTAGCTTCGTCTCATCCCTGGGGTCTAGGGTATCAATATTGTAAGTGGTCGTAGCCCTCTTGAGTGCCTCCCTTTCTTCAGCGGAGTTGTAGTAACATTCTCGCGCTGTCGTCTGGTCTCCCTGAACTTCCCCCACTCCGTAAGGGGTAGGAAATTTAATCATCTGATGGACCGTAGACGGCACAGCTTCAAACCCCTTGAGGGCCACACGCCCCAATATGATGTTGTAAGCCGAAAACACATATTCATCCATCACAAAGAAACTGACCTTCTTGGTGAGCCATCTTGGCCATTCGTCCCCTATCCTGACATCAGCCTCATACATTCCAAGGGGATGAACCTTCTCCCCACTAAACCCAATCAATGGATGATGGTATAGGACAAGTCTAGCATGACTGAGGCCTAAGGCTTTGAAGCATGGACAAAACATCACATCTGCAGATGAGCTTCCATCTACCAGGATCCTCGGCACCTCGCACCCATGCACCCTGGTAGTGATGACTAGAGGGTCATCATGTGGGGCTAAGAGGCCTTTGAAGTCCATTCTCGAGAATCCCACTATCAGAGTGTCCATATCAACCTTCTTCCTCTTTTCTGACTTGACCTCCAGAGAGGTCGAGTGTACTGTCTTCGTCACTGCCTTGGCCTCAGCCACATGGGATTTCCTGTCGGCGACCTCAGACCCTCCTTCTTCCAGACCCCTGGAGATCATTCCCACTCTGAGCGAGATCATATTAAGCCTCTTAACAGGGCCGTGGTCGTCTCTCGGCGGGAGGTCAGGGTCATCTTCATCATCAGAAGGGTCGTCCCCTCTTTTTTGAGGACCTTCTCTGAATGCATCACCTCGCTTCTTTCTGGGGTCATCACCTCGGCCCCTCTTGAAGGCACCTTTGTCCACGTACTTTCTGAGCTTCCCTTCCTTCAGCATCTTCTCAATCTCATCTTTCAGAGCGAAGCATTTGTCCGTTACGTGGTCGTGGTCTTGATGAAATTCACACCACAGGTTCTTATTCCTCTTGCCGGGGGGTGCCCTCAGCTTCTCAGGCCACTTCAGGGACCGATCACTCTTTATCTCATTGAGAATATGTTCACAGCCGACCGTTAGAGGGATGTAGCCAGCGAACTTGTCAGTCATGGACCTCTTCTTCCCCTCTTTGTTCTTCTTAAGGTATTTACCCCCACTAGCACTTCCTTTTTCGTCTTCATACTTTGCAGCCATCGCCTCTTCGGTGTTCATCGCCTTTCCTGCTGTCGACACCAGTTCAGTCATCGTCCTCGGAGGGTCTTCAGCTAGCTTCCATAACAGCTTCCCCTTTTGGAGTCCTCCAATCAGGGCTGTCATAGCTATGCTGTCCTCACAGTCTTCCACCTCCAGCTTCTCCTTATTGAATCTAGTTATGTAGTCCCTCAAACTCTCATTCTTCCCCTGCTTAACTTAGAGCAAGTGGGTGGTCTTCTTCTGTGGCCTCACCCCAAAGCAAAAGTTATGGATGAACAGGTCTGCCAGCTGCTTAAAGTCTTCAATGGAATTCTTCGGAAGAGATGTGTACCAGACATGCGCAGCCCTTGTCAGGGTACCAGAGAAGGCGCGACACCTCATCTTATCTGAGATAGATTATATGTCTGTCGTTGACTGATACATCTCCACATGGTGGACGGGGTTGGTGCTCCCGTCATATCTTGGGGTGACCACAGGTGGCTTGAACATTGATGGCGTGGGGAAGTTGACTATCTTCACGACGAAGGGTGAGCCTATGGTGTATCCCATCTGAAGGGGGTCTCGGATCTTCAGTATATCACCGATCTTATTCTCTAACCGTTGGATTGAGTCATTCTAGGGCCCCACAGGGTCGGCTTGGCCGATGTTATCCCCCGTCGCCTCTCTGAGGTGGACGAAGGGTTCTGCTGCGGCAGGCCTGTGTCGGCTGTTTACTTCCCTTTGACCGTCATCTCGTCCTCGGGGTCGGCCATCTGCTGCCTCCCTCCTGGACCTCGTAGCACTTCTTGATCTGGATAATTGTTCCCGCGGGTCATTTACTGGTCCTAGCCTCACAAAGGCTGACCCCCTGCTCAAGCGATCAAAAGCAGAGCCTCTCGGACGATCATCGGGGTTTGGTCTTTCGTACTTTCCTCTACTATCCTGGAGAGGTCGTACAGTATTGTTGGAGACCCCATATCGTTCCCAGCATTCTCTAGCGGCCTCTTCTCCTTCCAGATCGTCATACCTGTCCTCAGGGCAAGGGTTTCCTTGCCTCCCCAGGCGTAGACGTCGGGGGTCAGCAACATCCCTACGCCGCTGAGGGGGTGGTAGGTCTTTGCTTGGTTCCTGGGGTGGTCCCCTGGACTCATGCTATCCTGGAGCTGCTGCCGGATTAATCATCTCAGGTGAAACCCCTGGGGGTCTTAGTATGTTCTGGCTTAGGGCTGTGAACTGCTCCTGCATCATCCGCTGGCTTGCTGCCAGAGACTTTAGGGCTAATGCCACATCAGCCATCTCAGACTGAGGCAGCGGCTGACCGGAACTGGGTCTTCCCCCCTCATCCGGCGGGGGAAGTGGTGATGGTGTCATCTCAAGTGCCATGTGTTTGAGCTATGAAAAGTTGAACTGAAGAAAAGACTGGTGAGCTTGGGAACCTTTGCGGGTCTCTTTCAATGGTGAAACACCTCCTCTCAGGGGGAGTGCTGGTACACCACCAGAGTGCCCAGTGAGGTCAAGCTGTGCAAAGGGAGAGATGTCTTCTCGTTCCCACAGACGACGCCAAAATGATGCTAAGATTTAGCACCACCGGATAGGTGATAGTGAGCTCAAACAGTAGCAGCCATGGCAGCCATAGAGATGTATAAGTGTATAAGTATGCAGAATGGGATGAGTATAAGAGGAAATAAGACAATGATGTATAGTGGTTCAGCTAATTTGGCCTACATCCATTGTGAGTGTGTGTTCCACTAAGTATGGGAACTAATGGCCTTGGATACAATGGACATAACCCTCTCTCTCTCTCTACTGCGTGTACAAGCAGAGTTTTAGCTAGGGCTACAGTTAATTGATCGATCCCCTATAGGGTTGTAGGTGACAAGTATATATAGGTCTTGGGGGTGTAGTGTACCCCCCAAGTACGCATGGTGCATGTGAATGATGATCTAGACAATCCCCTATTGACACCTGTAGATGCCAAATGATGACATAATATTCTCTCACGTGAGGGTGTGATTTTGTTATAACGGTCTCCCACGTGCCATGTGAGCCTCACGCGCACTATGACACGCGTCTCCCAAACCACGCGCTGTGATGACGTCAGCCTCGGCCTATGAGCCGAGGCCGAGGGAAAAATTTCTTCCGGCAGTGAGTCTGGCCTAATTCTGACCTCGTACTGTCGGCCCCTCGTAGGGTCGTCCAAAGCCTGGTGAAGGGTCGGCCCCTCATAGGGTCGTCTGGAGCTTGGTGAAGGGTCGGCCCCTCGTAGGGTCGTCTGAGGGGTCGTCCGTCTGGAGGCAATCTTCAATCAGGTCGAGGATATAAATGGGTACATCAAAGTACATAATAAAATCTGAATTGAATTAAGTAAGTAAACACTTAATTCCAAGGTTGTAACAAGACTAGTTCATATTAAAGAGAAATGAATTTGAATAATTATATTACATATGGTATGGGAGATACAGATTTATGATATGGGTTAGAATTATGTTACTAGTTAAGAGGGAACCTTAACTCAGAAGATAATAAGATACGATAGGTGTGCACTCTAGATGAGAGGTGAGAATTCTCAAGAGAGAGCCCGAGAAACTAGCACGTATATAATAAATGCTTAATTGTAATTTTTAAGCACTTGCTATTTTCAAAACCTTTTACAATGGGGCTCTGACCCGTTTTCTTGCATATTCTCTTCTCTACTATATCTTATACAACAGGTATCCAGCGGAATGGATGCCCAGTATAGATTATGGATGTTCCAATGGATTATAGCTACTAGCAGAGATACAGATTTTGTTTAGACACTCCCTTTCTGTTGATTCACTCATCTGTAGTGTCTACTTCATTTAGGGCATGTCGCCCAGGATTCTAGAGGTTGTAATTACTTATGTAAGCATTGTGGATATCTGTTTTTAATTAATATATGTTATAATTTAACTGGAGAGTTAGTCCAGTCATATTTATTCTTGTTGTAGTTAATTCAGTTGTGATGTGTTGTTGCATATTATTATTCAGTGTCGTGGAATGGTTTTATTAAATTAAACTTGGCAAGTTTTCAACACCAACTTAATTGAGTATTAGGTGATAGAAAAATGTTTTCGACGGGGATGCTAAATATGAACCAATTGTATATTCTTATGTAATTGGGTATGGGACTGATCACCGCATTTAATTATGCGGGGTGTCACAGGTGGTATCAGAGCATCAGGTTCTAGTGTCTTTAGGATCTGTGCGGCTTACTAAGTTTCAGCATAGCGTCCTTTGATATAGATCCCTATTATTAGGATGTTGAATTCTTCTGCGTATTTCGACTTGTGTTCTCCTGCCATGAAGTATAAGAGATATAATGCTTATACGAGTTTGATTAGGCTTCATGTGCTAAAAACATTGGGACGACTAGAAAGAACCGTTAGAAGGACAACAGGAGGAGGACTCAGCCAAAGATATAGTGTATTTTGGAAAATGGTGTTGGAGATAAAAATCATCATAGTTAATAGTTGTGTCATTCTTAACTCACTTAGACCTGTATGTGAAAGGTGAGGGAGTCGGAAGAACTCTTGTGAAGGAAGAAATTTAAAGAAAATTGTGAAGGGTGAAGTGTAGTAACACCCAAGATTTAAAAATTTTCTGGTTAAAATTTTTCTAGGAAGAACAAACTTAAGTTATGGGAGCTAAACATCACATATAAAGAACATGTGTGAAGCTGGAATAAGAATTTTAGGTTTGGTTCGATAGTGAAATTGTTCATTTGATGTTTTAATCAGGATATTAATGAAATTTTAAAACTTATCTTTTATGGGTATGAAAGAGAGAAGTAACTTCTTAAAACGAACTCCTTACCCTAGGAAGAATGGGGTACATAGAAGATAAATATAGTTCATTATGTGAAAGGACTCGTGAGTGAAATACTCTAGTTTGAGTGTAAATCTGACGAAGACGACTAGGATTAATGTTACTAAGAAATTTAATGATGCTTCCAAATGAAAGGGGGCTTGAGGGGGTAGGAAACCTAGCCGAAGGGCAAGATTGAATTCAATATTGTTAATGAAACATCACCGGAAGGTGTACCCAGTAATGGACCCATTTAAAGTAACATGATTATACCCCTAATTAGTGGCAATGAAGTCATCCAAGACTAGTGTAGTCGACAATGTGTCCCATAGGACCCGTAGTACCACAAGGATATGGGGAATAGTAATTTGGAGTTAAGATAGGTAGGTCCAAGAGAAGGACGTTCAAATGGTCTGTAATGAGGAAATAGTAACGGAAATTTCCTATGTGTAGACAGAGAGACTAGTAAGTGTTAAATGTGTCCACATTCAGTAGTGAGATCGATAAATTTTGGGATTAGGCATAACAACTAGAGGAGTGAGACTTCTAGGGGAGTAATTGGTACAAGAGAATTAGGCCCAAGAAATTTATGACTCAAGGATGGTAGGTTAGATAGGACTAGTGGAGTCCTCGATAATTGTAGCATACCGTATCTTCAAGGTCGGCGGGGTCCAAGAAGAAAACGGAAGTTCGGTAAGACCATAATTGAGGCCTAGATATATTGGGTCAACGTTTCAATAATGGGTGTGTAACCACATGAGTAAAAAAAATTTCCACAACGGGTGGGTACAAGTATAGGATGAAATCCTAGATGTATAACGGGTGCAAGTGATCGTGAGAAGTGAATGTAAGGACCCTACGTGATCAGGAGAGACTACTGAAGTTTTATCCCATCCTTGTGAATAAAGGATTAATTCTAGTGACGTGGTGTGTCACAATAGACATAGATTAATTGAAAACCCTAAATTCGCATGTGAGTCGAGGTTAGTGGAAATGATAATTTTAACAGTATGGTTATAAAAGTATTTCTCGTTGATAGCGGGACATTTTGGTATCGCTCGTGATTGAGACAAGTGGGTCCTAAGAGTATTTTTTGTTATTATAATTTTCTATTGCTTTGAGTTAGCATAATTGAACTTATTATGGTAATGTGTAGTGATAAATTACCACATATTTAAACGATAGTAGATTGAGTGAAAAGACTACCGTACTAGATACTCCGATGAGAGTAAAATTAATTTTGTGCGGCGCCAACTGAAATAGGGTTGGGCCTATATTTCATGATATCATAGACCTTAGTGAGAATGTTGTCTAGTTATATATGTGAGTAGAAATTTATACTGCTGACGTGACTCAGGATATATTATGTTTTTGTCGAACAACGAGAAATAGCTCATTATACATAACGCCGAGGATTTGGGATAGTGAGAGAAACATGGTTTATCTTATTTTAGGGAATATAAGCATGGACTAGTAGACTTTTATGTCAACATACAAATTATGGGAAGGTACAGATTATGGACTGAGGGCCATTTTGGATCTCGACGACCGACTATGTTAAGTAGTAGTGTATCAGGGGGCTCCTTGTTTTGATTTTTCTTTGCGAGACATCCCACACATGAATCTAGCGAATATCGAGAGTGGGAAAGAAGTTTGGTCGATAGTACATAAGTTCATACCTTAGTCATTTTGAATATACAAATATAGATTTAGAGTTAATAATTCTATTATGACTTAAGAGTTTTCTAGTCCTAGTAACATTATGAATAAAATAATGATGTCAATGATAGAGTGATCAAGTTATGACTAGTGGGGTGATGGAGTGTAATCCTACCAAATTAGTATGCCAAGTGAGCGAAAATTGATTTAAGAAGAGTATATGTTATTTGTGCAACAATATACGGTGTATGGGCGCCCTAGGTAATTGAATCTGATATTGTTCCCCATTTTGGAGATATGGGATGAGGAAAATAAATATAGAGGTTTAGATATCGGGACTTTAATGTCCGCTCATTTATGACGATTGGAGATATAGTCGGTAGAATAATAAATGTATCAGGCCACAAATAACTTTGGTAATAGGATGTTTGGTTAGATTACTCTTGCAGCGGGCCACCTGTCTGTTGGAATTAGAGTGGACCATTCGAAACCAGCAGGGGTTTCTCCGTCCATTAGGGATTTCTAAGTAGTATTAGGAGATTATTCGTAAGGATCTTATCGCGAAGATGGTTACGATCCAATATGGGTGATAGTGGATTAGTTGACTAAAGTAAATCACGTTATGGCAGTTAGGGTTGATCATACTACGAGACAATATGCTTTGATCTTAATATAACCAAGATAGTGAGGTTACATAGGGTACGGTTTAATATTCTGTCCAATTAGGATGATATTTTTTTACCCGATTTTGGGGAAAAAAAGTTCACGAGGCATGGGTACCGAGTCGTGATTGGGTATGATTTATCATTGACAGAGTAATGGGCAGACTAAGCGGACAAATCTGATGTTGGAAGATAAATTATTTTTATACCCTTGAATATTATGGGAGGAGGAGAGATGTATGTTCCACTAGTGAAGTTGGTGTACTATAACTCTTATAAGTTAGTGTTGGGTATGGTGCCAGTTGAAGTATGTTATGGTAAGTCTTATTGTTTCTCCTACTTGTGGGATAAAACTGAGGAATCAGGAACTATTGCCAATAGTAGAGATGATTTGACACTTATCGTATATATTGTGTGTAGAATATATACGACACAATTAACCTACTTAAGTATGATAATCGCATGACAAGATGGTGTTTATCTAAAGAACGGTTAATGTATTTAAGTGCATATAGTAGAAGGTTAGATAGTGAATATATAGAATATAATATAAGTAGTGAAACTTAAACTGTAAGGCTTGGACAAGAACCTACATTACACGGTAACCAGGGGTTAAAATGATCATAAATGAGGTGTTCATTATTGGGAGTATTCGATAGCGTATTGTATGGGCGGTGCGGAGTAGTCTACTTGGTAGTGCAAGTATGTTATGCGCAATACTTATCTAGAACTGTTCATGCCTCCTATACTTTTATTTTTTGAATTTCGGAATGAAATTCCGTTGTAAGGGGGGAAGTATGTAATACCCCGTATTTTTAATGACTTTTAAAATGGGATTAATTAGAATTAATTATGATATAATTGGAAATTAATCCATATTTAAATATTACTCGAGAATAAAGTAATATGTGATTTATGTTGAATATTACTTATTGATTAAAGTAATATAAATGATTATGACTTTACAATTGATTATAACTTTATAAAATTATCGCGAATTATGTGTACGACAATTATGGTAATTAAGTGGGGACGCGTATTTGGGTCGTGTTGGGATTATAATTTAATGTAATAAAAGTAAATTATTTTTTTGTCATCTGAATGGTCGTTTTGACTACGCAAAGTGTCCAGAAGGGCTCAATTAGTCGAAAAAGTCTACTCGGATGTTTGTATAGGGTCTCGGGGCACTTTGGAGCCGAATAGTCACCCCGGAGGGCAATATGGTCATTTCACTTAGGAGATGAATAGTGTACACAAATTTGGGAGGTTACTTATAAGTATAAAGGGTTTAGATTATTCATTTCATTCTACAAACTTAGAGAGAAAGGAATTGAGAGAGAGTGGAGAGTTTTTCTTGTGAAAAGGAAGAGTTATTTAGGGCGAAGAAGAGACTTCTCTAGGAAACCAAAGGACAACCACCTTGCACCACCAAGAACCACCTCCACCACTGCTGGAAGTTGGCCAAAAAAAGAGAGAACCAACAGTAGAGTATCATCCCCAACGGATCAGACCTACAATCTAAAGGCAAGTGATTAGTTATTGCAAATTTAGCTTGTATATTGTCCATGTTAGGTTGTTTAGAAAATTCTGAAAAGATGCATAATCAAAGTTGAATTATAGTGATTTTAATTGAATATTTGAAAGAAGAATAATATATGATTAATTTTCTTTTGAGTACATAATTTAACTCACGAAATATGAGAAGTATTGGTGAAGAAAATCTTAGTTTATATGATGATTTTTGGAAAAATAATAAAATATGAGTTTTCTAGAAATTATTAGAAATTACACGTTTGGAGATAATCTAGTTAAATGTTAATTCATTTCTGGAAATTATAAATATGTAGGATTAATCTCATGTTGTTGGTAGATACTAATCCACGAAATAAATATCACATGTTTGGAGAAATTCTGAGAATTATAGGATTGTTCTTGAAATATTCACATATTTAGTATTCGGAAAAATATGAGATACATGCTTTTAATCCAATCTCTTGATGATTCTAGGTTGTTTAGATCAGTAAGAATCTTTTACATATGTTTCTATATCTTGTGGTATGGATTATAAGAAATTTGGTATGTTAAAATAGAGGTTTGATTAGTTAAAAGATGTGAAACCCATAGGATAAAAGTTCCAGAATTTGGGCTGATATCTGACCATCGATCAATCGACCCCTGACCATCGATCAATCGACCTTCCTAGAATTGATGAACTTGTCACTTTTTAATTTTTATTTAATCCTAAAACTATTAGAAATCTTTTGTGACTATTATTTGAATATAATGGGACTTGGAGAAGGGCAATAGGATATACCTAAGACCTGAAAAATATTATTTTGGGGATTGTGAATGAGGGGAAATTAACGAGTGTTTAATTGAACGAGTTATTTTGGAGAATTATAATACTTGGAGTTTAAATTGGGTATATGATGATTTAAGGTTAGGATCAGTGGTAATAGAGTCATAAATTACTGGTATAACCTTAGGTATAATTGGGATTAACCTTAAGAGAAGGGATAAAGGGTTAAGAGTGAATTATGGATTATCTAGGAATAAACCTAATTAAAGTGAATTTAATTCGTAAAAATTCGGGGGTTGTGATGAGATGGATTTGTAGTATGGGATGTTTACCTACTGTATTTATTTGAGGATTAAATGATCACCATCGCGCGGGTAGATAAGTTCGAAAATATATATACTTTGAGAATTAAAGTCATATTCGGAAATATACGTAGGATATTCGGGTTATAATTATACTACGTATGGGATTTATTATATGGGTTATGCGTATGCCCTATTGTTATATACTGGTATGATGAATACCTATAATTATATATATATAGGTGAGATGATTACCTATTATTATCATATCGTTTTGTGAATACCTTATTGATGTTATATGTATATAGGTGGAATGTATACCTATATTATAGTTTGTTATGTGTATGATATACCTACACTTCTTGCTATTGGGGTGGGGGTTTCTCGTTATGGACAGTCTTATCCTTGTGCGCCCAATTGGTAGGGATTTTAGATTAGTACCCTAGGACCTTGGAAACGTGTTATCCGAGATATGATAGTTCAACGGTCAAATGGGAACCTAGGTATGTGCGTGACCCATTTGGCTGGGGAGTATGCTCGCCTCCAATATATTTGTGTTATGTTATGATTCGTGAGAGACGCCGAATCAATAGTCCTCTATACAGTGAGATTATGTATGAGAACATGATAGCAGAGTATGCAGGCACTACAGCTGTGACTGGGAGGTGCCATATTAGTATATATATAATTAGTGTGATATTATATATATAAACTTTGATGTAATCTATTGTGTGACATTGTAAATCTAGAGATGTAATCTTTTGTGTGATATTGTAGATTAAAAAAATAAATTGTGATTTAATCTACTGTGTAATGTTGTAGACAGAAGTACATAATAAAATCTGAATTGAATTAAGTAACTAAACACTTAATTCCAAGGTTCTAACAATACTAGTTCATATTAAAGAGAAATAAATTTGAATAATTATATTACGTATGGTATGGGAGATATGGATTTATGATATGGGTTAGAATTATGTTACTAGTTAGGAGGTAACCTTAACTCGGAAGATAATAAGATACGATAGGTGTGCACTTTAGATGAGAGGTGGGAATTCTCAAGAGAGATCCCGAGAAACTAACATGTATATAATAAATGCTTAATTGTAATTTTTAAGCACTTGCTATTTTCAAAACCTTTTACAATGGGGCCCTGACCCGTTTCCTTGAATATTCTCTTCTCTAATATATCTTATACAACAGGTATCCAGTGACAGGGATGCCTGTTATAGATTATAGCTACTAGCAGAGATGCGGATTTTGTTTAGACGCTTCCTTTCTGTTGATTCACTCATCTGTAGCGTCTACTTCATTTAGGGCATGTCGCCCAGGATTTTAGAGGTTGTAATTACTTATGTAAGTGTTGTGGATATCAATTTTTAATTAGTAGATGTTATAATTTAACTGGAGAGTTAGTCCTGTCACATTTATTCTTGTTGTAGTTAATTCAGTTGTGATGTGTTGTTGCATATTATTATTCAGTGTCGTGGAATGGTTTTATTAAATTAAAATTGGAAAGTTTTTAACACCTACTTAATTGAGTATTAGGTGATAGAAAAATGTTTTCGACAGTGATGCTAAGAATGAGCCAATTGTATATTCTGATGTAATTGGGTATGAGACTGATCACTCAGTATTCAATTAGGCGGGGTGTCACACGGTCCTCCCGCCTCGATTGGTATTTACACTGAAGTTTTAATGTCCCCTTATCAAAATGCTAGATGATCCATTTAAATTGTTGATCCCACAATTGGACAAGGGCACGACACGACATAAATTTCCAGCTGGCCCATTTAAACTGTCATTCCTCGCAGATTATATCGCCCAGATTTTAATACCCATTTTTATCTCTGGCATTAATTCTCATTAGTTTACTTAGTTAATTCACCCCATCCTTATTATCGACGTGAGATCCTCAAAATACCCCTTAGTCCCATTCCTAAGGCTCCCCAAAGTACACATACATCCTACCCTATATATAGGATGAATTTCCAACATTTAACCCATCCTAGTCTCATGCCTATGTTAGTGTAACGACGATAAAGCATAAAAATCTACCCCACCCCGAAGTATAAAATCCGCACGAATCTACACTAACTATTCCCATACCTAGTAAGCATAGATTATAACCAAGGCCTACCCTCTAGTTACATACCTTGTAAGCATCCTATAATAAAGGTGAGTAATATACTACCCAAAAGCCCCCCGTCCCTGCGATGGAAAACGTGAATAAAACAAATCATATAAATTCACAATTCATATGAACAACATAGCAATTTAATCATAAGGGCCCCAATTAAATTTAATTCAATGAATAACACCGTCATTAATTTTAACATAACAATATCTGATCAATGGTGTTAAATTAATTAACATGCAATAATGTTCCAACACTTCATAATTGTTCTCCGTTTTATAAGTCATGTGATTTTATAAGTGTATACGCATCCTATTTATCCTATAAATAACCCCCATTAATTCTACATGCAAACCTACACCCAAAAACCATAAAAACTCCAATAATCTAACCTACGCACCCAAGGGATTCAAGGATTAATTCGTATTTAAAGGTTTCATAAAAACAGTCCCAAAATTTAGTGTCCACTTTCTCTAGTTAAGATACTAATTGATTTTAATAAAAAAACATATGATTAAAGGTTTAGGCCACACTTCAAACGCATAATACTAAAGGAAGAGAATAGTGTATTCATGTCTGATCAAAGTTGAATGATGAATCTGATTTGACGGATATGGTCCTCTCAAACAATTAGCTAAGAGTTGTTCTTGGACAAACATGATTAAACCCCAATGAAGCCTTCAAAACTTGTAACAAAACCTTGATTATGTTGGAGGTTAAGGTTTGTGGTTGAGAGGAAAATATTTTAGAAGAGCTCTCTGGCGTAAAAGTTATGAAAATATTAGAAAAATATTAGCCCTGAGTTGGTTTTAATATATAAGGATTAAGAGTTTAAGTGATGATAAAATTCTAATGAAACAAAACCATCTGCGCCGAACAGGCTATGAGAACCAGTTCAGCCTCCCCCCCCCCCCCCCCGGAACCGGTTCGAGGTACCTGACACCCGCAAATCACCCAATTATTTAAAAAGTTGATAAGCTTACAACTTTGATTTAAAAATCCTACTTTTAAATTTTAAAACCCAACATATTTAAATTAAAAAAAATCATTAAATCCAAAATTTTATTTTTCTCGATATTGCAATTAATTACTTTAGTTAACTAATAAAAACACGGGGGGTTACACGTACATGGTTTTAGAATAAACCCAACCAATCTCCCACTTAGTCTTAAAGCCATGTATCTAACTCTCAGCCCGTCTACCTGACAGTTTTCTGCTTATTGATAGAATGATTAATCGAGTGTTATCTGATACAACTTTGTGATAAAATTATCACCCATTTCGTTCAATATCTCGAACTCGGTGAAACCTACACTCAATGTTCTTAACCCCTTTATGGGTTACAAGTTATCTCAAACTTGCAATTGTACCTCTATGTTCACTGGAAAGTGTAATAGCTAATTCCACTTAATGTAACCTTACCAAAGTTACTTAGGAAGTAATCGAGGCATATTTCCTCTTTAGTTACCTCCAATGTAGGAACATCTTAGGCTTCCCTAGTGGAGTCAGTAATCCAAGATTGCTTCACACTCTTCCAACTTATAGCTCAACTTCCTATTCATAAACACATGTTTCGAGGTGTAACTACTTGGAATTCTTATCTGACTGAAAACCTGGTCTTTGTATCTCAAATGTAAAAGACTATTAGACTGAAATTTGTTGAACATGCTGAAGTCATATCAGACTTTGGTCTAGTACATAACACAACATATCTAAGGCTACCCACCGCCAAAGCTTTAGGTATAACCCTTATTCCTTCCATCTAATTAAGTCTCTTTAGACATTGATTATCATACAGAATGATCCCAACCTTGAAAATAAACTATTTTCATGGAATCGTGATGCTAATCTTGTGTATACAGGATTGATATAATCGACTTGGAATAAGCTCAAAATTCTTTGCTACTGATCTAGCACAAGCTCAATAAAAAAAGATGTGACTTTCATGTCTTATGTAATTTATATCAAATATTTGGATAACCCACTCCGATATGAAATAATACTCTCATCTCATTGTCAATTAGGTAAGTATTATCCACAAATTTTACTATGAAACACCACCATATTTTCGTCATGGTTCTTATATAAAAAAGCACTTTTTGAACTTTGATCAAAATCAAAACTTGGCTACCTGATCAAACTAAATGACACAAGAACTTGATGTTAGTTTCAATCCATAAATATATGTCAAAATATTACATCACTTTTTCTTTTCTCGACTTCTTAATATGTGCTTGTCAAGATGATCGTTCAAGAACGCCGTCCTATCGTTAAAAGAATTTCGACAATTTTATCATGGATATCACGAGAAGATTTGTTAATTGTTAATCTTTTTCTTTTTTAGTAAACCATTTAGTAATCCTTTCCTTGATGGTTTGCACCTTCCAATTTATCTTTCTTTTAACTTATTGTAGTTCCACTTGTGCCTGATGGATTTTACTCTGTTAATAAGTCTACATGCCCCAAAACTTGATTCGAGTACATCTAATCCATAGCTATAAGTCAAAGAAAAAGTCCTTATCTTGCAATGTCAGGTTGTAGTTCTTGGGAGCCGATTCATGTTTGCCTAGGATCATATTGAAATGATTACCCAAAACATTGACCATTCATGATGAGTCCTGATGGTCTCACTATGACATTGCACCACTTGTAATACAGTAAGGTAACACATGTATCCTAATAATCGATAATTCTCCCACTATGACAAGGTAGTGTATTATGAATATTAGGTCGTATTTTATCTAGTATGGGTGGTCTAACAACATTGGTAATATAATGTTCCATTATACCTTGTATGTCCAACTTACTCTAGGACCCGTAATTTATTACATAATCCTCTTACAAGAACTTGGCATTTATGCAATCAACGATCATTTTCTTCTTAGGATTATGATATAAACTACCTTTGTAACCTTTGGGATAATTAATGAAAAGACATACCTATTTCCTTAATTTCAACTTCCTTGGTTCATTCCATAACACAAGTGTCGGGCACCCCAAATATGAACGTGCCCTAAAATGAACTTGCACCTACTCCTATATTCAATGGGAGGTTGTAACAACCCGCCTTTTGGGAGACCATTAAATTCCATAATTGGAAATAAATTGGCAATTTGGAGAATTTCTCGGAATAGTGATTTTGGGATTTTTAAGGATTTGATGATTAACGATAGGTGATATATTACTTTTGGGGTTAAGTAAATATGTCGAGGTGTTTTAATTATATGTCGTCGTTGAGTAAAGCGACACGAGGTGAGATTTAATTCGGAAAACCCCCCATTAAGTCGTGTGGGGTTGAAATAGTGATTTGTGGTCAAGTATCTCGGATGGAAATTTCGACTGCGCCGTGAGTCTCAGAATGTCCGAGATAGTCGGAAAAGAGTGTCCGATTATCAAAAATGAGTTTCGGGGAATTTTGGAGTTAAATAGGCTCCTAATTGAGTAAACGAGTTGTTTTTGGGTTTTAAGGGTTAAAAACCTTTTCTCCTTATAAAAGGAGGGTGAGAGGGAGAAAAGAGAAAGAGAAGAAAGAAAAGAGAGAGAAGAGAGAGAGGAGGAAGAAAAGAGGAGAAAAGGGGAGACTCTAGCCAAACTCAGCGGGATTCGGCTCGGGATCGTCGGATTGTATCCACGAGGCAAGTGTTTAATTTCTTTATTTATTTTGAGCATAAATCTCATATCATAGTTTGGGAACAATAAACCCTAAAGATTTTGGGTTGGGTTTTCGTGGATAAAACGGGTTTTTGGAAGTTAAAACAATTCAAGCCCAATAATGTTTCAATTTGAGGAACTTAGGTTTTAACCTAAATTAATTGGTGATTTCGGGTTCTAGGACGTTTAGAAACCATATTATATGTGTAGTTGTTGTTGGTTGAAGTTGTAGGGCGTTGGGTGAGGAGATGAAATCTTAGGATAAGCTTCCATGACTGAAATAGCTTCTCGGAGAAGAAGTTCCCCACCATGATCGATCGATCGACGGCCAAGGGTCGATCGATCGACCCCTGCTGAAAGTTGGCAATTTTTCTAGGGTGATTTGGATGGGATAGATTCCATTTCATCTTGCTTCGAAGTTAATTATGTGATAACATAAGGGACCTTCTAGGACTATATGGTCCTCTAATTAAAGGAATTTAGGAGGGTTAAGTGAGGGTTTAAATGTATAACCCTTACATTATATTTTTTCGAGGAAAATGGAATAATTGTAGAATTTGATGGTTTAGGGTTCCTAAATTATGGTGGGGACCTTTAAATGATTATATGGACAAGATTTAGTCCTTGGGTTCATGGAAATGAAATCCATGACCCACTAAATTTAAGGTTGTTCGGGAAAGATAAATCCCTAGGATATTTCGGTGGGCATTTAGGACTATATAATTATGAGTATAGGAAGCATAATTATAATCTATTGTGGAGTTAGTATATCCTACGAGGAAATTAGGATAATTTGGGTATATATATATATATATATTTCACTTAGAGTGAAAGGGTATCATTGGAGATATCCAATAAATCCTTAGATAGGATTAAGGTATATAGTGATTATTATAGTAAGGAAATACTTTGGGTTTAGTATCATGCTTATATGAATGCATGATTATGATTCCTTGAAGGAATCTTTAGTATTATTGTTCATCGCTAGATGTACATGGCATATGGTCATTTATATATTCGAGGAGGAATATATGGTATATGTATATACTATGTGATTAAAGTATATATATGATTTGAGGTAAATGATTTTGAAAATATAAAAATGAATGTTTTCAAAATGGAAAAGAAAAGATTTTTCATAATTGATAAATTATGGTTACACACCTCTCTAAATCTCTATCATAAGGGAAGTTGCGTGCGTATGGTGAAGCCCCCTGGCTAATGAATGCAGGGTGGATATAGTCCTATAGGCCATATGAGCGATTATTGTTTTTGCGCTGGTTAGGAGATTCTGGGTGTGGTCTTGACTATCCCGCAGGCATATGGACACTTCCCGACGTTGGTAGCTTCCCAGGTTGTCTTATTTGATAGGCCCTCGAAGATGATAACCATTTAGGGGCGCGTCTAGTGAGGAAACACGGAGGGGCGGTCTTAGATTTGTTAAAGCATTTTATGATAATAAAATGGCTTTAAATACATTTTCTGAATGGAAGAAGGGAAATAGGATAATTAATTCGTCTTCGGATAAGTTTCCCGGATGGAAGAAGGGAAATGGAAGCATATGATATGATCAAAGAGTTTTTATGATAATAAAAATGGCTTTGAATACATTTCGTGGATATAAGAAGGGAAATGGGATGTTATAAAACAGAAAAGCATTTTTATGATAATAAAAGTGGCTTTTAAAAAGTTATATGTTATGTTAAAGCAATTCATGATAATGAATTGACTTAAAATACATTTACTGGATATAAGAAAGGAAATGGAAAGTTTTGAGATAAATATGGAAATCAAGTAAATGAATTCTCATTCCGGGAGATATATCCGGAAGTTTAACATGGTACTGATATAAAATATGATATATATATATAAATTGGGTACCGAGGGTTATATGGATCCCGACGATTGACCTTGCCGCGTAGTAGTGTATATGGGGGTTCCTTGTTTGGATTTCGCTCTGCGAGACACCCCACGCACGAATATGGCATTGTGTTGAGACTGGGAGAAGTTTAATCCTTAGTGCTCTAATATTAATATTTTTTTATATGATGTGTATGTGTGTATATATATATATATATACGTTACGTACTGAGGCTCTGATGGATCTCGACGATCGACCTTGCCGCGTAGTAGTGTATCGGGGGGGGGGGGGGGGGGTTTCTTATTTGGATTTCGCTCTGTGAGACACCCCACGCACGAACATGGCACAGTGTTGAGACTGGGGAGAAGTTTAGCCCTTAGTACTTGGACTATCTAGGGTTGATAGTGGTTGGGCGATAGACTAGTTTAGCAGGGTAGCTTGTCTAGGATGTTTAGATGTTTAGAGGGATGCGCTAGGAGTGCACTGTTAGAAGAGAGGTGAGGGTTATCTCATGGGAGTGCGATACCAAATTTAAATATGAGATAAAACCTTTTTCTAAAATAAGGCATTTATGCACTTGCAAAATATTTTCAAACTCGAGCTCTGACCCATTTATCTACTTTTCCTTTCTTGATATATCATATATATATATATATATATATATATATATATATATATATATATATATATATATATATATGTAGGTGTCCAGACACAGGGACGCCTGGATGGCAATTCCTTCGAGTCAGACCTCAGTTGCAGCAGCTGTGGATGCGTGCAGGTTATTGATAGTCGCTTCCTTTCTTGTAATATAGATAGGAGGTATTGTATAAATATTCGGGTTAATAACCCAATTGTATTTATTTATTCTTTTAGCACAGTATTCGATATGGTTGTATATTTTGACCGAGTGTTCGGTTATTTTATTTTATTTCAGTTTCTTTTACGCAAAACTGTGTGGATGTTTTAATTATATTCGTTTAAAAAGATTAGTTAAGTAAAATTTTGACACCGGCCTAATAGGATATTAGTAATTAAATGGACTTTTGACAATGATGCTAAGAATGATTCATATGAGACTCCTGTCATAATTTGATAAAGTAGTGATCGCCCGGTATTTTATTAGGCGGGGTGTCACAGAGGTGAAAAGACCGATAGAGAAGAAACTAAACTAAAATGTGTATGCCCTGTCTCTTGCTAAAAATACTAATAAGATTATTTTGTAGTTCTAAATAACCTTTCATGGATCTTATCATGTCTTAAAGAGTCTAAAGCCTGCTTTCTTTCTCTTTAATCATTATGTCCATTTAATTATTCAATTCATTATTTAGCAGTACTGGTGAGACAAACCTTATAATGTATAAGTTATTTAACAATGTACCAAAATAGATTAAATATGTCCAACTTTAATAAAATAATTTATGTAAAATCAATCGAATATCTGTTCAAAACAAATTAGAAAACAAAAATCAATTTGTAGAATTATGTACAATAAATAATTTTCCTACATTAATTTTATATCCTAACCATTATCTAAAAATATCCTTACTTCTTATACTATTGTCTTTTTCTTAATGCCCATAACTAGGAACATCTCTTTTCAAAGTAATTGCCTCTTTATCTGGAACCTTTACAACAATTTTTAATCATGATTTGTGGTCCACGAGTCTACAAACCAAAATATAGTAGATCAGACCAGAAATCATGTGTAGGTCCCCTTTTTTAATTTGTGCTTTAGGTGAAAACAATTTTCCTCTTCAAAAACCTTTTTCCAATTTTAATTAAGAACCAAGTTTGTGGACCAATTTTACTTACACACAATTTTATCTTGTTTAATCCTAAACATACATCAAAGTGATTAAAAAAAGTAAAATAACTTAAGTACACAACGTCAATGTATGAGGAAACCAAAAAAGAAAAAAATCTCGGACGACCCAAGATAGATAATCACTATGATATTGTTTTATAAAGTACAGACAATAAACTTACTCAACGACTCAATCCCCACAAGACTTAACAATCTTCTATGCCTAAACCACTCCTCCACAGTGCAACACATAAATACTTCCATGCCAGGTCCACAACACACGAGTCCACATGTGCCTTGGTATCCATCGATACATCTACGATTCAAAAACTGGAGTCCACCGCTTCTTCACCGCAAAACTTGATGAGAAATTTTTTTTCAACAAAAATGGACAAACTCCAAATGGTGCAAACACAAGATCTCAATCACATATGTGTATGAAAGTTCGGATCTTAAAATAAAAACGATGTTTTTAATCTTTGGAAACCTTTATAAACAAGTGCAGAAAAATGAATAGGTTTTATTCTGTATTTTTGATTTTGCACCCCCAAAATTCTGAGTGAAACACGCCTTAAATAAAAAACGTTAAATCAACGCATCATTAGAACGATATGGGTATATTGTTCAAATGATATAGCCATGTCATTTGAAAGAATTGACCATGTCGTTGGAAAGACCTCCACATGTCGATTGAACGACCGTGAATGCTATTTGATCCTCCAAAACGTAAGTTAACGATTATGACTCTAAAATTAATTTATCTCGGAATAAACGATTTAAAAATATTTTAAAATCATTTTTAATAAAAATAACATCCTTAGAACATATTTCCAAATCCCATAAACATTATGCACTCATATTTGAGATATCGGAAGATGATGACGACGTGAAACTTGCACTAATAAACACGACATGATCTTATCCTTGAAGCTTGGCTGCTACTTCTTCAACAAAATGTCATAGGCTTATGTGGATCGTGACTCAAAATACAATCCTATGAACTAAACTTTGTTTTTGTCAAAAATTAAATCAATTACATACAAATTGACACACTTGGAAATTTGTCCTTACAAACCTCCCCCTCTGATTATTCTAGGACAAAACTAAAGCAGTGAATGCTAAACTAGGTGGTCAAGCCAAATGACACCTAAATCCCATCCTATAAACCCAAAAAGAAAAATTACAATACAAGGATTAGTATATGAAGGACCGACAAGCATGAATTGTTTGAATGTGATGTAGTCAAAAAATCTCTCCTCCTTAAAGAATACCTACACACATGAAACAAACAAATACCTTGGGAAGTGTGGAGGAACAAATGATACAAAACATTATGATACCAATGAGTAACACAAACCGTTTGTTCAATATGTGAGCAAAACATATGATAAAAAATTGTATACTCATTTTTCAATATAACTCAAATCAATAATACTAATATGTAAAGAGAATGATCAAAAGATGATACCAATTTATAAGCATGGAAAAACATGTGTGCTCATCAATCATCAATAAAAAATCCCCCTAAATCACATACTATCTCCCCCCCTTTTGTCTCGAATATACAATCACTGAAAAGATAAACAAACATCGTATCTACCATAAGAGTAATTATAAAAAGCATATCTAGATAAACAAATGTAACCAGCTAGAAATAATCAGAAGATACCAAATCGCAACTATCAAATAGTCACATGAATGAAATCATCAATATAGGCAATAATGTGACTAAATGAACTGATGCAATGTATGAATCAATCATCAAAAAATAATATCGACTGCATGTAAACTGTCTAAAGTAACCCATAAGTACCAAAATATTATGATATCAACATATATATTAACCAGGTATAAAATCACAAAGAAGACAAAAATATCCTCTCTGGGTCGTTCGAGCGACATCGCCAGGTCGTTTAAACGGCTAAGGCAGGTCATTCGAATCAGGTAAGAAATAACATGAAACTGTATACCATCATGCAAAGCATCTATCTAATGACCTATCTCGTGGACTAAGAAACGACCAGACCTGACACTTTCAATACCTCGTTATTAGTGCCCCGCGATCCGATCTTAGAATAACGTGGACATGTCGTTCCAGAAGTTGTTTGAACGACTTCAAAAATTTCATATTCCAGTACTAAAAATATCCAGGATTTGTCCAGTTAAATTTTTTTCTCAAAATAGCAACTGGAAATATGAAATAGTAGCAAAATAGACACAAAACAGAAAATATGAGTTACATGCTAACATAATATCAATGTGCTCAAAAATGGATATGGAATGAATGAGAGTGAACCACAATAAATGAATCATAACTTAAACACATCGAAATGATCAATAAGATCTAATTGATAGCTAAATTTCATCAAACTAAGTTTTATCCATATGTGATAATCAATATATTGAGCTAAATGAAATATGCACACAAATCCGAAATTTTGACGAGTCTACAAACAATAGCGTCATGATACAACTTTTCAACATTAGAATTCGTGGTGCAAACTTGTTGTAATTTTCCAACCAAACTCCCTCAAATATTCATATTTCATTTCCTATATCTTTTGAGGTCCTATGTTCTCTCCTTAGAGAATTCCTATTGGCCCCTTTTTTGCATATATTTCTTTTTATTGCCTTAATTTTTTCTTGGGATCTTTTAACGGTGTTGACAATATTATTATTCTCTCGCATCCCGTTCCCATGCGCACTCATAATTTTTTCAATTAAACAATATCTATCCTCGCGGGCAACGGTTCTTACATGCACACCTCCTTATAAGTCTAATTGCGCATAGATGATAAAATTGAAAGGAGAAGATCTCACCAAATTCAAATATGTATGAGAAGTCAGCATTCATATAAGCTCATCCATATATATGGTTAAGATTATTCTTAGTAGCTACATGGAAGTATGAAATGATGGAGGTCTAAGCACACTAATATGCCACATCAAACATGTAAACTCACGACACAAAAATAAACTGAAAATATTTTTGATTTTTCAACATATTTTGACTCAAATAAAAACAAAATCTTTTTTTATTTTCTCAAAATATATGAAATAAAAATATTTTTGTATTTTCAAAAAATTTATCAAAATAAAATATTTCTGTATTTTTTCTCATAAGACTTGATAAAAGAAAAATATAATACAAACTGATGTACATGTCATAACACTAGAAAGATATATATCATGAAGCAAAGACTAGCGTATAACAAACATGCAAACACAATCATCCATAAGATATAGAAAGAGAAGAATCATGTGCATGAAAGCGATAATCATGAAGTTTAATTCCTAAAGCCTCTAAGTTTGATTTCCTAAATCAAGTAGGTGTGTGACAATGCATGGGGGCTTTAATAACCGAAACGACTTTATTATTAAACATACAAGGAGAATTCTTAAGGTCATCGTAATAACGTCTAAGGTGACCTTTCCTACCATAAAAAGTGAAAGTGTAAAAACAGTGGGAATGATTACATAAATGTGGACCTCTCCAAACGTTCCTAGTTGTCTCTCTCACACAATTGGTATTGGCTTTAGGAATGGGATCAATACGATGATCGAAGTCTATACCATAATGTGACACCCCGCCTAATAAAATACTGGGTGATCAGTCCTATATCAAATTATACAGGAATATCATCTGATTCTTTCTTAGCATCACTGTCGAAAACTTTTTAAAACTTATTAACCACCAAATATTCAAAAGACACGGTACCAAATTTTATCTTTCAATTAAACAGAATAAAGAACTAGTTCGAAAACTAAAAAACATTCACAATATACTAGAGTCCAAAACAACATAAAAATAAAAATGAAACAAAGTCATGCCGAATAAACCACCGGCAAAAATAACCAAAACCAAGTAATAAATCAAGTCTAAAACTGCAAGGTAAAACTGATATAAAACTGAAACCATAATGCCAACAACGGACCACATGTCCAAACATGATATACAAGAGGGATATCATATGCTAGATCTTAATGAAAAAATTGCCTACTTAAGGTCAGGTCAGTATCCACAGTGCTACATCTCTGAATCCCTGGGATGAAACAATCAAGCATGGCATACCTATGGCTGACACCTAAAAGGTTTTAAAAAATATTTTTATAGCGAGCGTTAGTACTCAAAACATTTTGAAAACATTTAGCAAGTAATTTATGGTAATTAAAATCGATTATTGATTACACATGTTAGGTTCACGCACACTCCCCTGAGTTTTTTCACCTCTCATATGATGTGCACACCTAACGTTTTTATACGTATCCCACTTAGCTATCACACCCAAGCTATCTCGACTAAAGTATATAACCAATCTTATTAAATTTACTATCCCGTATCGCCTATACAGCACGCTTTATCATTAACATTTCTCGCATGTTATTCAGTTTGCACATAAGATTCACATATGTTATGTTTAATCATCATAATTAAGTCTCATTACTTAATTCATATAACATTTCACATCTAATCATCATTCAACTTTTGTAATTATGATTCACTACTTAATTTATAAATCATTTCAAACTTACCATTCAATTCCAAAATTGTGTTTCACTACTTAATTTAATATAGATATTCCCCAATCTATTTTAAATCTTTAAATTAAGTTTATCTCTGCTTAATTTATCAATTAGATGTGTGTGTGTGTGTGTGTGTATATATATATACAAATCTACTTTTGTACATAAGTAGAATATCATGAAGTATATATTTCACACACAATGCATACAATGAGGATATTGGTTCGGATAATCATCGACCCCAATCATCCAATCATTTATATTGGTCCGGATATTCCTCGACCCCAAGGTAAACGTTATGCATATGTATATTGGTTCGGACACTCCACGGCCCGAATATCATTTATCTTTGATTTGGTCCTGATAATCATCGACCCCAATACAAAATTAAGTACATTTTATGTATATATATTTTTCACACAATATATACTATAGACACATACTATATAATCACCTCTCCGTATCACATTTTAGGGGTTATTGGCTCAGAATCCTACCTCAATCACCAATATCTATATATAGTATATTTAAGGTATTCACATAACCTAAGTATTACTATGGACTAATATGTGTTCACACAACCCGATAATGCATGTTAGTACGTATCATATATCTCCCGTATACTGACTATACTATTTACTTTACGATTTATCTCACTATCGTATATATAAGAGTGTTCATACAACTCTAAAGGTCCTAGTTACCCCTTTAACAATTTCAGTAGTTAAGCCTAACTTACCCTATTGGTCCATAAATTAATTCATTTGATTCCCAAAATTCTTTATCCATCTCTTAGATAAATTAGAATTACTATAACCAACCCCATTCCCGTCTTAATTCTCTTTCTAAGCCAAAGTCGAACTCCCATCGTAGGCCGACTATAAAATAATAAGTTAAACAATATGATTTTCATAAGGCCCTAATTTTTGTTCAACACCGCTAATTAGGAATACTAGCCAAAAGAGGAATATTTCAAAAATTCTGGAAATCAGACCGATCTTCCCTTTCCCAGGACCAGACAGGTTCTCTTTTCGGTAATTTCTGATCTCTGTTTCGCAGTAGATTTTAGACCATATAAATTCTTCACCAAATTCACGTCCAATTTATCCTAACTATTTATACATGAGTTAGGATGGTTTCTAATGTTTCAAACACATTAAAACTTCAGAGAAATGAATCAACCACCAAAACACTTTTATAAAGTTTTGTGTTCATCCATTTCATTCACTTTAAACCCAAATTAAAATCCGTTGTAACAAGAAAAACTACTCTGATTTATGATTCTCTACATATCTAAACACTAACAACATGCAATTCTACCCAAATATGTGATCAATTGATACTTTTCATCAAAGATTTTTTCATAAATCAATTTATTCAAGAAACCCCTAGACATGGGTATTACCACATCAATTTAATTTGCAATAAACACATGCCTTATATTGATTGATCTGATTTATTGGTTCCTTGTTGATGATTGATTGTTTCCTTCTCCAATATTCCTTTCCAATTGCCTTGGGCTACAAGATTTCTTCACCATCTTCAAACTCCCTCTTTAAGCTTTGAAAATAGGTTATGTCTCTCCTCTATAATGGCCTCTGTAACCTTTTTGTGTCTTGATCCCTAAACCCAATCTCTAAATATCATATATATGGCTCTAAATTTCATAGGTCCCTTCACCTTTTTTTGAAAAATGATCAAAATGCCCTTAATAAGTGCCGGTTTGGTCCAAAATTGACCTAGGACTTAAAGTATACCCTCGCGTACCCTATTATGACTATTTCGACCCATTCGGAATCATTCATGACCTCGAAATTATCACCCGAGTCACTTAAAATATTTTTCTCATTTCTCATCTCAAAATAGTCTACACACGACTCCCGGTTAGATAAAATAAAATACGCACATATCACTCGCTATGTCGTATAACCATTATCAATTATTTACTATACGCACTTAGTAAATATCATAATGCAATATTAATCAGTATCTATCTCTCGATTAATATATAATAGCCATAATTATTATTTAATTTCATTAAATTACTTCGCTCGCGTAATTTAATTAAAACGTTTTTCTCCTAATTAGTTCCTCAAATTAATTAAATAAAAATACATAAAAATACGTGGTATTACATACTTCCCCCCTAACAAACGAATTTCTTCCTCGAAATTAGGGCAAGACTGGTACTAAAACATAGTGTCCTTAACCTCGCTACATCCTCTTCTACCCAAATTCAAATCATAATAACATAAGGGTCACTCCACTATACAGCTACTAGTGGAACACACCTCTCAAAAGGCTTAATCACTATAGACCAAGTTTATCAACACTTTCTCAATTCACTACATACTGATACACTTTGTCAGTCATGTGATCTCTATACTGGCTCTTTTATCACCATATTGAGAAAATGTCGTACAACCCTAAATTCCCATTCACCTTATCCACATAACTCAAAACTCCCTTCATGGGAGAAATCATGATAACATCTAACCACTCATGTTAGTATATAGAACTTCGATTCACTGTGACGTATCTCTTAGGACATTTAAAAGACACCCAAAATATAATGTGGTTCACTCCACTATTATTCAACGCACTCCAAATCACGGTCAGTCCAAAAATACAGTTATCCCTTCACCTCTAATCAATTTGAGGGTGAACGTCAAGGCTTTCCACACAAAACCTCAAAAGGTACCTCGTGCCTAATAAACCAGTACAGGTTATTACACACAACTATACCCATGGTAATTCTTTCCCCCAATTACCCTACAAGCCACCACACGCACTACTCTCATTATCCAGCATAATAAACCACCTATCATCTAACTATCGGGCTATAGGTGATATAATATTCCCAAAACAAAACTTCATCCCCATCACTTCATGATAACCCTTATCAGAGGTGGGATTGCAGGATCTCATCAGGATTTACAACAATATTGGGAGGCACCTTGCATCGGTGCAATCCTTATTTTCAAAGAAAGAATAACAATTAATTCATCTCAGCTAATCCATTCCATACACATGGAGGAATTCTTGACCTAGCCACGATGTTGGCAGAACATTATGAATTTTATCAGTGTACATACCCCTTTTATTACTGGCAATGTAAGTTTTTATTAAATTCTGGTTGATCATCTTGAGATAACCTTATTCCATATATGAGTGGTGCATCCGAAGACAATATCACTATGTCTCACCCAACACTAATTCCCACTTATAATATCTCACATTAAGTGGTACTTTATACTCCCCTTCTTTCCCCCGGTATGCCAAAAGTCACGGCCCGTACACTTTTCACAATTGGAACCCTTCTTAGGTCTTTTTCCCCATAGTCATCAATATTCTGTTTACGCGTAAGTCACCCTCAACATTCAACTGAGTAAGGCTCCGCTCTATTTTTCCATAACAGTTAGGTCTCCTCTTTATCAAGAGGAGGGCTTCCCACGGCCTTTCAACCCATCTCGGTGTGTTACTCTCATTGCACACATATACTCGGGTTATCGTCATTCGTACACGACATTCAATCTATCATACCCTTTTGGCTTTATCTATAATTTCCCTCAGGAACATGTTCCACACATTAATTTCTATGTCCTCCTATCGGTGCATATCTTCACAACAATGAAAACATCATACACACCTTCCTTAAAACTCGGCTCGCATTCTCGATGTGGATATAACTCATGGGTATTCTTAATAAACCCATTAATTGAAATTTATTTCCCCTTAACATCTTCCCACCCCTCAGAGTGTTTTTATCTACATATCCATTGATTAACATTCGAAACTAATGCCCTAGCATCCATCAACGTCACTCTACTCACGATGTTCGTCAAAGTCCATGCGTATCTCATCACCTAATAACATTCAAACAAGCAACTTCCCTAATAATATATCACTCAGCATTGGTAGAAATCAAATTCCATAAATCTCAATCTCCTAACCGGGACTCTCAAAATCCTATCCCCGAACATATAAATATAAATCTCAACTCCCACATCTCCCTATCACCAAGTTTTGAGCGCTAAACTTAATAAAAAGTTAAATCTCTATGCTCAACAGTAAATTCAATATACCTCAAATCATATCAATAAAGTCCCTACACACCAGGATCAAATATCTTGAGATAACCATACTCCCTGAAGTCTCTATCATAATATAATATAGATGTGAGCCTGACCCTCTTTCAGGTGAGGCCTTGTCAAACAACACATCCTACCATGGAACATTAAACACGGTAGTCTTGCTATCACAGCCCTCTATCGTTCCACTCATATCGCTTATTAGTACATATCAATGATAATATCACACTCGCATGATATGTCTCTAGGACGAGTAATTTCAACATGCATACACTCCCTATTCCTGAATAAGCTCTCCCTTCGGAGAGTAATAAAGAGAGCCCCGGTATAAAAAGGCAACTATATACACATTATAGTGCTATCGATGACATTCCCACTAAACTTGCCTCACACGCGAATCTAGTGCTAACAGAATATTGTGACTTGCTCGTGTCACATAAAACTTACCCCACTCACCTGAGGATAAACTCATACTTACAATTGTTAATAATTTTGGTGGTTCAAACGGTTCTTGGACATGACATGCCTGTTCGAACTGAACCAAAACTATCTTAATTATTTCCCAATCTAGGCATCATACTTTTGTCCTTTTTACTCACTTCGGGAAAAATCAATGCAAGTGGTCCTACTCTCCACCTAAAATGCCTCTTCATATAATTCCATATCCCTTGGCCATACTAACCATACTAGGGTTGTCCTTCTCTCGAACTATGGTAGCCTCGACCCCGATAGTCACCCTCATTGTTCCTTTATCTTTGTTGGTACTAAGGAACGAATTACAAGCCTTACCAGTACCAACTGAATCCACCGCAACTCTATAGGAATTCAGCTATTTGAATCATTTAAATGGGTCCCCAGATGGGTTTTCCCCTTACGGTGTTTCACTAGAACTGTTACATCCATTCTTACTCCATGACTAAAATCTCTAATTCACTTTTGGGTATAAATATTTCTTCCTGCTATATGCCAAAGCGTTTGGGTATTCTACATCCATTGGCTACACACAAAATCTTCGTATTTAAAAAAATTCCAACGGGCGGTCCTCTTGAAAGACCCCTATAACTCTCTCCCATCCTAACCACACTAGATGAGTCTAATTTAGCACCCATCCCTGATATAACGGTACAACAATATATATGTTTCACTCTAACAGTCCTTACAGCTCCATCATCATGAGCAACAATAGAGGTGACCTCTGCCACGGTCATCGACCCCAAAATATTCTTCAACTCCAATTGAGCCCTGCCTCCTGTTGCCTTCCCAACGACCCTCACTGGACGTTCTCTACGCAATTGTCATACGAAGCACGCCCGTCCGAAAAAATATTCACTAATATATGTACACTATAGCCAGAGAACGTAAGCCACGTACCTAGAGGAATACAACAATCCAATGATAGGGCTCTATATCAATCAAACGATACGCTGAAAACATAGTAAGTCGTACAGATCCTATAGACACTAGAAACTGATGCTCCCATAACATCTGTGACACCCCGCCTAATAAAATAATGGGTGATCAGTCATATATCAAATTACATAGGAATCTCATCTAGTTCATTCATAGCATCACTGTTGAAAACTATTTAAAACTTACTAACCACCTAGTATTCAAAAGACACGGTATCAAATTTTATCTTTTAATTAAACAGGATAAATAACTAGTTCGAAAATTAAACAACATTCACAATATACTAGAGTCCAAACCAACATGAAAATATAAATGAAACAAAGTTATGCCGAATAAACCACCGACAAAAACAACTAAAACTAAGTAATAAACCAAATCTAAAAATGCAAGGTAAAACCGATACAAAATTGATAACATAATACCGACAATGGACCACATGTCTAAACATGATATACAAAAGGGAGATCCTATGCTAGGTTTGAATGAAAGAGTCAACTACTCAAGGTCCTGTCAGTATCCACAGTGCTACAGCTCCGAATCCCTGGAATGAAACCATCAAGCATGGCGTCCCTGTGGCAAAACACCTAAAAGGTTCCAAGAAATATATTTATAGTAACAGTTAGTACTCAAAATATTTTGAAAATATTTAGCAAGTAATTTATTACAATTAAAATCAGTAATTGATCACACATGTTAGGTTCATGCACACTCCCTTGAGTTTCCTCACCTCTCATCTAATGTTCACACCAAATGTTCTTATACTTATCCCACTTCGCTATCATACCCAAGCTATCTCGACTAAAGTATATAACTGATATTATCAAATTTACTCTCCCGTATCGACCATACAACACGCTTCACTATTAACATTTCTCGCATGTTATTCAGTTTGCATATAACATTCACATATGTTATGTTTAATAATCATAATTAAGTCTCACTACTTAATTCATATAGCATTTCACATCTAATCATCATTCAACTTCCATAATTAAGTTTCACTACTTAATTCATAAATCATTTCAAAGTTACCATTCAACTTTCAAAATTAAGTTTCACTACTTAATTTATTGTAAATATTCCCCAATCTATTATAAATCTTGAAATAAATTTTCTCTCTACTTAATTTATCAATTAGATGTGTGTGTGTATGTATATATATATATATATATATATATATATATATATATATATATATATATATATATATATATATATATATATATATATATATATATATATATATATATCATCTACAAGTCTACTTCCGCACAAAAGTAGAATATCATGAAGTATATATTTCACACATAATATATAGTATGAGGATATTGGTTCGGATAATCATCGAACCTAATCATCCAATCATTTAAATTGTTCTAAATATCCCCCCCAAGGTAAATGTTATGCATATGTATATTGGTTCAGACACTCCTTGACCCCAATATCATTTATCTTTGATTTGGTCCTGATAATCATTGACCCCAATACAAAATTAAGTACACTTTGTGTATATATATTTTTCACACAATATATACTATAGACACATACTATATAATCACCTCCCCATATCACATTTTAGGGGTTATTGGCTCGGAATCCTACCTCGATCACCAATATCTATATATAGTATACTTTAAGTATTCACACAACCTAAGTAATACTATGGACCAATAGGTATTCACACAATTCGATAATACATGTTAGTACGTAGCATATATCACTCGCATACTCGTCGTACTATTTACTTTACGATTTATCTCACAATCATATATATAAGAGTGTTCACACAACTCTAAAGGTCCTAGTTACCCCTTTACCAATTTCAGTAGTTAACCCTAACTTAACCTACTGGTCTATAGTTTAATTCATTTGATTCCCGAAAATTTGTAACCATCTCTCAAATAAATTACGAATTACTATAACCAACCCCATTCCCGTCTTAATTCTCTCTCTAAGACGAAGTCGTAAAGTTCGTAAAGTCGTAAAATAATAAGTCACCTAATATTATTTTCACAAGTCCGTAAAGTTTGTTCACCACCTTTAATTAGGAATACTAGGCAAAAGAGGAACATTTCAAAAATTCTAGAAACCGAATGGATCCTCCCTTTCCCAGGACCAGATCGATTCATTTTTCTGCAGTTTTTACTCTTTGTTTCACAGTAGAGTTTACAACAAATGAGTCACCCAAACCACAAAATTCTTCACCAAATTCACATGCGAGTTTTCCAAATTATTTCTACATGAGTTAGGATGATTTCTAATGTTTCAAATACATTAAAACTTCAGACAAATGAATCAAGAATGAATCAACTCCCAAAACTCTTTTATAACTCTAGTTTTGTGTTCATCCATTTCTTTCAATATAAACCCAAATTAAAATCCGTAGTAACAAGCAAAACTCCGATGATTTATGATTATCTATATATCTAAACACTAATAACATGCAATTATACCCAAACATGTGATGAATTGATACTTTTCATCAAAGATTTTTCCATAAAATCCATCTATTCATGAAAATCCTACACATGGGTATTATAACATCAATTTAATTTGCAATAAGCACTTGCTTTATATTGATTGATCTTATTTCTTGGTTCCTTGTTGATGGTTGATTGTTTACTTCTCCAATCTTCCTTTCCAATTGCCTTGGGATACAAGATTTCTTCACCATCTTCAAAATCCCTCTTTAAGCTTTGAAAATAAGTTCTCTCTCTCCTCTCTAATGGCCTCTCTAACCTTTTTGTGTTATGATCCCTAAACATAATCTCTAAATATCAGATATATGGCTCTAAATTTTGTAGTTCCCTTCACCTTTTTTTTAAAAATGACCAAAACGCCCGTAATAGGTGCCGATTTTGTCCAAAATTGACCCGGGATCCAAATTATACACCCGGGTACCCTATTACGACTATTTCGACCCATCCGGAATCATTCGTGACCTCTAAATTATCATCCAAGTCACTTAAAATATATTTCTCATTTCTCACCTCAAAATAGTCTACATGCAACTCCCAATGAGATAAAATAAAATACGGACATATCACTCATTATGCCGTATAACCACAATTATCAACTATTTAGTATACGCAGTTAGTGAATATCATAATGCCATATTAATCAGTATCTATCTCTAGATTAATATATAATAGCCACAATTATTATGTTATCGCATTAAATTACTTCACTCGCGTAAATTAAAACATATGTCTCCTAATTAATACCTCAAATTAATTATATAAAAATACACAGAAATAAGGGGTATTACACACACCTATCATCCTCGATTTGGAAGGTACCTAAAATCCTATCCAAATTTTTCGACCTAGCCTCCAAATCAAATTTAACCTTACTCAAGTCTCTCAATCTCTCCTCAAGCTGACTAATCCTAGACTCAAGCAAATACATAGACTCCTCAAACTCTAGAATTTCTTTCTTCAAAGTCTCCATCAAACCACAAAGATTATCTCTCTCACCCAACGGCCTCGAAAGTGTCATTCACATGAGTATCTTCATGAGAAGAGTTATCGTCGTTGCTCACATGTCATGCCATGAACGCGACAAAGTTTTGCTCAATGGGGGAACTATCTCCCTCTTTCGGTTCACTATCCCTTGTGGTGGCATTATATGCTATCGGTTTCTTGACCTCCTTCTTAAGTCTAGTGAGGAATTCTGCTACCTTATGTCCATAACCCTCACAACCAAAACACTTATCTTAATCATCTCTTTTAACATTCTCACTTCGGTTTTTAGGGACTTGATCTTCCTTGTTGTTCTTGAATTTCTCAAGTCTTTTAGCATCTTTCGATTGCATTTGGAACTTAAAAAACTTTTTGAACTTCATTGCCAACAAGGCTACATCCTCAGAGTTGGTGTTGGAATCATCATCCAAAATTTTTGTCTCATCTTTTCGAGCATTCAAAGCAATTCCCTTTTCTTTCTTTGGCACTTGTTTGGAGATAAACATGTCAAGCTCATAAGATTGTAAGTCGCCTACAAGATCTTCTAGTTTTTTTTTTTTTGTAAGCATACCCAATGAGTTTAAAACGATCTTTAGGGTCAAATCTACTAGGCAATGACCTTAAGATTTTTTTTATGACTCGGTTGTCGGGTTTATTTTCTCCCAAGTTAAATGGCGAGTTGATAATAGTGGACAACCTAGCGTAAAACTCATCAAACGTATCACTCTCTGACGTTTTAATCGTCTCAAATTGGGTAGTGATATTTTGAAGTTTAGATGCCCTAATCATGATAATTC
Organism: Sambucus nigra; assembly: GCA_949130495.1. Classification (NCBI taxonomy): domain Eukaryota; kingdom Viridiplantae; phylum Streptophyta; class Magnoliopsida; order Dipsacales; family Adoxaceae; genus Sambucus; species Sambucus nigra. The sequence continues at coordinate 461,437,133 of OX422218.1, forward strand.
CCTCTTGAGTAAGTGCAAGATCATTCCAAGCCTCTTTGAGGTTTCACACGTCAGGATACGATTATACTCTTCTAGGGTGACAGACAAGGGAATAACATGTAACCCTTTCGAGTTATAAAGTGAAAGTCAATTTTTGGCTTCGGTCCATGACTCAACATGTTTTAAATTAGTTGCCTCTCCATCTCTCGTGATTGGTGGTGACCACCCTTTTTTAACCGCTAACCACACACGCTCATCAATTGATTTCAAAGCACTTTTCATTCACATTTTCCAATAAGAGTAATTTGTACCATAAAAAAAGGAGTTCTGAAACCATCAAATTTTTTGAAATTCATCCTTAAAACACATAGAATCGCATATAAAAAATAGTGTTTATTGATCTGATACCAATTTGTAGGTCCCCTTTTTCAATGTGTGTTTTAGGTGAAAAAAATTTCCTTTTCAAAAATATTTTTCCAATTTTGATTAAGCATCAAGTTTGTGAACTAATTTTACTTACACTCAAATTTATCATGTTTAATCCTAAAAATTACATCTAGGTGATTAAATCCAGTAAAATAAAGCAAGTCCACATGCCGATGTACAAGAAAATCGAAAAGAGAAAAAACCTCGGACGGACCAAGCCAGATAATCACTATGATATGGTTTTACAAAGTACAAATAATAGACTTGCTCAACGACTTGATCCCTATAATATTTGACACTCTTATATGCTTCAACCACTTCTCCACGGTGAAATGCATTAATCCTTCCATGCCAAGTTCATGACACACGAGTCCATGTGCACCTCATTATCCATCGATATAGTTATGCCAACCGTCTACGATTTTAAAATCGATCTCAACTGATTCTTCAATGCAACACTCAATGAAATAATTTATTTCAAAAAATATGAACAAAATCCAAATAGTGTAAATATAAGATCTCTATACCATGTGTATGAAAGTTTGGATCGTGAAACAAAAATGATGTTTTTAATCTTTGGAAACCTTTGTAGACAAGTGCAAAAAAATGTATAGATTTTATTTTGTATTTTTGGTTCTGCACCCCCAAAATTCTGAGTGAAACATACCTTAATAAAAAAAAGTTAAGGCGACGCGTTAGTAGAATGATATGGGCATGTCGTTCGAATGATATATCCATATCATTTGAACAACTTGACCATGTCATTTGAACGACCTCCACGTGTCGTTTGAAAGACTGTGAATGTCGTTTGATCCTCCAAAATGTAAGGGAAAGATCCATACGACTCTAAAGCTGATTTATCTCAAACATTTTTAAATCATTTTTAATGAAAATAACATCCTTAATACATATTTTTGACTCCCATAAACATTATGCACTCGTACCTGAGAGATTGGAACATGATGAAGACGTGAAATGTGAACCAATAAACACGTCATAATCTATCTTTGAAGCTTGGACACTACTTCTTCAACACAACGTCATAGGCTTATGTGGATCGTCACCCGAAATATAATCGTATTACCTAAACTTTGTTTTTGTTCAGAATTAAGTCAATTACATACAAATTGACACCTTAGAAATTAGTCCTTACATCATACATTCACTTTTAAGAGGAAAGCCATTACGATGTCCACTTACAGTAACCATCCTTGAAATTTAATCTTGTTAGAAATTTAAGACTTATAAAGTGAGAAAAAAATGAATTCGTATTTGAAATCTTATAAACATGAAATTGAAATGATTAATTTCCATTTAAACACGAGAAATAATTCGATTATATTTTAAGTGGCATCTCTCAATACATCCTAGTTCCCTTACGAGGTGAGATTTCTCGTTAGGAGCTTAAATCACCACACCTTGAACTATAAAGGCTTTCATATTTCATTATCCTATCCGGACAGCTCAGGCTGCTCTGTCGACACAGTGAGTAACCGACGACATTTGGTCCCACTCTTAATGATAGTGAATCCTTTGGGAGGATATCAAAAATCGTGCCTAGTTGTATACCACGAACTAATTTTAGATTATCACATATCACATATACTCCTCATTCAGGGGGTGCCCACGTGAATAATAAATCTAGAATTACCTTTTTGGAAACTTGTACCAATCACCACAATAATTAGTCTTCCTCTTTGGAGGACTTATATAATATTCAAAATCTACAAATAGTTGATGGAGACCATGGGATTTATGTTGAAACCTCTCTCTCACTTAGTATTTTAAGACTTGAGGGTTTTGAAAAACTAAATATTCAATTCTAAATGCCTGAATTTAAATCCTTGGTAATTTCCAATTTACTTGTATAAATTAAATCACCTGATCTCACTATTTTAATTTTTTCAAGAATAAAAAATATAATTTAAAATTTCCAATTCATACCTTTAAACTTAATTACTTCGATTTAATTCAATTTAGAAAAGAGTAAAGCACAACACAAATTTTTGAGGAAAGTTGGTGATCTACGCTAGTCTCAAAATAAATAATTTATGATGTCTATAAAACGAGTGTTCCTAATTATCCACTTCATTAACAAACAAATTTTGCAACATAATAAAAAAAGACATGATAGAAATTAAATAATTAAATGCAAGAAAAATTAAAAGACATAAAAGTCATTTCCACCATAGCTTAGACCTTTACATGAAGTAAAACTCTTTGTGAAAAATAATCCTTGTTGAGGTAGACTTCCCTTTGGGCAAGAGTCCAACTTGAAGTGAAACTCTCCATGTAAAAGAACATATCCGAGAATTAACGAATTCCAATGGTCTGATCATCGATTATGGAAATTATGACCCAAAACTTCACCATAAAAGAAGATGACGTTAATGACATCCGACCGAGCTAATTTTTAGTGGACACCTTTGCTTTGTCTTCAGTAAGGACATCTCTCAAAATCAACGAATACCAATGGTCCGATTATCATCTATAGATGTTATGTCTCGAACCTTCACCATCAAATAATATGAGCTTAATGACATTCGATAAGCCTAATTTTCACTAGACACCTTTCTTTTGTCTTGATCAAGAATATATCTCACAATCAATGAATTCTAATGGTCCGATCATCGGCTATGGATGTTATGGCCCATAACTTCACAATCAAAGAAGATAACCTTAATGATATTCGATCAAGTTGATTTTCACTGGAAACCTTTTTTTTTGTCTTCATTAAGAACATGTCAATATGTCAATCAATTACAACAATTCGATTATCAACAACAGACAAAACAAGATTTCAAATTTCTGTGACATGACGTCCTTCTTCTTCCTCAGGTTTGCATGGAAGAAAAGCTTCATAAGTCCTTCAATTATTCACGAAACTTCATGAAACTTAGACTAACACCCAAGAATATGTAAATTCATGATTATAAAGATAAATAAACATTAAATCCCTCTTATAACATCTCAAAATACATTGATATTGAAAGAATTGAGAAAACCTAATTATTACAACCATATCGAATCTAAAATAAAAACTAACTATGGATAAACCACCGTAGCATCTAATAACACACAATAAATATGCATGAACATGGTGAAAAGGTTATAAACTTAGAATCTATACAAAACCATATTATCATGACACCATACACAAACATGTATAATCATACAACATGCCAATATTTTTTTTTTCATTTTGGACAACATATATCTTTTCAATATATAATCAATCTCAACCGGGACTCTGATACCAATTTTTTAGGAAAAACAACTTGGAATTGACATCTTAAATGTGGAAAAATTTATCCCAATGGATCTCTGATCAATCATGTATTGAAAACTAAACAAGAACTAGGTTTGAAGAACAAACCTAGAGTTTATAATACAATACCTTTGTGAATACGATTGTGATTCGATGTGGAGAAAAGTATTTATTAATGATGGGTATATGCCTTGTTTTATATCTCTAAAACCTTTGGTAAATATTGAATGTTTTAGTGTATGATTCTCCCCAAAGCTAGATAGTTGTGTGGGGACCTTTTGAGAAGAAAACCATTCCTTATGAGTGAGATATAGTCCTCTCCCTCTAGGCCTCTTCATAAAAATGTAAATAGTGTTTTCTCTCACCCCCTGTTAACCCCTAATGAACCATTATATTTATAAAAAAAGTTTTTCCCACACTTTTACATACAAGTATAAAAGGTGGGCTTTGGCCAAACTTAGTTTTTTTAGAGTCTGGGCCTAACTACTTGGTTACATGGAATACATTAGGGATTCAAGACAAATAAATAAATTACCTCCAAATAAATACTCAAAAATCTCAATTATATTACCACAATTATTTCCTTTCTTTATTGAATTGTGAATTAATTCTACTCAATAATCATGACTACACTCCAATTTAATTATCTGAAAAATTACTGGGATATAATAAGGTATTATTTGCAAAGTTGATTATGATACATAATATGATTTCCTATGATATCCGCTTGGTCAAATAAATTTACTGTTACTCTATGCTAACCAACATCTGAATAATTCCTCGATTCTCACACATAAAGTTATTTGCTACTCTGCCAGGATTATCAAATAATCCACCACTCGTGTTTTACTTGGTGAAAACAAAACATATAAGTCTATCATAATCCACGGAATCCCCTGGACGTGGATTACCTTAAATTATGATCTCATACCTACTTACACTACTGTCACCTAATATGTGAAGATCATTTGACCCGATTTAAATCAGATCGCACCCATAACAATCAAATATTAACCGAAAATTATATAATGTACTTAAACCAAATATAAGTTATTCTCGTAACCATGATTCTTATTTCAAAATGAATTGACGGACTTTTACATAAAAGTAACCATCATACATAGTTTAATAAATAAAACTCAAACTTTAACTACCTACAAATCATGCGTCAATGGACAACTCATATGGTTCATAAGATCTTGTCACATAAGATCTTTCGTAGTATGGTCCTTTACTTGGGTTACTCCACTACACCAAAATTGGTTATTAATCACGATTTTTTACCATGAACAAGGCCTATGGGTCACAGTTTTGGATCATGACCATATTGAGTATGAGAAAAACATGGGTCACTGTCCAAAATAGTGACCCCATATTGGGATCACGATCTAGTGGGTGGCATCAATGTTGATTGATTATTCATGGTTTGGGACCCTGACCCAGTGAACATGACTCAGAATTGTGATTCAATTTGTGACAATTCAAGGGGCGTTTATTTTAGGTCACGGTCCAAAACTGTGATCCCCAGTGTGATTATTTAAAATAATAAAATATTTAGTCACGGGTTCAATTATGACTATATATGTTATAATTTTAAATGGTCACACTCAGTATCATGATTTTGGACTGTGACCACAACTATGATAAACATTAAAAAAATCTATATTGGTCGTGATTCGTAGCCATAACCAAATATTCATTTTTTAAATTTTGTCACGATTTTGGTCATGGTTTAAAACCTTGACCAAATTAAAAAAATAAACTTAAATTTTATGCATAAAAAAACTTGTGCATTTTTCAAACCTTTTTACATTTTCAGAAATAATTATATAGCTATTATGCCATCCATAAATCAAAAAATAATAGTACAACACAAATTAACAAACTAAAGCCACCAAATTTTTCAAAACAAATAATAATACAATGCATACTTGCTTACATATAATAATAACATCATAATATCTTCATCAAAATCGAATGTAGTGATTGTTTCTTTCCATGAAACAAGACTTCAAAATGTTCCTTCTCTAACTAGTTATGCAAACAAGACTTCAAAATGTTCCAAATGGTAAGTAACAAAGGATTTGAATCCCAAAATAACTTCCGGATGCCTGTGTAACCAAAAATGGCATCAAAGTCCACGTAATTCATAAGATGAACAAGGTTAGGGTCTAACCCATAATCAAAATCTAGGGTGTCTATTTTGATTTATGAAAATATATGTGAAAAATGTTGAAAGTGTAAAAAATTGTGACAGTACTTTAAATAGGGAATTGTGGTATAAGCCCCTTTTTGTGTTTTTTAATTATGAAAATATATGTCAATGTATATATGATAATAAAAAGAATGGTATTAAAGATACAATCTAAAAATGGAATAATAACGAAACAATGTAGGATTATTTATTGAAGAATATAAGGACGTGGAATTAATATTAGAAATAAGATACTTTAATGCTTAGTGTCTTGGTGAACATCACATAACACAAATCACCAATTGGGGCAACCACGCCAATATTGGTAGTTTGTTATCAGTGTCGCATTCAAAACTATAGAATATCTACATAATGATATTTTGCAAAATATGAGCGATGGGAAAGAAAGTGTAAGAGAACTAAATATATGAGTAGAAGATGCACAAGTGTAAATAAATATAAGGGTTTTTCCAATACATACAATACAAATAGGGTTATTATTTAAGAGTTAACTAAATTACAATAATATAATGTTTCGAAACTCAATCTTCATCTAAATTAACTAAAATAACGATCAGATTAGGATTTTCATCGAGAGCAGAATAGAACTATATAGGGGACTTTAATGCATCTGCTTAAGTAGTCAAGCCCTTTGGTGTATGCATAACAACAGACCAATTGTCGTCATTTATGCACTTAGAGTAGAATACATTCTTGGTATTTAGAAAGGCACAAATAATATGTTTTTCGTTTAAGAGATCTTTACTCATCATCTTAGATAAATCTACCACTATAAGTTTTGAGGCAAGATCAACTTTACAACCATTTGTAGTGTCCACCACCTTCACCCAGTAATAATAGAAGACGATTTCTTTGAAGTCTAAGTAATCTAGCTCCATATTTTTTTGGAGAATCCCATAATAGGTCAGCATCGTGTCCTTTGGATTTTTACTTCTTTTGCTAGCTAAATAAGAAGTCAAGGAAGAAATTGATATTTCGCTATTTGTGTCAATAGTTTTACCTCTCACATGTATGAGATGAAATCAAAATAATTGACACGTGATTTTTTAAACTCCTTCGCTAAAAAATTAGGACCTTTTTCTAGGCGTGTAACCCTTGAAGATACATCACCTTTCTTTAAAATCTTCATTTATTAATGAATTTGTATTACGCCATGCTTTAAAACACATACATAAATAACTGCAATAAAAGAGGTGGAAATTTTCTCTTTTGATACCAATGCCCTAAAGTCACTTCTCTTTTGACTTCTGGTGATTTCGCGCTCATACTTCCTAAATGTGTTCATGAAATTATAGAGATTAGACGCTAATATACAGAATACAAGTAATCAAACAAAAATAAGCTATATATATAGTTACTTATTCTATAAAATAGTTAGCTTCATCTTAGGATTCGAAGACATAACATACTTCTTGCTTGTATTGCAGATTGGTGAGTCTCACCTCTTTAGAGTTTCGAATGGCAATTCATTCGCAAACTCTTCATGTTCCTCGATCACTCATTCTCCATAAGGATTGAACTCCTAAGCCCTTATTTTGGCATATGTTCTTAGCCATATAATGATGATTCATTGTTATGTATTCTTTCGGAATTTACCATCTAATATACAGTGTATTCTTAATGTAGTCTTTTAAGGTTTTCATCAAGCACTCAAAAGGATACATCCAACAATACTTTATGGGTCCACAAAATAAAGCTTTATCGCATAAATGCACAAGTCGGTAGACACTGATGTCAAAGAACAATGGAGGAAAATACTTCTCTATGACACAAGTCGCCTCAGCTAAAGTGGATTTTGTAGCCTTAACATGCGTCCTGTTTACCTTTTTTCACATACTAAGGTGAAGCATAAATTAATATCCATAATTTCCCCATGGATATCTTTATGCTCAGAATAGAAATGCCTAAACAACAGAGGGATTAATTAGATGATGACGTGTCAGTTGGGAGACTAACACTGTTTCAAGTCATTTGTTTGGTAGCTTAGAACCCTACAAAAATTCAAAATATGAGTCAGAGTCTATAAGTTGAACAATGTGTCTAGGAGGATCTTTTTCTCACTAGTAGTCAAAGTGAAAGCACTCGCGGGAATCGAATTTCTTCAAATTATAGAATCAGTTTTTAAACATAATTTTTTTTATCTCCTTTAGATCACGATGCACCCTTTCTCCATATTTCCAATGACATCCACCCAGACATGTTACCATCAGATGGTTTACAAAACACTTATCTGTATGCATCACATCAATTACATGCCTTACACGACGTTCTTTTTAATCCGTCAAGTCAAATAAGATTGACCATTTGGACCATGCCTTCAATTTACTAGGATCTTATGGATCCTCCCTAGTTTTACACTTCTGTCCAAAAAACTAAGGGTGTTTACCTACAAACACATTCCTTGAAATCATAGCCTTCGACTTTGCCTTCTCCTTGATTTGATAACAAAAAATTGAGCAGGTTCCACCCTATTCTCTTAACTGACTAGTAAAAAGTTAGACTTGTCATTCCTAAAAGGGTGATTGGTCGGCATAAATATACGATGATTGGTGTAACTCATAATACCACTATGATGTATCCAAGTGGATTCAGTTTCCTCCCCACATATGGGACATCCATAATAATAATGAATATTGCAACCGGATAAGGTCCCATAGGCAAGAAAGTCATAGATCGCCCAATAGCCATTGATTTAAGTGTGAAATATTTACCCTTAGTATAATCAAACTCCATCACTTATTCATCCTAAAACTCTTTAAGTTCTTCGATTAATAGGGTCAATAAAATATTAATATCGTTTTCAGGAGCCTCTGGCTTGGGTATCAACAATGACAATAATGTGAACTCTTTTCTCTTGCACAATGATGAGGGGAGATTTAAAGGATCCATGAAACTAGTCAATTAATCTGATTAGTGACTAAATTATCAAAGGGATTAAACTCGTTTATTAATAATGCAAGATGGACATTGTGTGGTTCTTTTATAAATTCAAGGTGTCGTGCATTTGAAAGCTACCATATGACTGAATCAACTGGATGACGCATGAGATTCCCACCCACCTCAGCTCAAGAGTGCCATGTCATGGCCTCTGCTATCCACAGTACTGTGGAAAATCTTTTTAACCTTCGCCCGAGAAAAAATACTTTAATACCTTCTATGGAACTTGCAAGCACTTGCGAGAAAAATTTCCACTCTCACAACCATATATCGTGTCTCCTTGCATACAAGACATTTACCCTTCAGTTTTTGTTAATTATGGTACAATATTGAATCATACTTGCATGCATGAATAGATTTATACATCAAACCCAAACCCTACAAGCTTTTTTTCATAAACGGATATCTATCTCGTAACATATTCTCTTTAAGGATAATATCTTTATCCCACTTAGGAATTTCAATTATTCTACTGCCCGAAAAACCAAATTAACTCTTCAAATTATACAAACTGATCATTACGTACAATATCGAGTGATCTTCTACGTAATTTTTATTCAAAGATATATCCGCATCGACTTTTAACCATATGTATTCCAGGTCTTCGATTAATTCAACATCAACTTGTTCATTGACTTGGTCCTAATGCATGTTATACATATCCATAGGGTGGTAATTTTGATGGTAGTGGAATCCATAAGCATCATCAAGTAGGTTGGTGAAAGGACGATGCATTGGTGAATCATTCACCACTTCCACCTGGTTGTGTACCAGTTATTCTTATGGAATATATGGTAAATTATTTTACCCATGGAATGTCCATATCTTATAGTCTTGTGACATACCCTATATTAGTAAATAAATCCAATGTCTTCCAAAGACTTATATTTATCGTTTATACAACAGTTTTGCGGATATGAAATCTTATCCGTGTTAGGATTTTTATCCTTATATTTCATATAGTCCCGAACACTATTTACATCATTATCAGATACTTTAGGACTCTCTCCCATCCACTATGTGTATTATGGGAAAGACATTAAGTAGTCTTAAAAATTCAAATCACCTATATAAATACGTTGAAATGAAGGTCATGTTGGATACAAGAACTCTCAGTTTATAACTTAAGAAAATTCATTCAACCTAAGAAAATTTAAAGTAAATTCATTCAACTCGATATTTCATTAAATATGGAATAAAACCAAACAAATGTGCCATATAATTAAGACATTGCAAATTTGTTCAAAAAGAAACATTGTTCAATGCCTATGCCTATCCAACAAATGAATTGGACATGTAATAAAACAATTACGATAATTTTTTAACAGAGGCCCTTTCCCATGGTTAAAGTGAACAGTCTCATTTCTGCAAACCATTTATATTATATCAACTAATATATGAGACTCATCCACCTCCAATGGGATATTATAGATAGATGTTATAACATTTATGGAAATGAGAGTGAATGAACCAATGACCTTATTATTGGACAAGTCCCTTATATAATATATCTTGCAATAGTCACTGTGCATGGATGACGATGATCCATGAAATGTTGGAGGAGAAATTTGGGAGGGAAAATCTTGAGGCATAGGATAGGGGAATGTTTGAGAAGGCATCTGAGAGGGGTAACCATGTTGTTGAATAAAGAATTAGGCCAACCTTAGATTTCATTTGTCAGGATTTCCATGTTGCTTCTAACATTTCCCACCTCTTTCTGAAGTAATGACACCTCTCCTTTGGTCCTGGCATGTTCTTCTACGTCTCTCGACACGTAACTCTTCACTGAAGAGATATCGTCCAACAGAGGTGAAGTATTCTATATTTTTGTACTCAGAATATGTGAGCCCACACCTCTTGTCCTCCCTTTTTTATCCATCCCAATACTTGGTTAGGGAATGTTTTTTAATGTCGTAGAGATTGCACTCAGATTGATTTCTTGACTTGCCTTTTATCATTTACTATAACATAATATTATATTTAAGACTATGATTTTATTACCATTTTACTATAACATAATACTATATATATATATATATATATATATATATATATATATATATATATATATATATATATATATATGCGTCAGAGGGGTGTTTGAATAGTAAAATGATTTAACGGTTGGGATCGAATTTTTTAGGATGATCTAAGGGCGTGAGGTTTTGCCATGTCATGACTCATCATTGTGACATGGCAAATGAGATAGTTCAAGACTTAAACCCAAACCCTATCACGTCTCCTCATTCTTTCCATCTCGCTCATCTGATGTCTCCCCCCAAAACCCTACCTCTCCTCAGTCGTCGCCCCCTCCTCCGTCGCCCCTCCTCCTCTCCACGTCTTCCTCCTCTTCAAAGTACCCCTAGAGGTAATCTCCCTCTCATTAATAGCCTCCCCCTCATCCTCTTCGTCGCCTCCCTAGATGTAATCTCGCTCTCTCTTATCTCCTTCTCTCTTACACACACACACACACACACACACACACACACACAAAATCGCACCATTAGATATGTTTGTTTCATGGGTGCGATTTTTGTCTGATGGTGCGATTTTTAATAAATCTATCATCAATATTTTTTCTAACCATGTATTTGTGTCTTTAATGTGTTTGTTTCATAGTTTGTGAGGATGGATGCCTAAGTGGATGCTTAGCATTGAATGATTATAGGTGAGTATTTAATTATTTTGTGTCTGTGGTTCCAGGATAAGGTTTGCAACTAGTCTTCTAGGGTTTGCAACTAATCTTTTAGGGTTTGTTCCTGATTAGGATTTATAGGGTTTGAGTTTTTTTTTACGAATTTTAATCTATGTTTGTAAATTTTAACCATCTGAAGTGAACCAATAAACATCTGATGGTGCGATTTATTAATTGTTACAGTATGAGTCTTTGTTGGGGGATTACAGTATGTTTCTAACTTTTATAATAACAAGTAAAGTCTTTGTTGGGGGATTACATTTTACTCTATTTCATTTTTTAAGCTAAAAGATTTGTCTTTTATGTTTTTATATTATTTTTTTAATACCTATCACCCCCCAAAACATTTGTCAATATAGTTATATCATTCTAAGTCTGTTGAATGTTTAGAAAAATTTAACATTCTCCATTCGACATTGTCATGCTTTGAATTCTAAATTTATTAATTGTTATTTTCTTAATAGTTTTATAAACACTTAATTATATTCTTATTCATTTATGGATATTTTGTTTTATATTATAGGTAATTATGGCTGGGAGACGATATAATTCCATTGAAATGGGACTTGCTAACAACGAACAACCAATGGGACTCGCTAATAATATGAAAATGATGGATGGAGTTGAACTACCATTATCTGGCGGCCAAATGGGCTATGCACAAGTGTAAAAATGATGGGATTTGTACATTCTCCGGTGGAGTGAACTACCAATAGTTGGGCTCAGCACAAGAATGAAAGTTGATGGGGGGACTGAACTACCATTCACTAGAAAACAAATTTGATCAAATTTATTTTCTTGCAAATCAACTTTTCTTTAAATCTAGGTAAGAGTTGATCTCAAATTGGGTATTATTGATTCTGATATTTGTATAATTATTTATCATTTTCTCCTCTTTCGCGGTCATTTTTGTACGCACACAAACTATGAGAGGTTCATCATGCATTAGTTCGTTTATTAGGAGCTAACCGTGCTAGCATGATACAGGGGTTTAGTCTAAGACATGCAACCTGAATTGGCTATTAGAAGTGGAGGACATTCTTGAATATAGGTTACCTTTAGAATGGAGCTTATTTTCCCCTTTTTCTATTCATATAATGCAGGTAATCCCTTGTTTAATGTATCACGTCTTTTATTTTTTAATGTGTATACTTTTGCTTGAGAATGGGAACTACGGTACAAAACATATATGTATACTTCCTTCTGAAAATAAATGAATATAAATGAATTCCTTAATTTAGTTCATTATATTATGATATGTAAGAGTGCCATGAATTCTATGCTAGAATGATTTTGTGCTTTGGTTTGTGTTTGATTTGGGTTTTTTATTTTCTTATGGATGTGAGCGAATGAGTTTCATGATGCATATAAGCTAGGAATAAACACCTTTCCCCTTGAAAAGTGTACACAACACAATATAGTCCATTCTTTAATTTACTCCATCTTTCTTTTCAATTATAGTTTATATGTAAGTGAATACTGATATTTAATTATAAAATCTTCTTTTTTCTTTGCACTTTAATGTGGTTTTATATGGCATTGTTTTAACCTATATTTTTATATGAGTTTTATTCGAATTTGATTACATTGTGTTGGTTTTTGTATTGTAGTTAATGAATGAGGCGCCTATATTCTTAATAAATTGTTCCAAAGGTTGCATCCTGAATTATCCGTGGACTCTGTCCCTGATGGTGATGAAGATAGGAAGTGGCCTGGGTGGGTCGACAATCATTTGGTGCATGTCTTATCACCGAATGTATATCGAACTACCACCGAGGCTCTTGAGTCATTTGATTACATCATAAGTGATGGTAACTTCTTCACTAAAAGGATTATAGCCAAGTATGCTGGAGCTACAACTATGTATAATTGATCTTATGGTAATTTCTAGGTATCATTGATCTTATATTGACTTATATTGATCTTGATCGTAATTCATTATCATTGATGTTAATTGAACTTCAAAGTGCTCATTTCAGATCATCTTTTGAAAATCTAATCACAACCCTTCATTTATGTTTGTACCTTCATTAGATGCATTTTTTGTTCGGTTAACGGAGCATCATTAGCTGCATTTTTTATGATAGAAAATGTTGATGTTTTACGATCGAAAATGTGAGAGTGGTATTTTGTAAGTTATAAATGGAAAATCTTTTCACAAAACATCAATCGAAAATGTTGCGTGTGGTAGGACTGATGAGAGAACAAGTATTAGTGAAAAACACAAGTTGACCTTTGACTCCATAATGTCTTCATGTTATCCAACTCCCGGTTACTAAGCCAGCTCTGTTCTAGGTTATAAATGTGTGTTGGTTTTGATAAGTATAGGTTCCAACTAGAACAAATATGAATTGGTGCAATCACATTCAATATACTGGAAATGCTATCGGTTGTGAATATGTGTTAAACTTCATGGTTTTGCATTTTTTTTAGTGAATGTTTAGTGAATGCTTATATTAGTTAATGTTTCCTTTTAATTTATATTGGTGCAACCACATTCCCCATTCTTATAAATTTATATTAGTTAATGTTTCCTTCTTATAAATTTGTTTATAGTTCTCTTAATTAGACTATTTTCCAGTTCAATAAGTTGTGTTGTCCTTATTTTGTCATAGAGATTCCAGGTGCGATTTTTTTATTTTTGTGCTCATACCTGTTTATATGTGCTCATACCTATTATTTTCTTTATGTTCAGCCAAAAATGTTATAGCTTCTAAACTTGGCTAAGGCAGGAATGAGGACTTTGGATCATATGAAATAAACTGAGAGGGAAACGATACTTAGGCAGAATCACCTACTAATTATGCACATAAAATAGCTGCAACAATAACTAATAAATCAGAAAGAAGAGGAAATGAGAAATCAAGGGAAGCAAATGAGAAATCAAGGGAAGAGGAAATTTTAGTGAGGGAGAAAGAAGCAGAAGAACAGAGAAAGCAAAAGGAGAAAGAACACGAGAGCCAACTTAAAAGAAGTGATTCTTCTGACAAGGACAAAAATAACAATTATGAGCACTACTAGTACCAAGACTAGGACTGGTATCTTGGAAGGTCCCATAATAGAAATGGAAATAGAGGAAATATTGATTGGGTAAAAGGGTCTGATTCAAGGCACAAAAATTTTAGAAATGGAAGAAGCGGGAGCAAGGTCCGGTACCATGAGTGTGACAGTAGCAAATAACGTTCGCCTGTAAGGCATGGTCATAGGTGGTAGTGAAGTGTGTAAGATTATTGTCGGAACTTTGAATTCAGAAGAGGTAGTCATTTCTCCAGTTCTACAATTTTTTTTCTTAATGTGTGATTATTGGAGTCTCAAATATAGATATTGTCATCATAGGTGAAAAACATTTTTTATTCACACAGCTTTGTTGAGACTAATCTCCTTACCATACATATAAAACTAGAGGACAAAGTGTTGAGGTAGGTACAACTTAATTGTTGCGACTCTTTTATTATCTATTTTTTTAATTGTTTGAGTGTGCCTTATGTTATTGTTTATTGTTTCTTTTTTTTCTGCTTGGTTGCAGTTGTGAACCTCTTGCAGATTGTGCAAAGGAAATGGTATGCCTCTTTTTCATTATATCTTTTTATATTTGTTAGTGCATCTTTTGAATTTATAATTTGGTCACATTTATTGCAGGAAGTGGAAATAAGTTTCAAATTATTTTGGGAGATATTGACCAATGATAGAATGTCTTAAATGATAGGTAAGAATTTTTTTATCTTCTCCTTAATCGGTATTCTCCCAAATAGCTGCATATATCTTTATATCACTCTATGTAATTTGATCCCAAGAGATATATGTTTTCCCGAAAATAAATCCAATCAGTGATTTAGGGCCAGACTCTCTGTGTGTAGATCCGATAATGTGACAGTCTATTATTTAGACTTCAAATTATGCAACATGGAATAGATGGAATAGGTGTTCTTTGCAAATGATGGCCTGTGAGTGAAACTTACTTCAGTGTGGAGATGTTACTTCGTTGAGTTTTTCATTCCATGAAAACAAATTAGTTAAATGTGTAATCAAGTTAAAGAGATCATTCTTTGATTGGTCAATCATGGCGTATTCCTGTAAATATATTTATCGCATCAATAGGATCAGCGTTTTCTCTACGTAGTTTCCATGCCTAAACAAATGAGGTTGTTTAATGCTATGCCATGTTTAATTCTCTACCATGAATGGGGATCATAAATGTTGTATATATATGTGAATGATGCTTGAATAGGGAACCTAATCAATGTCTACTACAGTTTTTCTAATGTTTGGTTTTTATTTCTTCAATTTTTTGTTATTTTGGTACTCTTCGAATATTAAGACAGGTAAAATAGTTGTTTATCTCATCTATTGACTAATTTAAGATGCCATTTAGATATTTTGAAGTGTTAAATTCTATGGTTTGCATTTTTTTAGTATTATTGAATCTGAGAATTTAGTATTTTTATACATGTTTGGTTGCCATTTTATATGTTATTTAGTTGTTAGTATTCAGATTGATAATCACTTGAATAAATTTTTATACATGTTTGCTTAAAAAAGGTATTTAGTTGTAAGTATTCAGATTTATACATGAAGGCTTTTTTTTCAAATATATTTTATACTCATCTATCTTTTATTCTTTATATTCATAATGGCTTTTAACTCCTGAGAGGGAACAATGAAAACTCATGGATCCCTTTCAAATATGAAAGACTCTCCATCTGAAGTGAGTGAAAGACTCCCCTTTCAAATATGGTGGTTTTAAGGTCTTTTTTCTTCTTTAACCTATTTGTTAATATAGAATCTTTGTATCTTTTACAAAAGGCCTCTTTTAGTGATTCATTTGATGTTATGTTGTTGATATTTTATTGATATCTTGGTTCTTTAGTGTTTGTGTGTTTGCGTTCAATTTTTATTCCTTATTGAATACCTATTGATAGCGTATTAATACTTATACGCTTTTTGTTTCTCAATGTGTGTAATTTTTTACAGGAATAGACATGACCGATTTGTTGCTACGACCATGGGGTGGCACTTCATAATCATTGTCGAAATTTCCCACGTCGATGGAAAATTTGAGCCAAAGACTACAGAGCTTATTGTGGGTACTTACTAGGTTGCAGCTTTGCTGCTATTCAATGCTATAATAGATCAAGTTACTCCAAGATCTATACACAGTTAAATATGTTCGGTGATGTTTTGCTCTAAACTTATTTGATGATAACAACACTTTTATTGATTTTGGGGTGATGGATTCGATAATTAATGCAGAGCGGCTCAATTTCCATTCTTTGTTAGAAGGAGCCCCCTTACAGATCAATACAGAATATAGGTTTGACGAATGCACCCATTAGGTATAAAATCTATCTTTGTTTTGTTAAAAACTTAATTACTTACTTTAACATATTAATGTCCGAGTTTCCTTAGGTTTTTTTATATGAATTTTAGGTTTTTATTATTTTTGTATATATTTTCATAGATCTTATTCCTTAGGGCTTTAGGAATGGAGTTTTCATGTGTTTAATGGTTTCTTTTTTCTCTTAGTCAAGTAAGCACTCATCATTTCAATTAATTGCATAAATAAAACCTTGACCTATCTTATTGTTGGGTTTTTCCCTAATCTTTATTGTATAGAATCTACTCTATTACCATGTTAATTATCTATTATTGCTTTTATTAATGTCAATTCTATTTTTTGTCTTGAAAACCCCTAGGTATTTTAATTTTATTTTTTCTCTTGAAATGGAACGTAGCTCAAATCATTTATAAACTCAAAGCTTATGTGTCGGGAATCTTATGTTGTGATTTTGACACCAGGTCTTTGGAAATGGGGTTTCAACTAATGCACAAACTCATTTGTTTTCCTAGAACAATCTCAAATGTTGCAATCCTTTTTATTATCACTTAACTAATGTGTGTAATCTATATATTTTAGTACCCATGATTATTTTAGTACCCATGCAACATTTGGCTCATACACTTGAATGAGACAAATGTTGCAATCCTTTTTACTTCGTTTAGATTTTTTTTGAATTTTTGGCTTTCGGTTTAGATATTTTGTTTTGTTCATTTTTTACCACCTTTGATGTTGTTTGGTTTAGTTTTAGTGTTTTACAATGGATATTTGTTTCTTTGAGCGAAAACGGTGATTAGTTACATAGTAGCAGTAGTAAAATCATAATTTTGGTTTGAGGGTAAATTATAACCCCACCTGACAAATCTTTTGCATTGTCAAGCTTCAGAATGGTCGTCGCTAAGAGAGGTCACTGATCTCATGAACTAACTAGGGGTCTTTTCAAGAGAGGTTGCAGATCTTCAAGGTTTGCTACTTTTTTCTGTAGCTATTTGGTTTGGTTATTTAATTTATTCTCTTTTTGATTCATATACAACTAAAATTTTTGTCTTGATGTTTCACATCGAGTTCAAACCGTGGCCAATCGAGCTTATTTTTCAAAAGGGATCCTAATGTCCGTTTAAATATTTGTTAGGTCATTTTCGTCCTCGAATTCCAATATTGTTTCTTGGTGTACTTATATTTGGGGTCTAATCGTAAGCCTTGTTAGTGTGAATTTTTCAAATTTTAGTGAATGTTTCAAGCCTATAATTTATATATGTTATGATATCCAACCCCGGAACTGATAATGATATCTATAAGGTTGATATATTCTATGATGTCTAAGTATTAAAAAACTCGATGAAATGTTTTTATAAATTTTTTGATTGGTATTGAAAAATAAATATAATTGTACTATATACACAACATCGGTAAAACATTATCAACGTGCCGAAAGTAGTATCATAGGCTTTATCTGGGTTGATTTTGTGTTGAAATTTTTCAATCGCAATTTTAAGCTTCACATGGAGAAGTTTATGGGCTAGCATTATCTTCTCTACACAGTATACTTGAGGCAAAATATTTATCACCACTTTTTTGTTCTTCAGTTGTTCTTTTTGCACAAATAAATTTCTAGGTATTGCTAATTTTATACCAAAGAAAATTGAAGATAAGAAGATATGAGTCATCCCTAAATGCCAAAGAAAATTGGAGATGCGAAATTACCATCTCGGCTGCCCCGTTGATCCTCCGAAGCCAAAGACAAGGCATAGGGTTGACATTAACACGGTGGAAAAGTTCCAAGCATTACATCAATAAGAGAATAAGTACTTTGATGACATGGTTCAACAATGCAAGGATGTTGGTGATACATTGGTCATCTGTCAATGGTTTTGGTGATGACAAATGCCCATTTGTTCTCAACCCCAAAATAGAGAGCTCCGTGACTCCTCGCTGAAGGCTATCACCAAGATACTACTAGGAGTTACCATTATTGATATTTTTAGTTGATTAAAATTATTTCTTTACAAATTATAGGTTGATTAATTATATTATTCTTTGATTTTATAATGAGTTATATTGTACTTTGATTGTTATTATAATAATTCACTTTTGATTATTATTTATCTGAAATAGAGCTGTAGGAAGGAACGATTGTGTGACTGACATTGAACTCAAGCATCTCCGCACTAGAGTTTTCTACTGTATTAGGCTTCAATAAACCAGTCAGTTATTGCATTTGAGGAGAATGGGGGAGATATTTATTGGGGTGCTTATTATTGCCTTTAAGGAGACTCAGAGTGGGATAGATCAGTTATGAAGTATTTGGAGTAGAAAATGCGAGTATGATCACAAGACTTTAGTGGACTTCTAAAAGGAAGGAGATAGTGTACAACCTGCTATAAGCGGAGTGATAGTTTTCAC
Source organism: Sambucus nigra (assembly GCA_949130495.1). Taxonomy (NCBI): domain Eukaryota; kingdom Viridiplantae; phylum Streptophyta; class Magnoliopsida; order Dipsacales; family Adoxaceae; genus Sambucus; species Sambucus nigra. The sequence goes on from OX422218.1 coordinate 461,456,391, forward strand.
TTCTACTCCAGACGAAGTATCAAACAAGGGCCTACCCCCAATTGATGTTATAACAAGGAAAATTGCAACTTCTTATGGCCCATATGCGAACAACGGGGACTATCATTTCTTATTGGAGAAGGCCATGTTTGACATTCCCCTCCAAGAAGTTGTGGCCATGGACTCCTAAGGCCTAATTGTGGAAATCTCACCAGAGGAGAGAAGCCCCATCTTTCCGGATTCATTAGTCTCTTCTAGCAGCTGCTACTACATTTTAGTAGTGATCAGTTTGTATATAAGATTTTATTCTTATCTTTTAATACCCTTTTCCTTTTATTTATTTTGAAAACAAACTTCTGCCAAATATACAACTTAGTTAACTTTATTTTCGTAAATGGGTCCATCTGTCATGATCTTAAAGACATCTCGAATAGAATTATGAATTTTGAAAAAAAGGTACATAGGAGCACAGACATTAAGACAGTTTTACAATAAACCATCTTTAATGACTATGAAACTGTTGTGGCACGAATGGGAGAAAGTAGTGCGAATGTGTCCCTCTATACATGTAGAGGGTTTCTTACTGCTACCGAGAATTGAGAATGAATATTATTTTTCAATGGAACAATACGAGAGAATAACATCATGTGTGATAATTGAATTATTTTTGACAATTTTTTTTTTGTATATTTTTCTAACTTGATTGTTCATGGAGACGTTTTCATACCACATTGGAAGCAAGTCCCTAAACATGTCCATAGTTCTGATTCATATTTTATTTGAATGTGCTCTTAGGTTTTTTCCACACACATCATTATGCTCCAGCGCACATGATTAGTTTCAAGGCTATATATTTAATAGAACTCCCATAAACCTCGGTCTACTGGTTCGGTACCGAAAAGACAAACAGGGTTGCAAGCATGCGGAGTAAAGCACTGGTAAGTACGGTGGAAATAAATTATGGTCTAGAGTGCAACATGTGGCTCCACGTTTTTCCATTGAGTTGTGGGTGGAAGATAAGAGTTTCTATAATTACACCAACAATTCATGTGCGTTGGACCACAGGTGTGGCTCCTACACTAAGGTTGTAGGTTGCGCTCCTCTTCATTGAGTCATTCCAAAGGTATAACTAGAACTATTTTCGTCTAATGTTGGTGATGCAAATGTTGTAGTTTGAATGTCTAATTTTGGTGATGTAAATGTTGTAGTTTGACCAGCCAACATATCGTAAATGATATTGTGATGCAGATGTTGGTGAAGCAAATGCTTCTAGGTGATCGGGACTTGATAATGTTGGTGATGAAAATGTTAGTTCTGCAAATGTTGTTGTTAACGCAAAAATTCTCCATCTACGAGGACCAATCAGAAAAGGACACATGTCATCCTACGTGGCAATATTCGACATCCGAGGAGAGTTGGTCGGCACTCGAGGAGTATTAGTCGGCACCCAAGGAGAGTTGGTCAGTACCCGAGGAAAATTAGTTGGCACCCAAGGAGTATTAGTCGGCACCCGAGGAGAGTTGGTCAGCACCCGAGGAGAGTTAGTCGGCACCCGAGGAGAGTTGGTCGGCATACCAACCAGGAAGATCAAATGATAACTATGCATTTAATGTGCATTAATGAAGATGGCAGAACATTTAATGAGCCTTAATGTACATTTATACTGTATTAATAGATGACAACACATAGCATACCAAGCAATTCAACAATCAGATTCGTTGAATGTAGACATAAATGTCTACATACAATAAATCTCTTTATCTCCCATCACTATAAATACATGTATCCCCTTAGCCAAAAGGGAGAGATCCAAAGAGATCCAAGGAGATCTAATAGAACCTAGAAACCCCATACACAAGATACACATACTTTCTCTCTCTACACCCTATGGTGCTATTGTAAACCCCTAGGAATAAAATAACAGTGGATGTAGGCTTTATTCATAGCCGAACCACTTTAAAAATCTTTGTCTCTTATGTGCTTGATTGGATTGCTTCATCTATTTATCTGTGATCAGAAAAATGGGATTCGATCCAGTTTTTTGCATCAACAGATTGGCGCCGTCTGTGGGAACGTGTTACAAGCATTGTTCTCCATCAAAAGCTAAGTTTTTATATTCTCTACGTATAATTAATTATACATACATCTGTTGATTCAATCATGATTTTTATGTTTATATACATAAATTAGTTGTCCAATTTTTATTTATGAAATCTGCAAAAATTGCATATCATGATTTCAAAATCATAACTGTTAAATTAATTCTTGTTGAGAAATATGTGAAATAGCGGATTTCATAAATCAAAACTTTTTGCTTGATTCTCAAGTTAAAATTTTATCTCATGAAATCAATATTTTAAATGATTACATATACCAATATATACGACGATGATAAGATTTGATAATTTTCATTGTTGATTTTGAAATAATTTTTGAAAGATCTCTGATGACTATTCAAATTCCCATCATATTTTTAATCAGAGAATGTGAAAAGGTTAAAGACAATAAAAAGTTTTCTCATGGAAATCATGACCCAGATCTTTTTTCTCTCTTCAAGTTTGAGTCTCTTTGTATTCATTTTTATGAACTATATACTTAATTTGGTTCATCTTCCATCTATGTCAATAAAGTTAAATTGATTGATTTTTGATATAAATTTGGTAATAACTTCGATCATTCACCATATTTTTATCTCCCCAAATAGGGAATAGGAAGGGATCAATATAAAAAATAATTTTCTGTCACCTGAAAAATCATTACACACATCTTGTAAAAGATGATCAATTAAACAATTATGACCATATCAAGACTTTGGTCACAAATTTGATATGTTGGCCCCTCGTTCATCAAATCACATGATTTCTTTATCAGAATCACACGATATAGTGGATTAGATAATTATTCATTTAATTAACATTCTTAATGCTTAAATTTTACATCGAATGTTATTTTTTTGATCTAAGGATTCGAGATATTCTGGTCAGCCATCTATATTTTTGGTCGGCATCATCTTGGGCCATATGTTATTAAAGAGAAGCTTAACCAGACCATTTTGTTTGTCGAAGAAAAGATGTGAAGATCCATCAGCAACGTTGAAATAATTTTATCCAACTACGAGGTATCTTATTATTGGTCGGAGCCCCATATTGTAGCTCGGTGGAACCAATTGCAGGTCGACGATCATCTACTTCTTGATTGACGACATCTTAGTCTTGTTCAGAGGGTTCAATTTACTGGTCGGCAACTATCCAACCATCCACTTTTTGGTCGGTGACATCTAATGTTGTTCAGTGCTGTCAATGCACCATTTTTGTTGATCGGCGAAATTTCTCAACTGGTCGGGGATCATTTGCTTCATGGTCGGCACCATATATTCTATAACTTAAGATATCCTTAAATGTTGGTCGGCAACATCCATGCCGTTTGTCGGTAGCAGTATAATCTTGGGGTATTAAAAAAATGCGAAGCACCCCAGATATTTTTTTAAACACGAGTTCAGCTCGGGGACAAACAGGGGGCTTAAGTCTTTTTTAACTTGTTATCACCCCAAAAATATTTTTAAAACCAAGTGATAAATAATTTTCAAACAACAACTTATACCTGATTAGTTGTTGGAGATTATATAACTTTACAAAAAACTCTACGTCTTATTTATGATGCATATCTGATAAAAAATTGTCCATCTGACACACATTTGGCATAAAAATATTATTTCATATTTTGAAATTTTTATTATTTTATGCTGATACACATCACATATTGTTTGGCTGAATAATTATTCTCATGATAATAATTATTTTCTCTAATCTCGACAGGTGCTCGGGATGCTTATTAAAATTTCATAGGGACGAGATTCAATCCCTATGAAAGCTCTCGTAAACCTCTGGAAAAGTAGTATTGCTCGACATCAGGCAATTGTGCCTCGACATATCAGCCAACAAATATTATTTCTTTTTTTGAAATTAATATTTTTATTTCTCAAGCATATACATATCATATATTGATTGGATGAGTAAATTATTCTCACGACTAATCAATTCAGCCTACACATATGGTAGAGCAAATTATTAATGTTTACAGGTACATGATTCAACGCCGACGAATGCTCGGAAACAATCTGGAAACTATTATCATTGCTCAGCATTATGAAATTTCACCTCAGCAAGGAACTATATATTTTATTACTGCTTTGATTTGTGCTCAAGCACGAATTATTCTATATATCCATTTGAATTCATATTCTACATTCATCTCTTCATGGAGCTCGGTGAAATACTCATTATATATTCAGCTCTGAGGAAAAGCTATAACAGTTATTATATTTCACCCCTAATGGATAGTTGGTCGGGGCAATTCTTATTTATATCCAGGCCCAGTTATCGGCTCAAGCACAAATTATTCTATATATCCCTTGTGATTCATATTCTATATTCATCTCAACATGGAACTCGGCGAGATACTTATTATCATATTCATCTCCAAGGAGAACTCTAACATTTATTATATGTCACCCCCAACGGATAGTTGGTCGTGTAATTCTTAGTTATATGCAGGCCCAGCAAAGTTCTCGGCCATATTCTTACGTTCTGGAAAATATTATTCTTATTCGGCATTATGCAATTGTGCCTCGACAAGATACTTATTCAACTTTAAGGAGAAATACAACATTCATTGTATTTCACCCCCAATGAATAGTTGGTCGGATAATTCTTATTTATATTCAGGCCTGACAACGTTCTCGGCCATATTCTTATGTTCTGGAAGATCTTATTCTTGTTCGGCATTATATAATTCTACCTCGACAGATCAACGAGGCATTTTATTATTTTTAATTATTCTTTATATCTATTTGGATGCATATTTTATTCTTATTTCAGCAAGGAGGTCTCCAGCATTTATATTATCTAATTCCCAACAATTTGTTGAGGAGGTCTACAGCATTTATTATATCTTATTCCCAACAATCTGTTGGTCAGCGCCGAGGAGGTCTCCTACATTTATTATATCTTATTCCCAACAATCTGTTGAGGAGTTCTCCAGCATTTATTATATCTTATTCCCAACAAATTCGTTGCCTGTGAGATTTGTGCGAAAAATGAAAAACATGATAAATTTAAATGTGCACGGGGAAGGGCTCCGAAAGGACTAAGTGATCCTTTGCGAATAGTAAGCCACCGTTAATTGGATCTAAAAGAAATACGTGATCCAAAGGCCTAAAAGCATAATATATGGCATTCAAAGAAAGAAATTGCCAAGGCCTATGTTTGTTTGATATATTCATTCAAAAACCAAAAGAATATATATGCTTATTGAGGGAGAATTGGATGGTATATCAACGGTTTGCACAATGTCCGTTTATCCTAGTTGTCTTTAATGTCATGACTCTATTTGGTTTGTAGAATCACCATCATGCTAGGCTTGTATGCATTGTGTATGTTTGTTCATTGAGTTCAATCTTTATATTGTCACATGAGGTTATATTTAACTGTGATGAAGTTTGCAATCAAATGAGCACTTTGTGAACGTTTCTTAAGTGTTTGGGTCTAAATTTAATTGTTGCTTGTTCACACCCCTACATTTCCGTTTCCATATGACACATTTTTGCCATACGAGTGTGCAAACTTATTGTATTTTGTGTCATGTGTGTGTTTATATCTATATATATATGCAAGTGGTTCATTGATATATTTCTAGTATATATATATATGATATTTGTTTGTCTTTGCCTTGTTTTTAATTGCCCATATGCTTTCATGTCTTATCACCTTAAGCTTTCGCTTGCTGTTTCTTAGTTCTTTATCCTTTGCCTATTCCCGAACAAAAAGGGGGAGAATGATGATAGGGGGAGAAATGGTATCTAATCCTATTATTATCGTATCTTCGTTTGGGGGAGATTTATCTTAGGGGGAGACGTCTTTCTAAGTAGGTCATGTGTTTAAAGGGAGAATTAACTTAGGGGGAGTAATTAATTAATTGCATTTAATACTTTGATATTCCCTATGCATTTGATGAGTTTGCTTAAGTGTGCAGGAATTATTCTAAAGCGGCATCTTTCTATGGCAAAGAGTTTTTGATCCTTGGGTTGTGTCAAGATTGGGCGGGTTATGTTTTGAGTCTAGTAGAGCTTGACGTCCCTTTAGGATTTTTTTGTTTGGTTTTTGTCCCGGAATATTGGGCGGGTTATGTTTTGAGTCTAGTAGAGCTTGACGGCCCTTTAGGATTTTTTTGTTTGGTTTTTGTCCCGGAATAGCCAAAGGGGGAGATTTGTAAGGACACAAATTTCCAATTGAGTCCATATATAGTTTTGGCTCAATTCCGGACAAAAACATTTTATCATAGGATAGTATTTATTGTAATATTCTCAAGCCTATAAAGTGTATGTTGAAGACGTAGCGGCAAAGAATTTAAAGCTTCATCAAAATGCCGGTTTGTGTGCCTCGTTTCTACGTCATCAATTAAGGTTCCATGCTCCCAAGGTATGAATGTAATTATATGTATATAGGAGCTTTGGAACAATAAGTATTGGGTGTTAGGTTAATAAAAACTGCATTTTATTTTTCAGAAAGAATCAATTAGAAACTTAAAAATAAGTATATAAAAGTTTATAAAAGTTTCTGGGCCAAAATTGAATTTTTCAATCTTTCTTTGTGATATGTCGTTCGAACGAATGTTCGTTCTAACGAGATATCTAACGAACTTCTAACGAGCCCAGGCTGGTCACTCGTTAGAAGTCTCGTTCGAACGAGAATCAAGTTCGTTCGAACGAACTTCCAGCGGGAACAGTTATTTGGCAGTTTTTTGCAGTTTTTCCCCACTCTTCCACTTGGTTTTCAACCAACTTTTTTCATGCAATATTATGTGCGGGAAACACATTTTCCAAGACAACTTTTCCTAACTTTTCATTCCATATCCAACTCTTAGAGAGAGTTTGAGAGCAAAATTAATTAGGGAAAATGTTCATGTTTTGAGTGTTAAATTTTAATAGAAAATTCATACACACTCTAGTTTACACCCATTGTTGTTTATTCCAAGTTCTATATAGACATATCCTTACTTAGAGTTTTTGGCACCGGTTTTCTCTACCGAATTCAAGAGACATTTCGGGTTTGCTTCTACACCCCATCACAAAGAAGACCTTTGTTGAGATTCTACCCGTTTGGAGAAAGGCTCCATGTTCGGGTGACGGTGACCGTTTAAAGTCCCATCGGTGAATTCCGAGACCGCAGTGGAGCTCCGTTGGTTATCCGCTAATTGGAGGTTGATACAAGAAGAAGCATCACGGCTTGAGAGGGTTCGAGTTTAGGAAGTAAGTCTTTTGTCTTGTATTTTGTAATACCGTTTTTAGTGGATTTGAGGCTAGGGCCGTCCCGAGGTTTTTTTCCGTTAGTGGGTTTTTCCTCGTATATCGCGGTGTAGTGTGACTTTGTTTATTTTATCTTGCACATCATTTAGAACGCATGCTTTAGGTTTAATTCAAGATAAAATTCGGTTTAATTATCACACTCATTTAATTTGGGACTTAAATTAATATTGGTTAATTTGGTTTATTCAAGTCATATGTTAAAATTGGTTTCGCCTAACTTTGTTTAAATGAATAATCATGACTTAGGCAAATTCTAGGACTTGAATTTTGCTTTAATTTTGGTTTGTAAGTTATTAAAACCCGGCCTTGTTTATTTGTTGAACCATCTCTTGTAATTATACGCTTCCGCATTTATTCGAAAAGGAAATTAAATATTTTAATTGGGACAAAACTGCGCGTTTACAAAGAGATCAAGAAAAAATAATTCAAAGTTCACATTCCACACTTGGGGGCTTCTATTACAGATATATTTGTTTATTTGGTGGCACATTCTTATAACATCATGCAGTCGAGCATCAGATTCAGCCCCAACTAATTATCATTCAGGAGTTGTTTTTTCTTGCTCAGGAATTATTTTTGATATTGAAGTTCAGGAGGCATATTCAGGAGTTATTATGCACATATTATTGAAGTTCAGAAGTCAAATTCAGCATCTACAGCACTGAGATCTTTACTACTACTGTCCCGACCAACATTGAAGAAGAAGTTGTATAAAAATATTTCAAAGTCCACCACTAGCTTGGTTCTAATCAGATTGAAGAGTTGGGTTCAAAAGATAGTATGTTACTCGACAAAGTATTCAGAGGATCATAAATCAGAAGAATCAAGCACGTGAAATTAGCACTCAGTTGCTCGGCACAGGAGGCAGTTGGTCGGCTAGCAAACCAATCAACATACTTGAAGATTATGACAAGCTACAAGATGCATACTATGGCATGGCTTCATCCAAATTCTCAGGGGTGATACATAGCACACGGAGTTCCTTAAAAGAAAGATTATCAACCATCGATTAGCCTGCATCATATGTCGTCCAGGAGATAATGCACTTTATGTTGAACAAATCAAGAAGGTAGATCAAGAATTTCACGAGCACTGAGCAACACTGCCGAATAAATACTCAATCCTTTCAAGTAAACCATCAAACATGGAGCATTGGGGGCTTCTGTTAACACAAAAATTCTCCATCTACGAGAACCAATCATAAAAGGACACATGTTATCCTATGTGGCAATATTCGACATCCGAGGAGAGTTGGTCGACACCCGAGGAGTATTAATCGGCACTCGAGGAGAGTTGGTCAGTACCCGAGGAAAATTAGTTGGCACCCGAGGAGTATTAGTCGGCACCCGAGGAGAGTTGGTTGGCACCCGAGGAGAGTTGGTTGGCACCCGAGGAGAGTTGGTCGGCATACCAACCAGGAAGATCAAAGGATAACTATGCATTTAATGTGCATTAATGAAGATGGCAGCGCATTTAATGAGCCTTAATGTACATTTATACTGTAGTAATAGATGACAACACATGGCATACCATGTAATTTAACAATCAAATTCGTTGAATGTAGACATAAATGTCTACATACAATGAATCTCTTTATCTCCCATCACTATAAATACATGTATCCCCTTAGCCAAAAGGGAGAGATCCAAAGAGATCCAAGGAGATCGAAGGGAACCTAGAAACCCCATACACAAGATACACATACTTTATCTCTCTACACCCTATGGTGCTATTGTAAACCCTGGGAATAAAATAACAGTGGACGTAGGCTTTATTCATAGCCGAACCAATTTAAAAATCTTTGTCTCTTATGTGCTTGATTGGATTGCTTTCATCTATTTATCTGTGATCATAAAAATGGGATTCGGTCCAGTTTTTTGCATCAACGGTTGTAGTTTGAGTAGTAGCAACAATTTCAATTTTATGTTGTATGATAATAACTTCTTATTGGTCTAATGCTACACTACTTTGTGTAAATGATATTATAAGTTGTTGAATGCTTATTATCCATTTATCTTTAAAGAAACTTTCATTTTCTTTAATGTCCGCATTTTCTTTAATTCCCGAATATTGTCGTGCCTTCAGGCACGGGCATACCCTAGTGTGTATATATATATATATATATATATATATATATATATATATATATATATATATATATGGGATAACCAAAATTGAAACTCACAAGAGTTGAAGTCAAGTTTTTAGGAATTTATTGGTCCCTTTTTTCTTGTCAGGCATACAAGTACATGTTGACCGAATTAGGTTTTTTACCTTCTTTCGGAGTCCCCGTAGTCTATTCTGCCCATTCAACTTTCAGTATCATCATAATATTTCACCCCATGTTTGTGGACATAAACTTTTTTTAATCTTTTCAGTTTATTTTTTCCCTCCCAGTCATTTTTCCATCCCCAACCTCATTCTCCAAGAAGTTGTTCCATTTGTTAGTAGGCATTCGAACATTTTGGGGGATTCAGTCTTTCAATTCCAAAATATAAGAACTCGTTGACCCCTTCGGGAAAAAATTCTTTCTAAGGTTCTTCTGATAGGTTTTAAATTGATCAGCTACTCGATAAAGAACCTTTGACTTCAAACCAGCTAGTAATGAAAAAGTCTTATCAAGTTCTTCCCACACATCATCCTTTAAGGCGGGATTAACATACTTCCATTTGTCTTCACCCTCATCTCCGACAGTCATCTTTCTAAGAGATAGACAGTGACTTTTAAAAAGTTTAATGTCAGTTTTATTACCAGTAGGATGATCCCAACCAAGGAGAACCCAATGGGATTCTTAGGGTTTGCTTGGAATTCCTCGGTAGATGGAGGTGGGGGTGTTGGATTAATAGAGGTTCTTAAGTTTGATGACTCAGAGACTGAGTGGTAGACTGAATCTTCAATGGAGTAGAGTATTTATAACCTAGAGGAGATTATAATTGAGTTTGGGGTGTAGGAGAGTGCCCAGTTGGAGGTGTTTCGCTACTTGGTTGATTATTTCCATTCCTATTCGACATTTCCTACAATTAAAAAAAAAATTGACGAATATATGAAAGTCATGTTTACGACTATATACATGTATATTCCTTTTCAATAGCTTTTAAAACATACTCGAAGTGTTTGATTTCCATCCAATCAGAATTACTTATTAATAATCTATGAAATTTTGCACGCGGCCAACTGGGCAGAAGCGTATCTATGATTGACGTATAAAGGTACATGACATGAACTCGAAATCCTTCATTCTTCAACTTATTTGGAAGATAATTTCAATATGTATATGTATCGATACGTCACAATATGGGTGAATGATCTCTTTATGAAGTTTTATCCACAATGGATTAATATTTTTCAGCCTTTTTTAACATTGTAACAAATGTCAGTGCCCTGTCAGGATTATGAAGGAGAAATATATTCTCTACTGCCTCATCCCAGAATTCTAGGAAGGAAAATATAAGACGATCAAATAGGTACACTCACGAGAGATCAACTCCACGATTTATAAGGTAATTAAATTATTCAATTTTCCTATCTCCATACTTGTAAATGGGAGTCTCCTCTAAATGGCGTGCACTACTGAAAGATGCTTTAGTGCGGTCAAAATGTAACCTTTCTTACGCTTATTGAAAGTAATTACTACCATGACTCTTTTTTATTGACAAAATATATAAAAGGACGGTGTAAATACGAGCCGTAGAGATAAGGCTATGATTAATACTAAACTAATTATGGTTTTCCATCCAATCAATCAAACACAACAAGTCCAATTTAAGTTTATTTTAATTAAATTAAGCCTAAAACTGTTATTTGCCCACCAATTGTGCAAGCCCTTCCACCAATTTGTGGTCACCCAAACACATTCCACTTATGGAGGAGAGTGAACACGCCCACAACAAGTTAACTAGTAAGTTATATGCATTAATATTCACACACAAACAATAAACAAGTCAAATTGAAGTTCATTTTAATTAAATTAAACCTAAAATTACTATATGTCCGATAAATATGAAAGCCCTTCCACCAATTTGTGTTCACCCAAATAACAACCACTTAAGGAAGGGATGGGCATGCCCACAAAAAGTTAACCAAGAAGTTATATACATTAATAATTAGACACAAGCGATTAACAAGTCCAATTTAAGCTCATATTAATTAAATTAAACCTAAAATTATTCTCTTTCCACTAAATGTGCAAGCCCTTCCACCAATTTGTGCTCACAAAAACAACTACCACATAAGGAAAGGGTAAATACAACAACAATAAGTTAACTAATACGTTATAAGTATATATATAACTGTTCCATAATAGAAAATATAAGTAAAATTACTTGAAAAAATAAAGGACCTTGAATTGATTGAGCTTCAATAATTATTCTCCATTTGCATGGGCGCTTGGAACGAGAAGAAAACATGTTAACATATTATTCAATCTAAAATTTTACCAAATAAGAAAAATCTAAACGTGTATCATTAATTGTGTCATATAAATGTGCGATTGAGTAAAAGGCTATGGATATGGGTGTGGGTGTGTATGTGTGAGTATACGAGGGACTTCATGTATATATATGAATTCATGTGTTTTACACATGCGCGTATATATATATATATATATATATATATATATATATATATATATATATATATATATATATATATATATATATATATATATTTGTGTGTGTGTGTGTAACTGTGCGCGCGGGTGTGTGTGCTTGTAACATTCATATGTGTATGCGTATGTCATATATATTTATATATACCCATGTGACAAGTAAAAGGATGTTGGACAATTGTTGAATTGTTTATAGCACATGTGCCATAACCTCCGATAACTTCTTAATCCCCCTCCTTCTGGTTATGGGTAGCTTCTCAATAACTACTCTCACGTCTTTTAATTTAATTGTAAGAATAAAATAATATCTCAAGTTTTCTATTATGAACATTTAAGAGTTTTGTGAAGTATATCATTAATAAAGCACTAGCAACTATTGCAGACATTAATACTTGGGAAGAAAGTGAAGTAAAAATGAGTTTAAATTACATTTATACTGTCAAAACATATTTTGTTTCTTTTGAATAAACATAAATTTTGAAAAATAAGTGTATGAGTGGTATAATGAGAGAACTCTATGATAGTGGTTCATTTAAGATTTATGTTGTAAATTCAAATTGTGTAATTTCAAGTTTTTGGTGAAATGGGCTAATTTAAGTTTTTATGAATCAACATGAATTGGTCGATTTGTGATTTTTTCATTCTTATAACCAAACAATAAAAATAAGGCAATTCGAAATTGGCTAATTTACAATTTTGGGGTCAACTAAATGGGCCCTAAGAATTTACTAATTAATTAATAAATTTGTAAGAATTCATGTTGCGTTTCTTTAATTTTTTGGGTCTACCTAAATGCAATTGACAATTAATTTTTCATGTTGGGTTCTATTGAGTATTGTTTCTACACCAATACACACACACACACACACATACACACACACACACATATATATATATATATATATATATATATATATATATATATATATATATATATATATTACACATACACATAAAACACACACACTGAAACATAAATTAAAACACACACACACACTAAAACACACATTGAAACATACACACATACACATAGAGTAACTGCTAGAGTGAGGGGGTTTGCCAAAATAGTTTAGGAAGAGAGAGAGGGAGATATATGTTGCTGGCAAAATGAAATTGTGACCTAACATTCGATTTTATAGTCCAAATTTGGCCACAGTTTTGAACCGTAATCCATCTTTTCACCAATGAACCACTTACACTTTGTCACCCTTCCAAACCATGACCCATACTATGACCAATTAAAGTTCGATAAATGGTCACGATTGTGGAACGTGACCAACCTAACATGGACATTTTGAACTAGATTTTGGAATCACGCTTCAGAACCATGAGCATAATTCACTGGTATTATCATAGGCGGGTCACAGTCCTGAACCATGACAATCGTGGTGACAATTTTATCGAGAAATTTAGAGCCTAGAGGGTCACTGGTCGATCATGGTTCTAGACCGTGACTCCTCTAGTCATGGATCCAAATTGTGACCATTTTCTTATTGGATTCCCTCTTTAATCTGGCCATTTTATTGATCACGATGTTTTGTAAGGGATCACGATTTTAGATCGTGACCACTTGGTCATGACTCTAAACCGTGAATAATTTTTCGTGACAATTCTAGATATATGGCTTAGGGGTTGTCGTTCCAACTCGTTGGAGATAATGCATCGTATCACGCCTTTATCGTTCCTTCTTTCATGCTAGGGTGATCATAGACCCTATAATGTGATAGATACTCATTTTGATGTTGAAAACTCCTTCGGAGAAAAGTCTTGATATTCTAAGGTGACCTCCAGATACACATGTTTATCTCACCAAAGATCGCTCTCTATCCTCAAGCCGATGTTAAAGGCTTGTTATCTTCCTACCTTTATTGAGAAACTCTTTAGCGCTCATGGAGGCTCTCCTCATAGGCATTGATCATCCTAGAGACGTGACTTAGATGGTGTTGTTCATAACCTTTGTCAAATTGTTCCACGTGGGATAGATAACGGGAGCTAAGAGTGATCCTATAATACATGGAATGAATAATAAAATTAATCCAATGGGGTAAAGGCAAGATATATCCATTTTCCTGGATATCATGCAACTCATGGTGGTCCTCCTAATTGTGGGTCATAAGATGGAATTTTTATTAATCAAGGTTTGGGTAGTGAAATCAAAAGGAATTATTTTCCCATAAACGACTCAAATTGTAAGTGCACAAAACTCACAAATTATAAATAATTAATAATACATTCTAAAAAGATAATGCGGGAAAAAATAAATGAATAAAATCACATCAAGGAACACATAATATACGTGGTTCGAAAACTTTCCTACGTCCACCGCAGGGAAATATTTCTCTATTACTGCTTAAGAGTATAATTTGGCAGAGTTTTTACGATTTAAATTACACATGTCCCTCCTTGAGGGGTGTCTATGATTAAAACTACTTCATATAAGATGCCTCTTTGAGATGGAATAACGCTTATCACTTAATAATTAGTTGTCACAAATATATTTGAATATATCTGGAAATATACTCATCAACTGAAGGTGTGAGACTCAAGCATGTAAGGCACACTAACATATGTCATAATTTTTGAATGGTGATTACCTCTAGGTCTCTACCTTACACAAACTAGTTCTGACTTGAGGACATCCAACTTCCTGATGTCCTAAAAATCACACGAGGGAAAATACTATCACACATACCAACACACAAAAGGTGCGTGCCCATATGTAATGATCAAAAAACTAAGCTACTAAGCCAATAATGAACATTATTCCAATGTATTCTAACCTTAGATAAAATCACGTAGAACCATTACTACATAAACATGACTACAATGATAACATATCCATAAAGACCAACTTAAATGTATGCCCGCTCTAGCTGCATACCCGCAGTGTCGTAAGAAAACCACAATTTATTGAAAAATGAATCCAATGGGGCTAGCATCCCAATAGAATTACACTCTCAATATTGAACCAAAGTACTACTAATATAACAAAATTCATGATACTAATAATAGTATTCTAAGATTAACCCTGCGCGCTTGTGTTATCCTCGCTAGAATACTCACAAACAGATAATAAATCATCATCCCACCCTTAATTTAGCTCTAGTATCTAGGTTAATATCCATAACTCATAAATAACAGACTACAAGGTTTACAACCTATGCTCAGCCTAGATTATATATGCCACCTAAATGAATCTCATTCAGGTTCAATGCTCACGAATCCTATTGAGGTCATCTACTGGTCCAAAAGCATATGTACTTATGGTTATTCACGTTCCAAAATCAAATCTCCATAAAAGTATTGAAATCCACCTCAAAAAACAATTTATGGGAAAAATGTCAAGGACCAAACAATGTGGCCTATAGTTGAATCGATTTCATTCCTTGAAGTGAAAATCCTATAACCTAAAATCGGCCATGGCAAAAAGATATTTGAAAATCAGCGACTCCCAACCCAATTTAACCAAATCATCCCCAAACAATAACATATATTTTAAGGGTTTAAATTCCACATAAACAAGGTTTATAATCATTCAATCTAAGGGGTCTACAATCACCAATTTAACCCAAATTACTTAAGCCTCCATATGAAGCCTATATTCAATTATAAATGGTAAATATGCCAACTCCTCAATGATTCACCTTAATTAACATGAATTAATATCAAATTTGAAGATTCTAACATGGTTAAACAAGCATCCTATAATTCAATAAATTAATCTCAATTAATTTAACCCAATTCTATAATACATATAAAAACCCTAATTTATTATCATAACTAAAAATTTTAAATCTCCCTACATATAGTTCATAATTCTTAATTTAATATTAATTTTCAACATAGATTAGATTTAGTTACATGAATTTAATATAAACTACTCAAATCAAGGGGAAAAGTTGATAAAATTTCCTCCATTTCTTGGTTTGAGATAATTTGTTATTTTCCAAGTTGTCCTTAATTGTAAATTTCAGAAGTGTGATACTAGGGTTTGATAATTAGGTTTAAGGTTAACCAGTGAGGTTTATATAACTAAATTGCAGGTCCCTATTGTTGGGGAAAATAATTTGGGATTTACATTTAAAATGCAAAAAATAATTATCCTTAAATATCATTGATTAATCAATCATTGAAAAGAAACCAAGAACTAGGTTTAAAGATTAAACCTAGAATTAAAGAATACAATACCATAATAAATCATATTGTGATTGATATGAGGAGACAAAGGTTGAAGAAGATGAAATTCTTACTGCCCTCCAAATTATCTAAAAACCTTTTAAGAAAGCTATGAACATTTTGAATCTTCTATCTTATGATTCACCCAAAGTAAGCCCTGTATGTGGGAACCTTTGGAGATGACACCAATGTGAAATATGAGAGAAATCGTATTCTCTCCTCACCCCTTCATAAAAAAGTGAATAGTATTTTTTCTTTTCGAAACTAACCCTCCATAATGGACTGTTAGACTAAAACCCTATCTTACACCAATTTATATAGGTATGGGTGATTAGGCACATATTCTTCACATTTATCCCCTTAATTTCGGTATTTTTATGATCCTGTGTAGTGTAAATAGATTGTATTTGTCTCAAATTTATTCTACTAACCTCTTTTGGCAAGTATTTCATGTTTTTTGTATTTCTCATGTGTTTTACAGGTATTTCATGCAAATTGGTGCGAAAGAGAACTCAAAACAGTGAAAGAAACCAAGAAATGGAGAGTTGAAAGGCATTTTTGTAATTTTACAACCTTAGTTCGGAAGTGGGGCCAGATAGAAAGTTGAGGAGCTCTAAATTACAAAAACACTGGAAAAAACGGCACCTCAATACGAGCTACGGTGAAGAAGTTACGAGGTTTTGAAGTTGAGAGATAATGAAGAGAAATGGACCAAAACCAAACCGATCCGGTGGGGACAGGACCGATCCGGGTCCGGACCGGTCCGGTCATGCGAAATCCAGGCAATTAATTATGGAGTTAAAGAAGTGCAACTCTGGCTGTCAAATTAGTGCTACTTGGTGCTATAAAAGACCAAGTCCTACCTCATTTCAAAGGAGTTGAATTCTAGAGAGAGGGAGTCGAATTCTAGAGAGTAGAATAGAATTTTAGAGAGAGAAAGTCCGATTTTAGAGAGTCTTTTTAGTTTTCTTTGGTAGAAATTTTCATAAACCCTAGTTTTTGAAGTTTGCTTACTATTCAAGATTCAAAGTTCTATTCAAGATTCATCATTCATCCATTGCAAGTAATTTTAATTTATTATTTTTACTGCTTTCCTAGTTAGTCTAATTAATTATTGATTTGTAGTTTTCCATTCCCAATTCAAGTCATGTTCTCAATTTTCTAGAGTTAGTTATGAATTCCTACACTTTAATTTGTAAGTTTTATTTTGATTTCATCATGTTAAGCTAAGTTTTTAAGGGTTAGGATGCATGAACCCATCCCAATGTAAATTACTTATGTAGAAAATAGAATTTAAATTAAAAATTTGAAAGAGTCGTGCGAGACAAATTTTACAACCATTGTAGATCTTTTAATCTCTCTTGCCCTAGGTACTTAGGATGTTTAAGAATACCATGTGCGTATAATTATTTAGCACCGCTTTATATTTACCTTTGATTTCATATGGTGCGGGCTTGATCCTCATATATGTAATGCTTAGGATCTATAAAGACTGGATTCATTAAAATTTATAATTTACAATTGTAGTATTCTATACGGTAAATTGCTAGGGTTAGGAGGATTTTATTCCAACCTACTTTCTCATTCATCTTAATTAATTTAACTTCTTTATTTACTTATTTTTTCCCTTTTCAACCATCATCATCTTTTTCATCTTTTCTTTAGAAGTAATAAATCAATTAAATTCTATCAACCACTCCCTGTGGATTCGATACCCAGACTCGCCATTATACTCCTTAAGAGTGTAGTTACAAGTTTAGATTTTTTTGTATTGAGGTTGGAAGCCGATAACAACGACTAGCGTATTACACGGACGCTCGGTTTTTCCACTCGATCAAAATGGTGCCGTTGTTGGGGAGTGTTTGTTATAGATTATAATTGACTGACTACGTCGTAAAAAAAAATATCATCTCATCTTACATAAATTGTTCATGCAAACTCCTCTGTTGTCTCCAACCTAATTTCACAAAAATACCCTTGCTGAAGCTAACTCTGACAATTCTCATACTACCGACGTTCCACACTTTTTAGTCAAACACTGAGTGAGGGTTCTGAATCGTTAGGTAGCAATATGTCGGTGCACGGTAGTGTTGGTGTTGGTGCTGGAGAGGATGAGATACCATATCTTCCCATGAAAGACCTTTTATTTTCGGAGCGAACTGTTACCCCTGGTTGCATTTTACTCCCGTATAATGTCGGTCAGTTCCACTTTCGAAATGGGATGATTCAAATTCTTCCTACATTTCATGGGATGGATTCTGAAAAACCATATCTCCATATTCGAGAATTCGAAGATACCTGTGAGACGTTTGGTGATCAAGCTTGCCCACAAGATGTTATCCGGTTAAAGATTTTCCCTTTTTCCTTAAAGGATAAAGATAAAACTTGGTTATGTTCGCTACCCCCGAATTCCGTGTTATCATGGAGAGATATGCAAACCAAGTTTCTCTCTAAGTTCTTTCTGCAACACAAAACCAATTCGATCAAGGCTCAAATCCAAGGTTTTTGCCAAAATGACAATGAAGCCTTTGATAAGTGTTGGGAACGTTTTCAGGAGTTAGTTAGCGCTTTTCGACATCATGGCTTTGAAAAACATCATTTGATTTCATTTTTCCATCAAGGGCTTACTTTGGCGTCTAAACAACTTGTGCAGACAATGTACGAAAGACCATTTTGGGAATTAGACTCGAGCGATGCTGAGGCTCATTTGAAATACGTAGCAGAGACTACGCAATCATGGGATGTTTCTAACCCCAACAGCCAAAACAGACATCGACAAGTGTCCAACACTCCTGCTGCTTCCGGTATTTATCAATTGGACAAGGACACTTTGTTAGACCGTCGGCTTGATCAGTTTGAAAAAAGGATAAGAGAAATCCTTGAGGTTCGGTTTAGAGAAGCTACTGGACATATCTCAGCTGAAAAAGAAGAGGTGTGTGACATTTGTGCTGCGGGTCATTCTACCAAAGGATGTCCGGCAATACCCGCTTACAAGGCAATATACACTGAGCAAGTGGAAGCTATAGGAGGGGTTAGCGGACATTTTAGTACACCCCAGGGAAACGCGTACAATTCATCTTGGAGTAATCATCCTGGTTTAACACATATGCAGCCCCTCATGCAATCACCATCTCCTGGTTCATATGTTATTTCACCGAGGCGATCTCTTGAGGACAACTTAAATCACCTCATCCAATCTCAAAAGGAGAACAGTGCTAAGTATGATCGAATGTTCAATGAAATACATACTAGCATCTCAAGGTTGCAAACTGCATCGAATGTCCAAGAGAAGGGCAAATTTACTGCTCAAAGCCAACGACCTCCCCTAGGACAAACCAGTGTTGGCACTACATCCCATGACCATCGAGAGCAATGTAGCGCTATTACCACTCTACGTAGTGGGAAAGTAGTTGATTTGTCACCTCCCCCACACAATGCATCTAAAGATAAAGAGGTTTCTCCTGGCACAAGAGAGGCCGAATATGCCCCTTTAATTGAGAGTGAGAGGGAGGAAAACACTAGTGGACCCAAGGCCATCACCCCCACCGCTGCCCCATACCCTCAACGATTGGTCTCTCACTCCAAAACGACCTCCCGTGATGAAGTTCTGGAAGTCCTTAAGCAAGTAAAAATTAATTTACCTTTTCTCGAGACTATACAGAGAATTCCCGCGTATGCTAAGTTTATTAATGACTTACGGTGAAACGCAAGCTAAAGGTAAACCAGAACGTCTCTTTGGCCCAAAATGTCAGCACAGTCTTGTCGAGTGACTTTCCATTAAAATATAAAGATCCGGGTGCACCCGTTATTTCGTGTATCATGGGGAAGAACCGAATCGAGAGAGTTATAATAGATCTAGGGGCTAGTGTTAACATTATGCCTTATTCCATCTATAGGCAACTATAACTGGGGGCCCTTAAGCCCACCAATATGACTCTCCAGCTCGCGAATCGTTCTGTGAAGCTTCCTCGGGGAATTGTTGAGGATGTGATTGTGCAAATAGACACTTTCTACTTCCCGGTGGATTTTGTCATTTGGGACGAAGAACCCTCCGTTCTCCCAAGTAATCATGTTCCCTTTATCCTTGGCCGCCCATTTTTAGCTACAGCTAATGCTCTTATCAATACCCGAAGTGGGCGTATGCAATTAACTTTCGGGAATATGACCCTCAAAACAAATATTTTTAATAATTCCAAGTGAGAGGGTGATGAAGGGGAACCGCGAGGTTTGGATCTTTTTGGGAAAGCACACAAGCAAGAAAGAACTTACACCGAAGAGCCATTAGGGGAAGGTTGTGTTACGCACAGTGAGAGGAGTGGTTGCAACATCGAGAGCAAGGTAGGGGATGTATGTTTAGTTAATGCATTCGAGAGCATGAGTGAGCCCATGAACAAGAGTGAAAGAGGAGATTTAGAGTGTGTCAGGAGAGGCTCGTCAAAATACTTAGAGAAAAGATAATGGCATAACACTATCGATACATTTCTCCTCGATTACCACCCACCCACACCACCCTATCATTCGACGAGTGAGCACGCAAGGCATGTTGAGGACACCAATCAAGAGAGAGAGCTAGAGGAGTTGAGCCTAGAAGAGTTTGAGCGCGAGTTCGGACAGGTGGATGCAATCCTCAATGATGAAGTCCAATCTTTCTGGGCCTCATTTCGTCATTTAGATGAAAGCGAGTGGGAAAATAGAATTGATGAATTTCTCCTTCCCAAAACTCCACCCATACCTTTTGAGTCTTCATAGGTACTTGAAGATAAGACTCATATCTCGTCCGACTTAGAGACCAACCCACGTGCTACGCAACAAGAGGATCCTTTTCCGGTTTATCATAATGCATCTCCCGGTCTTTCCTTTATCTATGGGCACGGGCCCAATTTGTTCCGTCTATTCACGTATGATGGTAAGACGGGAGAGACGAGGAGCGCATCGTACCCAAAGAAAGGGGTCGGGTGATTTTTGGAGAGAGATGAGAGGTCGTCGCACCCCCGACGCGTATGGGGTGATTTTTGTTGAATTTTTGAGTCATGAATAGGTGGTATATAGTGTCTTGTTGCATTTAGAGTAATTAGTTAAAGTTTTTGTTATTATTTTTTGTTATGCTTGGTTGTAACATGTTTTGTAGATTCAATGGACTCGCACTCATCGAGATCGCTCCATTTGGGTAATATCTTTCTTTTCCTCTCTTTATGTTGTGTTCTTGATTCGCATTGAGGACAATGCAACATTTAAGTTAGGGGGTGTGGGATGTTCTTCCCGTTTATTATTTAGATTCATTGATTCGATCACATGTTTGTTCCAAGTATATTTTTTATTTTATTTTAAAAAAAAATAAAAAAAATGGAAAATTTAGAAAAAGTCAAAAATATTTTTGTTCAAAATAAATAAAAATTAGAATTTAAATTTTTCAAAAATGTCACCTTTATTCTATTTAAAGTCTCAAAATGCACTAAGCCAAAATTGACAGAAGATGGAAATTGAAAGAAAATTGACGACTTAACGAATAAGTGTGGAGATTGATCAAACCCGGTGAGATTTCGAGCCTTTCAAATTTTTTTTTAGTTTTTAAATTAATCCAAGTTAATGATTAACTCAAAGTTCTTTTCAGCGTTTTCATAAGTCGTTGATGATCTCAATCCTTTGTTTTGATCGGTTATGAGAAATGTGTGAAATGTTGTCTCGAAATTCGTGCTAAATATATCTCTAAACTTAATTAGTCTCGAGATGCATATGGTAATGTGATTAGCAATTCAGACAATGAAGTAGGCCCTCTTTTCTTTAACCTAAAAATATTAGCCATAAAAAGTTGTGAAAAATAAAATTATCCCTTTGCAACCCAAGTTGAGCCTAATAAAATATTTTCCTTTCGTTTGATAACCCGAAAAACCCAAATAGCCCAGAATTGTGAAAATTGAGAAAATTCATCAAGTAAGTCCAAATTGTGCAATAAAAAGGGGCAAGAGAAAATTTGAAAAAAAATGTTCAAAAAAAAAATAGTGAGAAAAAAAAATGAAAATTGAAAAAGAAAGAGAAAAATGAGCAAATGCCCGAAAAAGCACTAATGGACGTCATAAGGACATTTTCCAATTTCGAACATTCCATCCATTCACAATTTTACCCTTTACACTTTTTAACCCGAAAAGTCCTTACCGAGCCCGAATGGCGAAATTAATTACTGCATGGAGAGCTAAGACATGAAAAGATAATATGAGAGATTAAATGGTGTGATTAAGAGGCGATGTTCCCGTTTCCTTATAATCGTACTCCGGTGATGAGATATTTGCACCATATATTTCCTTCTTTTCAATTTCGTATGCGTGAATTTGTGTCCATTATATTTACTCTTTATATCATGCATACCGAGAGAAAATAGCCAAAATCCAAGTGATTCATTTGTGAGTGCATCCGTAAGAATTGGAATCAAAACGAATTTTCGAAAAGTAATATAATGCTCAATCGGTGGAAATTTTAGGTTTAAGTTCTGGCTTTGCACACACACACACTATGGTTTGAGACATTTGAATATAAATTTATGATGAGTATTTTTCGAAAAGTTTAAATTGTACAATTTTTAAGTATTTTGATATTTATTTGAGTCAATAAAGAATTTCGTGGGTATTTTCACTGCAAACCCTCACGAGACAAAACTCGTCCTACTAGGGTAACCTAGGGGTTTAAAGGCTTGTTACATACGCTAAATGCAATCGCTTACCCACGAAAAAGGTATTCTATCCCAATAAAAGAATTTTCAAGAGTTGAACTTTAAACTAATTTCTTTTAC
The DNA here is from genome assembly GCA_949130495.1 of Sambucus nigra. Classification (NCBI taxonomy): domain Eukaryota; kingdom Viridiplantae; phylum Streptophyta; class Magnoliopsida; order Dipsacales; family Adoxaceae; genus Sambucus; species Sambucus nigra. Next base: position 461,479,299 of record OX422218.1, read on the forward strand.
ATTGCTCGGTACGCGCAAAGTTCTAAGTTAGGGGGTGTGATTAGGCACATATTCTTCACATTTATCCCCTTAATTTCGGTATTTTTATGATCCTGTGCAGTGTAAATAGCTTGGGTTTGTCTCAAATTTATGCTACTAACCTATTTTGGCAAGTATTTCATGTTTTGTGTATTTCTCATGTGTTTTACAGGTATTTCATGCAAATTGGTGCGAAAGAGAACTCAAAACAGTGAAAGAAACCAAGAAATGGAGAGTTGAAGGGTATTTTCGTAATTTTACAGCCTTAGTCCGAAGGTGGGGCCAACTATAAAGTTGAAGACCTCTAAATTATAAGAACAATGGAAAAAATGGCACCTCAATCCGAGCTACGGTGAAGAAGTTACGAGGTTTTGAAGTTGCGAGATAATGAAGAGAAATGGACCAGAAACCAAACCGATCCGGTGGGGACAGGACCGATTCGGGTCCGGACCAGTCCGGTCATGCGAAATCCAGGCAATTAATTATGCAGTTAAAGCAGTGCAACTCTTGGAAAACTTGCGCGAAAAGCAACTCTGGCTGTCAAATTAGTGCTACTTGGTGTTATAAAAGACCAAGCCCTACCTCATTTCAAAGGAGTTGAATTCTAGAGAGAGGGAGTCGAATTCTAGAGAGTAGAATAGAATTTTAGAGAGAGGAAGTCCGATTTTAGAGAGCCTTTTTAGTTTTCTTTGGTAGAAATTTTCATAAACCCTAGTTTTTGAAGTTTGTCTACTATTCAAGATTCAAAGTTCTATTCAAGATTCATCATTCATCCATTGCAAGTAATTTTAATTTATTGTTTTTACTGCTTTCTTAGTTAGTTTAATTAATTGTTGATTTCTAGTTTTCCATTCCCAATTCAAGTCATGTTCTCAATTTTCTAGAGTTAGTTATGAATTCCTACACTTTAATTTGTAAGCTTCATTTTGATTTCATCATGTTAAGCTAAGTTTTTAAGGGTTGGGATGCATGAACCCATCCCAATGTAAATTACTTATGTAGAAAATAGAATTTAAATTAACATTTTGAAAGAGTCGTGCGAGACAAATTTTACAACCATTGTAGATCTTTTAATCTCTCTTGCCCTAGGTACTTGGGATGTTTAAGAATACAATGTGCGTATAATTGTTTAGCACCGCTTTATATTTACCTTTGATTTCATATGGTGCGGGCTTGATCCTCATATATGTAATGCTTAGGATCTATAAAGACTGGATTCATTCAAATTTATTATTTACAATTGTAGTATTCTATATGGTAAATTACCAGGGTTAGGAGGATTGTAATCCAACCTACTTTCTCATTCATCTTAATTAATTTAACTTCTTTATTTACTTATTTTTTCCCTTTTCAACCATCATCATCTTTTTCATTTTTTCTTTAGAAGTAATAAATCAATTAAATTCTATCAACCACTCCCTGTGGATTCGATACCCAGACTCGCCATTATACTCCTTAAGAGTGTAGTTACAAGTTTAGGTTTTTTTATATTGAGGTTGGAAGCCGATAACAATGACTAGCGTATTACACGAACGCTCGGTTTTTCCACTCGATCAATGGGCTACGAGTTTTGGTTAAATTGGGCTTCCAGAATGTTTCAGGCCTACTACATGGTTATTGGACTATACTGGGGACCCAAGAAAAATAATTAAATATGCTTCCAAATAAATACTCAAAAATTCCAATTACAACTATCGCAATTATTTTCTTTCTTTTTTTAATCAAGATTAATTACATTAAAAAAGTCATGATTGCAATCCAACTTAATTATCTTTAAATCACTCAGAATAAAGAGGTCTTATTCGAAAAGTTAATTATGGTACATCATATGATTCCCCACATTAAGTGTCTGATACCTGATTGGTCAAATCAATTTTCGTTGCTTGATTTTAACCAACATTTAATCAGTTCCTTGATTCTTAGATAACTTATTTTTTACATCACCAGGATTATAAAATAATCCACCAGTCGGGTTTTAGTTGATGGAAAAAAACATATAAGTCTATCAAGGCGGTATCACAATCCAAGGTATCCCTTGGACGTGGATTCCTCTTATGATCTAAGACCTATTCACATAATTGTCACACATTGTATGGGGATCTTTTGGCCCAATATAATATTAGATCGCACCCATAGCAATTAAAGTGACATTTGCTCAAGCATCCCAAATAACATAATTATCAAGATTAAGAATCTATGAACTCTTTGCAAATGGTGTGTGTGTGCATAAAAAATAATTCACATAAAGCAATTAGGATGTTCGTGCATTGAAAACAAAGGATAAAACCCTTAAAAGTTAGAAGACAAATGTTTCTTCCAAGGAAGTTTTGTAGGAATAAAATTCACATGTCTTCTAAAGAAAAACGAAAGTAGACAAAGCATTTATAGAAAAATTGGTCAGCAGCTCACTCAAACGAAAAACAGACATCACTCGAATGAGACAACGCATGGCACCAGAGTGAAAATTTTAATTTTATATTACTGTCCGCCTCAACACTTAGAAAAATATTTTTGATGAAGAAATTCACTCCAACACTTAGAACAAAAATTTAGAAAAATTACCCCAATACTCTAAGTGAACCGCTAAGGTATAAAAATAAAACCTTACCAAAATTAATCTCATGGCGGGTTAAATGTTGAAGAACATTGATATTCGGATTTGTCTTAACGCATGATTGAACTTGAATAAGTCTTCGACAGTTGTAGCGGTATACGACATACTCAAGTGTAAATCAGATAATAAAATGATTTTCTTACAAATCTCCCCATATGTCTATACCGGTACAAAATAAAAACATCCTAATATCAAATCAAAATGCCTATACAAATCTAATACCCTTCCATCAACCTAAAACTGAAAAGGTATCCAAAATGTAAGTCTGAAACTTTCTTTAAAAAATCTTCAACATCAAATCTTCAAATCTTCAAGCTTTTCCCATCAAGGCGACATATGATCATCAATATTTGTACCTACACACATGAGATAAATCAAATACCTTTGTGGCGCATCAAGTTTGAAATAATATAAGAATAAATCAATAATCAATAATCAAAACTCCCTCATAATTCATTTTCCCCCTTTTTATTTGTTCGAAATAAACATGAAAATGAATAAAACAAATAAACATGGAGTGTCACGACAAGCAAGGAAAACAACAATGATCATCAGGATATAGTCAAAGATGACCACAAACTATTTTTATTTTTCAAATTTTCATACAAAAATGCAAAAAAACAAATACAAAAAAAAATCACACATCATGAATTTATACTAAGATAACCAAATAGGGGAAACAGAATGAATGGGTGTGAAAATTTTTATAAGAAAATCAATGCAATCAAGCATAACATTGTGACACCGAGCCTAATTAAATACCGGGCGATCACTCCTTTATTAAATTAAATCAAGGTTAACAGTTGGTTCATTCTCAGCATCACTGTCGATAAAATAATTTTCCAATTTAACACCCTAAATAATTAAGCTAAGTGTCAAAAACATTTTTCATACAAGCTTTCCAAATTTTAATTAAAGAAAAAGATTTATTTATTTAAAACAACATTTCTACAATTAAGAATCACACCACAAAAAGCCAAATAACATAATACATTCGTCAATCGAATGTCAACATATGAAACTAAAATCACAAATCCATCCTGAATAAATCCCATAGAACAATACCGGAAATAACTGAAATATAAATGTCCCAACAACAAATGAAATGATGAAAAGGGGCGACACGTGCCCAATAAATGAGAGTACTAGGAGTGGAGTCAATAACGGAAGTCGTCTACTCAAGTGACCTGCAACTCCCACCTAAGCTGCAGCTCATTCTTCTCAAGGGATCCTAAGCAAGACGCCTCTGTGGCTGGGCACCTCAAAATATACATATATATACAAGAGAGAGAGAGAGAGAAAAAGAAACGGGTCAGAGCCCGAAATTGTGTTTGATTTAAAATACGTTTAGCAAGTATTTAAATTGATACAGGCCAATGCAACAACATATTAGTACGTCCCTCTCTTGAGAAAATACTCACCTCTCTTCTAATGTGCACACCTATCGCACTAACCTTCCCAACGGTTTGTTTTAACATTTATCATACTAGTCTTTCTAAAATATTTAACTTAACTTAGATTACTCGAAAGATTTACAATACACGATTTCAATTTTAAAAAGATGTTCCAATTTGTAGCCAAAGTTCTCTATTTTTAACTTCGTAAAAATTTATAAAGTACCCGTGACATTTTATACTTTCTCAAAATAAGTATTTATAATATGAGTCAACAACCATGTCCTACTTATCAAATCACAGTAGTCAGTCTCAAATTTCATAATCTCATATATATATTAACTACTCGTATAATATATATATATATATATATATATATATAATAGCACCCCGAATAAAACTATGGTGCGTGCATACTCTACTATCCAAAGCCTCATATCACTCATATTAAGGGGAATACATTCGGAATCACTCTCGAATTGTATTAACATAAATACACAAACAATATTGAGGCGAATCATAGATTCCAAGTCTCTAAGAGGATGGCACATACCGGCGTCTCTTAGGACCGTCTGAACTATCACATCGATAGCCTGTACCAAGGATATCTACCTTCTAGGGTACAAGTCAATATCCCCCATAAAAGTCCCATCGAGATAGGACTTGTCCCAGCGTAGAAACCTCAGGGATAGCAAGTAGCGTGGGTATGATTTTTCACATGCATATAATATATATACACACAATCATATAAATATACCACTTTATCATATTAATATAGGTTCTTCTCATTACCCGTAATTATACCATTTATCTTAAATTTCACAGTTATAGGATTACGTATAAGGTTTTATTCTTAACCTTAACTCGAAGGGTTTTCTCACTTATTACCTAACACTCGTGGATTATATCCACACACATCTGAAATTTAGTAAGTGAATTTATTAGATTCCAACGTAACTCTCTTACGCACCTCACCCTTTAAATTCATAAATCTAACAACCTAAAGTAAATATCCCATAAATATCATTCTCGTTGAATATTAAAGGTTCCAACATTATTACATATACCCTACTGGTCCTCAATGTCTCCCAAATCATTTTATTTAGAATGCCCAAAAATTATTTCACGATAAACTTAATTTAACTAATTAAACAAGGGAAAATAGGAGTCTGCCAGGAGGGGTCGATCGATCGAAGCTTGGGGCTCGATCGATCGAACCTTCGATCGATCGATGCTCTAGGCTCGAACGATCGATCAAGCAGGTCTGGGCAAAATTCTGCAGAATGCAGTTACGGGATTCATCAAACTTCTTCATCCAAAACTATGTTTTTCCATTCTAATCGTCCCAAAAATCCTACTTTCATCATCATAACATTATACAAGGTGTTTATAACGTAAAGCATGTGTATAACTATCATTAAACATGGATTTTCAACCTAAAATCATGTCCAATCATCAAGAACCCTAGAATTTTCTTAAACAGATTTCTAATGAATCTTTCTCCAATATTTATTTATTATGATCACCAAATTTCGTGGATTATTACCTCTACATGGCAAGGGTTTCCAGAATTAACATATACATCAATACTACATGGGTTCTCCTATCAAAAATGGGGTTTTCTTTCATAGTTTTTATCACAATTCATTCCTAAACTAACATGAAGATTGCATCAACGAAAATAGCAAGTTTAAACACTTGCCTGGGATTTTGGTATGCAGATTCACGGCTAATTTTGGTATGGCTGCGTTCCTTGACTTGTGATCTATGCGGTGGTGGTGGTGGCGGTGCAAACCGGTGGCTTTTTGGCCTTGGATTGCCTTGGAGCTCTCTCCTCTCTTCTCCAATGGCCGTCACTTGATTTGTGAATGTTCTAACCCTAAGAGGCTGACCTAATGGCTGATATAAGTTGGCTGAAATTCGTGGGTTTAATTACCCACTTATGTAAAATGACTAAAATGCCCTCCGGGGGCACCAATTAGGCCTAAAAACGCCCCAAGACCCAAACTAAACCCCCGAGTATACTTTTCTGACTACCTCGACCCTTTCGGACGCGTTGGTGGACTCAAAATGACCATACGAGCAACTTATAAAATATTTACTTTTTATTTAACAAAATTAGTCCTGACGTGACACGGGCACGTCCCGACTTAAATTTCCGAAATAGTCATTTAATTCACTTATGACATTCAATATAACCAATATAATATATTACTATGCTCATTAGTAATATTCAACAAGTTTCCCATAATTACTAACTCTCGTCACGTTAATAATTATTAGATAATTAATTTCCGGATTTTTTTTAAATAAACCGTCACATTAAATTTAATAAATCCCCAAATTAATATAGCATAAAAATACGGGGTATTACAAACATATGTGCACAATTAATATGTCTACTCCTAACGAATGAACATTAAAATCACCCTTACCTGTCGAAAATGTGAATTTAGATGACGTCCCCTCAATCTAATCGACAAATCAAAGTCGGACATGATTTTCACACAAATAACGTCTAAAACTATATATCGCTTTTTCATGACTTTTCGAGGACGTGAAAACTCATTTTATTTTCCCTCCAAACTCCCTCATAAATAATAATGCTTTTTATTTTTTAATTTGAGGTGATGAAACTAAATCCTATTGGCCCACCTTTGGCATATTTTTCTTTTTATTGCCTTTAAATTTTTTTGGGGCTCTTTTCAACCTGTTTGGACCTTGGCTTCAATTTTTGTGTCACACCTTTGCTAGGCCCGATTTAAACGGTGGCTTAATCGAAAAGGATAAATGAGTACCTTTCATACCCCTTCCTTTTTTTTTAAATATATCACGCAAACTCACAACAATGGTTCATACATGCACTACTTTAATTGTCAAGTTTTATCGCATTGGGTTTGTTTTCAAGACAGAATTGAGATGAAAACATACCGACCAACATGTGATAGACAAGAACACTAGTCAAACAAATCTATGCACATGTGCAATAAAGGAACTCGTGAGTCAAACATGTAGGTGATAACAACTAATCACATCTCAATGACTCCAAACATTATAAAGCACATAAATGAAATGATGACGCGTATCAAAATACTATTAAATCATCACATGAATATGGAATGAAATTGTGACTTGATCATCCTAAATGTCAATCCATAAATGGTATAAAACAAAATACAAAAATCTTTTTGTCTTTTTCAAAAATTTTATAAAAATAAAATCTTTTTGTATTTTTCAAAAATTTTATTAAAAATAAAAATCTAATACAAAAAGTACGTGTGTCATAACACTAGCAAACATATAACATGAAGCACAACTAGTGTATGACAAATAAAGCATGCAAGCAACTATCCATAAGAAATAGCAAGTGGCGCATCATGTCCAAGCATGTGAGAATCAACTAGTTTGCCATCTAGCTCCTCTAAAAGTAATTTCCTAACCCAAATAAATGTGAAACGTCGAATAGGGGTTTCGGGAACCAACGAAACTCTAGACTTCAACTTCCTGGACCTCTTCCAAGATCAAAACAAAAACCCTTACGGTGACCTTTCCTACCACAATATGAACATGTGTAAACGGGTGGATCGACACCTATGGGTTGACCTTTTTCAATGTCCTTGGAATTGATTGACCCTCTAAAAAAATAATGGTCTTGGCTTAACACTCAAAATATGGGAACATGACGAGCCACTACCATTGCTACCACCACTACTAGAGTCTGTCAAATCATTTTTCAACTCCAAAATTTTTTACTCAAGCAAAGAATTAGACTCTTCCAATTTTAGGGAGTCCTTTTCAATTATTCATAGAAGGTTATCACGTTCTCCCTTAAAATACACACATTTATATCTAAGAGTCTCTTCACATTCCATAAACTCATCGATTAAAATATTTGTATCCTCGTTAGCACAAACACATATACTAGAATTTGTAAGGTCCTCTAATTATTTTTCTAGAAACATGACTCTATCATCACTCTCCTTTAAGGACAATTATTTTTTTCTAAAGTGATGGTATGAGGCAAAAAATTTCTCACGATAAAAATCTCTTTAATTTTGAACCGTTTCCAAAAGATCCATAGCGGATTTAAAATGGCAATTTTATTTGTCCAAAAAATCAATTCTTTTCGCAAACGTCAAACTCAAACTATTTAAATCATCACAATTATGGCTCGTTTCATCAAAGGGGACATTTGATTATATAAGTGCTCCATCGAAAAAATTACGATTTATCACACAACAGATTAAAAAAAATCAATATCACATAATTTTGCAAAAAACAAGGATCACTCGATAAATTAGAGAAACCCGCTCTGATACCAATTTGTAAAAGTGGGGATCACTTAATTAAGCTCTGATACCAATTTATGAAAGCTATGCGTGATACTTGATTAAACCAAATTCGCAAATTTCCAAATTAACCTTATTTAATCGGTGTCAATTTTTAAGCCAAATTAATTCAACTATAAAACATGCAACTACGTGTGTGTGTGTGTGTGTGTGTGTGTGTGTGTGTTAAACCATCACAAATAAAATTGCTAACACACAGATTTCAGGAAAAATCTCTTTCGGGAAAAAGCTTTATTTCACTATAAATAGTAAATCGCAACTGACAACGATTACAATGAAATCTGTAATGATCACTCCTCAGAATAATCACATAGGCGCTCCGCCTAGAGTCAGCAATGGAACAACCGTAGTAGTCCACACGAACACGCAGTTCAAATAAACCAAGAACACCCTCGAGCACTCCCTTTGACACGTGGTCACGTCATCCAGCACCTCCCTCAAGTGGCACCTAGATCAGCAGTAGAGACCTTCTCTACAAGAGAAACTTCAAAAAATTAAGCTCTTGGTTCTAAAACAATTCACATAAATCAATTAGGATGTTTGTGCATTGAAAACAAAGGATAAAACCCTTAAAAGTGAGAAGACAAACGTTTCTGCCAAAGAAGTTTCCTAGGATTAAAATTTGCAGGTCCTCCAAAGAAAAATGAAAGTAGACAAAGCAATTTATAGAAAAATTGAGTCAACAACTAGCTAAAAAAAAACAGACACCGCGCGAATGAGACGCTACGTCACTCAAACGAGACATCGCGCGACATCCATTGTTGCTTAAACGATGTGGCACAGTCTCTCAAACGACCTAAGAGAAAATTTTAATTTTTTATTCCTATCTGCCTCAACACTTCGAAAAATATTTTTGATGAAAAAATATGCTCCAACACTTAGAAAAATTATCCCAACACTCTAAGTGAACTGTTAAGGTATAAAAACACAACCTTACCAAAATGAATCTCGTGGAGGCGTGAATGTTGAAGAACTTTGATATTCAGATCTGTCTTAATGCATGATTGAACTTGAATAAGTTTGAAACTATAACCTTGCTTCAATCTGAAAGTTTCGATGAGTTTTATGCACGTCTGTCAGATATAGTTGATAGCTTTAATCTTGGTGAAAAATTACCTAACGCAAAAGTATTTAAGAATATTTCAAGATCACTCCCTATGAGTTTCACCCCTAAAGTCACTATGTTGAATTCATTAGGAATGTTAGACTCTCTTAGGTTAGAAGAGTTTGTAGGAGGCCTTTAGACTTATGAAATTGATATGTTTCCTAAAACGATTAAACCTAAAGAGAAAAGGATAGTACTTAAAGTCCAGGCTAGAAAAGGTGAGGAGTCGTATAGAAAGAGAGAAGATTATCTAAAAGGAGAGAGGAAGAAACGTCAAATTATGAATATGATTTTGATTTAGACGATTTGGCCTTGTTTGCTAAAAATTTCAAGAAGTTTCTCAAATAAAAAAAGAATGGCAATTTTAAAGATAAAAAGAGTTTTAAGATAAATAAATTGGGAAAGAAATTTGATAAAGATCAAAAGTACACCCGTTAGAGAAAGGAACATAGGTGTTACAAGTGTTATGGGAGAGGTCATAAAGCCTTTGAGTGTGCAACTAAATTAAAGCGTCGAGGCAAAGGCAAAGTTGCTTTTAATGCCACCGTTAGTGATGATAGTGAGGTCAAGTTGGTGGATTTAGGATATGAATCACCGCATGAATATAACTTCACCACATTCATGGCTAGTCATGTGAGTAAGTATAGTGCACCTCACGACGATGAGGAAGCTAAATCATAAGGACACCTCGACAATGAAAACGATTTGAGTGAGGGTGAGGATGCTGCAAGTGAGAGCGAGTGCGAGCCACAATGCGCATACGCCGATTTATATGTAGAGTCCTTTAAAACTAAAAAGAAAAATAAAGGATTGGCTATTAGGATCATTGCGTTAGAGAAATATTTATAAGAGACGAGAGAGAAAAAGTCCTCCATTATCATGTCTTAGAGAGTGAAAGAGAAATTTTATGTAAAGAGTGAGGGCTTTGGGAGAGAGCGAGAGAGAGAATAGTTTTTAGAAAGAGAAAGGGGACTTAACTAAACAAGTGGCTAGTCTTACAAGTGATCTCCTTTCATCCGTGGAGGCTCGAAAGAAACTTGAAGCCATTACTACCTAACTCACTCATGATCTGGAGAGAGCCCGAGAGGTCAAGGTAAAGATTAAGGACAAATCTCAAAAGATGGGAAAGATGTTCCTCGTCCCTACTTTAGGGTTTGGTGAAAGGCAGGGAATAGGTTTTGACGGTGCTTCCAGGTCTCATATCGCACCGAAACCCATTACTTAATTTACAATGAATCCATATGGCCATCAACCAAAAACCCTAAGAAGAGTTCGGCAAAAAACCAAGGTCAGCCTAAGACCATTTACTTTTGTTCATACTACAAGAGAAAAGTCCACCTTAGCGAGTATTATTGTAGTTTGGGTCAGCCTCGACCTACACATTCTACATCACACCACACTAGTGATCTTACTATTCTTAAAGAGTAGGTTGAGTTTCTAGTCGCCACTTCTCACAGTTTGATGGAAGAGTTCCAACGAATGACTTGGTCATTAATGGATACTTCCAACATTCCGGCCAGAACCAACAATGATAAGGGTAAACAAAAGGTTACCACTTCTGGGGTGCCTAAGCATGACGTAAAATCCCTTTTTGTTCATGTTGCTTTTAAAGCTCATAATACTTCATAGTGGTATTTTGATAGTGGGTGCTCCAGGCACATGACAGGTGATGTCTCATTTTTTAACTACCTTGAGGATAGCAAGGAAAGTAAGGTCACCTTTGGAGATGGGAGAAAATCTATCATAGTAGGGAGACATACAGTAGAGATACATGGGTTTCCTAAGATAGACAACATTTTGTACATCAAATATTTGAAATCAAATCTTCCCAGCATTAGCTAGCTGTGCGATGCTAACTTTACGACAAAGTTTGATCGAAACGAGTGCAACATTTATGATCAAGCTGATAAACTTCTATTGCAAGGGATGAGGACAAAAGATAACTATTATGGGACCGTGCCCAAGTCCTCATTTATTTGCAACAATGTAATGATCTCATATATGGATCTATGGCATCAACGTCTAGGTCACGTTAATTTTAGAGAGTTGAAGCATTTAGCTTAGAAGGACCTAGTACGTGTCTTACTGTCACTTAGAAAACCAATTTTTGTGATTTTGGACCTGTCAACTAGGAAAACAAGTCCATAGTCCTCATAGGAAGTTGAATTCCATTACCACTACACATGTGCTCAAGGTAATTCACATGGATCTTATGGGTCCTACTCGCAGCGAGAGTTTGAGCGGTAAGAGGTATATCCTCGTGATGGTAGATGATCTCTCTCATTATTCCATAGTAGGTTTCCTTAGAGATAAATTCAATGTTGTAGATTTTCTTATGACCAAGTTTCGTGTCTTGCAAAATCAACACGGTTCGCTATTAATAGAATGCATATTGACAACGACAATGAATTTAAGGAAGAAAAATTGGATATTTACTATGATAGCCTTGGAATTAAACATGAATATGAAAAATCCTCAGCAAAATGGGATTGTTGAGAGGAAGAATCGAACGATTCAAATCATGGCTAGATCCATGCTTTTTGGTCATAAAGTTCCTAGAAGGTTTTGGGAAGAAGCGATGTCTACGGCGTGCCACATAGTGAAAAGGGTATATCTTCGTCCACACACACTTCAGACGCCATATGAGTTATAGATAAGGAAAAATACCAACCTTTTGTATTTTTGTGTCTTTGGGAGTAAATGCTACATCCTTAGCAATAGAGAGAAATCAGGAAAGTTTAACTCCCACAGTGATGAGGGAATTCTGTTAGGATATTCATTAACGAGTAGAGCATACCGAGTTCTTAACCTGAGAAGCTCTAAGGTTATGGAGTCAATAAATATCACTATGCAAGATGACAAACCACTCGCATTTATTAATCCTAGACTTTTGTGTGAGGATGACACACTTCTGTGTGATAATCCCATTGTCCCTCACACACCCAAGGTGGATCCTAAACCTAACTTAGGGGACACACCTTCTTGAGTTCGCAAGATACATGACCCTTCCTTCATTCTAGGATATCCCACTTTAAGGGTCAAGACTCGTGCTCAACTAGATAACGTTGTTAGTTTTCTATGCTACACGTCCACGATCGAGCCCAAGAATGTTAAAGAATCAGTCAAAGATAAACATTGGATATTCTCTATGCTGGATGACTTGCTTCTGTTTAGAAAGAATGATGTCTGGGAACTTGTCCCCCGACCTAGTGAGACGAACATGATTGGTGCTAAGTGCATATTTAAGAATAAGTTAGATAGTAAGGGTACCATTATCCAAATTAAGGCTAGGTTGGTAGCTCAGGGATACACACAAATTGAGGGTATAGACTTGGAGGAGAAATTTTCTCCTGTTACGAGGCTCAAGTACTTTTATTTACTATTCTCCATCACATGCCATCTGTGATTCAAGTTATATCAGATGGATATCAAAAGTTCCTTTCTAAATAACATTCTAGAAGAGGAGGTTTACATGGAATAAATGAAAGGGTTTAAAGACCCTAAGCACTCGGAACACGTCCATTATCTGAGGAAAGCCTTGTATGGTTTGAAGCAAGCACCCCAGTGCTTGGTATGAGAGGCTTACTTCCAATCACTTGGCCCGTGGCTTCATGAGAGGGGAAGTAGAGAATATGTTATATTTTAGGATAGGAAAAGGTGTTATTTTGGTTGCCCAGGTCTATGTGGATGACGTAGGCTTTGGATCCATGTGCTCCCTCTACGCTCATGACTTTGAGGAGGAGATGAAAAGTGAGTTCGAGATGAGCATGGTTGGTGATCTTACTTTCTTCCTTGGTCTACAGGTTTGTCAGCTAGAGGATAGGATGTTCATCTCCCAATCCAAGTTAGCAAGAGACCTCATGAAGAAATTTAGGTTAGACTCCGCTAAACATTCACGTACCCCAATGAGTACCTCAACTAAGATTAGCAAGGACACTTCAGACAAGGATGTAGGGTAAACCTTGAATCGAAGTATGATAGGTAGTCTTCTCTAATTTACTGTCCATCGTTCTGACATTGCCTTTACTGTTGGAGTCTGTGCGCGATATCAGGCATCCCCAAAAGAGTCGCACTTACTCGTTCTTAAATGTATTATCAAATATAGGAGTACGACTCTCTCATACTGCATTTGGTATACCATTGATATCGATGACCGTGTATACGCTTATTCAGATGTCAATTGGGTCGGGGATGTATATGGATGTAGGTTCACTTCTAGTAAGTTTTTCTATTTTGGTTCTTTTCTTATCTCTTAGTTAAGATTGAAGCAAAACCCCATCTCTTTATCCACTGCGGAGGCTGAGCACATAGCTGTCAGAAGTTATTGAACGTAACTCTTGTGGATGAAGCATATGCTTGAGGATTATGGGATTTCATACACCATGACTATTTTTTGTGATAACACGAGCACGATATACATATCCAGTCCATCATTCATGCACAAATAACATTAGGATAATTGAGCACTTTATCCGAGAGTTAGTAGAAGAGAAAGTCGTGTCCTTGAGTTTTGTGTCCACCGACCTCCAGTTAGCCGATATTTTCACTAAGCCTTTAGATGCCCTTAGATTTGAGATTCTTAGGATGTCTTTAGGAATCTGCACAGTTGACTGAAGGGTAGTTACTATGTCTAGTATAGAATACATTTTTTTAATGTTCATATCATATGGTTCCTATTGCTATACTGTATCATATGTACTATTTTGTGTATTTCATCTTTTCTTATTCATATTTTAAGAAAAATACAAAAAGATTTTTAGTTATTTAAAAAGAAAAAAAATTCAAAAATCTTTTCAATTTTTAAGAAAAATGAAAAAGATAAAAAAAAATCTTTTTATAAAATTTTCAAAAAACACAAAAAGAGTTTTGAAATTTAGTTTACACCTTATATGGATAAACATTTAGGATGGCCATAGTAAAAACATTATTTTCATATTCCACGTGACTTTTTGATAGTGATTCGAGACGCTACATCATTTCATCCTTATGCTTTATAGTGTATTGGAGTCATTGAGATGCAATTTGTGATATCGTTCTACATGTTTGGCTCCTTATCTCATTTAATACACACATTCACTAATTTATTTTGAACATTTCACATGTTTGTCACATGTGGGTTTAAGTGTTTCCATGTCAATCTTCCCTATAAAACGAACCAAGTGCGATAAAATGAGAATAATAAAAGTAGTGTATGTAACAATAATTGCCCGTTAGGAATTTGTTAGGAATAAAAATGTTGAGTGACCGTGAAAGAGGGTTATGAGAGACTAATAATCTCATCGTAAAAGTCGCCATTTGAAAAGAGTCCTAGAAAAATTAAGGCATTAAAAGAGCATATTTGCCAAAAATGGGCTAATAGGAAATCTTTAAAAGAGATATTAGTACCTCATTAGATAAAGAAAAATCATTATTATATATGAGGGATTTAAGATGGAAATAAAACAATGGCTTTGCACATCCTTGAAAATCTCTAAAAAAGTTAAATAGTTTTGAACGCTATTGGTGTGAAAATCATTTTAGACTCTGATTTGTCGTTTAGATTGAGTCAGTTTCATATAAATTCATCTTTTTACACCTAACGACGATTTCAAGTTCATTCGTTAGGAGTATCCATATTTCATCTTGCACATATGTTATGAATGTTTGTAGTGATTCTCCTATCGCATTTGTTCACACCCCTACATTTACGCTATCATTGACTTTGTTATCATAGTGTTCTTTCATAGTGTGATTATTTATTGCATATTTTTGTAAGAAAAATTTTGAAAAATTCGAGTAGAACTTGTTACGTGTTTGATTTAATGATTTGCTTATGCTTAATTGATATTGTCATTTATGCTTATCATTTTTTCACTCTTTTGCGCATTACGGATATTTGTTTCTTGTCTCATGCGTGTAGGTACAAATTGAGGATCATTCTTTTGGTACACCTTGATGATGACAAAAACACATTGGAGAGTTGAAGTTTTTTAAGATTTTGATGACATGTACTTTGATATTTCCATTTATGGGTTTTTGAGAATATTAGATTTGATGTATTAGGATTTTATTTTGGGATTTCATAATTTGGATTTTTTTTATGTATGTATTGGCATAAACATAGGGGAAGATTTGTAAGGACATAATCTTGTGATTGTTCATCTAGAATCTAGGAATTTTTTAGTTGTCCTAGAGCACAGTTGATATGTTGTATACCACTACATGTGGCACGTTTACACACGATTATATATTACGTCCACTATCTAAACCCATAACATCAAGCATCATCATCACGCACCCATCATCTTCAACGTGCATCATGCGTAGTGCATCTTCAATGTGCGTCTTGCATCTTGAAGTGGTCTCCATTATCTCCACTACATTAAAGGTATAATGATATTTGGAGTTATTAATGTTCATGTAAATCTTTGGGAGATTTTTAAAACGTTTTTAATAACTGTTTACATTTTTTCAAAACAAGGCTGGCAAATTAAAAAAAATAACGTTTTTTGCTAAGTGTCGTTCAAACGACATGGACATTTCGCTCGAAGGTTGCGAGATGCCTCATTTCTTCTGTGCATCAAACGACCGCATACTGGAATGATTTTTAATAGGTCGTTCAAACGACATAGGGAAGTCGTCCGAATGACTTGCGCTGCCTTGATTTCTTATTTCACCTATAAACTCCTGCTCTCATTAGTTATTTCACAAGTCTTTATCAACTTCGCCTCCTGCAAATCAGCTTCACTTTAAGACTTCATTTTTAAGGCTTAAAACCCATTTTGATTCACTCAAATGTCCCAAATCTTATATGTGACTCATTGAGAAAACCATTTAATGATATTATCCGTTCTGGAAGTAAATCTTGTGGAGAAGAAAGGTTATCTCCATTACTGATTCTTGGAGCTCTTAAGGTAACTCTTGTTGACGACAACGAACCGAGGCATGTTGGTATTCATCTGTCAAACACATTGAATTTATCTACGTATATGTAAGTCAATATTTATTATATATTGCGAAATAAAAAGGTTTTGTCCCTTTTGGGGATTTTTCCTGAATCTCTGTTTGTGATTGTTTGGATTGCATGCTAGATAGATTTTATCGCTTTCAATCACATTAAATACATGTTTAGGGTTTAATTAAAAATGGCGATAAAATTGGAATTTAATTAAATAAGTTTAGACATTGAACGAAAGCGCACTCTCAAATACAAAAATCTTTTATTCTTTTTCAAAAAATTTATCAAAATAAAATCTTTTTACCTTTTTCACCTTTTTCTTAAAAACTGATTTTTTTTCTATTTTTCAAAAAAATTTAGAAAAACAAAAATCTTTTTGAATCTTTCTAGAAAATATCAAAATGAAAAATATAAATACAATGATATCACAATGATAATACAATCTAGCAATAGGAATATAAGACGTAAACATGATAATCATCCTGCACTAGATAAAGCACCCGAACTCTGTTAAAGGTGCATATCCTAAAGATTTCCTAAGATCCTCAAATCTAAGTGCATCTAAAGACTTCGTGAATACATCGGTTAAATGGCGTTCGGTGCTCCCAAAGCTCAAGGACGCGAACTTTTCCTCAACTAGGTCACGTATAAATGCTCGTGTATCCTAATGTCCTTAGTGCACGAATGTTGAACCGAATTACAGGAAATATGGATTGAACTCGTATTACCCCAAGAAATAGTCATCGTGCCTTGTGAATTTCCATATTTCTCGAACATTTTCTTCATCCATAAGAGTTACGTGCATCAACTCCCGGCAAAAATATGTGTCACCTCCACTGTGGACAAAGATATGGACTTTTACTTCTTGATCAATGAAGAGATAGGATCACTCTCGAAATAGAAACACCCGCCTAAAGCTCTCCTACAACCATGAATATCCCCGACCCGATCATCATCCGAATAGGCGGACAAATGACCATCGGTGTCAAATAAATACTAAATAACATATGAAAGAGCTCCACTCACATATTTGATGATACATTTAAGTGTATGTAAGTGTGAATATTTTGGAGATACCTAGTATCGTTCATAGACTCCAACATTAAAGGAAATATCGGAACGACTAGCGTTCAAGTAGAGGAGACTACCTATCATACTATGATAAACGATTTGCTTTACATCCTTGCCTAAAGCGTCTTTGCAAAGCTTTGTCGATGTACTCAAAGGGGTGCGTGCGTGATTAGCGGAGTCTAAACCACATTATTCACAAGGTCTCTTGCATATTTGGATTGAGATATGAATATCTCATCCTCAAGTTGACGAACTAGGAGACCTAGGAAGAACATAATATCACCTACCATGCTCATCTCAAACTCACTCTTCATCTCCTCCTCAAAGGAGTGAGCATTGCGGGAGCACATGGATCTAAAGACTATGTTATCCACATAGACTTGGGCAACCAAAGTAGGACCACTCTCCTCACAAACAACGTCTTATCCACTCCCCTTTTGTTGAATCCATGATCTAAGAGATAAGAAGTGATCATAACGTACCAAGCATGGGGTGCTTGCTTCAAACCATACAAGGTCATCTAAAGATAATAGGCATGTCCCAAGTGCTTAGGGTCTTCAAACCTTTTTTGTTATTCCACGTAAACCTCTTCCTGTATAATGCCATTCAGAAAGTTACTTTTGATAATGGTCTGATATAACTTTAAGCACAAATAACATGTTATGGCGAGTAGTAAACGGGTGGACTCAAGCCTAGTAACAGGAGAGAATGTATCGTCAAAGTCTACACCCTCAATCTATGTGTAACCTTGAGCGACCAACCTAGATTTATTGCGAACTATAGTACCAGTCTCATTTATTTTATTCTTGTAAACCCAATTGGTACCAATCATATTAGACTCAATAGGTCGGGGAGTAACTCCCAGATATCATTCTTCCAAAACTATAGCAATTCATATTTCATGGTGGATATCCAATGCTCGTCCTTTCTTTCACATTCTTGGGCTCGACTAAGGATGTTTAGTACATATAGATAACCACATTTTTTAGTTGAGCATAAGTTTTGACACCTAGTATAGGATCATCAAGTATAGCGAAAGGGTCATGAATCTTTTGAAACAAAGATCGTGTCTCCCCTAAATAAGGAATGGGTTCCACCATGGTAGAATGACGAAGGAGGGCATCATTACCGGGGGTGCATCATCCTCACACTAGGGGCTAGGAGCAATAAACATCGGCGGCTCATCATCTCTAATCGTGACTTTCATTAACTATATAACCTTGGAGCTTGCATGGTTTAAAATTCAATAAGCCCTACTAATCGACGAATATCCAAAAAATTCCCCCCATCGCTCCAGGAGTCAAACTTTCTAAGCGCTCTCTATCTCGTAAAATGTAGCAATACTCCCAAAGACACGAAAATACAATAGGTTGGGCTTCTTCCCTCTCCACAACTCATAAGGCGTGTGGAGTGTGTGCGAAAAAATATATACCCTATTCATCATATGGCATCGGTGCTCACCGCTTCTACCCAAAAACTTCTTGGCATGTTTTTTCCATGAAGCATGGGTCTGTCCATCTCTTGTATCATTTGATTCTTCCTCTCAACAATCCCATGTTATTGAGAAGTAGGAACGGATAAAAACTCATATTTGATACATACTCCATCACAATAGCTATCCACTTTATCTTCTTTAAATTCAGTGTCGTTGTTACTGTGCATCCGATTAATATTAACACCATGTTGGTTTTATAGGACACAACACTTTGTTGTAAGGACCTCAGCCACATCGTACTTTTCTCTAAGGAATCCTACTATAGAATATTTATAAAAGTCATCGACCATCACGAGAATATATCTCTTACCACGTTCCTAGAGAGTAGGAATCATAAGATCCCTGTGAATCATCTCCAAAACACGGGAGGTGGTAATAATATTCAACTTTCGATGGGGACTTCGAATTTGTTTTCCTTGTTGGCAAGGTTCACAAATCAAAGAAGTTGGTTTCCCAAAAGATGGTAATCTACGAATTCAGTTATTTTTCACTAATGTCTTAAGATCTCTAAAGTTCACATGGCATATTCATTGATGTTAAAGGTCTATAATGAAGACCGTGGCACTATTGCGCACAAAGGAGGACTTGGGCACAATCTCATAACAATTATCTTTGGTCCTCACACCTCGTAGTAAAACTTTATCGGATTGGTCATAAATATTGCATCGGGCCGGTCAAACTTTACCGCAAAGTTTACATCGCACAATTGGCTTATGCTAATTAAGTTCGCCTTCAAAGCTTTCACGTACAACACATTGTCTAGTTTAAGGAATCCGGATATATCAACACATCCACGCCCTAAAATACTTGACCTACTTCTATATCAAGAAGTGACTTTACCTTCCTCTCGATCCTCAAGGTGGGTAAAAAATGAAATGTCACCAGTCATGTGCCTAAAGAACCCACTATCAAAATACTATTAGGAAGTATTTTGAACCTTTTGACGTTTTTATTACGTATCCAAGTAGAAGTGACCTTTTATTTTTCCTTTTCATTGTTGGCTCTAGTCGAAGCAGTCAAGCGTTCTCAACCATCAAACACATCTATTGAAATTCTTCCATTAAGCTTTGTGAAGTCTCGGCTAGGAACTCAACTTTCTCTCTAAGACTAGCAAATTCGCTAGAGCGATGCGTGGGAGTATGTGTAAGCCTAATCCTACCTAGTTTATTGCAAAACTCTCTAATGTGACCTATTATTTTTCAACAAGTGCAAACATAGATTTGTTTGGGTATACCTTGGTTCTCTTTCTTAGGTTACTTTATTTTGTGATTTAGGTTGAGGTCCATAAGGATTAACCACAAATTTAGAAATCGGTTTTGGTGCAGTATTCAAAATGGATTCAACATCACAACCTATTCCATACCTCTCACCAAAACCTAAAGTGGGGACGAGGATCATGTTACATATCTTCTTCTATGTATCCTCGATGATTACCTTGACCTCACAGGCATGTTTGAGATCTTTCTCGACTTGGGATGTAAGGGCTTCAAGTTTCCCATGAGTCTCCACAGATTCTTGGATATCTCCCGTAAGACTAGCTGCCTTATTGGTCAAGTCCCCGTTCTCTTTCTCAATTAAAGAAACTCTTTCTCCCAAAGCTTCTCTCATCGAGGACTCACTCTCTCTCGCCTCTCTCACCTCCTTCTCTAACTCTAAAACTCTCATATCTAAACCTTTGTTTTTTTCTTAGTTTTAAAGGGCTCAGCATAAAGATAGGCATAGGTGTGTTGTAGGTCACTTTCTCTCTCTCACTTAAAATAGTTTCCCCCTCACTCTCTTTGAAATGACCAGACTCACTATCGAGGTGTCCATGTTTAGTAGCTTACTCATCGGTGTGAGGTGCACTTGGTGTACTAACATGACTTGCCATGAATGCGATGAAGTTACACCCATGCGGTGATTCATCCCCCAAACTCATCGACTCAACATTGCTATCGTTAAGCGTGACATTTAAGACAAATTTGTCTTTCCCTTGTCTCTTTAACCTAGTTAGACAATCATGATCATTGTGACCCTTTCCCTCACACTCATAACATCTCTCCTCATCTTTTTTATGAGATTTTTCTTTTCTTTTTCACATTCTTTCGTGCCCGATTTATATTTATTATCTTTCTCAAAACTTTTCTTTTCTTTGGAAGTATTTTCCTTTTTATGTTTGAGAAACTTTTTAAAATTTTTAGCAAAATGGGCTAATTCGTCTTAATCTCATACTCTGAATCTGACCAAACTTCCTCTTTCTTTTTAAATTGGTATTTTAGTGCAATTTCTTTTTTCCTTAGGCTTAACAGTTTTAGGAAGTATATTTATCTCATATATTTGAACATCTCCTACAAGTTTTTCTAACCTAAGAGTATTTAGGATTCCTAATGAATTTAGTACGATAACCTTAGGAATAAAATGAGTAGGGAAAAATCTCAAAATTTTCTTAACAACACGCGTCTCAGGTATTTTCTCACCTAAATTGAAACTCAAGTTTTCTATATTAGACAGTTGTGCATAAAACTCATCAAATGATTCAGATTCAAGCATAGTGATAGTTCCAAATTATGTTGTTAGATTTTTCAGCTTATAAGCTTTAACAACGTTGGTTCACTCATGAGTGAGCTGGAGGGTATTCCAAGCTTCTTTAGACGTGTTGCACGCCATAATGTGATGGAACTCATCAGGGGTGATGGCTCCCGAGATGACACTCAAAATGCATGAGTTAAAATTGCTCCATTTAAAGTCATCCTTTGTCTATTGAGAGACAGGTTTAGGCCCAATGACATTATCAACAGCCATAGTGGGAGGTTTATTTAAACTATTTCCATAAAAAGAAATGGATAGAACAATGGAGTGTGACTTATTTCTCTAATATATGTGGGATTCTTACCTTTTTATCCCTTTAATTTTCTTCATTTTTATTTCTTTTGTTTTCTTTTTTTTAAAGTGAGCAAGAATTAAATGGATTGATTTGTGTCCAAATATTAATTCGCATATATCAATCTAAACATGCAAAAATACATGAGATGAGGAAAAATCCTTTTACAAGGAAAAACCTTTTATTCAGCACTATTAGAAATTTACGAATATAGACAACCTACAAGACACTTAGCTACACAAAGTTAGATACGTAGATCTTCATAAACTTCCATAAATACGACTCAGCTCCAGAGCCGTCCACAGGTAGCGGTCTACTCTCGGTATCCACTGAATCGGCCTTCTTTCTTCTTCAGCAGTGAAATCTTATTTCATAAAATCAGTTGTAGAGAAAAGTCCTTACAAGAGTGTATCACAAGAAACCTTCTTGATGATGGTAAAAGTGATCTTGAATATATCCCAGGGGATAGGAATATAACATGAGATCTTTTGATCACAAAAGAAAACTCAAAACATAATCTTGTCTTTCAAAAAGAGTTCTTAGAATATTTGATCACGTTCATCCTTTTTATAAGAAGGTTAAATAAAAAGGATAAACACAAAAATATTCGGGAAGATATTAATTACAAAAATTGACGGCACCCATTCGTTCGAACGAAAACGTATGTCGTTCGAATGATGGCCTCATTTCGTTCGAATGACTTTAAACAAAATCTTCTAATGAGATTAAAGTATTGAATTCTTTGGTATCTCATTATATCTCGTTCTAACATTGGTAACCCTCGTTCGAACGAGGCGTCGTTTTTCAACGATTTTTCGTAAAAAAAAATAGGATTTTTTTTCATAAAGAATAACCTCATAAGATATATGTGACACCCCGCCTAATTAAATACCAGGCGATCACTCCTTTATTAAATTAAAATCAAGGTGAACAGTTGGTTCATTCTCAGCATCACTATCGTTAATGAAAATCTTTTCCAATTAAACACCATAAATAATTAAGCTAAGTGTCAAAACCATTTAAAACCTTATTTCCATACTATTAAATCCAATTATAAAATCTTCAACCATTTATATTTTTAAGAGTCAGACATTAAGAATGAGAATAGAGATGAACATTCACGAATTTAATCATCAATAATAAATCCCAACATTTAAAACACTAAAGGAAAACATCCTGCCAGTAACAAATCCCCAAATAAAGATACCGAAAGTAAAAATTTCAATCTTCGGTAATACCAACTAAATAATAGAAAGAGGGCGACACATGCCCCTGCTGGATAAAACTGGACTAGGAGTAGAATCAAATGGATGAAGTCGTCTAAACAACAGGCCAACAACTCCCACCTAAGCTGCAGCACGTTCCTTCCAAAGGATCCTAAGTAAGACACCCATGTGGCTGGGCACCTTTAATACATATATATATATATATATATACACAAGAGAGAAGAGGTAACAGCAAATGGGTTAGAGCCCGAATGTAAAACCGTTTTAAAAATAGTTTAGCAAGTATTTAAATTAATACAGGCTAATGCAACAACATATTAGTGCGACACTCTCTTGAGAAAATCTCACCTCTCTTCTAATGTGAACTCCTATCGCACTAACCTTCCCAATGGTTTATCTCATCATATATCACGCTATCTTTCCCCAAGGATTTAACTTATCTTAGGTTATTCGCAGGATTTAAATTAGAACGAAACAATTATTTAAAACGTAAGATTTCAATTTGTAACCAAGGTTCTCCTTTTAACTTTATTAATCAATAAAGTTTTTCAGTGTCATATTATACTTTCTCAAAGCAATTACTTATAATTTGAGTCATCAACCATGTCCTACATATCAAATCACAGTAGGCAGTTCTAGATTTCAAATTTTCATTTATATATTAACTACTCCTAAAATATATATATCATAATAGCACCCCACATAAAAACTATGATGCGGGCATACTCTGGTATCCAATCCCCGTATCAATCGCACTAAAGGGAATACAAGTTCGGAATCACTCTCGAACTGTATCAATACATACACAAACAATATTGAGGCGAAGCATAGTTTCCAAGTCCAAGAGGTCAGTACATACCCTCATGTCTCTTAGGACCGTGACTATCGATTCGATAGCCTGTACTTAGGATTTCTATCTTCTAGGGTACGAGTCAATATCCCCCATAAGGCACACGAGATAAGATCGTCCCAGCGCGGAAACCTCAGGAATAGCAAGTAGCACGGGCATGATTTTCACAAGTATATAATATATGCAAACACAATCATATAAATATACCACTTTTTATTATATCAATTGAGGTTTATCCCATAACCCACATTCACAACATTTACTATTATTTTCCCATTATTATTTATCACGTATAACGGTTCGTTTCTCACTTTAATTTCGAAGGGTTTTTCCAACTCACTACGTAACCCTCATGGACTCTATTCTTCCAAATGTACAATTCAGTAGATATCCATTTATGTTCCAACGTAACTCTCTCTTACGTGTCTCTCCCCTTTAATATATACTTACATTATCCCTTATGCAAAATATCCCAAAAATATAGATTTCGCCTTACATTAAAGAATTTTGAATTTTATTGTCAAAGATGAGAATTTCAAACGGTTTCAAAATCGGAATTAAAATGGAGATTTAATTGAATTTTTATTATATAGAAGAGTCCTCAAAATATAAAACTCTCTAAGAGTCCTCGGAGCATAAAACTCTCTAGTAAAAATAATATTTTTAGAAATCCGATCGTCCGATCAAGCTGAATTTTTGACAGCAGTCATGTCTCGCCGTTCGCTACAACATACTAAAATTTGAAGCGATTCCAATGGTCCGATCAGCCGCATTAAAAAATTAAGTGTTTGTATCTGATTAGAACTCTTTTCTTAATCAAACTCTTAATCCTTTACATGACAAAGGGTTTCCAGAATATCATATAAATCATCACTACATGAAAATTTCCATCTCAAATTGGGTTTTTCTTCCATAAATCTCATCCTAATAACTCCTAAACTAATATGGATGATGCATCAACGAAATAAGCAAGATAAACACTTGCCTGGGATTTTCAGAAGTCTGGTTTGGTGTTGAAATTGGTGTGGTTGCATTTCCCGTCGCGCGATCTACGCGTTGGTGGTGACGGCGGTGCAATCGGAGGTGTTCTTTGCCTAGAACTCCTTGGAGAGCTTCTCCTCTTCCTCTCCAATAGCCGTCATTAGTTTTAGGTTGTGTTAACCCTAAATGATGACACTTAACATCTGATATAACCCTTGCAAATTCGTGGGTTTAATTACCCATAATTACGAAATGTCCAAAACGCCTTCCCATGGTACTAATTAGGCCTAAAAATACCCCGAGACCCAAACTAAACCCTCGGGTACCCTTTTCTTACTATCTTGACCCTTCCGGACACTTTGGCGCACTCAAAACAACCATACAGGCAACTTATAATTTTTTCACTTGTATAAATCAACATTTAGTCCCGACACGACACAGGCGCGTCCCGACTTAAATTTTCATAATTGTCATTTTATTCACACGTGACAATATTATAAAAATAAATCTCATATATTACTATACTCATCCAGTAACATTCAACAAATAACAAATTTCCAATAATTACTAACTCTCGTCACGCTAGTAAATATTTAAAACAACATTCCGGATTAAAATTAAATTAATTTATCTCAATTAAATTTAATAAATCCTTAAATTTAAAGTCATGAAACTACGGGGTATTACATACTTCCCCCCTAATAACGGAATTTCATCCCGAAATTCGGAAAATAAGGCTTACCAGGTAGCACAATTCTAGATATCCTTATCAGTACGCAAACTATCTACATAGTACGACGTTCAATCACTTTAGTCCTTTCCTCACAATAAGTTTTTTTAGCATTCTCATTGGAGACACTTCACATTGCACTCCCAACCGACAACATTTGCATAAGTCACATCTATACGTTATAAATTCCATTATCTCACTATCATTAGGAGGCCGCACCTCACTACATGACAACTACTCGGATTTATTCATATACAAAACTCCCATCCTGAGAAAATGATACGAACATTTGACCACTTGTTCGCCTAAAACAGTCGTCAAATTCTACCATAGTTATCGGGTATTTTCTCGATCGATCCAAAAATTCTGATTATCTACTCTCCTCTAAACATACGGAAGGATAATAGTCGAGGTTCTTCCATAACAAAACCTTAATAAGTACCTTGTACGTGACAAATAGGTACGAGTGTTTCTACAGAGCATTCTTGAAATTTTCGTACCAAGATTTCAAAATCTCCTTCACGTGGCTCCACTAATCTTTAATCACCATACGCTTATTCCCTGGCTAAGGGTGATACATCCTACTCGAAACGAAATCTTATCTCCGTTGGTTCCTAAAATCCCATATCAAAGGTGGGATTCACCAATCTCATCCTGATTCAGAAATTTATACTGTGCCGGACCATGCACTGGCGCGATCCTTCCTTTCAAAGGAAGTCTGGGGCGTACTAGTTAATATTGTAAACGATCCCAAAGGAATATCAATAACTTCCTTCTCATCGGCTTAATTCACATGTTCGGGATGAACCCTTGATCTTGTTTTGACGATGGCAACCCATCCAAGGACTGTACCGACTTTACCGGCCTCTTCCAATTTTAGGAATTGTCGATAAACACAAAATTCTTTGGTTGATTCTCCTCTTTCAACCAAACCTTACTTATGGGCGGTGCATGTAGAGACTACACACTACGTCCCACTAAACATCGATTTTTCCTTGAAATGTCTCACATTAAGTGACACGTAATACTCCCCTTCCTTCCTTAGAGTATGCTGAAAGTTCCGACCCGTGCTCTTCTCTCCACGAAGCGCACTTCTGGATCTCTTATACTATACTAACATCATTACTCTTTGTATGTGCAAGTCGCTCTCACACTTAACTAATAACAACTTTGCTCTGAGTGTGTTTCATAACAATTAAATTCTACTATATTCAAGGAATACCAATTCTTGAATGGCTTCCCACAGCCTTCCAATCAAGTTAGGGCGTGCTATTCTAATTGCACACTTATGTATAGATTTTCACCCCTCATATGACGTTTAATCCACTATATCACTTCCACTTTGTTATACTAGTCTCACAAACATATATTTCACATGTCTATTACCACGTCCCTTCGACTCGGACGATTTTAACTGCAGTTAACCAAGATGCCCACATTTTGCAACATCCTGACCGCCCTACGAGAGCGAACGACGTGCTACTCATCTATAGAACGAACTAAATTCAACGAAATAGAAGGAATAGGGCATTCAAAATCTATGACAATAAAAGAGGAATAATAATTCTCAACCTTCCTCAGATAAGTACAACAATTTTCCCAAATAGGTACAACAACCAAAATAAATCACTAACGCTCTATTCATCAAAATAATTACAGGTCAGCTCTTTTGTATAATATAAAGTTCTTTCTAGATAATCCATGCTAAAAATCATTC
This sequence comes from Sambucus nigra, assembly GCA_949130495.1. Taxonomy (NCBI): domain Eukaryota; kingdom Viridiplantae; phylum Streptophyta; class Magnoliopsida; order Dipsacales; family Adoxaceae; genus Sambucus; species Sambucus nigra. The sequence continues at coordinate 461,506,646 of OX422218.1, forward strand.
CAACTCTTTATTCACCTCGTGTTCTGAACGCGGTTACGACATATGGGTACTCTCAATTACCCTAGAAATCAAAATTCTTAAATTCTCTTTATCATCGTTCCACCCCTCAAACCGTGGGGATAACTTCTAATGCTTTCTTACCACAAAAATCCGACTCCAATGGCTTTAACACAAAATTCAACTTCCGATCTTACATACATAATTACTTGATCCCATTTTGACCAGGGTACCGAACTCATGGAATAGTGACCAAACGTCTCCCTATTTCCAACCTTACGCTAAGTTTCATGTGTGGGATGTCTCGCAAAGCGAAATCCAAACAAGGAACCCCCCGATACACTACTACCTAGCATTGTCGGTTATCGAAATCTGTTAAGTCCTCCGTCCATAGCATATACCCCTTTATTCCGTCCCTTGACGGAAAAGTTACAATTTTTCCCGTAATTATGCTTAACAAAGAACGTTTCACTAATTGCACTATTGTTCAGTATAGGTTGGTGGTAATAGCATTCCATAAACCTCGAATACATACCATCGGAATTCTCAAAATTCCTTTCCCTAATAATAGGGGTATAAATATTAACTCCCACATCTCTAAAGGAAAAATATAACAATGCACTTTTCCTATCACTAAGTCAGGAGTGCTAAACATAATATTGAGTCAAATCTTTTTGCTCAACGGTAAATCCCGATACATACGAAATTATACTGACAAAGTCTATACATACTTTGGCATCTAATATCTCGAGCCCACTATCTCCTCCGAAGTCTCCACGATAGATAATATAAGTGCAAGTCCAACCTTCTTACAGGTAAAGCCTCGTCAAAACAAACATAAAACATGTTGCGTTAATGCAACCACTCCGATAGCCTTGCAATAAATGCCCACTATCGTACTAACCATTTCTATAGCGTTTTAATAAAGATAATATCATACTCGTATATTTCATCACTACAACGAGTAGCCTCAATAAAGTACAAAACACTGTTAATATACTCATTCATCCTCCGTGGATAGCACTAAAGAAAAATCCATCTACACTAGGGAAAAATATTCACATTTTAATAACGTTTATAATGATATGCATTAAGCTCGTCTCACATGATAATCTAGCAAGGAACAAAATATAGTGACTCGCTCGTGTCACATAAACACGCCTCATCCTCTGAGGATACAACTTATACTTCCACCTTGCCAATCGTCTTGACTGCGCAAGTGGTTTCTGGACATAACACGTCTACTCAAACCAAACAAAATTACTTTAATCGTTGTCTTTTACTAGGCACCGTATTCTTGTCCTTTTACTCACTTTGGAACATATTATCGTGAGCGATTTCACTCCACACCAAAATACCTCAACACATAATCCACTTATCACCTGTCTTACTAACTAGGTTAGGATTGTCCTTCTCTCGGACTTTAGTAGACTCGATTCCTGTTACCCATCCCGGTTGTTCCCTTAGCTTTTTAGGCCATAAAGATCATGTTACTATCTATAATAGTACTTACTGAATTTACCATCACTTGGTAAGAATTTAACTATCTGAAACATTTAAATGGTTTTCCAGATGTGTATCCACATCCTTTTGTGGTGCTATACCACCACCGTTGTATTCAGTCTTATTCTCGACTAAATTCTTCGATTCCTTTAACTTCCCCCACAAAGAAGCGTTATCATCTATATTGACAAAATATGACATTGTCAACCTCTGAATCGGTCGTCCATCAGAATTACCTCTTTGAGTGTTATCAACTATTACTACGTGTCGATCTCCCACTCAGAGTTGTTTCCCCCACTTGTATCTACCTCTTTCGATACAAAATTTGCTAATGATTTGGATTCATATCCACAATTGGACTTCTGTCATGCCCTCCTACGATGAGTTCAGAACCACGTTTGCTTCTCATCCTGAACAGTTGAGGAAGGAACATACGGTCAACACTGTACCTAAGGTTCTCCTATAGGCATAGCATTCCATTAAATTGGTGGTTGACTCCAACCATTATAATTTCGTCCCGAAAGGCAAGAAAATTTTCTCTAAATTTTCACTTTCAGTTTGCCACACTCCGTCCTATATTTAAGCCTTTGGATACTTTACCTCCTTTGGTAAACACATACAATTTTCGCGTTTCTAAAATTTCCCACTGACAGTCTCTACACGTTTTTATAATACGTTGGGTAAGTTTACCCTCGCACCTCATTTGACTATAACATCATTTGAAAATCATTGTTGCACCTTAGTCGCCTTTCTAGTCGTGGCTTCTCGTGCCATAATGGAGGTTACCTCGACTACGGTCATCATCCTCGGATATATTTCATAATTTCAACTGAGCCCTGCCTCCTGATGTACGCTTAACGGTCCTCTTCTGACATCCGTCATCGCTCGGCACACGCACACATCCGAACGAAATTAGAATTCACTAGTGTATACACATTATAGCAGGAGAACAAAATCTCGTCAAAGGAATCGACAATCCTAAACATAGGGGCTCTATAACAAACAAAGCAACGCTGAAAGCATATAAGCCATACAGATCCTAAGGAGACTAGAACCTGATGCTTTGATACCACCTGTGACACCTCGCCTAATTAAATACCGGGCGATCATTCCTTTATTAAATTAAAATCAAGGTGAACAGTTGGTTCATTCTCAGCATCACTGTCGTTAATGAAAATCTTTTCCAATTAAACACCATAAATAATTAAGCGAAGTGTCAAAACCATTTAAAACCTTATTTCCATACTATTAAATCCAATTATAAAACCTTCAACCATTTACATTTTTAAGATTCACACATTAAGAATGAGAATAGAAATGAACATTCACGAATTTAATCATCAATAATAAATCCCAACATTTAAAACACTAAAGGAAAACATCCTGCCAGTAACAAATCCCGAAATAAAGATACTGAAAGTAAAAATTTCAATCTCTGACAATACCAGCTAAATAATAGAAAGAGGGCAACACATGCCCCTGCTGGATAAAACTGGACTAGGAGTAGAATCAAATGGATGAAGTCGTCTAAACAACAGGCCTGCAACTCCCACCTAAGCTGCAGCACGTTCCTTCCAAAGGATCCTAAGTAAGACACCACTGTGGCTGGGCACCTTTAATACATATATATATATATATATATATATATATATATATATATATATATATATATATACACAAGAGAGAAGAGGTAACAGCAAATGGGTTAGAGCCCGAATGTAAAACCGTTTTAAAAATAGTTTAGCAAGTATTTAAATTAATACAGGCCAATGCAACAACATATTAGTGCGACACTCTCTTGAGAAAATCTCACCTCTCTTCTAATGTGCACTCCTATCGCACTAACCTTCCCAATGGTTTATCTCATCATATATCACGCTATCTTTCCCCAAGGATTTAAATTATCTTAGGTTATTCGCAGGATTTAAATTAGAACGATACAATTATTTAAAACGTAAGATTTCAATTTATAACCAAGGTTCTCCTTTTAACTTTATTAATCAATAAAGTTTTCCAGTGTCATCTTATACATTCTCAAAGCAATTATTTATAATTTGAGTCATCAACAATGTCCTACATATTAAATCACAGTAGGCAGTTCCAGATTTCAGAATTTCATATATATATATATTAACTACTCGTAAAATATATATATATCATAACAGCACCCCATATAAAAACTATGGTGCGGGCAGACTCTGATATCCAATCCCCGTATCAATCGCACTAAAGGGAATACAAGTTCGAAATCACTCTCGAACTGTATCAATACATACACAAACAATATTGAGGCGAAGCATAGTTTCCAAGTCCAAGAGGTCAGTACATACCCTCACGTCTCTTAGGACCGTGACTACCGATTCGATAGCTTGTACCTAGGATTTCTATCTTCTAGGGAACGAGTCAATATCCCCCATAAGGCACACGAGATAAGATCGTCCCAGCGCGAAAACCTCAGGGATAGCAAGTAGCGCGGGCATGATTTTCCCTAGTATATAATATATGCAAACACAATCATATAAATATACCACTTTTATAATATCAATTGAGGTTTATCCCATAACCCACATTCACAACATTTATTCTTATTTTTCCATTATTATTTATCACGTATAATGGTTCGTTTCTCACTTTAATTTTGAAGGGTTTTTCCAACTCACTACGTAACCCTCATGGACTCTATTCTTCCAAATGTACAATTCGGTAGATATCCATTTATGTTCCAACGTAACTCTCTCTTACGTGTCTCTCCCCTTTAATATATACTTACATTATCCCTTATGCAAAATATCCCAAAAATATAGATTTCGCCTTACATTAAAGGATTTTGAATTTTATTGTCAAAGATGAGAAATTCAAACGGTTTCGAAATCGGAATTAAAATGGAGATTTAATTAAATTTTTATTATATAGAAGAGTCCTCAAAATATAAAACTCTCTAAGAGTCCTCGGAGCATAAAAATCCCTAGTAAAAATAACATTTTTAGAAATTCGACCGTCCGATCACGCTGAATTTTTGACAGTAGTCATGTCTCGCCGTTCGCTACAACCTACTAAAATTTGAAGCGATTCCAATGGTTCGATCATCCGGAATAAATTTTTTAGTGTTTGTATCTGATTAGAACTCTTTCCTTAATCAAACTCTTAATCCTTTACATGACAAAGGGTTTCCAGAATATCATATAAATCATCACTACATGAAAATTTCCATCTCAAATTGGGTTTTTCTTCCATAAATCTCATCCTAATAACTCCTAAACTAATATGGATGATGCATCAATGAAATAAGCAAGATAAGCACTTGCCTGGGATTTTCAGAAGTCTGGTTTGGTGTTGAAATTGGTGTGGTTGCATTTCCCGTCGCGCGATCTACGCGTTGGTGGTGACGACGGTGCAATGGGACGTATTCTTGGCCTAGAACTCCTTGGAGAGATTCTCCTCTTCCTCTCCAATAGCCGTCATTAGTTTTAGGTTGTGTTAACCCTAAAAGATGGCACTTAACATCTGATATAACCCTTGAAAATTCGTGGGTCTAATTACCCATAATTACGAAATGTCCAAAACGCCCTCCCGGGGTACTAATTAGGCCTAAAAACACCCCGAGACCCAAACTAAACCCCCGGGTACCCTTTTCTGACTATCTCGACCCTTCTGGACACTTTGGCACACTCAAAATGACCATATAAGCAACTTATAATTTATTCACTTTTATAAATCAACATTTAGTCCCGACACGATACAGGCGCGTCCCGACTTAAATTTTTTTAATTTTTATTTTATTCACACGTGACAATATTATAAAAATAAATCTCATATATTACTATACTCATCCAGTAACATTCAACAAATAACAAATTTCCAATAATTACTAACTCTCGTCACGCTAGTAAATATTTAAAACAACATTTCGGATTAAAATTAAATTAATTTATCTCAATTAAATTTAATAAATCCTTAAATTTAAAAGCCATGAAAATACGGAGTATTACAATATAACTAATACTCAGAACCATTTTACCACACCAAATGCATACTTCTTCCATAATTGGTTAAATGACCAAATCTTGCAAATTCTAGTGGTCTTCAACAATTAATAAACAATCAAAGAAAGAACGATGAGATTACCGATGACTTCAACAATTTTCAGGAGGAAAGAATAATGTATAAAGACTCATAAACAAATAAAATCGTAATGCACACTTGATGTAAGTATATACAAATGCAACAAAAGATAACCGAGTTATACAAATCTTAAACCAAATCATTTGAACAGGAAAAAGCACATGTGCCCAAGATTTCAAAGTTTAATTCATGAAGTTTTTCATAATATCAATGATTCAAGTACTAAAGCCTAATCTATTATCTACTCTAAAATGACATACAAAGAGTTAAACCCCTCTTTGTTTAGAGTGTTCACATGGACCTCTTTTTTGTGATTGTATATTAAAGATGTAACTTTTCCAACGATCTTTACCAAATTGTTCAGCTCTCCTTTTTCTCACCTCTATGCTTCCTCTTCCCTTTCCCCTCAAACAATCCTCGGTCTCTTCAAGTAACACTCTCTCTTATCCATTATTTACCCATGCATATTATTTCTCTCCTTTTAACCATCAACCAACAGAAACTCACATCTACTCCCCACTCTTTATCCAAACGGTTCTTATATCTTTCCCATGCCCCAATTCCTTTCCCAAAACACCCGAACCCTAATTAGATCCAATAATTGGTTTTCATCTCCAATGCTCCATATGATTACTTTACACACAATTGGTAGTTGTTATTGAAGAAAGAAGGGGATATTTTCTACATGTATATTCTAACTGACCAATAATACATATTTGTTACTTGATTATATGTTGTAGTGAATAGGGTGATGCGATTTGGCCCTCTTTATTATCTATTATTGCATTACTTTTAGTTTTTCTCTCTTTTTTTGTATTCTAATTATTGCAACTGTGTTAGTATGATATTTATGAACTCGTTTGCTTTTGTGTGAGTTTGAACGTGTTTTTATTAGTAAGATTAAATGAACTTTCACGGAAGCAGCATCCAACACATGTTGAAGAAATAAAAAAATCCATATTCATCCATCTTTTATGGTCTGCGATGTTCAAATATGGTATTTGGGTGTATTGGTCAATTTTGTAGAAGCACAACATATGTTCGATGAAATGTTTACTTGAAATTTGTTGGCAAGTGAGATTTAATAAGTTTTTATATTCCATTTTTGTATGTTTGATCTTTGTTTTGTTGTTTATTGGTTAGATTTTCCTAATTGTTGTCATAAAAACTCTATTGAGTTGATATGTCATCCTTCTAAAGTAACATTTATGGCAGTTAAGAGATCAACTTATCACAATGTGGAAGGAAACTATACAAGAATGTCAATATGTGACTACAATTATTAAAGTAATTGTGTGTATCTAAAATATCAAAATTCGAGTGATTGTGTATTTGATTTATCCACTTTAAAATAGTTGTGTCCAAAATAGAAAAATCAGCGGTTGTATAACGTAAAAAAAATAATAAAAATAAAAGTTTCACCTCATATTACGCCGTACATCAAAATAATTAAGGCTTCTCCTCTCAGTTCACCAATTTACATTTAAAGCATTACCCCACATCTTTAAGTTATTTGTGTTGTAAATTACATTTTTTTTAATTAGGATTTTGAGAATGGTCTTTTATCCCGGTTCATTTCAGGATGTATGTTGCAAATTGCATTTTTTAAATAGGATTTTAAGGATGGTCTTCTATCTCGGTGAATTTTAGGTTTATTATTATGCTTCCTTCATTGAGTATGCATGAATTAATTCATTTTTTTATGAGAGTCATGTGACACCCTGCACAGTTAAATATAGGGTGACCAGTCCTCTACAAATTTAAAACAGGATATTCAGTTGGTTCATTCTTAGCATCACTGTCGAAAATAATTAAACCATATTAATCACCTAATATAAAATTAATCTAGGTGTCAAAACATTTCTAATTTGTAAAACTAAGTAAATTCATTTTCATTCAGTCTTAAAATATGAACCATTCACCACACATAGGAATATAATAAGTACTGAATACAACATCTTAGATCAAATACTAGAAGTGGGTGATGCATGCCCTAAATGAGAAGTCTAGATGAAACCGAGAGGAAAATATAGATGCATCTACTGCAAGGACCTGCAACTTCCACAACTGTTGCAGCACGTCTGACACTCCAATCTATAATTCTGGTACTCCTGTGGTTGAGCACTTGATGTAATATATATATATATATATAGAGAGAGAGAGAGAGAGAGCAAAAGAGAGAAGAGATACAAGAAACGGGAAAAATGATTTAGCAATCAATTAAAATTGGTTCTTAAAACAAGTCTTATACGCATGTTAGTTATCGAACTCTCACATGAGTTTCTCACCTCTCATCTATTGTGCACGCCTAACGTACATCTAACCTTCCCCTACTTATACCACCTAGTCTAACTAGTCAGAAACCATACTAATACTAACTATGGTCACTAGTAATATTCCCGTATCGCCCATACAGTACGCTATTCATATAGTTTATCTCACATACTACGTTTCATTATTCACCATTCGAATGGTTAATCTTTTATCAACTAAGATTATTTTATTTCTCATTTCCACTTTATCTACTAGTTTCACAAAGTAGAAAGTTACACCAGTACACTCATACATATATATAATCTCATCATCCCTATATATACACACTAATCCTGCACCCTTAGGTTAAGACTACCTGGTGCAATGTAATGATTATTATTATTATTACCAAGTCTACTAATTTCACACAGTAGAAATATTTACAAGTTCATATATATATATATATATATATATATATATATATAGTCACATCATCCCTATACATATATATATACTAGTCCTGCATCCCCGGGCTAAGACCCAATAGTGCACCTATCAAGAAAATCCTACATCCCCGGGTTAGCACACATTAATGCACCTATCAATAATAATCCATCACCCCCGGGTTATCACCCATTAGTGCGCCTAACAATAATCATCCTTGTACCCCCGGGTTATCACCCATTAGTACACCTAACAATAATATCCTTGTACTCCCGGGTTATCACCCATTAGTACACTTAACAATAGAGTTTCTACACCCCCAAGTTATCACTCATTAGTGCGCTTAATTATAAGATTCTTGCACCCACGGGTTATCACCTATTAGTGATCTTTGCAATAATATTGCATAATAGGCATACACACGTCCTATTAAAATTTATAGGTATTTCTCCAACCTACATATATACTTTTTATATGTACTTTAATCTCAACACTACATACCATATAAATATTTAGATTACTATCTCTCTCGTAATCTCCAAGGTACATTCTCTCTATACCGAAATAATTAAAGTATTAATTCTCTTATACTTTTCTCAAAATTCTATCTTGTTTAAGTTTACCATCGGGGAGTTTCTCTCACTCCAATAAATCGGTGAACTCAAAATTGGACTCTAAGAAAATTCCCAAGAATTCACTATGTTGCTCGAACCAGATGGCATGTCGTTTGAACGACTGCCATGTGTCGCTCGTGCGACTTCACGCCAGATGCATCTCGCTCGAACGACTTTGCGCGACTTTGCTCGAGACCTACTATTTCGTCTTCTGCACAGCATTTCAGCATTTTCTATAATTTTTTAACCTAAAAACTTCTAAGATTCAACACCCAACGCCTCATCATTTATACCCATAAACACATAACAGGTCATAAATCATTCCTAACATCCTAGGATCATTAATTCGTAATTAATCATCATAATTATATAAAATCCCCAAATTAATTCACATGAACCCTAGTTTCCAAAATTTCAATTCAAGAACTTAATCAACCCAGATTCGTTCATCAATATATGATTCAATTTCATAGTTTATCCTATATATACATGAATGAATATCACCAGCTAATTAACCTAGTCCTTAATCATAATTTAAATCTCCAATTTTCACCCAATTAACATGTAAATCATGATTAATTTCACCTATTCTAACATGAGTATGATTATTGCTAAAAGAAAGCAAGTAATAAACACTTGCCTTAAATCGATGGTTTGAATCCTTTAGTGATGTTGGTATAGACGCGTTCCTCTCTTCTCGATCTGCGGGTTGATGGTGGTTGTTGTGCAAGGTGGTGATCATTTGGCCTTCCCTCTTGAAAATTGGTTCTCCCTCACACCCTCTATGGCCGTTCCATTCTTTATGTATCTCTCAACCCTAAAGGACTTTTATTATCACATCAAATAACTCTCAATTTTTCTCCATTAATAAAACCCAAAAATATAATTTACCATAATGCCCTCTCGGGACGCCGGATAGGCCTAAAATTATCACGGAACCCAAACTAAACACTCGAGTATACTATTTTGACTATCTCGGCCCTCCCGAACTCAACGGCGCACTCAAAATGACCATACGAATTAATAAAAATGATTTCTCTTTTTATCCCAGTCAATTAGTCTCGGCACGACTCACATGCGCGTTGGACTTAAATTACCAAACTGTCGTATTTCTCACTTCCGATAATTTATCAAATATTATAATTTCGTATTACATATCAAATAGTAATATTCAATAATTGTAAACAATAAGTATTAACCCTTGGCACGCTAGTTAATAATTATTTTAATCTGGATTAATTAACAATTAAATTCTCACTTTTTAATTCTATTAATCCAACAATAATAATAAATTCCACAATTATTTAAATCATCAAAAATACGGGGTGTTACATACTTCCCCCCTTAAAACGGAATTTCATCCCGAAATTCGAAAAAAGTATACCAGGTAAAAACAATGAGGTATATTAATTACGCATTGCACCCCTATGCTCCCAAGTGAACTACTTCGTACCACCTATGTAGTACGTTATCGAATACCCTTAATAATGAACACTTCACATGTGTTTGTTTTTAAACTCTAGGTTACCCTGTCATATAGGCTGCTGCCCAAGCCTTTCCTTTTAAGTTTCACTACTTAAACTTTATTTTAGATATTCACTATCTAGCCTTTTACTATTTGCACCTTAGTAGATTTATCCTCTTTTCATATACATACGACTTCATCTCATGTCGTTCATATAAATAAATTGGTTGTGCAATGTATATTTCACACATAATATATACGATAATATCAATTCTTCTCCTACATTTGTAATCATAATTGGTCCCCCACCTTTAACTATCAAGTAGGACAACAACAAAGTTTACCGTGCCACACTTCTACTGGCACTCTGCCCGAACGTGAACTTATAGGAGTTATTTGGACGCAAACTCCACTAGTGGAAGGTATTGCTCTCGTCCTCCCCTAAGATTTCAGGGTCCGCATAAAAATTTCGCTCCTGCATCCTATTAGACTACTTGTCCTACCCATCCCTCTGTGGGTATTAGTCCGTACCAAATTGCATTTTAGTACCTATAATCTCACCATCTCAACTACATGAGAAGGTCCTTGGGGATACTCTCCCATTCTCTAGTGGAAGAATCCCTTACTGGTTTCAAATTGTTCACCCTTTTTCTAACAGTTAGGTGACCCACTGCAAGACTATCCTTGCAATATTACCCTACATCGTAACCCATCACCACTGTTGTTTGTATCCTGATACATTTTCTATTTCCTGAATAAATTTTAGTTTATCTTGAAACGTAAGTCTCTGACAAATCTTAGTGAATAGGCTTCGGCTTACTCGACTACATGTTATCATATTCACATGCTAATCAAAATCCACTGCCTGATACAATCACCTAGGGCGCCCATACACCCTATGCCTTGCACATCATAATACAAATAACATGTAATTTTCCTACATCAATTCTTTCACACTGGGTATGCTGATGTAATAGGGGTGCACTCAACCACCCCACCAGTCATAACTTATTCAATCCTTCAATAGCATCATTGTTATATTCTGAATGATACTAAGTCTAGGCGACTCTATTGGCCTTAAGTTATAGAAGATTTATTAACTCTCAATTATATTCTTTTACATGTACAATAAACAACATACAAAACTTACGACTATAGACCAAACTTCTCTCCACTCTCGACGTTAGCTAGTTTAATGCGTGGGATGTCTCGCAAAGTAAAATCCAAACAAGGAACCCCCTCGATACACTACTATCTAACTCAGTCGGTTGTCAAGATCCGTAAGGCCCTCAATCCATACCATGTACCTCTCTACAATCTCCGTATGTTGACATAAGAGTTTCCTCGTCCACCCTCATGTCTCTAAACATAACATGAAGCATGGCTCTCTCACTATCCCAGGTACTCGACGCTATATATATATATATATATATATATATATATATATATATATATATATATATATATATATATATATATATATATATATAACGAGCTCTATCTCTGTGCTCGAAGAAGAACACAATGCATCCTGAGTCTCCTCAGTAAAATAAATTCCTACGCACCGGAATCACATATAACTAGACAACATACTTATTGAGGTCTATAATACCATGAAATTTTTCATATATTCATATATATCTGGGCCCAACCCTATTTCAGGTGGCGCTGCACAAAATAAAGATTTCTCCTCCCGGAGTATCCGGCATGACAATCATATCACTACATTTTTACTATCATTTAACCATACGGTAATTAATCACTACACATTACCATAATAAACTCTACTAAATCTGACTCAATGCAGTAGTAAATTATAACAACAAAACATATTCTTAAGGCCCACCCGATTCACTCACGGGCAGCATCAAAATGCCCTGGTAGTAACGAGAAATATATTTGTGACACACTCAGCTCGACTCGCACACGAATTTTAGGGTCTCCAATTTACATATCAGTTGTTACACACTCGTGTCACTAGAATTAATCCTTTACTCACAAGGAAGAAGCAAAACCACACCAGTCTCGCCAAATCATAGGGTCTCAGCACGTGGATGCCATGATGAACCATGGACATCTACAATCATTATACATCTTATGATTTCATCTTATAGTTATCCCCTCTCATCATTGACGATTTATTCCATCATATGGGTTTCACTCCCATCATTAAAACATTGGCCCAAACTCTCTATGCCTCAATTATGGCTTTACTGAACTCTCGTTTACATCCCGGGTCCCGCCGACCCTGACATACTGTATGCTACTATTAATGAGAACTCTACTGGTTCAGCCTGAACCCATCACTTTCGGGTTATAAATTTCCTGGGCCTAATTCTCTTGACCCCAAATTCCTTTGTTGGAAGTATCATTCATCTAGTTGTTATGCCTAACTGGCATGATTTACCATTTCTAATCTTTTAGGTCTCACTTCTCAATTGTGGACACATTCAACACTTGTAGTTCTACTTCCTTCACATAAGGAAACTTCACGAGCCATTTCCCCATCACTGGTCCCACTGACCATTTTGGAAATTCCCTTCTCTTGGACCGAGTAGTCTTAACTTAATGGCTACGCTGGCCTTTTGGAACTATGGTTGGCCTCCATAGCCCTGATTGACCTCATCGTCACTTTGTAGGAAGTTAATCATCTTAAAATCATCTAACCGAGTTCCCTATTGGGTATACTCTCATGTGGGCTTCCATTAACACAATTAAGTTCAGTTTTTCTTTTTGGCCAAATTCTCTAACCTTTCTGGCTCACTTCTTCTGGAAAGAATGCAATAACTAGTCAACGTATAGCCTTGACGACATCAACATTAGTCATCCTAGGTGGATTTATTATTTATGCTTGTATTCAACTCATGGGTCCTTTATCAACTATAGACCCTTTGGATAATTTATGCCCCTCTGCTAGGTACGAAGTTCATTATCCAATTCAACCTTTCTCTCATGATCGGTTTTTATCTTACCCATTGTGCTAAACATCAAAATTTCACTCGCATGTTGTTACCACGTCGAATGGAAGACCTCACGGTCAAATCTTACCCAAATTTCTCTCTAAATTTCAAACACACTTCTTCATATGTGGTGATTGCCTCTAATCACTACATGATGTTCCTAAGAGCTATAACTTTTAACTCCAAATTTAATTTTGAGTGTCGTCACACCCCACTCTACACAATTGCCTTAGGATTTTATACCTTCATTGGTCTGTCACACTCTCTTTTTCTTCTTCACATTTTCACCGATGGGTTTTCAAAAGAGTCCCTCTGATTTCTCCCTTATCGACTATGCTAGGTGGTCCTGAAATCACTCCAGCGTTATCTACGACTGTTTTCGGGGAACCCACTGTTCCCGAGTGATGATTTCACTATCACTTGCTTAAGTAATTCTCATGGTGATTTTTTTACGATCACTCTTTTTCGATTACTCTATGTCTTCTGTCGGGCTTCTTCTTCTCCTGCAGTCCTTCTTACGGCCCTCCCTAGTCGTCCTTAAATATTCGGTGTCCGAATCACATAGAATTTTGTATAATGATCCACATCCATTATAATTCGTAGCAGGAGAACATAAGTCGCATACGTAAGGGAACATAACAATCCTATCATAAGGCTCTACATCAAAGAACGATGCGCTGGAACGTAATAAGCAGCACAAATCCTAAGGACACTAGAACCTGATGCTCTGATACCACCTGTGACACATTGTACAATAAAATATAGGGTGATCAGTCCTCTACAAATTTAAAATATGATATTCGGTTGGTTCATTTTTAGCATTACTGTCGAAAATAATTAAACCATATTAATCACCTAATATAAAATTAAGCTAGGTGTCAAAACATTTCCAATTTGTAAAACCAAGTAAATCCATTTTCATTCAGTCTTAAAATATAAACCATTCACCACACATAGGAATATAATAAGTACTGAATACGAATCAAATACTGAAATAAATAAGACTCTGTAAAACCTCCCAGTTCAAAACTCTAAACCATAAAGTAAACTGAATAAAATATCTCAGATCAAAGACTAGAAGTGGGCGACGCATGCCCTAAATGAGAAGTCTAAATGAAACTGAATGGAAAGGATAGATGCATCTACTGCAATGACTTGCAACTTTCACAATAGCTGCAGCACGTCTGACACTCCAATCTCTAATTTTGGTACTCCTGTGGCTGAGCACTTGATCTAATATACATATATATAGCAAAAGAGAGAAGAGATACAAGAAATGGGTCAGAACCCGAGGATTAAAAATGATTTAGAAATTATTTAAAACTGGTTCTTAAAACAAGTCTTATATGCATGTTTGTTATCGAACTCTCACATGAGTTTCTCACCTCTCATCCATTGTGCACGCCTAACGTACATCTAATCTCCCCTAGTTATACCACCATGTCTAACTAGTCAGAAACTATACTAATACTAACTATGCTCACTAGTAGTATTCCCGTATCGCCCATACAATACGCTATTCATATAGTTTATCTCACATACTAAGTTTCATTATTCACCGTTCTAATAGTTAATCTTTTATCCACTAAGATTATTTTATTTCTCATTTCCACTTTATCTACTAGTTTCACAAAGTAGAAAGTTACCCAAGTACACTCGTATATATATATATATATATATATAGAATATCATCATCCCTATATATATACACTAATCCTGCACCCTTAAGACCACCTGGTGTAATTTAATGATTATTATTATTACCAAGTCTACTAATTTCACACAGTAGAAATATTTACAAGTTCATATATATCTAGTCACATCATCCCTATACATATATATATATACTAGTCCTGCACCCCCGGGCTAAGACCCATTAGTGCACGTATAAAGAAAATCCTGCTTCCCCGGGTTAGCACCCATTAATGCACCTATCAATAATAATCCAGCACCCCCGGGTTATCACTCATTAGTGCGCCTAACAATAATCATCCTTGTATCCCTAGGTTATCACCCATTAGTACACCTAATAATAATATCCTTGTACTCCCGGGTAATCACCCATTAGTACACTTAACAATAGAGTTTCTCCACCCCCGAGTTATCACTCATTAGTGCGCTTAAATAAAAGATTATTGCACTCCCCCCTCCCCCCCCCCCCCCCCCCCCCGGTTATCACCCATTAGTGCTCTTAGCAATAATTTTGCATAATAAGCATACACACCTCTTATTAAAATTTATAGTTATTTTCCCAACCTACATATATAGTTTTTATACGTATTTTAATATCAACACTACGTATAGTATAAATATTTAGAATACTATCTCTCTCGTAATCTCCAAGGTACATTCTCTCTATACCGAAATAATTAAAGTATTAATTCTCACGTACTTTTCCTGAAATTTTATCTTGTTTAAGTTTACCATCAGGCAGTTTCTCTCACTCCAATAAATTGGTGAACTCAAAATTGGGCTCTAAGAAAATTCTCAAAAAATCATTATGTCGCTTGAACTAGATGGCATGTCGTTTGAATGATTGCCACGTGTCGCTTAAGCGACTTCGCGCGAGATGCATCTCACTCAAACAACTTTGCGCGAGACCTACTGTTCATCTTCTACATAACATTTCAGCATTTTCTACCATTTTTTAACCTAAAACCCTCTAAGATTCAACACCCAAAGCCTCATCATTAATACCCATCAACACATAACAGGTTATAAATCATTCCTAACATCCTAGGATCATTAATTCATCATTAATCATCATAATTATATAAAATCCCCAAATTAATTCACATGAACCCTAGTTTCCAAAATTTCAATTCAAGAACTTAATTAACCCAGATTCGCTCATCAATATATGATTCAATTTAGTTCATCCTCTACATACATGAAGGAATATCATCGTCTAATTAACCTAGTCCTTAATCATAATTTAAATCTCCAATTTTCACCCAATTAACATGTAAATCATGATTAATTTCACATATTCTAACATGAGTATGATTATTGATAAAAGAAAGCAAGTAATAAACACTTGCCTTAAATCGAAGGTAAGAATCCTTTGGTGATGTTGGTATAGAAGCGTTCCTCTCTTCTCGATATGTGTGTTGATGGTGGTGGTTGTGCAAGGTGGTGATAATTTGGACTTCCCTCTTGGAAATTAGTTCTCCCTCACACCCTCTATGGCCGTTATTTTCTTTTTGTATCTCTCAACCCTAAAGGACTTTTCTTGGCTCATTAAATAACTCCAAATTTTCGTCCATTAATTAAACCAAAAAATACAATTTACCATAATGCCCTCTCGGGATGCCGGTTAGGCCTAAAATTGCCCCGGGACCCAAACTAAACACCCGTGTATACTATTTTGACTATCTCGACCCTCCCGGACTCAACGACGCATTCGAAATGACCATACGAGTTAATAAAAATTATTTCTCTTTTTATCCCAGTCAATTAGTCTCAACACGACTCACACGCGCGTCGGATTCAAATTACCAAACTGTCGTATTTGTCACTTTCGACAATTTATCAAATATTATAATTTCATATTACATATCACACAGTAATATTCAATAATTCTCAACAATTAGTATTAACCCTTGGCACGCTAGTTAATAATTATTTTTATCCGAATTAATTAACAATTAAATTCTCACTTTTTAATTCGATTAATCCAACAATAATAATAAATTCCACAATTATTTAAATCATAAAAAATAGGGGGTGTTACAAGACATGGGAAATATAAGAGAGAAATATGGATTGAGAGATATAGAGACAGAGCTTCAATTGGTGGTTACACTGATGCTTTTGATACAGAATAAAGCATCGATGTGATAAGAGGAGGAGACAATTATAATGGATTTAATAGAAGTTAGAGTGTTATCCATAAAAGAAATCATGATCACACTCTCCAAAGATGCTGGGATTCAGTTTTTAGGGAAGGAAAATCTCGAGGGAGATACCTCAATGATTGAGGTGGTATGTTCAATTGTAGACATATTGACGTGGAGCACAAAACATCCAATGATTTCAGTGATGGTCATACAGAGAAGATAGTACAAGTTGACAAGACAAAACTTGAAACCAACCAGAATGATTATAAATGGCTTGATAAATTCATGGTAATACAGCACAACGAAGCCTTGGATATTGAGGAGGGTAAAATATTAATAGAATAAATCAAAGAGAGAACCATACCTACATGTCATGACTTGACATGTGTCAGTGATGTGGAGGAGTTGCCTGATAGTAAAGGAATAGATGGTAAAACGGTTGTTGAAAAAAAGAAGAACCGTCGGATTCTTAAGGTGATGGCCAAGATGGAAAAATGGAGAGAGAGGCTTTAGGATACCATTATTCTGAAGAAGGATGTGGACATGACTTCCATTGGTCTGTAATATCATGAACCATTTGCATTCAATATCCGAACTGACATCGGTTTCTCGGTCGGACTAAAATCTCTGTAATGAAACTAAGTATAAAGCAAAACAATCACACAAAAATCATAATATTTATAATATATATGATTAAGTATCCAATTGGATTTCTGACTTATTATAATTCTGTTGTGTTATTTGTAGGACAAGATTTCTAAGCTTAATGTGAGATTACAAATTTGTGATTTGTTGGATTTTGTGGATCTTTTTGGTCAATACAAAATGAGAGTGATAATATTCCTAGAAAAATCTTGAAAAATTCTTCTTTAGTTGTCTCACTCACACTTTTATCAGTCCTTTTTTATATTTGTCAAGTATGTTGACTATGTCTCACAGATAGTATTAAAGAAGAAGTATCTTTAAACAAGCAACTAGCATACTGTGTGGACGTGTTTTTATCAGTTAACCCATATGCTAAGCCACTGGCATTGTTAATTGCAAATTTTTTATTAATCATTCTTAGTGGGTTAGCACTCTTTGGAGTGGTGGATGATAGCTTAACAGATTGTCTTTGGTTATCTTGGACAAGGGTTATAAATTTTTTTTATTATTCACAAATAGAAATCGGCTCTGCCACTCTTCTGATGCTATATATAACAATTACACTGGATTAATTTAAATAAAAAAACTATGATGAAACAAAAGTTTGTACCATCTGTAACGTGCAAGGTAAATAACTTAACGTGCAAAATGACTATCATAATCGACTAACATGCGCACCGCGCGGGTTTACACCTAGTAATTTCTAAAATCAAGAACATGCATCATTAAATTATCTATTGATTAGGGCATTTATTTGAAAGGTCATCGAAAATAAGGTGAAACTTCCCAATAAAGGGGGAGGGGGAAATAAAGAAAATCATTTTGAATTTTTTTCCATTTTTTACAACACAAACAAGCTTGGGTAGAACATATGATCAAATCAAAGAAACTACCAATCAATGGGAAGAATATCCCACATCCCTAACTTAAACTTGTATTGTCCTCAATGTGAATCAAGAACCAAGTTAAAGAGAGGAAGATAAAGATACCACCCAAAATGGAGCGATCTCCAAAAAGTACAAGCTCAAAGATTCTACAAAACATATTAGAACCAAGCATAACAAAAAAATAATATCAAGGCTTTAACTAATTACACTAGACAATAAGTAAAAAGAAAAAAATCAACCTAATATATACAACCTATAATTTTAACTTATAACTAACTATATACTAGAAGTTGAAATTTTTGAGGTTCCACCCAAAAAGTTATTTGACTTTCAGGGATAATTCGTGCACCCTCATTTGAGTTCATGACTTTCGAAAAATAAGAATTTCGTTTGAATAACAGAAGGAGTCATTGGGGCAAGGAAAAGGAACCATCACCAATGGAAAGTTTATAGGGGATAATTGGGGGTTTAAATTGAAAAGGATACAAGTACAAGTGGGGTCCAAAAAAAATGAATCTCCTCCCAAAGGGTTTTTAATTGGAATGGGAGGTGGGTCACATGTAACGGAGAATACCATCATGAAAAGCATTTCGAAAAAGTATTCCTTGACAAGAATCAGGTCAAAGTCCTCAGCACTTTCATCTGATTCTTGTGGTACTTACAATGGTTCAATAACGATGAATGGGAATGGAGAAGAAATAAATTCAATGTCAATTGATGACTCATATTCTCTCAAAGATTGAAGTCCAAAAGAAAAAGATTCGCTTTAAATTTCTTCCAAAATTATTTGAGGTAAAACATAAGTCTCCACCTCCTATTTTTTTTTCAAATAAGACATCATTTTCTTTTAAAGTGATTCAATTTCCATATCTTTATCATTTTCATTGTCTTTTATGCCCTGGGAGAAAATAAAAATGGTTTGTTCCAATGTACGCACTGATTCCCCATTTGGTTCAAAACATTCCTCATCCTCTAGACTTTTAAGAGAAAAGTCATTGTTGGTTTCAGAAAGTACATCTAAATCATGCTCCCAACAGTGGTTCTCCTTTTAATAATAGTTGGAAATTTTTTTGTTTTTCTGAATTTGCAAGAACATACTAAATGAATTTGGCTTTAGGGAAAGTTCTCCAAAAAGAAAAATTTGAGAACTATTATCCTAAATACTATAAAAATTATTTGTATAATAAGTTTGAGGGTTATTGTCATAATAGTTCTCAAAGCTACTATCACAAGAGTCTTCAACGTTATTATTGTTAGAATTTTGCAACTTTTTATCATGACAAGAATTTTTTAACATCCTTAGATCCGTTATTTAATGTTGTAAATACTCACCAAAAGTCATTGGCTCTTCAATTTCCTCATTTTGCAACTATTAACAAAAATCCATAGGCTTTAGGCGACTTTGAAAATTATTTGCATGATAAAATTGTGAAACATCACATTTAGCAAGAACACTAAAATAAGAAATGATTACCGAAAAGTTTGTAGATGAAAAATCCATGAAGAGAGGTATGCATCCGCCAATGAAAGCATTTCTTGGCACTCAAATGTATAAGTCTGCAAAATAAATTAAAAACAAAGAACACAAATACAAAGAAAATATTATGAAATACTAAATTGTCACAACCAAAAATGAAAATCTCCCCGATAACGGTGCCGTTTGATTGACATGTGGGAGCCCAGCATAGTGTGACTACTCTAGTTGTCATTATCGGCTCCCAAGGACAAAGACAAAGCCTGAACTTTAACTACACTCTCACGGGAGTATAGTGACGAGTCCGAGTATCGAATCCATAGGGAATGAGTGCTAGATGTTAATTGATTTGTTATTTCTGAATAAAAGTGTAAAAGATAATTATTTTAATTATGCATTAATCTAGGAATGTTTTTAAACTAAGTTAACAAATAAGAATAAAAACATTAGATTGAGAATAATGTCCCTCACCTCAAGTTAATTATCATAAATGTTTACAATAGAAGAAAAGCGTTTGCAAGATTAAATCTCATTTCATCAATTAATCAAATCTAGAGTTGTCACCCCCTAAATACTCATAAATGCCTACTATAATTTTGGAGTTAATAGATATCGCAGAGATTACACATGTAAGATCGTAGCTATGGCGCATACATAATAGACACCGTTAAATCTCTTAGGCATAAAATCAAGAATAACTTAATCCATTAAAACTAGTATAATCCATAACTAAAGCAAAAAAAAAAAATTAGATACATAATATATTAAATTACATGTATTGAATGAAAGAAAGTAAATATTGAAAGAAATTAAGTTAACAAAGTAAGAAATTACAAAAGAAATCTTGAATTAATTAAAGAAGAAGATGAATAGTACAAACCCTAGGAGTGAGAAGGATAAACTCCCCAAATTCAACCTAAACCCTACAATCTAACCAAAAACGTAATGAAACTAGATAATATCTGAATTAAACCAACTAACATATATATATAGTAAGTGGAATAAAGAAAAAGAGAAAAAAATTCAAAATTGCCAAACCCTACACTCCAACATGAAATATTATTTTTTTATATATGTCGAACACGACCCAGGTAAAAGCGGTACAACAAAAATTAATTATTTTACCTAAAAACGAACCTCACCAAAATCAAAATGACACGGCACAACATGAAAATAAAATAATATTTCATGTTTTGCCATTTTTATTTTTGTCAGCTTCATTTTTGTTTTAAAAATATTTTTTATGATGCCACTTTTATTTGGGTCATGTTCGAGATATGTAAAAAAAATATTATTTCATATCATGTGGTGTCGTGTCAATTTTATTTGGACTGTTTTTATATTTTGTTTTAAAAAAAATTATTGTGTCATAATGTGTTGCATTTATTTGAGTTGTTTTCCATGTCAGGTGAAAAAATCTTCCATATCATTATGTATCGTGCCTCGTAAAAAATAAAATTATGTGTCGTGTTTTGTAAAAATTATTATCACGGGGAGGTAAATAAAAGAGTAGAATCATAATAAAATTGTACTAAGGACAAAAAATTTCTCATTATTATATTTAGATCATAATGTATTCCAGTTAGGGCAGATGTCCTAGTGCAAATGGCACTATTCCTTTATAATCCTATCTCTCAGTTGCTTCTTTGGCAGAATAAATGGTTTACAGTTTAAATTTTGGATCATGTAAGTAAATAGAACCATAAAAAAAATAATTCAAAAAGTTGGATGAAAACAATATTAGTAAAGAAATGGAGATTTCATCAAAAAATAGAATTAACCGTAAAACAAACACCATAGTTTTTAAGAAATTATCTCAACCTATAATCAACTAACCAAGAAACTTGAAAGTATTAAGGTATCACAATACAAAAGGGTGTCCCACTATTTCATTCTAATAAATAGAATTCCTACCCTTGCTTGGTGTGCCCCCATTTACACCACTACCTCATTTTTTCGTATAATCTAGATTTTAATTTTTTACATTGACATAATGAACATCCTGCTTTCTCGATTGCTCCATAATTCCAGGGTGAGAGGAATTCTTCCCTAATACAGTAGAAGATGGAATAAAAATAGACCCAAAGGGTCCAGCGTACGATTAAGATGGTGATGAGTCCTTAGGACCAAAGAGAATCACAACAAAGGTTGAAGAAGGAGCACCCACTTGATTTTTTATGTTCTCGATAGTACACTTAAATTTGGTTGTATCAACAAACCAACGAATAAAACTACCACAATGTATATCTATATGTAACTATAAATAACCTCTAACGATTAATGACCATCGACAAAAATTGAGATCGAAACAAAAAAATGGATAAGAATTGCAAAGAGTGAGAGAACAGAACAGAGACTGGGAGAGGCACATGAACTTCACGACATGGGAAGAAAATTAAATGAATCGTGCCGCTACAACACGTTACGTACATATCACTAAATCCCGTGTCAGTGGAAATGTTATGAGACTATGCTGGTGTATTTGTGTTCTCCACACATCAATGCAATTCATTTTTAACACGGACCATGTCCTGCATCGATAGTTCAAGGAGGCACTAAATAACTCATGTCACATACTGATGTGCTCACTTATCACAACTATTTACAAGTTGCATACAACTGCTTAGAGAAACCCTCCATGTACACAAACTTAAGATAAAAAAAATTAGAATCTGTAATTACTTCAGCACAAAAGGATCATATGTACTGATTAAAAAAAGTGACAGATATAATTAGAATCCAAAAAACTACATGGAAAAAAATTATGCTAACAAACCAAAAATAGGCAATAACATAACTTTTAAAGATTATTTGATCCTAAAACCATTTAAATGGAATTACATCATCTCTCATCCATCTTTTTCAAATTAAATATAAAACTTTAAATAGAATTAACCTAAGTAAACACTTTGCACCAGTTTTAAAAAAAAATTTATTGTGATAAAACGATTTATCAACTTTTATCTTAATCTAAAATATGCATCTAGAAGATAGAAAATAAAATAAGATCAATCACACAACATGTCGATGCACGAGAAAAACCCATAACAGGAAAAATCTCGAACGACCTAAATATGTAAATTCACTATGATGAGGAATTATACAAGACAGATAGTAGACTTACAACGTAGACTCGACACCCTCGCAAGCCTTGATGCTCTTCAGTATTCGACCTCTCCTCCATAGTGCAACGCAAGAATCCACCCACATAAGCTACCACAACATGTGAGTCCACACACGTTTCGGTATCTACCGATCTAAGCTCATCTACCATCTACGAATACAAAAAATGGACGTACCACTTCTACACTGCAACACCACACCACGGAGTCCACTGTGTAAGCAACAAACTATGTATGGAGTGCACCATATGAAATGTACTCAACAAAGATGATAATGAGAAAAAAACTTATTGGTGATAAAAAAAAAGATCCCAAAGAATATAGAAAGATGGAACTTGGATCTTAAACACTTTGGACGAAACTAGGGTTTGGGAGCTTTTGGATATGTATGGGAAAATGACTTTCGCCAAAAGTCTCTCTAAAACTAAATGCCTGAACCACTATATATAGAAAACACATTTTTTGAGGTTGCATGTTTTTCAAGAAAGTTCATTAGAATGCAAACTAGACTCCGTTTGAACAAAAATGCAAACTCATTCGAACTAAATAAAATCTCATTCAAACGAACAACCAAAATCGTTCAAACCAGCATCGAACGAACCTTAAACGATATAAGTTCTATAAAAAGATCAAACTCATTTGATGTTCATTTGAATTTCGTTTAAACGAACTTCTAAACTCGTTAGAACGAAACCCCTAAGGTCATTCAAACGACATTAAAAAAAATCTTTTAAAAATATTTTAAAAAATATCTCCAAACAGTTATAAAAAATAGAAACCCAAAAATAAAATATCCAATCATCAAAATTCATATGCATTCATACCTGAGAAATCCTCAGAAACATGAAGATGAATCGTGATATGAAACACGACACGATGTGTAATATATGAAGCTTTGGTGGTACATCTTCAATTAAACATCATTGGCTTGTAAGGTCACATACACAAAGCATAACCTATGACTCAAAATGTTTTGTCCGGAATAAAGCCAATACATACAAATTGACTCAATTGGAAAATTATCTTTACAAATCTCCCCATTTGGCTATTCCGGGACAAAACCAAAAATAAAACACCTTTGGACCATGATGAACCCGCAAAAGGGCGCTCGACATACACATACTCTAAGTAGCTTTTCATGCTTTTAAACTTTTTTGCATGTTGTAAACCTACACAGTTAAACACACCTTCAAATGCAAAGAGAAAATATAAATAATATAAATCTGCAAATGAATAAACTCCCCTTATATCTAACAATCCCTACCTAGGTAAGATGTCTCCCCATAAGATAAAGATATCCTCCTAACACTAAAGTGAAAGATACCATAAAGAACACATAAAAAATTTTATCCCCTATAAACTATTTTTCCCCTCAAATGTGAAAACATGTGATACCAATAGAAAGTAAGGAAGAAGGAATAATATCATGCAATGGTGTAAAGTGAAACAAAATAAAACATGGCAACATAAGCACAAATAATCCACAAAATGATTAATCAATACGAATATTAATGCAAATATGATACCTACTTGAATACACAAGCATGAGATATCAACTCAAACAAGCAGCAAGAGATACCAATATGATCGTATAGCATGCCAATTTGATCCAAGGATAAAGCACGTAGAAAATATGGATTATATGCAGACGTAAAGACTCAAAACAAAATGATACCATATATATAAATATGAAATATATATATATATATATATATATATATATATATATATATACATATATATATATATATGTATGTATGTATAAGCCACCACAAAACTAACACAAAACACATATGATCTACATACTAGCATAGTATCAATGTGTCTAAACATGCTGAATTGAATTAATGGAAGTGAACTAGATATAAATGAATTATGACTCAATCACTCACAAAAGTCCAAGGAGATCTATTTGACAGCGAAACTTTAACAAACGAAGATGTAGCCTCAAGTAACAGATAAAGTGAATTCAATGAACATAAGATCCCAATGCACACAAGCCTAGACTATTAATGATTTATAAATCAATAGCATCATGACATGATATGAAAAACTAGGATTCATTGTGAAAACCCATTGATCTTTAACTATAACACCGTCAAAAGCTATATAAGTATCATATTTTTTCCACTCTATTCCTTTGAAGAAAAATCAAACAAACAAACTATGGCCTTTAAACTTTTCTATTTACCTCTCATTTTTTAGGCTTTTGTCAACAGTGGATTTCCCATAAAGGAGATTTTCTCCTTTTGTATCCAATTTCCTATTCACCCTCGTATTCAATAAAAATTAAACAAACTCATGGGCAACGCTTCTTACATGCACAAATTTTCCATAGTCAACAAATATGTAGATGACAATATTGATGGGAGAACATCTCACTTAGCGAGCTTGTGCATGTGCGTGTAAAGGCATATACAAAGTAAATCTATTAAGCAAATCAAAGTTTAATAACTCCATGAAAGCATGATTAAGAAAAATCTAAGCATTGAAAGTTTTAATCAAATGTCCTAGCCACATGGAAGACATGGAATGAAGTGGATTTAAACATACCCATATCCCACACAATATGTGTACAACTAAACTACGCATAAACTAAAAATCTTTTTGAGTTTTTAAACATTTTTAAAATGATACCAATTTAAAAATAAAATAAAATAAAATAAACTTAAAAGACAAATAAAATCTTTTCGTATTTTTCTCAATATGACCCAATAAAAGAGAAATTCAAAATATAAAAGACTCAAACCACATACAACTATCAAGCATATATATCATGAAGTATAAAAGCTAGTGTATGCAAACATGCTAACACAATCATCCACTAAATATAGCATGAGAAGTATCATGTGCAAACATTTAAGAATCAGCAAGTCTAACATGTAAAGCCTCCAAATCATATTTCTTATCCCACATAGGCATAACATGATGTTTTAGGGTTTGGGGAAACTCGATGACTCTAGAATTAATGTTTCTAAGACCATTTCTAAGATCAAAGAAAAACTTCCTAAGGTGACATTTCCTATCGCAATGTGTTCATGTTTAGACACGGTAAGAGGTGTTACCCAAGGCTTTACCTTTTCTAACATTTCTAGCAACGATTTCACTCTCTCAAAAACATGGTCTTGGCTTTAGTAGTGGAATCATTTGGATCATCTAAGCCAAGCCCACACTTGTCATCTTTAATTCCGATAGTGCCTAACATTTTATGCAATGTTTTTTTACTTGGATTCCAAATCAAATTTGACATGACTCGAGTCTCTCAATCCCTCTTCTAACTTCACTATCATAGACTCAAGTAAATTCCTAGACTCTTCAAACTCAGGAAGATCCTTCTTTAAAAACCTCCATTAAACCTTCAAGGATATCTCTCTCGCCCTTAACGTACTTTAGCCTATCTTTAAGAGTTCTCTCACGTGCCCTAAGGTCCTAAATAAATTTAGCAGTATTATCATCTATGTCACGTTCTTGTAACCTAGCTTCCAATTTTAAGTTTGACTTTTTCACATTCAACATTTCTGCATACAACTCATGAAAGAAAACTTGGAGTTCACTCTCCTCCTCCTCCTCTTCTTATTCATATTCTTCTTTGCTACTTTCTTCACCATCACTCACTTAGGAATCAAACAAAATGTCCTCAAAAGTGTAATGCTCAGAATTATCTTCTTCTTCTCCTCTTTTTCTCTACTTCCTTCACCATCACCATGAACGTTGTGTAGTTGCGCTTAATGGGGTGGATTTGATCCCTCTTCTGCATCACTATCACTAAGGGTGGCATTATAACCTTCAGTTTCTTGTCATTCTTCATTAGTTTAGTCAGATATCCAGTTGCTCTATGTCTATAACCCTCACAATCAAAGCATCTATTTGATTCATCCCTCTTAAAATTATTACCGTGATTTTTAAGGAATTGATTGGCCTTGTTATACTTATTTTTCTCAAAATTCTTTACATCTTCATATATTTTTTTAAACTTGAGAAATTTTCTAAACTTCTTCACAAACATGACCATATCATTGAAATTGATGCTAGACTCATCATCTGAAATAGTGTTTCCTCCTTCTGACTTTCAAAGCAATACAATTATCTTTCTTCTTCATTTTGGAGGAAAACATTTCAAGCTCATAAATTTAAAGATAAACAACAAGCTCTTCGAGTTTCGTAGAGTCTAAAGTACCTAAGGAATAAAAAACCGTCACTTTTGAATTAAATCTTTCAGGCAAAGACCTTAAGATTTTCTTAATTACTCGATTTTTAAATATTCTCTCACCAAAGTTAAAAGACGAGTTCATAATATTAGACAATCTAACGTAGAACTCATCAAATATTTCACACTCTAATATCTTAACGGTTTTAAAATGAGTGGTGAGATTTTGGAGTTTGAAAGCCTTAACAGCCCTATTACGTTCATGGGTGAGTTGGAGTATGCCCCAAGCCTCTTTAGAAATTTCACATGTCATAATCGATATAACTCCTTCGGTGTGACAAAAAAAATAGATCATTCAAACCAAGCGAGTTATAATTTTCAAACATATGCTCATCATCACTCCATGATTTTACGGGTTTAAGAATCCTATATCCATCAGATAAAGTTGTAAGCGGGAACTAACCATTAAGTTCTACCTCCCATACTCCATCAACCATTACCTTGAGTGCTAATTTCAAACTCATTTTCCAGTATGCGTAATTAGACCTATCCAACATTTATGCCCTAGAAATAGAATGACCCTCCAAATGAAAAAACCAAAATTGATGCTTAAAACATGGATCTAGCACAAAAACTTAGTGTTCCCGCTCTAGTATCAATTTAAAGTCTCTGAAGGCAGTATACTGAGGATAGTCTAAACAACAAAAGTCAATTTTTAATTTTTACAAATTAAATATAAAACTTTAAACATAATTAATTCAAGTAAAAACTTTGCTCCAGTTTTAAACAATGTTGTTGTGATAAAATGATTTGCCAGATTTTATCTCAACCTAAAATATAAATCTAAATGACAGGAGACAAAATAAGATCAATCACACAATACGCTGATGTACGAGAAAAATCCATAAAGGATAAAACCTCGGACGTCCCAACCATGCAAATTCACTATGATGATGAATTACAAGAGACAGATAGTAGACTTATAACACAGACTCAATGCCCTCGCAAGCCTTGACGCTCTTCAGTCTTTGACCTCTCCTCCATTGTGCAACGTAGAAACCCACCCACGCAAGCTACCATAATGTGTGAATCCACACACCCCTTGATATTCACCGATCTAGGCTTAGATACCGTCTATAAATACAAAACACAAAAGTACCGCTTCTTCACCACAACACCATACCAAAGACACCACCGTGTGTAAATATCAAACTGTGTACTGATACCACCATATGACACGTACTCAAAAAACATGATGATGAGTAAAAACCTTCTTGGTGCCTAAAAAACAATATCTCAAAGCATATAGAAAGATGAAAGTTGGATCTTAAACACTTGTAGTGAAACTAGGGTTTGGATGATTTTGGATATGTATGTTTTTCGAGAAAGTTCGTTAGAATAAAAACTAGACTTCGTTACTCGTTTAAACAAAATTGCAAACTCGTTTGAACCAAATAAAATATTATTCAAATCAACAACCAAACTTGTTCGAACAAGCTTCGAATGAGCTTCAAATGATACAGGTTCTTTAAATAGATTAAAATCATTTGATGTTTATTTGAATTAAATTCTAAACTCATTAAAACAAAACCCCCAAGGTGTTTCGAACGACTTTAACACTAAAAAATATTTTTCTTATAAAAACTTTTCAAAAATAGCACTAAACATTTAAAAATAAATAAACACTCAAAACATTTGTTTGATTCGTCTTTATTAGGATACTCTCATCTATCTTTTCTTTATTCATACTCAAAAACATTCTTACCCAATTTGAAATTTTTGTCTTTCAAAAAACCTTTATTTTCCACTATGGAAGAATTTTTATTTTTTAATTTGAGAATTTTTTTATTTTTTTAACAAATAATTCAAGGTCGTCTAGGTCGAATTCAAATTCGTAGTCATAAACCTCCTCTTTTTTCTTTGATTGAGCTTATAAAGCAATACCCTTTTCTTTCTTCTTTCGGGTTTTGTGGAACATATCTATTTCGTATGTCTAAAGATAACCTACGAGCTCTTCTAACCTAAGAGTATCTAAAATTTCCAATTAATTAAGGACTGTGACTTCCGCACTAAAACGGGATGAGAGAGATCTTAGAATTTTCTTAACTACCCTTGTTTTAGGAATTTCCTCATCAAAAATAAAGCTAGAGTTCATAATATCAAACAGGAGTGCATAAAATTCATCAAATATTTTAGATTCAATCATGCTAATGATCTCAAATTGTGTGGTGAGATCCTAAAACCTACAGCATTGGTACCCTTGTGAGTAAGATGGAGGATATCACATGCTTCCTTATATGCGGTAAACCTAATGATACGACGAAATTCATCGGGTGTAAAAGAACCAAAAATTGCATTTAAGCCCCTAGAGTTTAGTTACTCCACCTAAAATCCTCCTCAGTCCAAGTAGTGAGCGGTTTGAGAGTAATGACCTCTTCATTAGTCACAGTAGGGAGAGGTCACCCCCTTTCAATAGCAATCCAGACATGCTCATCGATCGACATCAAAACCGATCGCATTCGAGCTTTCCAATAGGCATAGTTAGACCCTTAAACTTAGGTGGCCTATTGTACGAGTTATCCATATAACCACCAGAATTCGTCTAAGTAACTTGTAGAGACAATATCTTATACCGATTTAAAAAAAGTTGAGTGATCCAGTTATATGTATAAGTCGTAAACTAGGCCACACACACAAACCCAATTTAATTTAGTCCAAATTTTATCTTGTTAAATTAAGTGAACCTAAACATGCAAGGTATAAAAACTAAATGAAAACACACCATAACCCACAAACATAAGATAGGAGATGAGGAAAAATCACTTTTGGGCAAAACTTATGTTTTAACAATGTTTACAACCAGGTATTATAGAACGATAATTTTAGACTTACAAAACTTAGAGATCCACTAAGTGATGCAGTAATGTTTTCACTCCTTATTGTCAATAGAAAATGATACATATTCAGCACCGCCCCACTACATGCTCCCACTTGCCCCGGTATCCACCGATCAGCCTCAGGAATCAATATTTGCATCTTCAATTGTAGAAAATAAACTCTATAATGGTATGAACATGTAAGGTGTTCTTCTAGGGTTTGATAAATTCTCAACGAATCATCCAGGGGTTTGGATGTGGAAAACAAAAGAGTTTTAAACAAACTAGGACTTAGAGACCTTTTGGATATGTATGGGGAAACAAATTTCGCTAAAAGTTATGAGAAATGATGATCCAAAGACCTTTTCTAATAGAACATATGAATTTTCAGGTGACACAAATTTTGAGAAAATAGGATCTCATTTGAACGAAAATGCTAACTCGTTTAAACCAAGGGAATCTCGTTCAAATGAAGATCTACTTTCATTCGAACCAGCTTCTAATGATCTTCGAATGATATTAGTTATGTAAACAGAAAAATACCATTTGATGTTCATTAAAGTTTATTTGAATGAACTATCAATTTCTTTTGAACGAAGACTTAAAGTCGTTCGAACAACTTAAAAAATAAAAAATAATTTTCATTTGAAAAATCATATTTCAATCAAGCATCGAACATTTTATAAAAAAAAAAACACTTCTGAATTAAGTGTTTACATATAATCAAAACTACATACCTTATCGATGATTGTAGCGATGATATCAACGCTTTCGATCTTCGATTGTTGTTCGGTCACTAACTTTCTTCACTTAAAGATCTTGAGAATGTACATGAGCATGAAATTGTAAGGGAATATGCCAAACTAAAATAAATGCTGAGAAATTATAAAACTTACTCTTACAGATTCAATTCAATTTAGAAAAGATTAAATAAGAGTAGATATTGCAGATTAATGGTGATCTAGGTCGGTCTCAAAATTAAATTCATATTGTCTATAAAATGGGTGTTTCTAATTAATCCGGTTAGCATGCCAAATTATACAACATGATTATAAAGAGACAAACATGATAATATAATATCATTACATAAGTAAATAAAATAATAAGGAAAGATATTCCACTATCCATGATGGTCTAAAACTCCTCTTCATGTAAAAGCCTTGAAGTGCAAGCAACCCACTCGAAGTAAACTTCTATTCGAAAAAGAATCACACTCCAAGAAAACTTCTATGAATCTTGGAGTAATTTATGTAATAAATCTCTGAAAAAATTTGTATTTTGTTCAAGGAAGAATCGGGATGAATATCCTTTGCAAAAACCAGTGAATAACATCAAAATAGGACAAAAAAGTGTAAGGACATAATTTTATAAATGTTCGGGGTAGAATCTTGGAATTTGCTATTTGTCCTAGATCACAGCCGCTACATTCGTCACGTCAACACGATCATCCACGACGATCTTGATCTGAATCTATGCATCCACCATCTTCACATGTGCATCATGCTTCATGCGACGTGCTACTCAACCGTTCCCACTACTCAACTTTGCGTTATTGTTAAAATGGTTTATTGGAGTTTTTAATATTTGCATAAATATTTAGGAATGTTTTAGAAAATATTTTTCGAAGTCTGATTTGTTTTTAACACAAATGCAGAAATTTTTCTAAGCGTAGAAGCGAACTTTTCTTGGTCGTCGAGCTCGTTTGAACGACATCGCTTTGTCGTTCAAGCGACATGAGCATGTCACACGATCCCGTTCGAGCGATACGTGTGTCTCGTTCGAGAGACATGCCTATGTCGTTAGAATGACGACGATGCCTCGATTTTCATATAAATATGTGTACCCATTCTGCACATTTTTTCAAGTCTTTTTCGTACACGTTTCTGCGATTTACAGCCCAGAAAACAGACTTTAAGTTTTTAAGGTTCCATGCCTTTTGATTCATAAAACCATTCCTAAATATGTGCGTGACTCTTTAAACCTTCAAATGATCGTTTTTACTCATCTGGAGTAACTTGTGGAGAAGCTGACTCTTTTCCATTGCTGCACATCTGGAGTTCTTGCCCGAGATTCCAGCCGACGACATCGAAACTGACGCCTGAGGGTATTTCATATGTCACTCTTGTTTTCAGTATAATCCGTGTAAACCGTTCTTTACAAATTATAGTCAAAATAAAAGGTTTTCCCCCTTTGGGGGATTTTCCTCATTTGTGTGTTTGTTTGTGGTTGAATGTTCTTGAATGATTATATGGTCTTCAATCACACCTAGATGCATGTTTTAGGATTTAATTGAAAAACTGAGTTTAATTAAATATTTATTTGTTTGAATAAAAGCGCACTCTCAAATTGGTATCAGAGTCAATTACACAATTATACCGTGTAATTTTCCACAAAATTTTTCTAAAGATATTAATTTTCTGAAAAATTATTTTTTTGAAAAAGGGCATGTTCAAAATGGAGAAATTATATAATAAAATGCCAGTTTTTGACGGAACAAATTATGCTTACCAGAAAGCCCGTTTGAAATCTGCTCTAAAATCCATAGATGAAAGAGTTTCGATTTTGGTTGAAAGAGGGTGGACACCGCCCTCCATCACTATTGACAACGTGATAAATTTAAAATATGTGACTGCATGGACTGAAGAAGAATTTAAATGGTCATCTTTTAACTATAAGGGTCTTAGTGCTATTTCTAGATCCGTCACACCTGACGAGTTCCGGCGGATAATGACGTGCACCACGTCAAAAGGGTCATGGAATGTTTTACAGCTTACCCATGAAGGAACTAATGTCGTAAAAGAATCAAAATTGCAAAACTTAACAACTCAATTTTGTAAGGACACAAATTTCCAACTGAGTCCATATATAGTTTTGGCTCAATTCCGGACAAAAACATTTATTCATAGGTTAGTGATTTATTGTAATATTCTCAAGCCTATGAAGTGTGTGTTGAAGACGTAGCGGCAAAGAATTTAAAGCTTCATCAAAATGCCGGTTTGTGTGCCTCGTTTCTACGTCATCAACTAAGGTTCCATGCTCCCAAGGTATGAATGTAATTATATTTATATAAGAGCTTGGAACAATTTGTATTAGGTGTTAGGTGTAATAAAAACTGCATTTTATTTTCAGAAAGAATCAATTAGAACTTTGAAATAAGTATATAAAAGTTTCTGGGCCAAAATCGAATTTTACAAACTTTCTGGTCGTTCGTTAGAAATGTCGTTCGAACGCGTTTTTTCGTTCGAACCGGGTTTCGTTTGAACGAGTTTTTCGTTCGAACCAGGTTTCGTTCGAACGAGTTTGCCAACGACCCTAAACTGGCCAGTCGTTCGATATGTGGTTCGAACGAGTTTTTCGTTCTAACGAGGTATCTAACGAGATTCTAACGAGACTAGGCTGGTCGCTCGTTAGAAGCCTCGTTCGAACGAGAGTCAAGTTCGTTCGAACGAGATGCCAGGGCGGGAACAGTTTTGAGCAGTTTTTTTGCAGTTTTCTCCCACTTTCCCCACTTGGTTTTTAACCAACTTTTTCAAGACTTAATATGTCCGGGAATCACATTTTTCCAATCAACTTTTCCATTCCATATCCAACTCTTAGAGAGAGTTTGAGAGCAAATTTATTTAGGGAAAATGTTCATGTTTTGAGTGTTAATTTTTAAAGAAAAATTCATACACACTCTAGTTGTTTATTCCAAGTTTCTATATTCATATTCTTTACTTGGAGTTTTGGCACCAATTTATCTCTACCGAATTCAAGAAGAGACGTTTCGGGTTTTCTTCTACACCCCATCACAAAGAAGACTTTTTGTTGAGATTCTACCCACACGGAGAAAGGCTCCATTCTTGGGTGACGGTGACCATATAAAGTCCCATCGGTGGATTCCGAGACCGCGGTGGTGTTCCGAGGTTGTCCGCTAGGAAGAGGTTTCTACGAGAAGGAGCGTCGAGGCTTGAGAGGGATCGAGTCAGTCGTTGCAAGTCTATCTGTCTTGTAATTGTAATTCCATATCTAGTGGACTTGTGGCTAGGGCCGTCCGAGGTTGTTTTCCGTCTTGGGTTTTTCCTCATACATCTCGGTGTAGTGTGATATTGTTTATTTTATCTTGCTCATTAATTTAGAATCCATGCTTAGGATAATTTCAAGATAAAATTTGGTTTAATTATCACACTCATTTAATTTGGGACTTAAATTAAATATTGGGTAAATTTGGTTTATTCAAGTCATTTGCTAAAATTGGTTTTGCCTAACTTTGAATAATTGTTAATTTTGACTTAGGCAAATTCTAGGACTTGAATTGGATTAATGAATTGGTTTAATTTTGTTTTGTTAAACTAAAATCTGTTTTTGTTTAAATCATTGAACCATCATCTTTCAACGCTTCCGCATCGTATTGTTTTTATACATAAAAAGGAAATTACTTTGGTCTTTCAAATTGGTATCAGAGACAAAAACGATAAAATATTTCGTTAAGATCTTTTAATTTTTTTGGCTAAAATGGATTTTTCCCCATTTTTAAAATTTCCTATTTTCGATGGTTCAAACTACGCGTATTGGAAAACGCGAATGAGATCGGCACTAAAATCTATCGATGAGAGCATTTGGATGTCTGTTGTTACCGGGTACTCCCCACCAACCTATTTAGTTGAAAATGAACGTGTTATCAAACCCGCCGATAGATGGACTGAAAATGAGTTTAAGCTAGCAAATTTTAATTCCCGTGGTTTAAATGCCTTATTTAGCGCTGTCGCACCGGATGAATTCCGACGTATTATGACGTGTGAAACCGCTAAAGAAGCTTGGAATATTTTACAATTAACTCATGAAGGAACTAGTGTCGTTAAAGCTTCAAAACTCCAAAACCTCACCACTCAATTTGAAACTATCAAAATTGATGAAAAAGAAACTTTTGATAAATTTTATGCTAGACTTTCTGATATTGTTAATTCATCCTTTTAACTTGGGAGAGAAAATACCTGACGACCGTGTTGTAAAGAAAATTTTGAGGTCCCTACCCGATAGATTTATTCCTAAAGTTACCGTTTTAAATTCTTTACCCACTTTAGCCTCTACGAAATTAGAAGAGCTTGTAGGTGATTTACAAACCTATGAACTAGATATGTTTCCCTCTAAAACTGAAAAGAAAATTGAAAAGGGTGTTGCTTTAAAAGCCCGAAAAGAGGTCAAACAAGTAGTAGAGAGCGATAGTGAAAGTGACTCGGAAGATATGGCTTTATTTGCTCGCAAATTTAGAAAATTTCTTAAATTTAACAAAGATAAATTTAAAAATGATTACAAGAAATTTGATACTTTTAAAAATGATAAAAGCGAGAAGATTTCTAAAGCCGAGAGGATCCCTAAACCTAGTAATGACAATTTAGATAGGGACGAGTCTAACAAGTGTTTTGGTTGTGAAGGTTATGGCCATCGAGCTTATGAGTTCCCCACTAAACTAAGGAAAGAGGGTAAACGATCCACTGCATATAATGCAACCCTTAGTGATAGTGATAAGGAAGAAAAGCCCGATTCCCCCACTAAGAAAAATTTTGTGGCTTTTATGGCTAGTCATGTAAGTGATTGTGACAACTCATCGATTGATGAAACGATAGCACATGCCACTTCCAAGGTCATTGTTCATGATTCCCTTGTTTTTAATGATAGTGAGAGTGGAGAAGAGAGTGAAAATGAAGAAGAGGTTGATGTGAGTGAACTTCAAAATGCTTTTCATGAATTATATAAAGAATCTATTAATTTGAAAAGAACTAATTTGAAGTTAGAAACTTGTTTAAGAAAAAGTGTCAAGGTCGTTGATGATAGTGCCTTAATAGAAGACCTTAGGACACATGTGAGGACTCTTCAAGAGAAGCTTGATTATGTATAAGGCGAAAGAGATAGCCTTAGGGGTTTAATGGAATCCTTGAAAAAGGAGCTTCTTGCTTTTGAAGAGCGTAATTTTTTACTAGAATCTAACATTTTAGAATTGGAAAATAAATTAAAAGATTCTAGTAATGTCAAATTTGATTTGGAATGTCGTTCAGAAAAACTAGATAAAATGTTAGGAACGGTCCAAATTAAAAATGACACTTTTGGTTTAGGCTTCAATTCTTGTAATGATTTTAAACCTAAAGTCAAAACCAATGTTTTAGGAGAATCCTCTAGGAATTCATTTAATGATCACTCCTTAGATAAATCTTTTCGACATGTTCTCACTTGTACACATTGTGGTCGACAAGGTCATCTTAGGAAATTTTGTTTAGATCTTAAACGAATTCCAAGAAAATCCCATAGTAAAGTAACCACGGTAGTTAAAGCTCCTACACCCCAAGATAGTCATTCTTCATTAATTTGGGTTAGGAAATCCGACTTGGTTGCCTTACAAAATAGGGATTTTGATTCTCATTTACTTTCACATCCTTCCTCCCTTGCTAAATCTAAAGGATGAATGTGTTAGTGTTTGCATACTTTAGCGTTTGTACTTCATGCTATATTCATATGCTAAATGTATGCTTGTTTAGTCATTTTCTAGTCATAACCTTATTTCATATCACATGCTAGAAATCATGACTTGTTTATCTTTTTGTATTATATTTTGTGTTTGAATTAATTGAAAAATATAAAAAGATTTTTGCTTATCATTTGTGTTTTATTTATTTCATTTAAGCTTAATGAAAAATATAAATGATTTTTGTTTGTCCTTTTGAGTAAATATTTATTGTTGATTAAAAATGTTAAAAACTCAAAAAGATTTTGTTTTGTGTGTATTTTTGTTTGACACACTTTATGTGGCATATATTTGTGTTTGAATCCCATCATTTACGCTCCCACGTGGCTAGAACTTTTGGTTTAGATTTTCAATCCTTAAAATGTTCTTTACCATGTTTTATATGGAGTAGTTGGATTTTGTATTGATTAAATGGATTCTATTTTCATATGCCTCTTTTCACACATGCACGAGCTCTTTTGAAATCTTAATGTCACATTGTATATTTGAGCTTTTTGAGGTGTTCTCCTATCAATCTAGTCATCTACATACCTATGACCTAGGAGGACTAGTGCATGTCAAAATCCGTTGCATGTGAAATTTGTGTGAAAAATGAAAACATGATAAATTCATATATGCACGGGGAAGGGCTCCGAAAGGATGAATTAAATCCTTTGCGATAGTAAGCCACCGTTGATTGGATCTAAAAGAAATACGTGATCCAAAGGCCTAAAAACAGAATATTTGGCATTAAAAAGAACACAATTGCCAAGGCCTGTGTTTGTTTGATATATTCATTCAAAAGCAAAAGAATATATATGCTTATTGAGGGAGAATTGGATGGTATATCAACGGTTTGCACAATGTCCGTTTATCCTAGTTGTCTTTAATGTCATGACTCTATTTGGTTTGTAGAATCATCATCATGCTAGGCTTGTATGCATTGTGTATGTTTGTTCATTGAGTTCAATCTTTATATTGTCACATGAGGTTATATTTAACTGTGATGAAGTTTGCAATCAAATGAGAACTCCGTGAACGTTTCTTAAGTGTTTGGGTCTAAATTCAATTGTTTCTAGTACACACCCCTACACTTTCGTTTCCATATGACACTTTTTGCCATACGAGTGTGCAAACTTATTGTATTTTGTGTCATGTGTGTGTTTATATCTATATATATATATGCAAGTGCTCTATTGGTATATTTTTGGTATCTATATATATATGATATTTGTCTTTTCCCTGCTTTTATTGCTCATATGCTTTCATGTCTTATCACTTTAAGCTTTCACATGCTGTTTATTAGTTCTTTATCCTTTGCCTATTCCCGAACAAAAAGGGGGAGAATGATGATAGGGGGAGAAATGGTATCTAATCCTATATTATCGTATCTTAGTTTGGGGGAGATTTATCTTAGGGGGAGACGTCTTTCTAAGTAAATGTCATTGTTTGATAAAGGGGAGAATTATTTTAGGGGGAGTAATTAATTACATGCGATTAATATATTTTGATATTACCTATGCATTTGATGAGTTTGCTTAAGTGTGCAGGTAGTCTACTAAAGCAGCATTGTTTAATGGCAAAGCGTTTGATCCTTGGGTTGAGTCAAGATTGGGCGGGTTATGTTTTGAGTCTAGTAGAGCTTGACGTCCCTTTAGGATTTTTTGTTTGGTTTTTGTCCCGGAATAGCCAAAGGGGGAGATTTGTAAGGACACAAATTTCCAATTGAGTCCATATATAGTTTTGGCTCAATTCCGGACAAAAACATTTATTCATAGGTTAGTGACTTATTGTAATATTCTCAAGCCTATGAAGTGTGTGTTTAAGACGTAGCGGCAAAGAATTTAAAGCTTCATCAAAATGCCGATTTGTGTGCCTCGTTTCTACGTCATCAACTAAGGTTCCATGCTCCCAAGGTATGAATGTAATTATATTTATATAAGAGCTTGGAACAATTTGTATTGGGTGTTAGGTGTAATAAAAACTGCATTTTATTTTCAGAAAGAATCAATTAGAACTTTAAAATAAGTATATAAAAGTTTCTGGGCCAAAATCGAATTTTACAAACTTTCTGGTCGTTCGTTAGAAATGTCGTTCGAACGCGTTTTTTCGTTCGAACCGGGTTTCGTTCGAACGAGTTTTTCGTTCGAACCAGGTTTCGTTCGAACGAGTTTGCCAACGACCCTAAACTGGCCAGTCGTTCGATATGTCGTTCGAACGAGTTTTTCGTTCTAACGAGGTATCTAACGAGATTCTAACGAGACTAGGCTGGTCGCTCGTTAGAAGCCTCGTTCGAACGAGAGTCAAGTTCGTTCGAACGAGACGCCAGGGCGGGAACAGTTTTGAGCAGTTTTTTTGCAGTTTTCTCCCACTTTCCCCACTTGGTTTTTAACCAACTTTTTCAAGACTTAATATGTGCGGGAATCACATTTTTCCAATCAACTTTTCCATTCCATATCCAACTCTTAGAGAGAGTTTGAGAGCAAATTTATTTAGGGAAAATGTTCATGTTTTGAGTGTTAATTTTTAAAGAAAAATTCATACACACTCTAGTTGTTTATTCCAAGTTTCTATATTCATATTCTTTACTTGGAGTTTTGGCACCAATTTATCTCTACCGAATTCAAGAAGAGACGTTTCGGGTTTGCTTCTACACCCCATCACAAAGAAGAATTTTTGTTGAGATTCTACCCACACGGAGAAAGGCTCCATGCTTGGGTGACGGTGACCATATAAAGTCCCATCGGTGGATTCCGAGACCGCGGTGGTGTTCCGAGGTTGTCCGCTAGGAAGAGGTTTCTACGAGAAGGAGTGTCGAGGCTTGAGAGGGATCGAGTCAGTCGTTTTAAGTCTATCTGTCTTGTAATTGTAATTCCATATCTAGTGGACTTGTGGCTAAGGCCGTCCGAGGTTGTTTCCCGTCTTGGGTTTTTCCTCGTACATCTCGGCGTAGTGTGATATTGTTTATTTTATCTTGCTCATTAATTTAGAATCCATGCTTAGGATAATTTCAAGATATAACTTGGTTTAATTATCACACTCATTTAATTTGGGACTTAAATTAAATATTGGGCAAATTTGGTTTATTCAAGTCATTTGCTAAAATTGGTTTTGCCTAACTTTGAATAATTGTTAATTTTGACTTAGGCAAATTCTAGGACTTGAATTGGATTAATGAATTGGTTTAATTTTGTTTTGTTAAACTAAAATATGTTTTTGTTTAAATCATTGAACCATCATCTTTCAACGCTTCCGCATCGTATTGTTTTTATACATAAAAAGGAAATTACTTTGGTCTTTCAAATTTGAAACTCTCACCATGCTTGAGTCTGAATATTTTGATGAATTCTATTCTAGATTATCTGATATTGTAAACACTAGCTTTAATCTTGGTGAACACATTCCTAATTCTAGAGTTGTTAAAAAGATTCTAAGATCTTTTCCTAAGCGTTTTATCCCTAAAGTCACTGTGCCAAATTGTATGGTTAATTTAAACATGCTTAAATTAGAGGAATTGGTTGGAGACTTACAAACCATTGAAATTGACATGTTTTCTAAGTCTGTTAAACCAAAAGATAAGGGAATTGCACTTAATGCCTAGGATAGGAAGAGTGAGGGTTCAATAAGAAAGAGAGTAGAGTCATCTATAAAAAGGGAGAAAGAAATGTCAGATTTCGAGTCTAACATTGATTTAGATGATTTGGCATTGTTTGCAAAAAATTTTAAGAAAATTCTCAAATTCAAGAAAAATGATATTTTCAAAGATAAAAGGAATTTTGAGAAAAATAAGTTTAAAAAGAAAAATGAAAAAGATTTCAAAGTCACCCCTAAGAAATACGTTGAGATATGTTATGAGTGTGACGGTAAGGGTCATAGAGCATTTGAATGTGCTACTAGGTTGAACAGACTTGACAAAGAAAAGGGCAAAGTTGTCCTTAATGCTACCCTTAGTGACGACAGTGAGGTCGAGTCGGTGCACTCTAGAGATGAGTCATCGCATGAGTGTAACTTCACTGTGTTCATGGCTAGTCATGTGAGTACCTCTAGTGCTCCTCATAACGATGAGGATGCTACTTCATAGGGACACCTCGACAGTGAGAACGAAGTGAGTGAGGGGGATGATGATGCAAGTGAGAGCGAGAGTAATTTTCAACTCATTTAAAACCAAAAAGCATAATAAAGCGTTAGTTCTTAGGATCACCACTTTAGAAGAAGATTTAGGAGAAGAGAGAGAGAGAGAGAGAGAGAGAGAGAGAGAGAGAGAGAGAGTCTGCATGTGTTGAGAGAGAAAGTTAGTTTAGAGAAAGAGATAGACTGTTTGGAGAGAGAGAGAGAGTTG
The DNA here is from genome assembly GCA_949130495.1 of Sambucus nigra. Classification (NCBI taxonomy): domain Eukaryota; kingdom Viridiplantae; phylum Streptophyta; class Magnoliopsida; order Dipsacales; family Adoxaceae; genus Sambucus; species Sambucus nigra. Next base: position 461,547,811 of record OX422218.1, read on the forward strand.
TTTTAAGAAAGAGAAAGGGGACTTGACTAATCAAGTGGCTAGTCTTACGAGTGAGCTCCATTCCTCCCTGGAGACTCGAAGGAAACATGAAGCCCTTGTAGCCCAGCTTACTCATGATCTTGAGACAGCATGGGAAGTTAAGGTTCAAATCGAGGACAGATCTGGAAAGACGGGAAAAATGCTCCTCGGCCCTGCTTTAGGTTTTGGTGATAGGAAGGGAATAGGTTTTGATGGTTCCTCCACGTCCCAAATAGCACCTGAACCAGGTCCTGAGTTTACTAAAACTCCATATGGACATCCTCAAAAACCACGAAGGAGAGTTCAACCAAGAAAAGCAAACCAAGGTCAGCCTAAGACTGTGTTCTTTTGTATGTAGTGCAAAATAAAAGGCCACCTGAGAGAGTATTGTTATAGTTTGGGTCAGACTTCACAAACATATGCTCCACCACATCGTACTCATGATTTTACCAGTCTGAGAGAGCGTGTTGAGTTTTTAGCCGCCATATCACAGAGTTTGATGGAGGAATTCTGACGGATGTCTTTGTCATCAGTGAATGCTTCCCGCATCCCGGCTAAAACCAACAATAATAAGGGTAAACAAAAGGTTACCACTTCTTGGGTAACTAAGAAAGACGAAAAGGCCCATGTTGTTCATATCGTTCTCAAAGAACATAATACCTCACAGTGGTATTTCGATAATGGGTGTTCCAAACATATGACCAGTGCTGTCTCATTTTTTACCTACCTAGAGAATCATAAGGAAGGTAAAGTCACCTTTGGAGATAGGAGCAAGTCTAGCATCATAGGACAAAGTACAGTAAAGTTACCAGGGTTTCCTAAGCTAGAGAATGTTTTGTATGTAAAAGGTTTGAAAGCAAACCTTCTCAGCATTAGTCAGTTATGCGATGATGACTTTGTCGTAAAGTTTGATCGGGACGCGTGTAATGTCTATAATCAAACCGATAAACTTTTAGTGCAATGGGTGAGGACAGTGTATAATTGCTATGGGATTATGCCCAAGTCCTCACTTGTCTGTAACAGTTACACGATCAGTCCTATGGATCTGTGGCACCAAAGTCTAGGTCACGTGAACTTTAGATATTTGACGCGATTAGATAAAAAGGACCTAGTACGTGGCTTACCAACACTTAGAAAGCCAACTTCCACGGTTTGTGGATCCTGTCAGTTGGAAAACAAAATTCGTAGTACCCACAGGAAGTAGAATTCCATTACCACTTCACGAGTACTTGAGTTGATACATATGGATCTTATGGGTCCTACTCGTACAGAGAGTCTGGGTGGTAAGAGGTACATCCTAGTGATGGTAGATGATTTCTATAGATATTTTATCATGGTATTTTTTAGAGAAAAATCAGATGCTATTGAGTTTCTGACGACCAAGTGTTGTGTCCTACAAAACCAGCACGGTGTCACTATCAACAGAATGCATAGTGACAATGGCACTGAATTTACGGAGAAAAAAATAGATATTTACTGTGATATTCTAGCAATCAAACAAGAGTTTTCTACTGTGAAGACTCCTCAACAAAATGGGATTATTGAGACAAAGAATAGGAAGATTCAGGAAATGGCTAGATCTATGCTTTTACGTCGTAAAGTTGCTAGGAGGTTTACCTTCGTCCACATAAACTTAAAATGCCCTATGAATTGTGGACTGAAAAGAAGCCCAACCTTGTATATTCCAGTGTCTTTGAGAGTAAATGCTACGTCCTACGGTATAGAAAGTAATTAGGAAAGTTCGACTCCCTAAGCGACGAGGGAATATTGTTAGGATATTCATCAAATAGTAAAGCATACCGAGTTTTTAACCTGAAGAGCTCTAAATTGATGGAGTCGATAAACGTTACTGTGCAAGATGAGGAACCATCGACGTTCGTTGACTTCACCCATTTGAGTGAGGATGACACACTCCTTTTTGATGATCCCAGTGTGTCTCCAACATCCAGGGTGGACCCTACTCCTGTTCTAGGGGACACACTTACTTGGGTTCACAACAGTCACGACCCTGCCACCATTGTAGGCGATCCCACTTTAGGGGTCAAGACTCGTGCTCAGCTAGAGAAAGTTGTTAGTAATTTTTGCTACACGTCCACAATCTAGCCCAAGAATTACGAAGAAGCACTCAAGGATGAACACTAGATATTTGCTATGCAAGATGAGTTGCTTCAGTTTAAAAAGAACAATATTTGGAAACTTGTCCCCCGACCTAGTGAGACGAATGTGATAGGTACCAGGTGGATTTTCAAGAATAAAATGGATAAAAATGGTACCATAATCAGAAAAAAGGCTAGGTTGGTCGCTCAAGGATACAAACAGATAGAGGGTGTAGACTTTGGGGAGACATTTTTTCCTGTTGTGAGGCTTGAGTCCATCCGATTAGTACTCTCCATTGTATGTCATCTGTGCTTCAAGTTATATCAGATGGATGTCAAGAGTGCCTTTCTAAATGGCATTCTACAGGAGGAGGTTTATGTGGAACAACCAAAAGTGTTTGAAGACCCTAAACACCCGGAGCACGTCTACTATCTGAGGAAAGCCTTGTATGGTTTAAAGAAAGCACCCCGTGCTTGGTACGAGAGGCTTACTTTCTATCTCTTTACCCATGGCTTCAAGAGAGTGGGATTTGATATAACGTTGTTCGTTAGGAGAGATAACGGTGCTATTTTGGTTGCCCAGGTCTATTTGGACGACATAGTATTTAGATCCACATGCTCCTAGCATGCTCACCACTTTGAGGAGGAGATGAAAAGTGAGTTTGAGATGAGCATGGTATGTGAGCTTACTTTCTTCCTTGGTCTCCAGGTTCGTCAGCTAGAAGATGGGATGTTCATCTCCCAATCCAAGTATGCTAGAGACCTAGTGAAGAAATTTGGTTTAGACTCGGCTAAGCATGCATGTATACCTATGAGTACATCTATCAAGCTTAGTAAGGACACTTCAGGCAAGGACGTAGAGCAAACCTTATATCGGAGTATGAAAGGCAGTCTTCTCTACTTGACTGTTAGTCACCCCGATATAGCCTTTAGTGTTGGATTCTATGCGTGATATCCCGAAAGAGTCACACTTACTCATTCTAAAATGTATTATAAAATACGTGAGTAGGACTATCACCTACGATATTTTGTATTCCTTTGATACCGATGACCGTCTGTCCTCCTATTCAGATGCCGATTGGGTCGGGGATGTAGATGGTTATAGGATCACTTCTGGTGGGTGTTTCTACTTTAGTTCTACTCTTGTGTACTGGATGAGCAAGAAGAAAAACTTCATCTCTTTGTCCACTGCGGAGGCTTAGTACATCACCACTGGGAGTTGTTGCACGCAACTCTTGTGGATGAAGAAAATGTTGGAGGATTATGGGATTTCACAGGACACCATTACCATCTCCTGTGATAACATGAGTGCGATACACATATCTCGTAATCCGATCTAACATTTACATACAAATCATATCAGGATATGCGACCACTTTATACGTCAGTTAGTTGAGGAGAAAGTCGTATCCCTGAGTTTCGTACCCACTGACCTTCAGTTAGCCGATATTTTCATGAAAACTTTAGCTGCTCTTAGATTCAAGATTCTTAGGAAGTCTTTAGAAATTTGCATAGTTGACTGAGGGGATGGTCCGTGTCTAGGATAGGATGCATTGTCATGTTCATATCACATGATTCTTATTGCTAGTTTGTATCATTTGTATTCTTTTTTTTTTTTGCTTTGTATATTTTTTTGAAAAATCCAAAAAGATTTTCTTTTTATAAAAATTTTAGAAAGGCCCAAAAAGATTTTTGTATTGTGTTTACACCTCTTACGGATGAGCATTTAAGATAGCCAAGTCACAACTTCCGTTTCCATTTTTCACGTGACTATTTGATAGTGATTTGAGTCGCTACATCATTGCATCCATATGCTTTACATTGTTTGGAGTCTTTGAGATGTGATTAGTGATATTTTTCTACATGTTTGGCTTATTATTTCCTTTTTGCACACATACATGACTTTATTTTATTATTATACTTGTCTATCACATATTGACTTTAGTGTTTCCATCTCAATTATGTCTGTACAACGAACCATATGCGATAAAACTTGACAAGATTAGAATGCATGTAAAAACTGTTTGGTGAGATTGTGTGGTATTTTAAGACGGGGAAGGGCTATGAAAGGTTCTCATTTGGTCTTTGCGAAATCTAAGCCACTAATATATCGGACCTAAAAAATTGAGGTATTTTAATTATCCGAGGTCCAAAGAGGTTAAAAGAGCCCAAAAAAATTTAATGGCAATAAAAAGCAATACATGTCGAATATGGGCCATTAGGTTTCACCATCAATTCTCCAATGTTTGAGAATTTAGATCACCTCTAAACAAAATATAAATCTGAGGGAGTTTGATTGGAGAATTTAAACGGGTTTTCACTTCCTTGAAAGTCCTGAAAAAGCATTAAATATTTTTGGACGTTATTGGTGTGAAAATAACTTTGAGCTTTGATTTGCTGATTTGATTGAGTCAATTTCTTATAATTCCATCTTTTTACACCTAAGGAAGATGTTGAGTTCATTCGTTAGGAGTATTCGATATTCATCGTGAACATATGTTATGTTTGTATGCATTGATTTTCCTATCGAATTTGCTCACACCCCTATATTTCCGCTATCATCAACTTGGTTGTTTTTTTGTTCTTTCATGGTGTGATTATTTTTTGTATACCTTGTGTGAAAAATTTTAAAAAATTCAAAAACATAAAGTTTATTACCTTGTGACATTCTCCATTTGCATTTATTTGTGCTTCTCATATCTGTCTATTTGGGGACATCATAAAAAGGGGGAGAATGAATTATGCGGGAGCTTTGTTTGGTTGATTTATCAATGATTTTCTTAAGCTTAATTGATCTTTGATTTTTGCATGTCATTATATTTCAAACTATTGCATGTCACGGGTATCTTCTTTATCTCATGTGTGTAGGTACAAAATTGATGATTATTGTATTGCACACCCTGATGAGAAAAGATTTGAGAGTTTCTGAAAAGCTAAGATGTGAAGATGTTGAAGTTTGATTAATGACATGTCAGTTAGTATTCTTAGTTTGAGAGTTTAATGAGTATATTATCTTATATGTCATTTTCTTTATGGAGATAGCATAATTCGGATTTTTTATATATGTACCGGCATAGACATAGGGGGAAATTTGTAGGGACATAATTTTATAAATGTCCGGGGTAGAATCTAGGAATTTTTATTCGCCCTATATCACAGTATGTATGTCTGATACCTCTACATTCGGCACATCAACATGATCATCCACGGCGGCCTTGATCCGAATCCATGCATCCACCATCTTCACACGTGCATCATACTTCATGCGATGTGCTGCTCAACCGTTCCCGCTACTCCACTTCGCCTTATTAGTAAAATGGTTTATTGATATTTGCATAAATATTTAGGAATGTTTTAGAAAATATTTTTCGAAGTCTGATTTGTTTTTAACACAAAAGAAGAAATTTTTCTAAGTGTAGAAGCGGACTTTTCTTGGTCGTCGAGCTCGTTCGAACGACATCGCTCTGTTATTCAAGCGACATGAGCATGTCGCGCGATCTCATTCGAGAGACAAGTGTGTCTCATTCGAGCGACATGCCTATGTCGTTCGAATGATGACGCTGCCTCGATTTTCGTATAAATATTTGTACCCATTTTGCACGTTTTTCCAAGTCTTTTTCATACAAGTGTCTGCGATTTACAGCCCAGAAAATAGACTTCAAGTTTTTAAGGTCTCATGCCTTTTGATTCACAAAACTAAACCTAAATATTTGTTTGAATGTTTAAACCTTCAAAGGATCATTTTTACTCATCGGGAGTAACTTGTGGAGAAGCCGACTCTTTTCCACTGCTGTCCATTTGGAGTTCTTACGGGAGATTCCAGTCGACGACATCGGAACCAACACCTGAGGGTATTTCGCATGTCGCTCTTGTTTTCAGTATAATCCGTGTAAACCGTTCTTTACAAAGTATAGTGAAAATAAAAGGTTTTGCCCCTTTGGGGGATTTTTCCTCATTTGTGTGTTTGTTTGTGATTGAATGTTCTTGCATGATTATACTGTATTCAATCACACCTAGATGCATGTTTTAGGATTTAATTGAAAAACTGATTTTAATTAAATAATTTCTTTGTTTGAATAAAAGAGCACTCTCAAAATGCACAATCTGCTCAAAATCAAATCGATCCCCTTCTAGACCGAATAAATCCCCCCGCTCAGGACAAATTCGTCTTTACTTCGAAATTGCATGCAAAATGACCATAACTTACTTGGATTCACAAAACTTCACGAAACTTTGTCCAACAAACAAGCCCATGTAAATACCTGAGTCAAACTATAAATAATCATTACAACCAGCTTCCAATACCTCCAAATACACTGATAAAATAATAATTACAAAAACCTATTTATTACAACCATACCAAATCTAGGAACGAAAAATAACTACAGATAAACCATCATAGGATCCAATCACACAAAATAAACATAAGTTACAATGACGGGAGGGATTTTAACGAAGAATCTCTGCAAAATCATGGTAGAGGACATCATATATAAGATTGTATACTCATATAACATCAAAATATTAAGGTTTCATGGTGGACAACATGGACTTGTCTAAAACATGATTAATCTTAATAAGGGATCGGATACTAGTTGTTGGGGAAAACAAATTGGGATTGGCATTTATAACACAAAGAAAAATTCAGCCCTAAGACCTTCTAAAGATCATGCATTGAAAATAATTCAGTAAGTGGGTTTAAAGAATAAACCTAGGGTTCAAGAATACAATACCACAGTGAAACGTGTTGTGATTCATATGAGGAGACAAAGGTTGGAGAAGATGAAATATTTTTTTCCCTCCAAGGTCTCTAAAAACATTGTTAGAAAGCTCTGAACACCTCGAATATTCTAACATATGATTCATTCAAAGTAAGCCTTGTGCGTGGACACTCTTGGAGATGACACCATGGTAAAATATGAGAGAATTGACCTTCTCTCCCCTCACCCCTTCACAAAACGATAATAGTGTGTTTCCTTTCCCTCTCTAACCCTCAATAAGATTCATACCCTAAAATCATAGCTTACACCAATATATATATATGGCCTGTGATATTTAGTCAAACTAGGCTTGGAGAGAGTTTCATCCCTACTACTTGGGCAATGGATCATACTAGGGACCAAGACAAATAATTAAATAACCTTCAAGTAAATACTCAAAAATCTCAAATCATAACCTCGTAATTTATTTACTTTCTTTATTTAATCACGATTAGCTCCACTAAATAACCATGAATGCAATCCAATTTAATTATTTATAAAATCACTCAAATATAAAGAGGTTCCTATTTGAAAATCTAATTATGGTACATAATATGATTCCTCGTGCTAGGTTTTCGAGAGCCGCTTGGTCAAATCAATTTGCTTCTGATCGATTTTAACCAATATTTAATATATTTCCTTATTTCTCAGACTTTACATATTTTCTACTCCACCGCAATTATAAAATAATCCAACATTCGGGTTTTACTTTGTGAAAGCTAAACATATAAGTCTATAAAGGGGTAATACAATTCATGGTATCCCCTCGATGCATATTCTTACGAATTATGATCTTAGACTTACTCACGTAATTGTCACCTAATGCATAGGGACCATTTGACCCAATATAATATCAGATCGCACCCATAGAAATCAAAGTTATATTTGTTAAAAAAATAGAAAGGAAAAGGCCCATTAAAGAACAAACTTTGTTATAAAGATTCCCTTCTAGTGACTTTTTAACGACGATTTTTAAGGACACTTAGAGTGATCTTTAGACTTTTTACATAGTATTTTGCAATTTATACAAAGCATGTGTATTCATGTGATGGATACCTTTTTCACAAGATGACCATTACATCAAGGATATATGGAGAAATAGTTCCTCTCTGGGAGTCTCCAATTATTTGCAAGTTGAGACTATGAGTAGTGTAGTTGCAAGTTTCATCATTGCAATAAAATTTGAAAAACTTGGCAATTACTCGAAGTTAAAATTTCCAGTCAAATAAATTACCACTCAGCAGTCTATTAATTAGCACAAGTATTTGCAAGTGCATACCGTCATTAAGCTTTTGTAGTTTGCTGAAATAAAGCCTCATACTTACCTCTTGACCTAACACTCACTATTAAACTGCCCTTATTCAAAATTCGAACAATCGTATGCACAATAAATTAGATATTGACAAAGCAATACAAAACTAAAGTATTCATTTATTTCTAAAACCACTTTCATTCATATGTTTACACATTATTCTTAAGAGAATTTACAGAAACTATGCATAGAATTATACATCCCATTTGAAACTCACGAAGAAGGCAAAGGGAATTGTAATTAAATTTACATATAATTAATTTCTATAGTTTATTGGTGACATGCCCATATTTGAAATGAAAAAAAAAAAAAGAATGGAGATCAACTTTAAATCAATTATCCTATTTTTGCTCAACAGTTATACACTCCATCTTACTCTAGCAAAAATAAATCCCCATAATAGTTGCATGAGCATAAATTATAAGCTTAAAATGGACAAATATAACTCAAATTAGCTGATTTTGACACGAGTAAAAACACTGCCAACAAGTAATCTATCATTTTTAGTTGAAATTTAGGAATTTAATGGGACACCACAATGTCCAAAACTCTGAACTTGACCTGACTATAGTTTTTAGAAAACTTGATAGTTGGGTAATAGGTTGGGTTTGAGGTTTTGTCGGGTTAATCCATCAACCTGGAACCTAACACTTCTATTTTGTTTTCGGGGAAAACTTTTCAACACTACTTACCAAGCGAAACTATGCTTTAAAAATATTCCCCGCAAATATATTCCAACCATAAAATCCCATGAACTACGGAATACCAAAACAATATGTTTGATTATATATCAAACTGCGTCCAAAAAGTGCTCGAAGTTGACAGTGCAGTACTAAGGGTAGATAAATAGATAAAAACAAAAGTAAAATCAAGATAGTCACCAAAATTTAGCAATCGAAAATAGACGGTAAACAAAAGGAAAAGTCTAAACTATAGAGAAGCCACAAGTCATCAAAAAATCACATTAAGTACTGCGTTTGTTGAAATAAATAGGTCGCAGAGAGAATTTTAGAGAGAGGGAGAGTTCTCATTAATTGGTGTGTCAAAATGGGGGCGTCACCCCTTAAATATAGTACAAGTTGGTAGAGTCCTAAAGGAGTGGACATCCACTAAAATAGGATAAATACAAATATTTATAAGACTCCCCCTTGGATGTACACCATTTACACTATTTAATGATTATTGCCTCATTAAAACCTTACTAAGGAAAACCCATTGGCAAAAAATCGTAGTAAAGGAAAAAAGAGTAAATTTTGTGTGATTATTGAGTCAGTGTTCGACCTGATTAATGCTACCTCGTAACAATCTTCCTAGTGGGACAAAACCTAATTAAAGGAAAAAGAGTACAATGCACAAATGTCTCAAATTACATGTTCTTGCATCCTCTCCCTGATTGATATGTTCAATTTCACGGTCGATGGAGTTGATGTATTCCAATCTCGTACACAAACTTTTGAAATGTATCCTTTGGTAGTGACTTTGCAAAGAGACATCACTTGAACAAACTTGCGTGACTTCAATCTAATTTTTCTTATGAAGCTCATGAGTGAAGTAAAACTTTGGTGAAATGTTCTTGGTTATGTCTCCTTTGATGAATCCTTCTTTAATTTATGATAAATATATTGCATTATCTTCGTAGATGACACTAGGAACATCTGTAATGGAAGGCAATTGACAAGAACTAGGAATATGATGAATTAAAGATCTCGGTCATACACATTCACGGCTAGCTTCATGAAGAGCTAAAATTTTAGAGTGATTAGACGAAGTAGCTACTAAAGTTTGTTTAGTAGAACGCTGAACAATTAAAGCATTACCTCAAAGAAATAAATAACCTGTCTGGGATCAACCCGTATGATGATTAGAGAGATAATAAGAATCTGTATAACCAACTAACTTGGAAATATTAGAGTTATAGGAAGAAAATAAACCCATGTTAGTGGTTCCACATAGATATCATAGGATATACTTGACACCAGCTCAATGCCTTTTGGTTGGTTCAGAACTATATCTAGCTAGCAGGTTCACAGAGAATGAAATACTCAACCTAGTGCATTGTGCCATGTACAATAATGCACTAATTGCACTTAAATAGGGTACTTCTGGACCCAGTGTTTCCTCATCTTCTTCTTTTGAACGGTATGGATATTTCTTTATGTCGAAAGACCGAAAAACCATGGGGGTACTTAGTGGGTGCACTTTATCCATATTAAAACGTTTTAATATGTTTTTGGTATAATTAGACTGATGGACTAAAATTCCACTAGAATTTTTCTCGATCTGTAGGCCGAGACAAAATTTAATTTTCCCAAGGCCTTTCAGCTCAAATTCCTTTTTCAAATAGTTAGCAGTTGTTTCAGGTTCTTTTGGAATCCCAATTAAATTTATGTCATCCACATAAACTGCTACTACTGCATATCCTTTTGAGGATTTCTTTATAAATACACAAGGGAAAATTGGATTGTCTCCATACCCTTTCTTAAACAAGTATTCACTAAGATGATCACACCAAATTCTTTCGAATTTTTTTAAACCGTACAATGAATGTCTTAGTTGGACTAAATGCGTACTCTTTGGCTTTGCTTCAGGAAAAAGAAATCCTTTAAGGATTTTTATGTATATTTTTTTGTCTAAGTCCCCGTATAAATAAGCGGACACGACATCCATGAATCTCATATCAAGATTTTCATAAACTGCCAAGCTAATCAGATATCTCTAAGTTATACCATCCATAACAGGGGAGTATATAATCCGTAGTTTTTACAGGAAACCTTGTGCCACAAGTTATGCCTTATATCAAGTGATTTCATTCTTTTCATTTATTTTTCTTACAAAAGACCATCAATAACCTACAGGGTTAAAAACTTTTGGGGTTGTACTATAGGTCCAAATATACCACATTTATTTAGAGACTCAAGTTATACCTTGATGGTAATTTCTCATTTTGGTCAATCTACTCTTTGTCGAGATTTATTTAGAGTACATGGTTCATTGTCATTATCACTACCCTTTGAAATTTGTATAGCTCCTGCATATGAAAATACATCATCGATGATAGTTTCGTTATGATCCCACATTTCTCCCAAATATGTATAAAGCATAGATATCTCAATATTATTATTAGGTACATTTTCCTCTTCAAGGCCTTGTATAGTCACTTCAGCGACTTGTGTATTTTCAGAGACAATAACCTCTTCAGAGGTTTTAGAGAAAGTGGATATTTTATTCATAACCTTTTCGGGAGGGTTATTAGGGCATTATTTTTCATTTGATCTTCGCTTTAGGGTAGCAGAGTCTTTGGAACCTATAGGTCTTCCACGCTTCTAGCATGCAACATATTCATTTTCTACTAATGTCAACATTTGTCCCAGTGGTACATCAATTATGGCTGGCACATTTGCAGCAGGTACATGAGACTTGGTTACTTTTGCAGCATAACTGAATGCATCGGGTAATTTACTTGAAATTTCCTGAAGATGAAATATCCTTCTCACTTCATGTTCACATTAAGCAGTACGGGGGTCTAAATAAGACAAAGTGGAAGTGTCCCATGTTAATTCTCACCATTCTTCAAGAATGAACCATACTTCTGGTACATTCTCCCCCCCCCCCCCCCCCCCCAACGGCGGTAAGAGTGTCTCATCAAAATGACAATTCGCAAATCTAGCGATAAACGTATCACCTGTCAGTGGCTCAATATAACGAATGATTGATGGTGAATCATAACCAACATATATTCCCAAACGACATTGGGGACCCATTTTGGTACGCTAGGGTGGGGGATGGCCACATGCACAACCAAATTTATGCAAGTGTAATATATTTGGTTAACATCCAGACACAAGTTGAAAGGGTGAAAATGGGTTATAAGCAGTGGATCAAAGCTCAATTAACTTAGCAGCGTGAAGGATAGCATGTCCCCAAGAAGAAACTGGGAGTTTGGATTGCATAAGTAAAGGTCGCATAATAAGTTACAAGCGCTTAATTAAAGACTCAACTAAACCATTTTGTGTGTGGACATGGGGGACTGGGTGCTCAACATCAATTCCTTGTGATAAACAATAGTCTTCAAATGCTTGAGAAGTAAATTCTCCCGTATTATCTAAACATATGGATTTAATGTGTTGATTAGAAAAATCTGCTCTAAGTTTGATGATTTGAGCAAGTAATTTTGCGAAGGCCCAATTACGAGTAGATAATAAACAAATATGTGACCAATGAGTGGATGCAACAATTAAAATCATAAAATACTTAAAAGGTCCACTAAAAGGGTGTATGCCCCACAAATAACCCCTTGAATTCTTTGTTAAAAAGGATAGTGACTCAGAATGAGAAAGGTATGCACTCGCTTTTAAATAAAAAAGCTCTTATACTAATTTGTAAAACCTTATGTAATACTGATATAGATTCAAATGGATTCGCAAACCAAACACAAATTTATTCAGCCCCTAAACATGTATCTACGTGTCAATTCAAATCATAAATTAAACCAAGCGATGTTTAAGCTGACAAATACAGATTTCAGGAAAAAAACCTTTTTATTCCCACTATAATTTATAAAAGTCAATTTACACAGATTATAATGAAAATACAATTGACATACGAAATACCCGCAGGTGTCAGTTCATTGTCATCAACCCAGGAACACCGCAACACTCCTAATGACACGCATTCGATCAGCCCAGTACCTCCCGCAGATGGCACCTATTATCAGCCCATTACCTTCCAAGTCACCTAGTTTAGCAGCATAAACTCCTAGCAAATATGTCTTGGGTTCCACAAGACAACTCACACAAAAGTAATTGGGATTTGTGAATTTTAAATCAAAAGCTTTGAAACCTTTAAATTATTAGAGAAGAAAACAAACACTCAAAAATATATTCTGTTAACAGCAGTGTTTCTCCATGCCATTAACCAGTAGTCTGACACCCAATATATAGCAAAATTGAGGCGGTGACGTGTTGGCCTAAAAATCTTGTCGTTTGAACGACATATGCTATCGTTTGAAAGAAATAGCATCTCGTTCGAACGAGATACTCTGTCGTTTGAACGACTGAGGCTGTGATCCCAAAAATCTTCAGACTTTGATAAAAGTTGAAAACCTCAAAAAGTAAAAATGTATACGGGATCAGAAAACTTTTATATAAAAAATTTGTTATAAGAAAATGTTTTTATAAAAACCATTTACAAAAAAATTCATAAAATATCCCAACATTTCTAATATGAAATGTAAATGGAACTTAAACATAATTTTACCAAAATCAACTTGTTGGGCACGAATGTTGAAGACCACTTGAAATTCGGATCCGTCTTTTATAGATGTTAGCTTCCCTAATCCATCGACGACTTGTAGCAGTATATGACATAATTAATTGTGACGGACAATGTCCTTACAAATCTCTCTCTATGTCTATGCCGGTACAAAATAAAAACATATGAATTACCAACTTAAAATGACCTATACAAATCTACCCTCCCAAAAACAAAAGTGGAAAGATAAAATGATAAGTCTTCAAACTCTTCTTCAATAATCAACTTTTCAAAACTTCAAGCTTTTTTCATCAGGGCGTGCACTCCAAAAAATTTTAGTTATACCTACACACATGAGACAAAGCAAATACCTCGTGACATATCGAGTTTGAAATGATATAAATCATAAACATGAAAGTATAATAAAATCTCCCCCGTACTTAAACTCCCCCAAAAAGTCATAATTAGTTCTCCTCCTTTTTCTTTGTCCGAAATAAATAAGGAAAATAATAAATAAAATAAATCAAATTAGAGTGACACAGTAAACCCGGGCAAACAAACTATTTTTGACTTTTTCAAAATTTTCATACAAAAAATCAAAAATGATGTTACAAAAATCACACACCATGAATTTACACTAAGATAACCAAATTTTCGATACGGAATGAATGGGTGTGAACAAATTCGATAGAAAAATCGACTCAATCATGACGTGTACACGATGCATAAGTGTACTCCTAATGAATGAACATAAAAATAGTTCTTAGGTGTAAACTTGTTGAATTTAGATGACGTCGTCTTAATCATATCAAGAAATCAAAGTATAAATGATTTCCACACCAATAACGTCCAAAACTATATAATGCTTTTTCATGACTTTCAAGGACGTGCAAATCGTTATAAATTCCATCCAAACTCCCTCATTAAAATATAATGCTTTTTCTTTCTTATGAGGTGATGAAACTAAAACCTATTGGCCCTTTTGGCATATATTTCTTTTTATTGCCTTTTAATTTTTTTCAGGCTCTTTAAAACCTCATCAGACCCCGGCTAATTTTCAATTCCTCACTTTTTAGGTCCATTAAAATGATGGCTTTATCGCAGAGGAAAAAAATAAGATACCTTTTGCAGCCCTTTTTCGTTTTTCAAAATAAATCACGCAAGCTCACAAACAATTTATAACATGCACTGATTTTTTTAAGTTTTATCGCATTTGGTTCGTTGTATAGACAGGATTGAGATGGACACACTCCACCAACATGTGATAGACAAGCACAAAAGTAAAACAAATCCTTGCATGTGTGCTATAAAGGACAAATGAGTCAAACATGTAGTTAGCAATACTATATATCATCTCAAAGACTCCAAACTTTATAAAACACATGAATGACACAACATATTGTCTCAAAATACTATCAAATAGTCACATGGATATGAAATAAAATTGTGACTCGGTCATCCAAAGTGTCCATTCATATATGGTGTAAACAAAATACAAAACTCTTTTGAATTTTTCAAAAATGTTATAAAAAATGAAAATATTTTTGTATTTTTCGAGCACTATTCAGAATCAACCCAGCAGTACCAAAAATATAGCAATATGAACTAGAGGACCGGGAGTGGAAAAACTCCAGGGGTCGCTCGAACGAAGCGCCATATTACTCTAACGACAAAGGTTCTCACGAGAAACTACTTCGTGCAACATCAGAAGTCGCTCGAACGAAAACTCCTCTCATTTGAACGAAAAAAATCCATTTTCACAGATTATCCAGAATGTCATGCAGATTTTTCCAGTGAAATTTTTTTATTGAAAACAGTTCCTGGAATGGGCAAACAGATCCAAAATAGTGCTAAAATAGTAGCAAAAATAAGAAAATAATGTAAACTACAAAATGATACATACTGGCAATAGGCAAAAGTGTCATCATGTAAATCATCCTGTGCTAGCAAAAAGTTTAAACCTCATCCAGTAGGTGCGGTGGAGTTTTCCAAAGACGGTGACATCTTTTGAAACAACTCCATCAAGTCATGTGAAGTTTTGACCAAAAACTTTACTTGCTCTCAAATATGTGCAAACTCTCTATCATTATGTGTAATCAAAGTATCATGGTTGGGTGCATGTGTGAGAACATGTGTAGAAGGAAAGCGTGACACATTACTTAACTTAAAACAAAACTCCCTAAGGTGTCCTTTTTTTTTACAATGGTAGCAAACATAAACAGACCTAGGTATACCTCTCTCAAAATGTCTCCTACGTGCTCTCCTAACAGGTACGGGACGCCTAGGTGGGTCGGGTTGAGAGCTATGTGAATCTAACACTAAAGTGGGAATCGGCTCGAGTGCGACAAAAGAAGTGGATGCACTGTCATGACTTATTCCTATACTATCACCACTACCCAAAATGGTATTGAGAACCATCTTTCCAGCATTCTTATATGCATTCTCTAAAGGGACTTTGACCTCCCGGGCACGTTCGAGATCACTCTCGAGTGGGGATACACGTGTCATCAGACTAGAGACCGTATCGGTCAAGTCACATTTTTTCCTCCTTAAACCTTCTTTCTCTTTCTCCAATTCTAAAACCCGATGACCTAAATCTTTATTATAACATTTTGTTTTCAAGGTCTTGGTGTAAAAATCCCTCCTTTTGGAGTTCACTTTCATCTCCACTCTTAAACTCATTTCCATCCCCACTCAAAGCACTCGAATCATCGGCGTCGCTCTTGTGAACATAATCATTGTGGCAAAAGTGGGTGTGCTCACACGACTCAAAAAATCAACACGCATACCATGTGCCAAAACTTTACCGAACTCACCTCCTTCACTATCACTAAGACTAGTAGGCATGGCTACTTTCTTCCCTTTTCTCCTTATCCTAGTAGGACACTCAAATGCTCTATGTCCTTTGCCTGTAAACTCAAAACAAGTCATATCATCTAAATCTTCCTCACTTTCTTCCTATGTATCAACCTATCTCAGTATTTCATTACCCTCTTTGGACTTTTCTTTCTTTTTATTTTTCTCAAAAGAATTTTTATTAGAAAAATTATTTTTGTTCATTTTGAGAAACTTTTTTTAAAAATTTGCAAACAAGGCCACATCATCAATACTAAATTCTCCCTCGGAATCAGACTCATAAACTCTCTCTTTATTTTTCTTCCTAACTTGAGTCTTTAAAGCAACGCATATATCCTTAGCCTTAATGGTTTGGGGAAACATGTCAATCTCATAATTTTGTAGGTCTCCTACGAGCTCTTCTAACTTAAGTGAGTTTAACTTTCCCAATGAACTGAAAACAGTGACTGTAGGAATAACACGTTTCGGGAGTGATCTCAAAATATTTTTAACGATACACGTGTTGTCAATTGGCTCACCTAAATTAAACTTGAGTTAACAATGTACGAAAAACGTGCATAAAACTCATCTAAACATTCAGACTCGGAGATGGTGATAGTCTCAAACTGTGTAGCCAAATTTTATAATTTTGATTCTTTAACCGCATGCGTTCCCTCTTGTGTAAATTTAAGGACATCCCAAGCCTATTTAGACGTGGTGCACGTTATAATACGATGGAATTCGTCGAGGGTGACGGATACAGAAATAGCACTCAGACCACGAGAATTAAAATCGGACAATTTATAATCTTCTTCAGTCCAATCCAACACAGGTTTCAAAGAGGTGATATTATTAATAGTGACAGTAGGAGGAGTCCACCCTCTTTCACAAAGCAACCAAACACGTTCGTCAATGGATTTTAAATGTGGTTTCATACGGGCTTTTCAATAGGCATAATTGGACCTGTCAATAATAGGCATTCGATTATATAAGTGATCCATCAAAAAGTTGCGATTTTTCACAAAATAGATTTTTCAAAAAAAAAAATCGATATCACACAATTTATACGGAAAATAGTAATACGCGATAAATTAGCGCAACCTTCTCTGATACCAATTTGATAAAGGTATGCACTCGATTTTAAATAAAAAGCTTTGATACCAATTTGTAAAACCTTATGTGATACTGATAAAGATTCGAATATATTCGCAAATTTCCAAATCATACTTATTTAATTGGATGTCTAAATTGCTCAAACCAAGCACCAATTTTTCAGCTCCTAAACATGCCTCTACGTGTCAATTCAAATCATAAATTAAACCAAGTGATGATTAAGCTGACAAACACAAATTTCAGGAAAAAAATCCCCGAAGGCTAAAAACCTTTTTATTATACTATAATTTGTAAAAGTCGGTTTACACGGATTATAATGAAAATACAATTAACATGTGAAATACCTGCAAGTGTTGGTTCGTTGTCGTTAGCTTAGAAACACCGCAGCACTCCCTATGATACGGAGTCGATCAGCCCAATACCTCCCACAGGTGGTACATATTGTCTGCCCATTACCTTCCAAGGAACCTAGTGTAGCAGCATAAACTTATAGAAAATATGTCCTGGGTTCCACAAAATAACTCACACAAAAGTAATGGGGATTTGTGAATTGTAAAACAAAAGCTTTGAACCCTTTAAATTATTGGAGAAGAAAACAAACACCCGAAATGTATTTTGTTAAAAACAGTGTTTCTCCACGCCAAAAACCAATAGTCTGACACCCAATATATAGAAAAATTGAGGCGGTGACATGTCGGCCTAAAACTCCTGTCGTTTGAATGAAATGGCATCTTGTTTGGACGAGATACGCTGTCGTTTGAACGACTGAGGCGGTGATCTCAAAAATCTTCAAACTTTGATAAAAGTTGGAAACCTCAAAAATTAAAACTGTATACAAGATTGAAAAACTTTTATATAAAAAATCTTTTATACGAAATATTTTTATAAAAAGTTTCATAAAATATCCCAACACTTTTAATATGAAATGTAAATGGAACTTAGACATAATTTTACCAAAATCAACTTGTTGGGCATGAATGTTGAAGACCACTTAAAATTCGGATCCGTCTTTTATAGATGTTAGCTTCCTTAATCCATCGATGACTCGTAGCGGTATATGACATAATTAATTGGGGCAGATAATTTCCTTACAGATAATTTATTTTGAGAAAAGATGGTTTAGTGATTACTTTACCTTGAGAACAAGGGGTGAAAAAATTATCATCGTGTAAGGTTAGTTGTTTATTTGTTAACGAGTGCCCATATGAGTTATTTATGATTCGACACAACATGTTTGATCCATGGTGACCCAAGTGGTCATGCCACAATATTAAATTATAAGGATGGTTGAGCTTTCAGTTCATGACAGTGTGTGATTCTACAACATTAGTTGTTGTATGGTATAACCCCGTGGATAATGCAAGAAATTTCTCTAATGTGAGCTTCTGGATTCCAACACTAAAAGTAATGCAAAGTAACTCTTTATTACCTTCATTACATGTTTCCATATGATAACCGTTCATCCTTATGTCCTTAAAACTCAATAAATTTCTTCTGGAATTACTTGAGTATATTGCATTATTTATGAATAAGTGGGTACCATTAGGTAACACCACATGGGCTCTTTCGGAGCCTTCAATAATCTTAGCAGGACCAGCTATAGTGAAAACATTCGTTGTATTATATACCAAGTCAGAGAAAAACTTCTGGTTTTTCAAAATGGTGTGTGTTGTCCCACTGTCTACCAGACAAGTATCATCGCTTGCTCTTACTTTCGGATCCATACCTTTAACATAATTAAATATAAATTGACATGCAATCCACCAATCATATAAGCATTGTAAAAAAAATGATCAAAACCATTACATTAACAAATAAATACTCAAATAAATATATTAAATAAATTTGTTTATGCTCTAATGCTAAACTACTAAGTCTCAATACTAAATATTAAGCAGATAAATAATTAAAGCATAATCATTTAGGTCTTCAGGACTATCTTTAGTGGTTCTCCAAGTATGTTATCAAATGTCTCATTATTAATAGCATTTTCGTCCTCATCTTCAAAAAAATCATTAAAGTTGAGATCAGTATCGTCAAGTCTACAACGGTCTTCACGACCTTCCACAATGTTCATCTCTGCTACCTTTCTCAAGGCTTGATATTTTCCACTAATTTCTTGGACGAGAGACAGGTACTTGTCCAACCCCCACTACGGCCACATTTATGAAAAATATCATTTGGATTTTATGGATTTGACTTTTGACTCCATTTATTGTTAATGATCATTCCACTTTTTGTAGTTATTGAATTTCGTATTTTGTCTTAGTCCTTGATTATGGTAGCCACCTCTTCTGGAGTTACCACGGCCCCATTGCATATTTCTTCGACCTCTTTTATTATTCTGAACAGAGTTAGCATTCACTTTAGGGAGTGCTACAGATCCAGTGGGTCTAGATGTATGATTCTTCATCAGTAAGTTATTGCTCTACTCAACAACTACGAGACATGAGATTAGTTCGAGTATATTTTAAACCCATGCTCTTGATATTTCTACTGCAAGAGCATATTCGAGGCATGAAAAGTTGACAAAGTTTTCTCCAACGTATCAGCATCCTCTACCTTTTTCTTCACATAACTTTAGCTTGGAGGTAATCTTGAACATAGCATAATTGTATTCAGAGACAGTCTTGAAATCTTGAAATCTCAAGTTGAGACATTCATGGCATGCACATGAAAGTATGGCCGATTTTTTATGGTCATGGCGCTCCTTTAGAGAGTTCCATAAATCAAGAGGATTTTTCGCAATAAGGTATTCACTTTTCAAATCATTGTGTATGTGATGCCTAAGATATATAAGGGCCTTTAGCTTTGTCCAACCAGGACATGGTATTTTCAAATGCTATTGCATCACCAGAGTTCCGAGCTTGGAGGTGAAGTTCGGCGTCTTGAAACCAATGAAGATAATTCACCCCATAAAGTTCAAGTGCTTCAAATTCGAGTTTAGAGATATTTGATATTTATAAGTTGTTCGTGATAAATAAATTACAATTAGAAATATGTGATGCATAATAAAGAAAAATAATAATTCCATATTTATTGGAATATCATGTGTGCAATTAGGACTTTAAGTCCTTGATTTAATAATTAGAACTTCAAGTTCATGCTATTTATTTTTGGGAACTTCAGATCAACACATAAAATAATTGAACGTCGGGTCAATTTTATTAAGTGTAAGGTCTTTAAATTCTCTACTTTATTGTGTCAAGACTTCAGATTTGATTAGAGTTTTAAAAAAAAAATTTGGAACTTCAGGTCCAAATTATAAATAACAATTTAAGTTCCAAATTTAAAGGTAATAGAAAATTTCAGGTCCCAATTACTCGGAACTTCAAGTCCCAAAATTTAAATCAAAACTTCAGGCTTGATTAAAGAAAATTTTATTGGAACTTCAAGTCAAAAGTGTAAATAATTTTAAGGGTACTTTTAGTTTACCTTGACCCATTATAGAAATAATCAAAACTTCAAGTTTGATTTTACAGCGCATTTTATTATCATGTCCAAAAAATTAAACATCAATTGCAAACTTCAGGGCGAAAAAATTTAAATAGGAATTGGGAACTTCAGGCCACTAACTTTAAATTCTATATATATATATATATATATGGGCAAGGATCAAGTGAGGTCCCAGTTTGAGGACCCTGAATGAGGACTATTATTTTAAAATAGTAAAAAAATTATTTTTGCACTGATTTTTTTTTTATGATTTTTAAACATTTCAATAGGACCATAAGAAAATAATCAGTTCAAAATGAATTTTTTTGCTATTTTAAAAAAATCGGTCAAACTTTGTAAATTTTTAAGTTGTTAAAAACTGACAAAGTTTGATTGATTTTTTTAAAATAGTTAACAAAATTATTTTGAGCTGGTTTTTTTTTATATGGCCCTACTGAAATGTTTAAAAACTATATAAAAAAAATTAGCTCAAAAATATTTTTTTTACTATTTTATCAAAATTGGTCCGCGCCAGCGGTATGCAAATAGAGGTCCTCATGAGATCCGCTCTCATATATATATATATATATATATATATATATATACCAAACGGTACATACCAACAGTGCATACCGCTAGCAAAAACCCATTTCAATAAACCCACATAAAAAATCAACTCAAAATAACGTTTTTTGCTATTTTAAAAAAATCGGTCAAACCATTATAGCTTTTTAAGAGCTTTTAACGCTGCGAAAGTTTGACCAATTTTTTTAAAATAGCAAAAAACATTATTTTGAGTTTTTTTTATATGGCCCTATTGAAATATTTAAACATCATATAAAAAAATTCAACAAAAAAATATCATTGGTATGTACTGTTTGGTATGTACAGAAAATGCTTACTATATATATATATATAATCAGGCTTTTTGATATATTTTTTAAAAAATTGTAGAGATACAAATCTAACAATTGTATTAAAAAAACTCGTGATGTTATTTAAATTTGTGATAAGCAATAATTTAAAGTGAATGGTTATGTAAAATAAATATTTGATCACGTTAGTTTAATGGGAAAAAAATAGTATTGAAAATGGATTTTGTAATGGTTCTGGAAATTCTTTTCAAAATATATGACTTTCATATTAAATAAAATATATAAAATTCTAATATTATGTTCTAAAAAGTGATAAGAATATGGATTTTTATTTTATTTGTATTTGAAGTATAATCCAAATTCTGAGTTCACATAACTAACATATGATAAGGACTATATCTAATTGGGATACAGAGATAAATATTGTACAGATCGTAGATCTTGAATATTGTACATGTTTTTATGCCTCGTTCAGTAGTTGAAAGATTGACTCTTTAATCAATAAAAGAATAAATGAATTGACTACTTATGAATGCAAGCAGTATCTATGAATCTATGGCAAGAAGTTATCACTACAACTCATAGGAGCTATCATAAGCATGGAAGGAAAAGTAGTCCAAACCTCAATCAGCGCTCGAAAAAGAATTGACATTTGGAATAGAACAAGATTTAAACATCCGATGGCCTACGATGGCTGGACACAATTGAGTATAGTGCTGATAACGTGTTAAATAAACAGGGCACGAGAAGAATTTTAAAGAGAGAAAGAATTCTCATTCATTGATATGTTAAAAATAAGAGGTCGTCACTTATTTATAGTATAAATTAGGAAAGTCTTAATATAAGAGTGAATATTCATTAAAATAGGTATATACAAATAGTAAAGTCTTAATAAGAGTGAATATTCATTAAAATAAGATAAATATAAATATTTATAACAAGATCGTATATTTAATCACCCACCCTAAAATAATACAAAATTAAAATAATTTTAGGTAAAGAACTCAAACAACATCGAGACTACACCATGGATTCTAAAAAGAGTGATGTTACACTTCCCGATTCCTCCTTCCCCAATTCATACTGAATGCAAAAGCTCTCATTTTATTTTTATTTTTTTAATTAAAATTTTTTTTTGTTATATAAAAATTTGGATTTTTTATATAAAATGTAAGGACATAATTCTATAAATGTCCGGGGTAGAATCAAGGAATTTTCTGTTTTCTCCTACATCACAGTTCATATGTCTGATACCGCTACATTCGGCACGTCAACACGATCATCCTCGATGGCCTGTATTCGAATTTCATGCAACCACTTTCTTCACGTGCATCATGCTACATGCAACATGCTGCTCAGCTCATTCCCACTACTCCACTACGCCTTATCAGTAAAATGTTTTATTGGCACTTTAAATATTTGCATAAATATTTGGGAATTGTTTTTTAAAATTATTTTTGAATTTTGGATTAATTTTTTATCAAAAACAGAATTTTTCTAAGTGTAGAAGCGAATGGCCTCGATCGACGAGATCGCTCGAGCGACTTTGCAAGTCGTTCGCGCGAGATAAACATGTCGCGCGATATCGTTCGAACGACTTCTATCCTTCGTTTGAGCGACATGCTATCTCGTTCGAACAAGCCACAGCCTTGATTTTTGTATAGATATCTGATCTCCTTCTACACATTTTTCAAGTCTTTCTGCAATCACGAAATTCTGCGAAAATATCCCAGAATAAGACTTCACATTTTAAGGTTTTCTAAACCTTTTTTATTCACAAAACCATTCCCATATATGTGTGTGAATCTTTAAACCTTCAAGAAGATCGTTTACTCATCTGGAGTACTTTGTGAGGAAGTCGTTCTCTTCGTCACTGCTTCCCTACTGGAAAGGGATTGTTCTAGTCGCCGACAATAGAACCGACACCCGAGGGTATTTCTGTGTCACTTGTATTTTCATTGTAATCCATTGTAAGCCGTTCTCTTACAAAAATTATTGTGAAAATAAAAGTTTTTGCCCCGTTGGGAATTTTTCCTCTTATATGTGTTCTTGCATGTTTCATCATCGTATTTAATAACATATAGATGCATGTTTAGGACTTAAGTGGTAAAAACTGTGTTTAATTAAATACCTTCCTATTTGAACGCAAGCACACTCTCCTAACAAATTGGTATCAGAGCCAGTTACACAATTTTACCGTGTAATTTTCAGCAAAATTTTTCTAAGATATCAATTTTCTGAAAATTTGATTTTTGAAAACGAGTGTCTTCATTATGGAGAAGTTATATAATAAAATGCCAGTTTTTTACTGGACAAACTATGCATATTGGAAAGCCCGCATGAGGTCTGCTTTAAAATCCATTGATGAACGTTTCTGGATTTTGGTTGAAGAGGGTGGACTCCTCCCTCCGTCACCGTTGATAATGTGATCAATTTAAAACCTGTCACTTCTTGGATGGAAGACAAATTTAAATGATCATCATTCAATTCTAAGGGTCTAAGTGCTATTTCTGGGTTTGTCACACCTAATGAGTTCAAACGCATAATGATGTGTACCACGTCAAAAGAGGCATGGGATGTTTTACAACTCACCCACGAAGGAACTAATGCTGTGAAAGAGTCTAAATTGCAAAATTTGACAACTAAATTTGAAACCATCACCATGCATGAAACTGAATGTTTTGATGATTTTTATGCTAGACTTTCTGACATTGTTAATACTAGCTTTAATCTTAGTGAACATATTCCTAATGCTAGAGTTGTCAAAAAGATTCTTCATTTTTTGCCTAAGCGTTTTATCCCCAAAGTCACTGTGATAAATTCTATGGGTACTTTAAATACGCTAAAATTGGAAGAACTTGTAGGAGATTTTCAAACATATGAAATTGGTATGTTCCCTAAAACTGCTAAGTCTAAAGATAAGGGAATTGCACTTAATGTCCAAGAGAGAAAGAATGAGGGGTCGACTAGAAAGAGGGTAGAGTCATCTAGAAAGAGAGAGACTGACACGTCAGATTCTTATTGTGATTTTGACTTAGATGATTTGGATCTTTTCGCAAAAAAAATCAATAGGATTCTCAAATTTAAGAAAATGGTAATTTTAAGGATAAAAAGAAATTTGAGAAAAATAAGATTGAAAAGAAAAATGAAAAAGTTTTTAAAGATCCTCCTAAGAAAGAAAGTGAGAGATTCTTTGAGTGCGACGGTAGGGGTCATAGAGACTTTGAGTGTGACACACGTCTGAACAGAGAGAAAAGGAAAGATGTTCTTAACGCTACCCTTAGCGACGACGGTGAGGTCGAGTCGGTGGATTCTGGAGTCGAGTCACCGCATGAATGTAACTTCACCGCATTCATGGCTAGTCATGTGAGCATTTCTAGTTCTCCTCACAACGATGAGGATGATCCTTCACAGGGACACCTCGACAGTGAGAGCGATGTGAGTGAAGGGGAGGATGACACAAGTGAGAGCGAGAGTGATATTCAACGTGCCTACGCTGAGTTATATTCTGCGTCATTTAAAACTAAAAAGCGTAACAAAGCGTTAGTCCTTAAGATCACCGGCTTAGAGGAAGAATTAAGAAAAACGAGAGAGAGAGAGTCCTCCACCTGCACCGCCCTAAGAGAGAGAGAATTTTCCTGTGTTGAGAAAGAAAGTTTGTTTAGAGAGAGAGAGAGAGAGAGAGAGAGAGAGAGAGAGAGAGAGCACTTTTGAGAAAGAGAGAGGGGACTTGACTAAACAAGTGGCTAGTCTTACGAGTCAGCTCCATTCCTCCGTGGAGGCTCAAAAGAAACTTGAAGCCCTTGTTGCCCAGCTGACTCATAATCTTGAGAAATCACGAGAAGTCAAGGTACAAATCGAGGACAGATCTGGGAAAATGGGAAAGATGCTCCTCGGCCCCGCTTTAGGTTTTGGTGATCGGCAGGGAATTGGTTATGATGGTGCATCCACGTCCCAAATTGCACCTGGACCAGTCCCTGAGTTACTACGACTCCTTATGGCCATCGTCAAAAACCTTAAAGGAGAGTTTGACCAAGAAAAGCAAACCAAGGTCTGCCTTTGACTGTGTTCTTTTGTACTTCTTGCAAAAGAAAAGGCCACCTCAGGGAGTTTTGCTATAGTATGGGTCGGGCATGACGTACTACTGGTCCACATCAGCGTACTGATGATTTTACTATTCTGAGAGAGCGAGTTGAGTTTTTAGCTGCCACGTCTTAGAGTTTGATGGAGGAATTCCGATGGATGTCTTTGTCATCAGGGAATGCTTCTCACATTCCAGCTAAAACTAACAACAACAAAGGCAAACAAAAGGTCACCACTTCTTGGGTACCTAAGAAAGATAAAAAGGCCTTCATTGTTCATGTCACTATCAAGGCACATAATACCTCACAGTGGTATTTTGACAGTGGATGCTCCAGACATATGACAGGTAATGCCTTATTTTTTACATCTCTTGAGGATTATCAGGATCGCAGAGTGACCTTTGGAGATGGGAGCAAGTCTAGCATTGTAGGATGAGGTACTGTAGTGTTACCAGGATTTCCTAAGCTAGAGAATGTGTTATACGTCAAAGGTTTAAAAGTAAACCTTCTCAGCATTAGCCAGCTGTGCGACACTGACTTTGCAGTAAAGTTTGACCGGGACGCATGTAATGTTTATAATCAATCCAATAAACTCTTAATGCAAGGGGTGAGGACCGAGGATAATTATTATGGGACTGTGCCTACTTCCTCACTTGTCTGTAACAGCGCCACGATCACTCCTATGGATCTGTGGCACCAACGTCTAGGTCACGTAAATATTAGAGATCTCACTCGCTTAGCTAAAAAGGACCTAGTACGTTGCTTACCATCTTTTGGAAGGCCAACTTCGACGGTTTGTGGACCCTGTCAGTTGGGGAAACAAATTCGTAGTCCCCATAGGAAGTTGCATTCCATTACCACCTCTCGTGTTCTTGAGCTTATACACATGGATCTTATGGGTCCCACTAGTATTGAGAGTCTGGGTGGTAAGAGGTATATCCTCGTGATGGTGGATGATTTCTCCAGGTACTCCATTGTAGGTTTTCTGAGAGAGAAATCCGATGCTGTAGAGTTTTTAACGACCAAGTGCCGTATCCTGCAAAATCAACACGGAGTCACTATTAACAGGATACTTAGTGACAACGGCCCTGAATTTAAGGAAGCAAAAGTAGATTTGTATTGTGATAGTCTTGGGATCAAACATGAGTTTTCTGCTGTGAAGACTCCTCATCAAAATGGGATTTTTGAGAGAAAGAATAAAACGATTCAAGAAATGGCTAGATTTATGCTTCTAGGTTGTAATGTTTCTAGGAGATTTTGGGCAGAGGCAGTGTCTACTGCATGCCACACGGTGAATAGGGTTTACTTGCGTCCACGCACACTTAAAACCCCTTATGAATTGTGGATAGGCAAGAAACCCAACCTGGCATATTTTCGTGTTTTTGGGAGTAAATGCTACATCCTACGGGATAGAGAGAAATTAGGAAAGTTTGACTCTCGGAGCGATGAGGAAATATTGCTGGGATATTCATCGAATATCAGAGTGTACCGGGTTTTTAACCTGAAGAGCTCTAAGGTTATGGAATCAATAAACGTCACCGTGCAAGATGATGAACCTTCGACGGTTATTGATCCTAACCTTCAGTGTGAGGATGAGGACTCGTCTGACCGTGATCCACTAGTCCCCCACCCACACTCTGTGGTCCCCACTCCTGTGTTAGGGGACACACCCGCTTGGGTTCGCAAGAGTCATGATCCTTCTGTCATTGTTGGCGATCCCACTCTAGGGGTCAAGACTCGTGCTCAGTTAGAGAACATTGTTAGCCATATTTTCTACACGTCCAAAGTCGAGCCCAAGAACCATAAAGAAGAACTCAAGGATGAACACTGGATATCTGCTATGCAGGATGAGTTGCTTCAGTTTAAAAAGAATAATGTCTGGGAACTTGTTCCCCAACCTAGTGAGACTAATGTGATTGGCACTCGGTGGATTTTTAAGAATAAAATGGATGAAAATGGTACCATAATCCGAAACAAGGCTAGGTTGGTCGCTCAAGGCTATACACAGATAGAAGATGCAGACTTTTGGGAGACATTTGCTCCTGTTGCGAGGCTTGAGTCCGTCCGTCTTCTGCTCGCCATCGCATGTTATCTGCGATTCAAGGTGTATCAGATGGATGTCAAGAGTGCCTTTTTGAATGGCATTCTACAGGAGGAGGTTTATGTGGAACAACCAAAAGGGTTTGAAGACCCTCAGCACCCTGAGCACGTCTACAATCTGAGAAAAACCTTGTATGGTTTAAAGCAAGCACCTCGTGCTCGGTACGAGAGGCTTACTTCCTATCTCTTAGTCGGTGGCTTCAAGAGAGGGGTAGTTGATATGATGTTGTTCGTTAGGAGAGATGACAGTGCAATTTTTGCTGCCCAGGTCTATGTGGATGACATAGTCTTTGGATCCATGTGCTCTCAACATGCTCATCACTTTAAAGAGGAGATGAAAAGTGAGTTTGAGATGAGCATGGTTGGTGAGCTTACTTTCTTCCTTGGTCTCCAGGTTCGTCAGCTAGAGTATGGGATGTTCATCTCCCACTCCAAGTATGCTAGAGACCTAGTGAAGAAATTTGGTTTAGACTCCGCTAAGCATGTACGTACACCTATGAGTACCACTACCAAGCTTAGTAAGGACACTTTAGGCAAGGACGTAGAGCAAACCTTATGTCGGAGTATGATAGGTAGTCTTCTCTACTTGACTGCCATTCGTCCCGACATAGCCTTTAGTGTTGGAGTCTGTGCGCGATATCAAGCGTCCCCGAAAGAGTCACATTTACTTGCTCTAAAATGTATTATTAAATACGTGAGTGGGA
Source organism: Sambucus nigra (assembly GCA_949130495.1). Lineage (NCBI taxonomy): Eukaryota > Viridiplantae > Streptophyta > Magnoliopsida > Dipsacales > Adoxaceae > Sambucus > Sambucus nigra. The sequence goes on from OX422218.1 coordinate 461,576,391, forward strand.
CTCTCTCATACGGTATTTGGTATTCCTTTGATACTGATGATCGTTTGTCCGCCTATTCATATACCGATTGGGCCGGGGATGTAGATGGTTGTAGGAGAACTTCTGGTGGGTGTTTCTATTTTGGTTCTGCTCTAGTCTCCTGGCTTAGCAAGAAGAAAAATTCCATCTCTTTGTCCACTACGAAGGCTTAGTATATAGCCGTCGGGAGTTGTTGCACGCAACTCTTGTGGATGAAGCAAATGCTGGAGGATTATGGGATTTCACAGGACACCATGACCATTTCCTGTGATAACACGAGCGCGATACACATATCCCGCAATCCAGTCCAGCATTCGCGCACAAAGCACATCAGGATACGTGAGATCTTTATACGACAGTTAGTTGAGGAGAAAGTCGTATCCCTGAGTTTTGTTCCCACCGACCGTGAGTTAGCCGATATTTTCACGAAACCTTTAGATGCCCTTAGATTTGAGAGTCTTAGGAAGTCTTTGGGGATTTGCACAGTTGACTGAGGGGTTGGTCTATGTCTAGAATAGGATGATTTTTCATGTTCATATCTTATGCTTCCTATTGCTAGTCTGTCTTTATATGTAACATTGTTTTGTTGTACAGTTATTTATATATTCTTTTGAAAAATCCAAAAAAAAAATTTGTTTTTGTATATAATTTTTCAGAAAATCCCAAAAATATTTTTGTATTTTTTATATACACCTTTTATGGATGAACATTTAAGATAGCCAAGTCACAATTTCATTCCATTTATCCATATGACTGTTTGATAGAGATTTGAGATGCTACATCATTCCATCCATGTGCTTTACATTGATTGGAGTCTTTGAGATGTGATTAGTGATATCTTTCTACATGTTTGACTCCTATCTCCTTTATTGCACACATGCACGGCTTTATTTGATTATTGCACTTGTCGATCACATGTTGGCTTGAGTGTTTCCATCTCAATTCTATTTATACAACTAACAATATGCGATAAAACTTGACAAGATTGGATTGCATGTAAAAACCATTTTTTTGTGAGACTGAGTGTTTATTTAAGAACGGGGAGGGGCTGCGAAAGGTATTTATCATGTCTTTGCGCAAAAGCAACCGTTCAAAAGGACCTAAAAAATGGAGGAATCTTATTATCCGGGATCCAAAGAGGTTAAAAGAGCCCAAAAAAATTTAAAGGCAATAAAAAGTAATTCATGCCAAATATGGCCCACTTAGGTTTCACCATCAACTCTCCAAAGTTTGAGAATTTAGAAAAGCCTCTATTCAAAATAAAAATCTTAGGGAGTTTGTTTGGAGAATATAAACGTGTTTGCACTTCCTTGAAAGTCCTGAAAAAGCATGAAATAGTTTTGGACATTATTGGTGTGGAAATCACTTTGAGTTTTGATTTGTTGATTTGATTGAGTCAATGTCTCATATTTCCATCTTTTTACACCAAAGGAAGACTTTGAGTTCATTCGTTAGGAGTATCCGATATTCATCGTGCACATATGTCATGTTTGTATCATTGATTTTCCTATCGAATCTGTTCACACCCCTTCATTTCGCTATCATTGACTTGGTTGTGTTTGTGATCTTTCATGGTGTAATTCTTTGTTGTATATTATTTGTAAAATATTTTTGAAAAATATAAAAATAGAAGTTTATTCCCGTGTGTCATTCTCCATGTGCATTCATTTCTGCTTCTCATATTTGTCTATTTGGGGACATCATAAAAAGGGGGAGAAGAATTATGGGGGGGAATTATGTTTTGGTATTTTGGTTGATTTATGAATGATTTGCTTAAGCTTAATTGATCATCAATTTTTGCATATCATTATATTTCAAACTTTTACTTGTCACGGGTATTTGCTTTATCTCATGTGTGTAGGTACATCATTGTTCATTTTTTGGATTGCACACCCTGATGAGAAAAGCTTTGAAAGTTTCTGAAGAGCTGAAGATTTGAGAGACATGTCATTTAGTATTCTCAGTTTGAGGGTTTAATGGGGATATTATCTTATATGTCATTTGATTGCATAATTCGGATTTTTTATGTATGTATCGGCATAAACATAGGTGGAAATTTGTAAGGATATAATTCTATAAATGTCCGGGGTAAAATCTAGGAATTTTCTGTTTTCTCCTAGATCACAGTTCATATGTCTGATACCGCTACATTCGGCACGTCAACACGATCATCCTCGATGGCCTATATCTGAATTTCATGCAACCACTTTCTTCACGTGCATCATGCTACATGCAACGTGCTGCTCAGCTCATTCCCACTACTCCACTACGCCTTATCAGTAAAATGTTTTATTGGAACTTTAAATATTTGCATAAATATTTGGGAATTGTTTTTGAAAATTATTTATGAATTCTGGATTAATTTTTTATCAAAAGAAGAATTTTTCTAAGTGTAGAAGCAAATGGCCTCGATCGACGAGATCGCTCAAGCGACTTTGCAAGTCATTCGCACGAGATAGACATGTCGCGCGATATCGTTCGAACGACTTATGTCCTTCGTTCGAGCGACATGCTATCTCGTTCGAACGATCCACTGCGTCAATTTTTGTATAAATATCTGATCTCCTTCTATACGTTTTTCAAGTCTTTCTGCAATCACGAAATTCTGCGAAAACATCCTAGAATAAGACTTCACCTTTTAAGATTTTCTAGACCTTTTTTATTCACAAAACCATTCCCATATATGTGTGTGAATCTTTAAACCTTCAAGAAGATCGTTTACTCATCTGGAGTACTTTGTGAGGAAGCCGTTCTCTTCGTCACTGCTTCCCTACTAGAAAGGGATTGTTCCAGCCGCCGACAACAGAACCGACACCCTAGGGTATTTCTGTGTCACTTGTATTTTCATTGTAATCCGTTGTAAGCCATTCTCTTACAAAAATTATTGTGAAAACAAAAGGTTTTTCCCCGTTGGGGATTTTTCCTCATATATGTGTTCTTGCATGTTTCATCATTGTATTTAATCACATATAGATGCATGTTTAGGAATTAAGTGGTGAAAACTGTGTTTAATTAAATAACTTCCTATTTGAACGCAAGCGCACTCTCTTCTCATAAAAACAGTGTTTTATATTAAAAAAATGAACACGAACATGACTAAATTAAAACAACTCGAATCCGACCCAATTAAATGCGATAATTTTACGAAAACATTATTTTAATATAAAAACTATTTTTTTTAAAACTGTTTTAAAAAATAAAAATTAGTTTAATATAAATAAAAAGAAATCTTTTTTTACATCTTTAAATGGTTTTAAGAAATAGAAAATTGTTCTAAATGTTGTAAAATTAAGTTAAAAATTAAGGGATGTCGTTGGCTCGGACCTATAAAAATAAGAGAATATTGGGTAATGGGTGTTTGAGGGACTAAATGAGTTAAAAAATTACGTTTAAAAATAAGGGTACCGCTGGCGCGGACCTATAAAACTAAGAGAATATTGGGTAAATAAGTGTTTGAGGGAATAAATGAGTTAAAAATAATTATTTTTTTATAATTGTTTTTAACCCTTTCACGTGAGAAACCAATGAAAAAAAAGGGGGGTTCTTTTTTTTTGATAAATTCAGTTTTAGTAAAAAAAAAATAACATACTAATTTGATGTCTTAGATTTGCGATTGATTAGTGTCGCTGGCGCGGACCCACATTTAATAACTGATTTTGGTCCGGAAATGTAGGTTCGCGCGGGCAGCACTAATCAATCGTGAATCTAAAACATTAAAATTAAAACAAATATTTTTTTAAAAATAAAAAAACTATGTTTACTATTAAAAAGTCCCTCGTGACAAAAAAAAAAACTATGTTCTAAAAAGTCACTCACCGCATAAAAACATTCAAAGTGTGCCGTTGGCGCGAAAACTTTAAAAATAATAGAATATTGATTAAATTAGTGTTTAAGTACTTTTTGGAACAAAATAAAAACATTCAAAGTGTGCTACTGGCGCAAACCTTTAAAAATAAGAAAATATTGGTTAAATTAGTGTTTGGGGAACAAAATAAAAATACTCAAAGTGTGCCGCTGGTGCGACCCTTTAAAAATAAGAGAATATTGGTTAAATTAGTGTTTGAAGACTTTTTGAAATAAAATTAAAATGATAGAAATAAAATTAAAATTAACATAATCTAAAAATTAAAGGAATATCTTTTAGTTTTAGTTTAAAATAAATTATAACTTAACTCTAAAGATATAATGTATTATTTTTTAAAAATAAATCATGGTCAAGATTATTTTGACTTCTAATGAAATCAAGGGTTGAGATTTGTGATTCCTCTAAAAAAACCTCCACTGCAAACTATTAAAATTAGGACAAGAAGAAGACAGAGAAGAAACACTACAATAAAGCGGAAAATGTACTTTACAAAAAAGAAAGAGAGAAAGAACAATAAGTTGGAGAGTAAGGATTTGTAACTCCCAATTTACTTATGAACCTATGGAAGATATCCCCGCCAAGGGCTTTGGCGAAGAAAACTGCCAGTTGCTGTGGGGTATTAATGTATCTATGTTAATTAAGCATCCATTTGCTTTGTTAAAGGATTTCATAGGGTTCGAAGGGAAAAAAATATCATTCCCCTTATCAGATCAAATGAACCAAGTTTTTTATTAAATTGGTTTTCCAACCATTTGAAAAAACAATTGAAGAAGAATACAAAATTCATACTTGAATTGCGTAAGATGAATCAAAACATGAGTAAAATCATCAATGGAGCTAAGAAAAAAATGTGCCCCGCCGTTAGAAGCTATATGGTAACCATCCTAAATGTCACAATGAAATATGGAAAGGTTCAGTGATTCTATTTTTACTTATGCAAAAAGGACTATTTATATGTTTAGCTCGGTAACAAACATCATATGAAAATGGAAAGGAAAAATTGCAGGCTTGGTATAGAAAACTTATTCATTAAATCAACTGAAGGATGCCCGATGTGCATATGCCAAGAATTCGCATGACTAGTATGATGGGTCAGCATGGCTCTGGTAATGGTTTAATTGCTCGACATAGGGTACGCATTTCACTCGTCCCAACCATCTTCATTGAGGTAAAGTCCTGAAACACCCAAAGGTTGGGGAAAAAATAAAAGCACACTTCAAACTTTGCTAACGCTAGGAATAGGAGTCATCAAAAGGATTTGGCTATAAATGTGATGATAGGAGTCGTATGTCCCATAAGTAAATTATAGACACGCTCAATTTCATGCATCTCTAGGAGATCTCACATAAACACTTTCATATGGCTCTAAAAGTGTAAGTGTGAATTAATATATAGTTTTCCAATTCATCCCAATATGATCAGAGATTATTATAATTAAAGACAAAGATGTGTGTTCTTGATCAAAACTGGTGATTTCTCATTTGCGGTTAGTTTGGTATTGTCAATAACGAGACCAAAACAGGTAAAAAGCAATATATTCTATTTTAAGAAAAAAAATGTTGTTACTGTGTAAATCCTCATGTATCTTTGGTAAAGTAATTACAAACAAAATTTTCATAAATCCAATAAAATGTCTAAAGAGCCGAGGAGGGGGTTCTCATGGGTGACTTGAAGCACAAAGCAACCAAGTAATTTAGCACCTAAACATTTGTTGGAATGACGACGAAAATAATCAATGCACATTGCAATGAAAAACAGAATAACACTGACCATGATAATATTGGGAATAAGCCATAGGAACCGTGTTTTGGTTATGGCTGAGGAGGGAGGTGAGGACGGTGATGCCTTGATGGGTCGGTAGGGTGTGGTTGTACCTTGACATGGAGCTCCGATGAAGATCCCGTTGGAATATTACTCCGAGAGTCCCAGCCATCACGACCAATTCTGATCACATTTATGTGTCATGCATGGTGGAATTCAGATATCTATATTAGGATCAAAGCGTTTGTTGGAGGAAAAAGATAGAGAAAGGGGGGGTAAGGAGAGAAGGGACTAAAATTTGGTCGTCTTTTCAGATCCAACGGATCAATTATTGCATAGTACAAATCATAAATTGGCAATACAAGAGAAAACTAACAATGATGTGACAACATTACCGTAATTGATTTATTTGAACTTTCCAAACAAGATCACATACCCGGAACAATTTTTGAAGCACTTGGATATGAAATGAAAAATAAATGATATTCTACTTGTACATCATGAAATGAGTCCCCTTCAAGAATTAATTGCAAAGAAATTTCAACAACCTCCTTGTATTTCTCTTCATATTTCCCACGTATCAAAAAAATATTCTTCATATTTCTGACCAAGTAACTCAGTCTGAAATAGAATGGTAAAAATTAAATCTAATGGCGCGTGCGTGTGCGTGTGTGGGAGAAAGGGATAAAAAAACCAGATGAATAATGATATACACAACTTCGATTTTTTAAATTTCACATACTCCAATGTTACATGAACTCAAAAATAAATAAAATTTATGATATATACAACTCCGATTCATCCTAATGATGGTGTTTTAATTTGGAAATTTAAAATCACAAGTAAATAAAAAAAAAGGCAGAACATAAAAAACTCCTTACTACCATATTAAATTCAGACCAACTTGTTGCTTCCATAAAATATATGTGTATGGTAAGTCTCATCAAAATTTTCTTCTCAACTACTCAACACAAATAAAGTAGAAGAAACAAATAGACATCAAAAGAAGATGAATTATTCTAGTTTTAGTATGGCATTAAATTTTTATCAACCTACGAATTTAAATAGTGCAAATAAACTATTTTTTGTGATAAGAAAAATTTTAATAGAATAATAAATAAGTTAATGTATGATTTCAATTTCAAAAATAAAAAAGGAAATTAAAAGAAGAAAATGCACACAATTGACCATGAACATAAGTAGATTGCATAAAAACAATTCATCCCCAAAAGTCAACAGAACCACATCTCCTTCTGGAACCCCTGTCCACGCACCACACACCACCACACACCACAATATCTATGGCTCATATTAATGGTTAAAAAGATAAACTATAACAACATAACCAAAACCATATATTGTAAAAATCATTAAAAAAAACAGGAATACATGATCGAACGAAATTATATCTTACAAATAAATAATATATTTATTTAGCAACATGGATGTTAGCTGTAATATGGAAGAAAGGTGTTCAACACAACAATTACAAAACAAAACAAACGTAATAGCTTGAAAGTTGAAATTTTGGAATGTAGGTTCAGAAATGCGTTAATAGGTCCATAATCAGTATAAATAATTAATTTGTGAATTAAATTTTAATGAAAAACTCAATATCGTAAATGTCCAAAACATGAGTGAATCAATTTCCGTATGTATTGTGCATACGCAGTCATCAACTTTAATATTTCTTCAATCCCTACGTCAAATATGAAACTTAAAACGGATGGTAGTATATTAAAAAAATCAAAGTGAGACTTAACCAAAAATCTGCCCACTGTAATCCCAGTCGAAATATATAATTTCAACTGAGGAGCACAAAACCAAAACCATATTATTGGTTCAATTTACCTAAAAGTAAGAAAAGCAAGAAAAAGAAACAGAGAGGGGATGATTTACCATATTACCTATGTTGTTGCATTAATAAATTAAATGCAGAAATTAAGGAACGAAATTATCCGATTAGGAGCTGATAAACCGAGGCCAAGAAATATAAGAAATTCGGAACTGGACAGTCTAGAAATATGGCTGAGTCGCGGACAATGTCTCTCTCTTTAAGGTGTTTCACGGCGCTGCCCAAAGTGTACTAGAAGTCTTAATTTTGCCTCGTCACCCCATGATAAAACAGCCTCCAAGAAAATACGAATTGGTGTCACAATCCAATCTCGTTCAATCAACGCCCATTCAGTTATATATATTGCTCGAATCTGAAACTATAATTAATCTGGGGTACGATTAATCATTTATGTGACGTGATAATTATTCAATGGAAGAATAATTATTTCCGTTTCTGTGTGGAGAGAAACTTTTTTTATAGCAGGAGATTTTTTTTTGTTTTCTGAGAACTGTGTAAAAAACGGAAGTGTTAACCTCCTTTTATTGCGAAAAATTATTAACGTTAACGGGAAAAAATGTGGGTCAAGTGGAAGAGAAAATTTCAAAAAACGTTTTTGAGTTGGAGGAATTTTTCAACTGGTAATAACCACGTTTTTATTCCAGAAAAAATTACCGTTAATAATTAATTTTAAGCCCAAAAACCGTCAATTTATTTGTCTAAAAAATTAATTCTTAATGAGCCCAAGACCCGGGACCCGGACACGGACACGGGCCGTGCCGGACGGATGGCGGCGCACGCGCGTGTGTGGCTTGGCCCAATAATTCTCCCACCCATACACACAAAACATCTAATGCCCAAAGGGCTTGCCCATTAGTCTCAAATAAATTGTAAATATACCACACCAAAACCTTTCACCTAACCGATGTGGGACTCTCTTCAAGTGGGACTTAAGACTTTCAAGGCTTTGCACCTTACAGCTGTAAAGTTGTTCCAATAATCCCCCACTTGCAAAACTTGAAAATATTTTATCGAGCAATAATTCATAGAATTGTGCATAAGCAAAGGTGTCTTTCGACTTAAACATTTACATAGTAAAGATGATTCAGAATATACTAGAGTAACCATGTTTTGAACTCTATCTCTGACAATATCCCACCCACAACCCTACTTGGGTGTAATTCTAATAGCCAGCACGTTACGTCCATGTGCTTCTATCCCACTATAGTGAACGCTTTAGGAATTTTCCCAAAATATCCATAGGAAGCAGCCACACTTCCACATTCACATAGGTGAGTCTATCAAGAATACTCCTGAAGCTAATTACCCCACTCAAAATAGAGTTATAGATCTCATTAAGAGTTATAATAACTCATCCTTAACTCACTTCAGGATATCATGCTCCATAGGGATGGACTCGAAGTAATACACCGTTCTATATTAATTAATAATAGCATGAATCAACCCATATCACTTGTGACTTGTTATTACCCTTTGAACATATTTCTTGGGATCTCCAGTCTATATGTTGGGTTACCATCACAAATGACTCATTTATCCAAGGGCTTTAGTCTCATCCCTTTCGAGGTGTTCCACACCTTCTCCCTAGCTAGTCCTTTCGTCAAAGGATCAGCTAAGTTTGTTCAGACCGTATATTATCCACCCTCACAGCACTCGTAGAGATAAGTTATCTAATAGTACTATGCTTACGACGTATTTGTCGTTTCTTACCATTATAATAACGGTTCTCAACTTTTGCAATAGCCGCGGTACTTTCACAATGAATCAAAACGGCTGGTATCGGTCTTTCCCATAACGGGATATCTGACAAGAGGTTTCTTAACCAACCTGCCTCTTCATTAGCAATAGCTAGCGCTATCATCTCAGACTCCATAGTGGATTGAGCCAAAATAGTTTTTTTCTTATATTTCTAAGAAACTGCACAACCAGCGGTACTAAATATATATCCACTAGTAGCCTTAGAATCATGAGATAGGGTATTCCAATCAGCATCACTAACTCCTTCAAGGATAGCGGGATGCTTATTATAGTGTAATTCTAGTTCCATCGTCCTTTTAAGGTACCGCATGACCCTCTCAATAGCATGACAATGCTCCATACTAGGTCCACTGGTAAATCTACATATTACTCCCACAACATAAGCTATGTCAGGTCTAGTGCAATCTGTAGCATAACGTAAGCTACCAATAATGCTTGCATAAGCATTTTGGTTTACACTGTTGCCAGTGTTCTTAAATAACTTTACACTAGGAGGATCAAATGGAGTACTAGCAGGTTTACAATAAAAGTAATTGTATTTCTTTAGAACTTTCTCAATGTAATGAGATTGATCCAAAGAAAGTTCCTTTTCTGACCTAGTAATATTAATTCCTAATATTACACTAGATTCACCCAAATTCTTCATATCAAAATTGGAACACGATAATGATTTAACATTTTCTACGGCATGAATATTAGAACCAAATATAAACAAGTCATCAACATAAAGACATATGATAGTGCAAATGTTCTCTACATATTTATAATAAATGCATTTGTCACTTTCATTTATTTTAAACCCATTGGAGATGACTAGGCTTTCAAATTTATCATGCCATTGTTTAGGTGCATGTTTGAGTCTATAAAGAGATTTATCTAATTTACATACTTTATTTTCTTGATCGTGTACAATAAAACCTTCAGGTTGATCCATATAAATCTCTTCTTCTAATTCTCTATTTAAAAATGCAGTTTTAACATCCATTTGGTGTACCAATAAATCATTTAAGGCAGCTATAGCAAACATTACACGTATAGACGTTATTCTAGTCACGGGTGAAAATGTATCAAAAAAGTCTACATTCTCTCTTTGTCTAAAACCTTTAGCAACAAGACGTGCCTTATATTTTTCAACAGTGCCATCAAGTTTTAATTTCTTTTTAAGAATCCATTTACACCCAATTGTTTTACACCCAGGAGGAAAGTCCACTAAATGCCAAGTTTTTTTTGTTTCCAAAGAATCCATTTCATCATTAATAGACTCTTGCCATAAATCGGCATCTAAAGAAGATAAAGCTTCTTAAATAGTGCTAGGATCCTCCTCTAAAGTGTATGCATAAAAGTCAGGACCAAAATCTTTTTCTACACGAGCCCTTTTACTTTTTCAAATTTTTAAAATGTATTCATTATTTTTTTTATTTAAAGAAATATTAGTGGATGACTCGCCCTCACTATTTCTCAATTTAAAAGGAAATTTATCTTCATAAAAATCGGTGTCATTTGATTCAATAATTACTTGATTTTTCAAGTCATAAAATCGATATGTTTTTCAATTAATAGCATAGCCTATAAAAACGCACTCATATGCTCTACTTGCCAATTTAGACCTTTTAGGGTCGGAAATACGTGCATAGGCTAAGCACCCCCATGTTCTAAAGTATGACACATCGGCTTAAGATTTTTCCAAATTTCATAAGGAGATATTTTCATTTTAGTCTTTGGAATTCTATTAAGTACGTGACACACAGTCAAACTAATTTCACCCCACCAATGTGAGGCACCCCTGAATTTAATAAAATAGCAACAACTAATTCAGTTAATGTCCTATTTTTTCTTTCGGCTTTACCATTCATTTCGGGCGAATAAGGGGCAGTTTTTTCTTGAATAATGTCGTGGGTTTTATAAAATTCAATAAAAGGTCCATAATCATATTTGATGCCTCTATCACTACGTAACCTTTTAATTTTTTGATTAAATTGATTTTCATTTTTATTTAGGAAAATTTTAAACATGTCAAACGCTTCACTTTTATTTTTCATTAAATACACAAATGAATAATCAGAACAAACATTAATAAAAGTTATAAAATAACGTTTCTCATTTCTAGTTGTGACACCATCCAATTCACAAATATCCGAATGAATTAAATCAAATGGTTCAGATTCTCTAAAAATAGATTTATGTGGTGTCTTAGTGATTTTTGCTTGACTACACCATTCACATTTTTTAAAATCATTTAATGATAATTCTGGAATTAATCCTAAAGCGCTCATATTTTTAACAAGTCGTTTATTAACATGACAAAGCCTAGCATGCCAAATATTAAATGAACAAGCAATATAAGCAGAAGGAGAAATTTTATTCATTGCATTAATATTCAACTTAAACATCCCATAAGTGGCATAACCTTTGCCTACAAAAATTACATTTTTGGTCAAAGTAAATAAATCAGCACCAATAGTTTGAGTAAAGCCAGCTTTGTTGAGAAGATAACCCGAAACCAATTTTTTCCTTATCTCAGGAGTGTGAAGAACATCTTTGAGGATAACAGTCTTTCCCGAAGTGAATTTTAATTCCACATTTCCAGTACCAGCAACCTCAGTGGAGTGAGAATCACCCAACAACACCTTCTTATCTGCAATCTCAAAATAAGTCTTAAATAAAGTATGGTCATAACAGATATGGCGGGCCAGTATCCAATCACCACCCTTCGGCACCGCTAACCATGTTGATTTCTAAAATCATAGCACATAGGTCCTCTTCGATCAAATTTGCTTATGCTTGTGGCATATTGTGACATTTGCGAGCCATGTGGACAGGCTTTCCACACTTGAAACGGAGAAACTATCCTGAGTTGCTAGACTGTCCATTTCCAGGGTTCTTATTCTTATTCTGAGTCTGAGTCTGATTTTTAAAATTCTGGTTGTGGCTCTTTTTCTGATTTTTCATATTTTTTCCATTTGCCTTTAAAACAACTGGAGTGTGGTTCTTTTTCTGATTTTTGTTGTTAGACACAACAAGAATTTCATCTTTATAGTCCTATTTTTCGGATTCCTCCTCAATTCTTAATTTAGTAATGAGTGGCTCTAGTGAAAATTCTTTAGACTTATACCTAAAAATATTTCTAAAATCTTTAAACAGTGGAGGCAATTTATCAATAATTACAGCCACCTAAAATTGATCATCTATATCCATGCCCTCAAAAATAATTTCATGGGCAATCATTTGTAAATCATGGATTTGAGCAACAACAGATTTATCATCCGTCATTTGAAATTTCAAAAAATGACTGACGGCATATTTTTTAGCACCTGCCTCCTCCATGTCATATTTTTTAAACAGTGCATCCCAAACATCTTTTGTAGTTTTATAATTGGCATAATAGTCATATAGTTCGTCACTTAAAGCATTCAAAATATAGTTCTTGCATAGAAAATCATTTTCCTCCCAAGTTCTAATTGTTTTGCTTTCCTCAACAGTAGGTGGATTATTTACTACGGGTTTGTCAAATTGAACACACAATGCGACTTTTTCGTGGTTAAATAAAATAATAATTTTTTGCTCCAATGTTTAAAATGGGTGCCTTCATATTTGAAAGGCTTGTTAAGGTTGGTAGAGTTAATTTCGTCCATAGAAGAATAGGAATCACCTTAAAATTGTTGTTGCGGTAATAAATTAATTGCAAAAATTAAGGAACGAAATTACCCAATTAGGAGTTGATAAACCGAGGGCAAGAAATATAAGAAATCCTGAACTGGACAGTCTAGAAATATGGCTGATTCGCGAACAATGTTTCTCTCTTTAATGTGCATCACGGCTCTGCTCAAAGTGTGTTGACAGTCTTAATTTTACCTCGTCACCCCCAGGATAAAACAGCCTCCAAGAAAATACGAATTGGTAGCACAATGCAATCTCGTTCAATCAACACACATTCAGTTATATATATTGATCGAATCAGAAACTATAATAAATCTGGGGTGCGATTAATCATTTATGTGACGTGATAATTATTCAATGGAAGAATGATTATTTTTGTTTCTGTGTGGAGAGAAATGTTTTTGATAGCATGAGTTTTTTTTTTTCTGAGAACTGTGTAAAAAACGGAGGTGTTAACCTCCTTTTATTGCAAAAAATTATTAACGTTAATGGGAAAAAATGTGGGTCAAGTGGAAGAGAAAATTTCGGAAAACGTTTTTGAGTTGGAGGAATTTTTCAACTGGTAATAACCACGTTTTTATTCTAGAAAAAATTACCGTTAATAATTAATTTAAAGCCCAAAAAAACGTCAATTTATTTGTCCAAAAAATTAATTCTTAATGAGCCCAAGACCCGGGACCCGGACACGGACACAGGCCGGGCCGAACGGATGGCGGCGCACGCGCGTGTGTGGCTTGGCCCAATAAGTCTTCCACACATACACACAAAACATCTAATGCCTAAAGGGCTTGCCCAATAGTCCCAAATAAATTGTAAATATACCACACCAAAACCTTTCACCTAACCGAGGTGGGACTCTCTTCAAGTGGGACTTAAGCCTTTCAAGGCTTTGCACCTTACAGCTGTAAAGTTGTTCTAATAACCTAAAAACATTAGAGGTATATAGATGTCATGAATACTACATTATCTCTTTCTTATACCTTTGTAAAAAAACAAAGTCATGCCCTCAAACACAAATCAAACACCGAACATCAATCGCAATACGAATAAACCACCATGGAATAATAAAGAAAATGAAACAAACACCAAAATCGATATTGAATCGATTTCGTGAAATTAATTTTACAACCATCCTTAATTGCCACTATTAGGGATCATTCTCAACGGCGAATAGCTAGCAACCCAAAGTCAGCAATGAAATTTTAAAAAAATAAAATAACAAAAGGATACCTGTAAGGAATATGGCGGTTCATTTTGCGCTTTAGTCGAAACCCTTTTGAACGGTGACGGGGGAAGAATTGATGTAGTGCAAACTTTGCTAATAGTTGATATTTGTTAAAAAAAAAGTTTAGCATACCACAAAACATTATTTTGACAGTGCCAAAAATCGAATCGAGAATCAAACTTAATTTATCCCCAAGACTGTTTCAATGGCAGTCTTATACCACGGAGCCAAAAAACTTGATTAATTTGTTAATGTTATAGAGCGCCAATTTTGTTTATACTTTTTAGGGACAATGTTAAACTTTTTAGGTGCGGGGAATAATAAAGCCACAAATACACAACGATTGTGATCACTTACGAATTTTGTTAAATCATTGTTAAATTTACAAGTGTTATAAAACACTTACAAGTTAAATATTATTTTAGTTGTAAAATAACCATTGTGGTTAGTGTATGAATTTCTTATTGACATGACAAAAATTTCAGAGGTATCGTATGACTTTAGGTTAATTTGAAGTGATAGAGATGATCACTCTATATGATAAAAGGGGTTTTGACTAGAGATGAAGTCATCCTTAATAGATAATACTCTAAGAGACGTATTATAAGGCTTGTGTGAGTGCAGCTCGGTATTGCGTCTACGTACCCAAAAGGTTTTTGGATCAAAGTCAACGTAGTTCCAACTAACGGAGAATATTTATGGGTGGAGGCAATGGGATATCGGGTATATAATATACATCATTATGGTATTTATGAGACTATTATTTATATAGAATTTCCATTATAAGTTGAACTTCTTATTCTTATGTTAAAAATACATAATCAAAGATGGGTGTTGGGTAAAAACCAGACTTTAAAATATAAACAATGTAAAGTGTATACCCGACCCCTTAATGAGAGTCAGGTTAAGAGATTTAGAAAAATAAGTGCAGTTCTATATCATAGTTTGTATTTATAATATTTACCTGAAATTTCTGTAGTTTCTTTACCCTTATAGTGTAGGATATTTTTTTCCCAATGGAGTGTCCCCTATGAGGTGGCACCGTTTAGTCGAGTAGAGCTTCATTTTGAAGAGTCGACTTTTACGGAGTGCGGGCAAAAGCTGACTCTATATTTTGGAGGAAGCAACTTTTTAAAAAGTCGAGGCTTCGCTCTGGATTTATGATAAAACTCGAGATTCAAAGATGCTCGATTTGAAGAAAGAGAGAAAATAGAATCTATGTTGGGCTTTGGGGCGATTTTTTAAGTTAATGGTGACCTCATTTTATAGTTGATGGCGAAAGCCCATCAACCACACGAGTACTATGGATGGATTGGGGCAGGACACGGGTAGGAATGGGGCCTTCTGCGAGGGATAACTGTCCAGGTTGATTAACCATACCGTAAATGGGTTGGTTCTGTAAACGTTGCCAATTTTATAAAATTGAAGTTATAAGGTTATATGTACTTAGGTTATTTCGTAGAATACACACACACACACTGCACTATTAAAAATTTGTCAAGTGGAGAAATATTCTAATTTTAATTTCCTTTGCAAATTTAAAGGTTAGCAAGGACAATTAACACTTAAAGTGATGGGATTGATAACTTGATTAAGAGATATAAATTTAGCCAATTTTATCATTTTTATCCTACGCATACATCTATGTGATTTAATAAAGTAAAGTGCGAAAATCACAACCACAACATGCCAATGTACAAAGAAAACCCAGCTGGGAAAAACCTCGGACGGTTGGGCCTGGACAAATCTACTACAAATAGGTTTTACAAAATACTCAAAAGACTTACAGACTTTGACTCAATCAATACACGCTGATGTCGTCCTCTACCTCAAAATTTATAGTACGCGAAGTTCCAACGCGTTGCTCGACACTACTCGTGCCGCGGTATCCACCGAAGCCCAAACTACCGTCTCTAATAAGCTTGAATGCAGAAATCCACCGCAAGTGTGCTTGTTGAATTTCAGGTTGATAGCATGGGGTTTTTGTTCAAAAGTTAAATTATGTTGGAGAAAGATTTTTCATCAAAAGGAAGATATGATATTTTTGCTCTCAAGAATGTATGAAAAACTTCTTAGTTAAAAACTGATTTTCGTCCATATTATCAAAGCACGAAAAGTAGTGGACCTTGGCAGTTATATAAAATAACGGAAGGAAAACAGTTAAAAATTTTCAAAATGACAGATCTCGTTTGAACGACCTTTCATTCGAACGAGTTATCTAACGATAGTCCAGTATAAAATTTAGATAAGTCGTTAGAAATCTCGTTCGAACGAGTTCGTTCGAACGACATTTCTAATGAACTTCTAACGAGATACCAGAGCAGGCTGGGCAAGTCGTTAGATCCAGGTCGTTCGAACGACCTGGAAAAACTTAGAACGAGTTTTCCTTTTTCTCAAAAAAAGTTTAAAAATAATTTCAAAAATGGTCTTTATGAAAATTATTTTTTAATGAAAGTTACTCCAACACATAAAAATGATTTTGGTCATATATGAGACCCCCAATTTTAAATATTTACCAAAAATATAATTTCCTTAAAGTGAGGAATAAAGATGGCTCAACACACAACACCAATTATAAATTTAAATTTCTTTCAAATTAAATTAAACGAAACACTAAGTGAAACTTAATTAAACATTAAATACAATATTCACTTAAACTTGTTAATGCAACCCAAGTCCTATAAATTTTCCTAACATGATAATTTATCCATTTTAGTAAATTAGGCCAAACCAAAATTTTATCCCATAAAATTAATGACTTGAATTAAATTAATTTTTGCCCAAACATATTTAGCACCAAATTGAATAAACCAATTTTATCTTTTCACCTAAGCATGAATATAATGAGTTATAGCAAAAGATAAAATAAGTAAACAACCACTACGCCGCGATGTATGAGGAAAAAACCCACAATGGGAAAAAAAAACTCGGACGGCCCTAGCCTTAAGTCCACTAAGTATGGTAATTTTACAAGTGCAAGACAAATGACTTACTCAACTCGACTCGACTCCTTTCAAGCCCCTGATGCGTCTTCTTGTACCAACCTCCGCTTAGTTGACAATCTCGGACTCCACCGGAACCTTGGAATTCACCAATGAGGCTTTTGGAACAACTGTCAACCCGCACCAGAAGCCTTTCTCCGAGTGGGAACGTCGCAGTAACAAACCAGTCTTCTTCTTTGAGGGATTTAGAAGCAAACCCAAACAACTCTTCAATTAGGTAGAGTAGAAATCGGTGCCAAATACTCCAAGCAAGATATATATACGATAGCTTGGAACACACAAACTATGGGTGTAAACAAGAGTGTTTTTGAATAATGTTCTTGAAAATGTAAACACTCAAAACTTGAACTTTTGAACTTAAAATTTTTCTACCAAAGATGTTCTCACAAAAAGGTGTTTAGAAAATGCCAAAAGTTATTTTCAAACTTGGTTCCCGCACCTATAACTTCTGTCAAAAGTTAGTGGGTAAAGGTAAGTAGAAACATGGGAAAACTGCTTAAAACTGCCAGAAAAATTTCCCACCTGAAATCTCGTTCGAACGATACTTCTAACGAAGTTTCAGAGGTAGTTCGTTGGAAAACCTCATTCGAACGATATTCTCGTTCGAACAACAATATCGAACGACTTTCCAGAATGTTCAAAAATTCAATTTTAACCCAGAAACTTTATTTTAAAGTTTTAAAGAAACTTTCTGAAAATAAACAATAGTTTAAACAAAACATACACCCAATTAAAATTGTTCCAAGATCATATATAAATATGTAGTGCATTCATACCTTAGGAGTAAACGAAACAAATGTTGTTGACGTAGAAACGAGGCATAATAAACTCGGCATTTAATGAAACTTTAATCTTGGCTGCTACGTCTTCAACTAACACGTCAAAGGCTTGAACGAATAAACTTGAAATCTATCCTATAACTCAAATATTTTTTGTATGGAATTGATCCAACACTACATTAAGACTCAATCATAGACTTGTGTCCTTACAAATCTCCCCCTTTGGCTATTCCGGGACAAAAACCAATAAAAATCCTAAAGGGCCGTCAAGCTCTACTAAACTTAAAACAAATCCCACCCAAAATAAAAAATACATAGCTTGACTCAAAAACCCAAGGATCAATATCTTTGCCGATGAATAAAGTTTCCATATTTAGAAGAATTCCTTCACACTTAAGCAAACTATCAAACGCATAGGGAATATCAAGAATATTACATGCAATTAAGATAAATACTCCCCTTTTTTGCCTGATAGTGACATACTTAGAAAGACGTCTCCCCCTAAGATAAATCTCCCAAACAAACTAAGATACGATTACAATAGGATTAGATACCATTTCTCCCCTATGATTCTCCCCCTTTTTTGTCAGGAATAGATAAAGGTGATAGAATTAATAAAACAAAAGTATATGCAAAGCATATAACATGAAAGCATATAGGCAACAAAAGCACAACTAATCCATACAAAGAATAAAGGATACCAACTAAGATGAAAGAAAATGATACCAATATGATACATAAGTATTAAGCATGTGATACCAACAAAGAATGCAACAAGATAGATACCAATTATGAAGTAGAAGTATAGAACGACTAGAAAGCAAGGCAAAGACAAATAAAATACCTCGTATATGAGTACATAATAAATATCATTAACGCGCACGTGCGTATACTAGGTATAAACACCACACATGACACAAAATAAAATAAGCTTTTCACACTCGTATGGCAAAAATGTATCATATGGAAACGGAAGTGTTGGGGTGTGAACTAGTAACAATTAAATTTATACCCAACCACTTAAAACATGTTCACGGAGTTCTCAATTGATTGAAAACTTCATCACATTTGAATATAACCTCATGTGACAATATAAATTGAACTCAATGAACAAACATACACAATACATACAAGCCTAGAATTTTGGTGATTCTACAAACCAATAGAGTCATGACATTGAAAGTACAACTAGGATAAACGGACATTGTGCAAACCGTTGATATACCATCCAAACTCCATCAATTTAAGCATATAGAGGTTAATCTTTTGAATGAATATATCAACTACACAAAATAAGCCTTGGAAAATATTTTCTTTTTATGCTATTATTCTTTTAGGCCTTTGGACAACGTATTTCTTTTAGGTCCAAACAAACGGAGGCTTACTCGCAAAGGATGATTTTCCTTTAGGAGTCCTTCCCCGTGCACATTTGTATATATATTTTTATATCTCACACAAATCTCACGTGCAACGGATTTTAACATGCACTAGTCCTCCTAGGTCACATAATATGTAGATGACTAGATTGGTAGGAGAACACCTCACAAAGCTAAAATATAACATGTGAAGTTAAAATTTCAAATGAGTTCGTGCATGTGTGAAAAGAGGCATACAAAAATAGAATCCATTATATCAACACAAAATCCAACTACTCCATGGAAGCATGGTAAAGAACATTTCAAGGATTGACAATCTTAATCAAAAGTTCTAGCTACATGGAAGCGAAAAAGAAGGGATTCAAACACAAGTATATGCCACATAAAGTGTGTTAAACTAAAATACACATAAAAAAATATGTTTGAGTTTTTGACAATATTTTAACCAAAAATAAAAAATATTTACTCAAAAGACACACAAAAATCATTAGAATTTTTCATTAAGCCTAAATTATAAAGAATGAAACATAAATGATAAACAAAATTCTTTTTTTTTATTTTCATTTAATGCAAACTAAAATGAAAGAAGTATAATACAAAAGATATACAAGTCGTGATTTCTAGCATGATATATGAAATAAAGCAATGACTAAAAAATGACTAAACATGCATATAACTAGCAAGGATTTATGATATTGAGCACACAAAGATAAAGTATGCACATAACTAACACATTCAACCTTTAAATTTAGCAAGGGAGATTTCATGTGAAAGCAAATGAGAATCAACAAATCTAATATCTAGCGCGTCTAAGAATGTATAGATGTATATTTAAAATGATTGGGATTGGGAACTAATGAAATGCTAGACATAGACTTCCTAGGACTTCTTTTAAGATCAAAACAAAATGACCTAAGGTGACCTTTCCTACCACAATGCAAGCATGTGTAAACACGAGGAATGTTACCTAAGGCGTGACCTTTTCTAAAGTCTTTGGATAAAGTTGACCCTCTAAAACAAACAATGGTCTTAGCTTTAGCAACGGAAATATTTGAACAAGATGAGCTAGAAACATTACAACTACTACTCGAGTCTTGTAAATCATTTTTTATTTTTAAAATTTTGGGCTCAAATAATAAATTAGACTCCTCAATTTTACGGGACTCCTTCTTTAAATTTTTTATAACTCCTGGAAGGTTATCACGCTCCCCCTCAATGTGAGCAAACTTGTCCCTAAGAGTCTTTTCTCGACTATCATTCTCTTTCTTAGACATATTGAAAATATTATAATTGTAATTTATATCCATGAGCTTTTCACGAAAAATATCTTTTTAAGATAGTGAGGTTTGCAAAAGTTCAATTCTAGATTTAAAACATAAATTTTCATTTTCAAGAAACTTAATTCTTTTTGCAAATCTCACATTTAATTCTCTTAAATTTTCATTACACTTATTAAGCCCATAAAATTCCTCTCGAATAGCAAAAACTTCATTATCATTAGAAATGAACAAATTATCATTGAGACGTCCCATCGAGAGATACAAAACAAAATTCAGAGTGGGTAAAAAAATGAACCACCTAAAAATACAAGGAGCAAAAAAATTATAAAAGCCGAAAAATGGATCTTTGACGCCATAAATTAGCGCTCCGGCTCTGATACCAATTTGAGACCCCCAATTTTAAATATTTACCAAAAATATAATTTCCTTAAAGTGCGGAATAAAGATGGCTCAACACACAACACCAATTACAAATTTTAATTTCTTTCAAATTAAAATTAAACGAAACATAAAGTGATACTTAATTAAACATTAAATACAATATTCACTTAAACATGTTAAAGCAACCCAAGTCCTAGAAATTTGCCTAACACAATAATTAATCCATCTTAGTAAATTAGGCCAAACCAAAATTTTATCCCATAAAATTAATGACTTGAATTAAATTAATTTTTACCCAAACATATTTAGCACCAAATTGAATAAATCAATTTTATCTTTTCACCTAAGAATGCATATAATGAGATGTAGAAAATTATAAATTAAGTAAACAACCACTACGCCGCGATGTACGAGGAAAAAACCCACAACGGGAAAAAAAACTCGGACGACCCTAGCCTTAAGTCCACTAAGTATTGTAAGTTTACAAGTTCAAGACAAATGACTTACTCAACTCGACTCGACTTCCTTCAAGCCAATGATGTGTCTTCTTGTACCAACATCCGTTTAGTTGACAATCCCGGACTCCAACAGAACATTGGAATCCACCAATGAGGCCTTTGGAACAATCCTCAACCCGCACCCGAAGCCTTTCTCTGAGTGGGAACGCCGCAGCAACAAACCAGTCTTCTTCTTTGAGGGATTTAGAAGAAAACCCAAACAAATATTCAATTAGGTAGAGTAGAAATCGGTGCCAAATACTCCAAGCAAGATATATATAAATATGATATCTTGGAACACACAAACTATGGGTGTAAACAAGAGTGTTTTTAAATAATGTTCTTGAAAATGCAAACACTCAAAACTTGAACTTTTGAACTTAAAATTTTTCTCTCAAAGATGTTCTCACAAAAAAGTGTTTAGAAAATGCCAAAAGTTATTTTTCAAACTTGGTTCCCGAACTTATAACTTCTGTCAAAAGTTAGTGGGTAAAGGTAAGTGGAAACATGGGAAAAACTGCCAGAAAAATTTCCCACCTGAAATGTCGTTCGAACGAAATTTTCGTTCAAACGAAGTCTCATTCGAACGATACTTCTAACAAAGTTCCAGAGTTAGGTCATTGACAAACCTCGTTCGAACTATATTCTCGTTCGAACGAAAAACTCGTTCGAACAACAATATCGAACAACTTTCCAGAATGTTCAAAAATTCAATTTTAGCCCAGAAACTTTATTTTGAAGTTATAAAGAAACTTTCTGAAAATAAACAACAGTTTAAATAAAAAATACACCCAATTAAAATTGTTCCAAGTTCCTATATAAATATGTAGTGCATTCATACCTTAGGAGTAAACGGAACAAATTTTGTTGACGTAGAAACGAGGCACAATAAACTCGACATTTGATGAAGCTTTAATCTTGGCCGCTACGTGTTTAACTAACACGTCATAGGCTTGAATGGATAAACTTGAACTCTATCCTATGACTCAAATGTTTTTGTCCGGAATTGAGCCAACACTACATTAAGACTCAATCGGAGACTTGTGTCCTTACAATATACCTTTTTAGGAGAATGGAATTGAAATGCATATTGATGACGCGTGAACTTTGGATGCCCGATTTTCTATGGTTGTATGTAGCGTGATTAAAAATGATCCAACGGAATGTAGCCAATACTACAAATGACTCAATTGGAAATTTGTCCTTACAAATCTCCCCCTTTGGCTATTCCGGAATAAAACGAAATTTAAAAAATAAATAAACAAAAAGAATGAATTTGCTAAGCCAACCGTCAAGCCGATTCTAAAGCCCGTCCCAAAAACCCAAATAAAAAGACAGACTAAATAACTCGACTGACGGTGTGCTACAAAAAAGTAGGCGATTTATCCTACACACATGAAATAACAAATTCATAAAACACATGGGAAAATATAGAATATAAATCAAGTGTTAACTAAACAAGAGAATATAAAGCAAGGTAACTATCATGAGTGTAAGGAAATTATTTTATAAGTCCGTTATGAACTTAGTATGTCGTATTCCGCTACACCGTCGAAGAGCATTCAAGAACATTCAAGCATCAAAGACGGATCTGAATATCAAGTTCTTCAACATTCAAGACTCCGCGAGGTTAATTTTGGTAAGGTTGAGTTTTAATTCCTTACCATTCAAGTACACTGATTCATCCTGATATTATTTTTCATACTGCTGGTTGTAATTCCCCATATTTTCGAAGATTTAAATAATTATGTGATTTATTATTATTGTGGGATTAATTAAATTAAAATATGAGAATTACTTATTAATCCGGATTAAATTTGAATATTTACTAGTGTGGTGAGAAGTTAGTAATTATTAATATTACTGTGAGAATAAGTAATATGGAATGACGATTTTATATAACTTGTCGTGAGAAAGAAATACGACAGTTTGGTCTATTAAATCGGGGACGCGCGTGTGAGTTGTGTCAGGACTAATTAAGTGGAATAAAAAGGTAAATTATTTTTAAGTAACTCGTATGATCATTTAGAGTGCGCCGTTGAGTCCGGAGGGGTCGATATAGTCAAAAAACTCTTCCCGAATATTTTATTTGGACTCCGGGATATTTTTAGGCCAAGCCGACACCCGGTAGGGGTAGTTTTGTAATTTGGATTTTTGGAAGTATTAAATGGACAAAAATTGGAGAAATAATATATCAACTAATTGGGGACAATTAGGGCTAGGTGATACCAAAATCAAGATAAAGGTCCACAGTGGGTGAGGGAGAGCAAATTCCAAAGGAGGAGAAGTTATGTTCACCACCTTACACAACCACCACCACCATCGTGTAGATCGGAACGCGAGGAACGCATCCATAACAACAACACCAAGGTATCAGACCTTCGAAATCGAGGCAAGTGTTTATTTCTTGCTGTCTTTAGTGATAATTATGTTCATGTTAGTCTAGGTTAATAAACCTTTGTTAAGAAAGTTAATTTGGGTGAAAATGTGAGAACCATATCATAAACTAGGGTTGATTTGATAAGAATTTGAATACCATATGTAGTTAGGATGACGCCTACGAAATTAGAGTGATTTCTATGAATCAATCTGGGATTAATTTAGAAGTTATGCATATTAATTTAAGAACTAGGGTTCTTGACAATAAAATTGGGGATTTCGAATTTTATGGATGATTGGTGACGATTTAATGATGTTAGATTATGGGAAATCTTATATACATGTTAGAATAATATTTGGTATTGATTATTGGAGGTTTGGTCTTAATCTTTAGAGGTTTTAGGGTTGAAAAATGGTGAAAAACGAGGTTGTTTAAGGTTGAAGACGAAACAACCCAGGTCACGAGATGTCACTCGAAATCGTTCGACCGAGATTGGTTGTCGCGCCAAGTCATTCGAACGACACGTGGAAATCGTTCGAGTGAGATCCATTCTGGTTCGAGCGAAATATCTAATTTTTAGAGAATTTCCTATTTTTCCCCTATTTGTGTAAATAGTCAATTTGAGTGAGAAAAATTAGTGTTCGATGAACCCAAAATAGTGCAGAATTATTGGGAGTTGTTTAGGTGTAATGATTCAAATATTTGGAACAGTGAATTTACCTTGAAGATTGCGAGAGAGAGATAATCGTAACTGTAATTGCGTCGAGAGTATAAAGTGATAAATACTTATGATATTAGTTCTAACGATGTGGAACTTATAAGAATAAAAATTAGTGGTTACTTTTGGGACTTCTTATGATTATGTATTAAGGATTTTCGGGTGACATATTATCCTTATATATATTACGAGAGAGGGAATATCGTGATTTAAAAATACGTTGATAGTATTTAGTGATGGTAATACTACGTATGGAATATGACATTTGGTTGTGTGTATACCATTTGATTTGATGGGTTGTGTGTACACCTATATTTGATAATATGTGTCTGACATACCTAGCTGCTTGCTATCGCGGGGGGTTGTGTAGAAACAGTCTTATCCTGAGTGACCTTCGGGGGGATATTTGACTTGTATCTCAGAACATAGGACTGTGAAGACTTATTTGTGAGTTGATAAGTCGCTGACTATGGGAGCGTAGGTATGTGCGTGACCCATAGGTATGTGAACTATGTTCGTCGCCAATACGTGTGATTTGTTTATATGCTTCGTGGGAGAATTCTGAACTGATAGTCCTTGTTTGAGTACGAGATGTACCGGGACATGATACCAGAGTATGCAATGCACTATAGGTATATCCTTCGGGTGTTGTGTTAGTATATATATAATAGTGGTGGATATTTATATATACTTGTGTTATACTTACAGTGTGATATTTGTAGGCCATTAAGATTGGGTTAATACATATATAATAGTGAGAGATATATACATATGCTTTTGGTACACCTAAAATGAGATAATATCAGATTATTAAGATAGTGAAATCTTCAGTAACTTAAATAGTAAATACTTGACTTTAGTGTGATAACACTTATTTAAAATGATAAATGTCGAGATTAAATACGGGATACTACTACGAGGGGTAACTAGTAGGATAAGACTTTTCCTAGTTAAGAGTATGTCAAGTGACTAGGTTGAATTAGATGTACGTTAGGCGTGCACACTAGTCGAGAGGTGAGAAACTCATGTGAGAGTTCGAACTAACATGCATATGATACCTGCTTTAATGCAGTTTTAAATACTTGCTAATAAATATTTTAAAAACATCGGGCTCTGACCCGTGTCTTGCATTTCTTCTCTCTTTTTCTATATATATATATATGTATTAGTACAGGTGCCCAGCCACAGGGACACCGTATCTAGATACTTGGATGGTTTGCCGAGCTGCAGCTATTGTGGAAGTTGCAGGTCATTGAGATTAGACGTTTCTCTCAGTTCATTTAATTCCTAGTTCAGATATCTCAGTTCGGGCATGTGTCGCCCATTCTCATTACCGGAGTTGTACTCAGTTTCCTTTGTAGTTCTTTTTAGTTGGATTGAGTATTTATTATGGTTTGGTTTGTGACTTTGAACTGGAGGTTTTTATCCAGTATTAATTATTCAATAATTGATTCAGTCAGCATTAAATTCTTGTGTATGGTTTATAATTACATGTTCAGAAATTTATTAAATTAATTGGTTTCAAGTTTAATTAGATAATGTTTTGACACTAGCTTATTTAAATGTTAGGTAATTAATTGGATTTAAGTTTTCGACAGTGATGCTAAGAATGAACCAATCGAACATTATGTTATAAATTTTATAAAGGACTGATCACCCGATATTTAATTGGGCGGGGTGTCACAGGTGGTATCAGAGCATGAGGTTATAGTGTCCTTTAGGATCTGTATGGCTTATTACATTTTAGCTTAGCATTATTTGATGTAGATCCTTATTATAGGATTGTTGTATTCCACTGCGTATGCGACTCACGCTCTCCTGCGATTTAGTCTAGTGAATCCAATTCACATGCGAGAGTGATTGGACTTTGTACTCCGAACAATATGGGACGACCAGCGAAGGCCATTAGCGAGATTGCAAGAGGAGGAAAATAATTGAAAGTTGTGAAGCATTTGGGGAACGGTGATCACGGTAGAATTCACCAACACTAATATCTAAGTGTGGTGGGACAATAGAGGGGGCTAATCCTAAGGCAATAATGTAAAGTAGAGTGGAGTGACACTCAGAATTTTAAATTTTAAATTTTTTTCTAGCTCAGAGAAATGGCAAAGAGTAAGAATAGTCAATCACATCGAGATATTGGGTGAAGGTTGACCGTTTAATCTTCCACCAGTTGGTCGGGAAGGGACCGACTTAAAAGGATGAGTTAACTTGGTAAGAGAACTTCATAACCGAAGTAGGAGTCACGGAAGATAAAAAGGGTCCGTAAGTTGAAATGGACTCATGGGTGGAATACCCTAGCGCGAATGGGAGGTGAGACTAAGGTGACTACTGTCAATGTCGTCAAAGTATATGTTTATTAGAATATGTCAATGCCCCAGAAGAAAGGGAGCCGGTAGAGTTGTGATACCTAGCCAAAGGGCAAGGTTGAATTAAATAGTGTTAGTAGAATATCACCAGAACGTATATCTAGTGGGGGAAGCCTATTTAAATGTTATGATTAAATATTAACGAAATGGTGATGGATTCAGTCAAGTCCCGCGGGTCGACCATGTGTTCCATATGCCCTGTAGAGCGCAAGGAACAACGAAAATAACAACTGGGAGTTAAGACTGCCAGGTCCAAGAGAAGGACATCCCAACAATGCCAGGAGGAACAGTGAAAGGTAAATTACCCTGTATGTAGAGATAAGGGTTACTAGTATTGAACGTGATCACTTAAGAGGTGAAATTGATAGTATCGGGAATAATAAATCGTGCCTGTAAGGCATTCCAATTGGAAAAGTAAAATATCCAGTGTAAGAGTCAGGAAAGAGAATTGGACCCAGGAAATAATAACCCAAGAGTATTAGGTCTAGACAGGACCAGCGTAGTCCTCAATAACTGTAGCATACCGTATTTCGGATTCGAGGGGGCCTAGGAAATCAAGGGAAGGCCAGTAAGGCTATATTTGAGGTCTAGAGATATGGGGCCAATGTATCGATGTCGGTCGGGTGAGCCACAAAATAGAATAAATTACCCACTAAAAAGGAAGGGAAAAATCTAATGAATGTAATCCGAAAGGTATAAAGATTATCAATAATTATGGGTCGCAAACGTGCGTACAGGGACCCTACGATCAGGATAGACTCATGGAGCTTTTTCTCATCCTTGTGAATAAATTATGAGTTCAAGTGACGTGGGAAAGTCACAACATATGTGAATAGTTAACACTAAGAATTTGAGTGTGCATTAGGTTTAGTGGGTACGCTGGCGACAGCAGCCTTATTATGTAAATGACTATGTAGCGAGATTTCCGTGCCACCTGCGGGGAGGAGCAAGTGTGGACACTAAGAGAAATTTATATATGGTATTATGTAACGATTAGGGATCCTTTGATCGTTATGATAGTAGAGCATATTATGATTATATTGTATGGTTACTGGTTATCGAGGGTTTGAACTGTAGTAAATTGTGTGATAAGACTATCGTACTAAAAAATTTAAATTTTAAATATATGGTTTTAGCGAGGCATCACCCGAAAGACGAATGAGCCTGCATATGTGTTGTATTGTATAGTAGACTTCAGCGAGTATGTTGTCTTACTATGTTGAACCCGGTGAGAAGGGATGTTCTAATGATGTGATTCAGGGTATATTAACTTATTATAGAGTGGAGAGATATAGCTACTTAATTATATAGTGCTAATAACTTGTGATCGGGAGAGCGCCGCATTGTATGCCATCTTTAGTGATGTGAAATTAGACAAGTAGACTTTTATGTTCGTAGATGGGAATTCAGGGATATATGTTATGGAGTAAGAACTTAACAGATCTCGATGACCATCAGTGTTAGGTAGTAGTGTATCGGGGGTTTCCTTGTTTGGATTTCTCTTTGCGAGACATCCCACGCGTGAAACTTAGCCAATGTTGTAAGTTAGGAGAAGTTTGCCTTTAGTACATGGATTTAATATCATAGTAATTGCAATATTCGTAGTTATAGCTGTGAATTAATAGTCATACTACAAACCAAGGTCGATAGAGGCGTATAAGATTAACTTGTGATAATGTTACCAATCGTTGACACCACGAGCAGACCCGTGGGACAACCTAAGATATGATTAGGTGGAAAAGGTAGGGTGACTGATTATGACATTACCATATAGCCATGCCAAGTATGTGGGGCATAATTTTTTATTTATATAAAACGTCTAGTACGGTGGTGCTGAAATGCACAAAACATAGGGTGTATTGGCGCCCTAGATAGTTGAATTATAATATTTTCCATAATTGAAAATTGTGGCACAATGCGTATTACGAGAGGTAACTGAATGTAGAAGAGTGTGACTATAGAACTTAGTTGTTTGATGGGTTAGGGTAGTTAGGACCGTTAATTCCCAGATTTGCCACGAGGATAATATAGGAAGAATTCGATAAAGTTTAACTCGGGGAAATTAAAACTTACTTGATAGGACATGGAGAGAGCATGTTTCACGAGAATCTGAAGCTTAGAGAGAGGTGGAAGGACTTGCGACATGCAGTGATGACACTGTCGCCTGAGCCATTGATATGGATGTGGTTATAATAAAGGTAAAATGCATAATGACATAAAGTCGTAGTAGTGACGGCATAAGCAAAGCAAGACATTACTAAGCTCCAATTGGAAGTGGACCATCAGGAAATAATAGAGTTCCTTCAGCATTAGGAATTCCTTAGTAGTAATGGGAGAGTGAATCCCTGAACCATTACAGAGTTAATTGCTTTGGAATGGGATCACGACCCTATGTCGGTGAAAGTGGGTCAGGTAATTAAAGTATCTCACGTTATGCTAAGTTAGGACAAATCATAACGTGTAACAGTAAACCTCAACCATTATTCCTGGGATAGTAAGGTCATATGGGGTACAATTAGAGTTTTTGTCCGATAGAGTCAATAGAGTTATGACTCAATTATTGGGAAGAGTTTTCGGGAGGCCATGAATATCGAGATGCGAACGTATCCGGCCTAACACACTTACAAGCAAACGGGCAGACTGAGAGTTCTAGTTACACATTGAAAGGAATGTTTTGTTTCCAATTATGGGAAGGTTTAGTGTAAATCTTCCACTGGTGGAGTTAGTGTAATTCTACTCCCCTCAGCTCATTATCGATATAATTCCATTTGAGGCATTATATATCAATCCTTGCCATCCTTGTGCTTATTGGATAGAGGGGAGGATAATAATCTACTAGGTCCAGAGGAAATTTAGGGCTCGTTAACAAGGATGGTAATGATTAGGAGTTGCATTATTGCATGTTGGAATGAGGGAATTGGTACCGAGTGATGTGGGGTTTTTCCTTATTATTGTAAAGTTTGAGCCGGTAGCGTACATGCTTGGATTCCATAGTCCCTTGTGGAGGCAGTATGGCAAAAATGTGTTAACATTTATAGTGTATATTGTGTGTAAAGTATATACCATATAAGAAAGAATAAATTACTGATGAAACACAATAGTAAGACAAATTCGTATACATCTAAATAGTGATAATCTACTAGTGCGAGTAGTAGGAGGCTAGGTAGTAATTACAAAAAAAAATTAAGTGGTAAAACTTAAATGGTAAGGCTTGAAGAGTAAATTATAATATCAGTGAGGTGTTCAATATTAAGGGTATTCGATAACGTACTGCATGGGTGGTACTGCGTAGATTACATGAGATTTTAGGTTAATACCCGGAGTTGTCCTTACTAGCAATGCCTTATTATCTAAATTTCGGGATGAAATTCCGTTATTACGGGGAAGTATGTAATACCCCATATTTTCGAAGATTTAAATAATTATGTGATTTATTATTATTGTGGGATTAATTAAATTAAAATGTGAGAATTAATTATTAATCCAGATTAAATTTGAATATTTACTAGTGTGGCGAGAAGTTAGTAATTATTTATATTATTGTGAGAATGAGTAATATGGAATGACGATTTTATATAACTTGTCGTGAGAGAGAAATACGACACTTTGGTATATTAAGTCAGGGACTCGCGTGTGAGTCGTTTCAAGACTAATTTAGTGGAATAATAAGGTAAATTATTTTTAAGTAACTCGTATGATCATTTCGAGTGCGCCGTTGAGTTCAGAGGGGTCGATATAGTCAGAAAACTCTACCCGGGTATTTTATTTGGACTCGGGGATATTTTTTGGCGAAGCCGGCACCCTGTAGGGGTAGTTTTGTAATTTGGATTTTTGGAGGAATTAAATGGAAAAAAATTGGAGAAATAATATATCATTTAATTGGGGACAATTAGGGCTAGGTTACACCAAAATCAAGAGAGAGAGACACAGTGGGTGAGGGAGAGAAAATTCCAAAGGAGGAGAAGTTATGTTCACCACCTTGCACAACCACCACCACCATCGTGTAGATCGAAACGCGAGGAACGCATCCATACCAACAACACCAACGGATCAGACCTTCAAAATCAAGGCAAGTGTTTATTTCTTTCTTTCTTTAGCGATAATTATGTTCATGTTAGTCTAGGTAAATAAACCTTTGTTACGAAAGTTAATTTGGGTGAAAATTGGAGAACTATATCATAAACCAGGGCTGATTTGATAAGAATTTGAATACCATACGTAGTTAGGATGACGCCTACGAAATTAGAGTGATTTTTATGAACCAATCTGGGCTTAATTTAGAAGTTATGCATATTAATTTAAGAACTAGGGTTCTTGATAATAAAATTGGGGATTTTGAATTTTATGGATGATTGGTGAGGATTTGATGATGTTAGATTATGGGAAATATCATATACATGTTAGAATAATATTTGGTATTGATTGTTGGAGGTTTGGGCTTAATCTTTAGAGGTTTTAGGGTTGAAAAATGGTAAAAAAAATGAGGTTGTCTAAGGTTGAATACGAAACAGCCCAGGTCGCGAGATGTCGCTCGAAGTCGTTCGAGCGAGATTGGTTATCGCGCGAAGTCGTTCGAACGACATGTGAAAGTCGTTCGAGAGATATCCATTTTGGTTCGAGCGAGATTTCTAATTTTCAAAGAATTTCCTATTTTGCCCCTATTTGTGTAAACAGTCAATTTGAGTGAGAAAAATTAGTGTTCGATGAACCCAAAATTGTGCAGAATTATTGAAAGTTGTTTAGGTTTCAAATATTTGGAACGGTGAATTTTCCTTGAAGATTGCGAGAGAGAGATAATCGTAATTGTAATTGCGTCGAGAGTATTGAGTGATAAATACTTACGATATTAGTTCTAACGATGTGGAACTTATAAGAATAAAAATTAGTGGTTACTTTTGGGACTTCTTATGATTATATATTAAGGATTTTCGGGTGACATATTATCCTTATATATATTACGAGAGAGGGAATATTTTGATTTAAAAATACGTTGATAGTATTTAGTGATGATAATACTACGTATGGAATATGACATTTGGTTGTGTGTATACCGTTTGATTTTATGGGTTGTGTGTACACCTATATTTGATATTATCTGTATGACATACCTAGCTGCTTGTTATCGCGGGGGGTTGTATAGAAACAGTCTTATCCTGAGTGACCTTCGGGGGGATATTTGACTTGTATCTTAGAATATAGGACTGTGAAGACTTATTTGTGAGTTGATAAGTCGCTGACTATGGGAGCGTAGGTATGTGTGTGACCCATAGGTATGTGAACTATGTTCGCCGCAAATACGTGTGATTTGTTTATATGGTTCATGGGAGAATTCCGAACCGATAGTCCTTGTTTGAGTACGAGATGTTTCGGGACATGATAGCAGAGTATGCAATGCAGTACAGTTATATCCTTGGGGTGTTGTGTTAGTATATATATAATAGCGGTGGATATTTATATATACTTGTGTTATACTTACAATGTGATATTTGTAGGCTATTGAGATTGGGTTAATACATATATAATAGTGAGAGATATATATGTATGCTTTTGGTACACCTAAAATGAGATAATATCAGATTAATAAGATAGTGAAATCTTCAGTAACGTAAATAGTACATACTTGACTTTAGTGTGATAACTCTTATCTAAAATGATAAATGTCGAGATCAAATACGGGATACTACTATGAGGGGTAACTAATAGGATAAGCCTTTTCCTAGTTAAGAGTATGTCAGGTGACTAGGTTGGATTAGATGTACGTTAGGCATGCACACTAGTCGAGAGGTGAGTAACTCATGTGAGAGTTCGAACTAACATGCATATGATACTTTCTTTAATGTAGTTTTAAATACTTGCTAATAAATATTTTAAAAACATCGGGCTCTGACCCGTCTCTTGCATTTCTTCTCTCTTTTGCTATATATATATGTATTAGTACAGGTTCCTAGCCACAGGGACACCGGTTCTAAATACTTGGATGGTTTTCCGAGATGCAGCTATTGTGGAAGTTGCGGGTCATTGAGATTAGACGTTTCTCTCAGTTCATTCAGTTCCTAGTTCAGATATCTCAGTTCGGGTATGTGTCTCCCATTCTCATTAGTGGAGTTGTACTCAGTTTCCTTTGTAGTTCTTTTCAGTTGGATTGAGTATTTATTACGGTTTGGTTTGTGACTATGAACTGGAGGTTTTTATCCACTCTTAATTATTCAGTAATTGATTCAATCAGCATTAAATTCTTATGTATGGTTTATATTTACATGTTTAAAAATTTATTAAATCAATTGGTTTCAAGTTTAATTGGATAATGTTTTGACACTAGCTTAATTAAATGTTAGGTAATTAATTAGATTTAAGTTTTCGACAGTGATGTTAAGAATGAACCAACCAAACATTCTGTTATAAATTTTATAAAGGACTGATAACTCGTTATTTAATTGGGCTGGGTGTCACA
Source organism: Sambucus nigra (assembly GCA_949130495.1). Lineage (NCBI taxonomy): Eukaryota > Viridiplantae > Streptophyta > Magnoliopsida > Dipsacales > Adoxaceae > Sambucus > Sambucus nigra. Next base: position 461,609,763 of record OX422218.1, read on the forward strand.
CTGGTTGCTTCTGATAGTTTATATGATGTCTTTCTTGCTATATATGCTTAGTTGCTAACACTGCATTTGTTGGTTTATCCCACCTAATTTTATTCTTGATTCATTTGTGTGATTAATATTTGCTAGCATAGGATGATGCTCATATCGACATTATATGCCTATTGCTGGATGTATCATTTTGTAGTTATTTTTCTTTTTGAAAAATTTTGAAAAATGCAAAAACATTTTCTATTTTTTAAGTGTCTATTCATTTTTTTTTTGTCAAATTTGAAAATCCAAAAAGATTTTTGTATTTTGTTTGCACCATTTATGGATAAACATCTAGGATGACAGAGTCATAATTTCATTCCATTTATCCATGTGACTATTAGATAGTGTTTTCAGACAATATATCATGTCATCTCTGTGATTTATAATGTTTGGGTTCATTAAGATGTAATTAAGTGATACTTCCTACATGTTTGACTCATGATTTCCTTTATTGCACACATGCACGAATTTTTTTTATTATTGTGCTTGTCGTATCACATGTTGGTTGGGTGTTTTCATCTCAATCTTGTCCTTAAAACAACCCTAGTGCAATAATACGAGAGTAATAAAAGTAATTCATGTAAGATCCATTGCCCGTGAGGAATTAGTTTCAAATAAAAAAAAATGATGAGTGAACACGGGAAAGGGATGCGATTGAATAATAATCACGTCGTGAAATCCAGCGTTTGAGAAGAGCCCGCACAAAAAATGATGGAAATAAAAAATGAAATATGCCAAAATTTTGGGCCAATAGGTGTTCTCTAAGTTGAGAATTTAGAACCTCATTAGAAAAATAAAGCTTCATTATATATGAGGGAGTTTTGGATGGATATATCAATGGGTTTGCACGTCCTTTGAAAAGTTATCAAAACGGCACTAAATAGTTTTGGACGTTATTGGTGTGGAAATCAGTTAGACTTTGATTTGTTGATTTGATTAAGACAATGTCATCTAAATTCAACAATTTTACACCTAAGGATATTTTTTATGTTCATTCATTAGAGGTACACGTATTCATCGTGCACATATGATTGATTGAGTTTATTTACCTATCGAATATGTTCACACCCATGCATTCCATTTCCATGACTTGGTTGTTTTATTATAAATCCATGGTGTCATTTTTGTAACATTATTTTTTCTTTGAAAAAATTAAAAAATCAAAAAGAGTTTGTGGAAATCTTTTGAGTTACACATTTGCATGAATTGTTTCCTTCATGTTTGCTATGCATATTTATCGTGACACTCCATGTTTAGTTTTGTTTATTCTTTTCCTTGTTTATTTTGGACAAATAAAAAGGGGGAGAACTAATTATGATTTTATGGGGGACTTTGCATTATGGGGGAGATTTGATTATATTGATTGATTTCTTCTTATATCATTTCAAATTCGATGCGTCACGAAGGTATTTTGCTCTCATATGTGTAGGTACGAAGATTGAAGATCATTATGTTGCACACCCTGATGAGAAAAGCTTTGAGATTTGACGATTTTAAGTTGAAGATTTTTGAAGAAAATTTGAAGACTTGAAAATTTTAGTATTTTCCATTTTTGGGTTCATGGGGGATATTAGATTTGTATAGGCACTTGTATTTGATAATTCGGAGTTTTTATTTTGTAACGGAATAAACATAGGGGGAGATTTGTAAGGACATTATTTTATAAGTCCGTTATCAATTTAGTATGTCGTATACCGCTACATCGTCGAAGAGCATTCAAGAACATTCAAGCATCAAAGACGGATCCGAATATCAAGTTCTTCAACATTCAAGACTCCGCGAGGTTAATTTTGGTAAGGTTGAGTTTTAATTCCTTAGCATTTCACTTAAAGTGTTGGGATAATTTTAAAAGAGGTTTGAAAATTATTCTAAGTGTTAAGGCGTTATTTTTTCGACAAAATGAATTTTCCAAGAGTAAAAGAAGAATTTTTTAAATAAAAAAATTAAATTTATTTTTCGCGAATTTTCTGGTTCCAACGACATGAGATCTGGTTCGAACGACATCAGATCTCGTTCGAACGACATGGTATCTCGTTTGAACGACGCGCCGCCTTAATTTTTTTATATGAAGCTCATTAAACGAGGCGTCTTTCAAGAAGGAAACCTGACGATTTTCGATACCAGTAATCTGCTAACAGCAGAACACTTCGTCTTCTTCAATTTTAGGGTTTAAAACCTTATTTTTCAATTGACAAAACAATCCAATATTTTAGTGAATGGTTTTGGAACCCTAGATTCAAGTTTTTTGAAACTTTACCTTTGTGGGGAGATCTCTACAACCGGAGAGCTGTGTGATATTGTGGAGTGAGTCTCTATGAAGTTACGCTTGTGGGGATGATAACCTACACCGTGAAGAATGCGTGTCTGGACTGCGTGTCCTTGTGGTATAGCTGCGTGTGAACCACTGCTGATTTCCATCCGTTACTTTGAAGGTTTGACGAAGGCACCGTGCGTTACTCTTGTAGGCGATCAAGTTGTATGTAAGTCAATGGTCTTGTAAAATTTTCAAAGTTCTAGAAATAAAAGGTTTTGCCTTTCTGGATTTTTCCTGAATTATTTCAGAGATCGCCACTTTTACAATGAGTATGCCATATGTTAAATTTTAATTAACTCCCCCTAAATTATGAGCTCCCCCTATCAATGTTTTTCCCCCTTTTTGTCTGGAAAAGACAAAGGGATAGACATAGCCTGCATGGTTAGAGAAAAATATGCAACACAATCCAAGAGCAAAATGTGCAACAATTGAAGAAACAGGAAAGATCTCATTAACCATAAATGGACAAACCAAAAAAAATCTAAAAATGAGAAAATGAAAATAAAGATGTTCCGCTCGTCCTCACAAGTACAAATGAAATAAACTTAAATATAAATGAAATAAAGGAGCAGGGGCGTCATTTGGTGAATCATCTGGAAGGGACCCGGTACCGGATGATCCATCTCCACGGTGCATCTCCATGTGACGAATTGCCTCAAGGTGCTCAAGAAGCATAGAATCATGGAGTGGTTGAGCTTCATCCCGACGTGCTTGAGCCTCCTCGCGATAAGCCTGAGCCTCCCTTTCGTGCTGCATAGTAAGCCGGAGCTCTTGCAGAATTGACCCATCTTGACGCCTGTTCTCTTAAATTTGCTCCACATGTGAGCGCACAAACCTAAGATCCTCCAATTCAATGAGTGCGGGAGCATGAGAAGATGAGGGTCGAGGGGTAGTATGAGAGGGTACTGGTCTAGTAGGTCCAAGAGTGGAGGAAGTGGCAGATTGAGAAGATACGGATTGAGAGGGAGTGAGTTGAGGGGTATAGGGGGTAAGTGACCATGAAACCTACCAACAGAAGACATATCAATGGATTGGTAGCGGGTCACAGGGACATCGGTGGGAAGACGAGGATAATCGGTAGCAAGACAGTGGCAGGTAATGATAACGACAAAGGGGAGGGCTTGTCTAGTGGAACTGGATGGGTTGATTCTAACAGACTTAATGACTAGATAAATGAAGGCAGGTAAGTAGATCGAAGCTCGAATGGTAGTGGAAAACATGAGGTCCACGAGCATTTTAGTGATTATAGTGGAATTTTCACGTGGAATGAGACAAGCACAGACAATCCAATTTAGGACCATAAAATTCGGATGCAAATTTTTATGGAAAATTATAACAGTGTCGGGTTGGATAATCCTACACACGGTGCTCATAATCAGAGTAGGTTCAGGATGAGAATCGGGAGCCCAAGGGTAGGATCTATTATTGACACGGGGTAAAGAGATTAGACGATCTATGAAGTCAGGACTGACAATGATCTCCCGACCTCTTACTTGAGAGAAAATATGATCCTCCTGAACAAACATCCAAAAATAAAATTCCCGAATAAGGTCGAAAAAAATTATATCAGTGAGGTTGAACAAGGGTTCCCACCCTAATTCAGCTATCCAGGAGTGGACTATGGTGCCTGCTAGAGATGTGAGATGGACAAGTTTTTCTCGGACAATGGACCTAGTAGAAAATTCATGTGTATGGTATTGGGTATGACTGGTGAGAGTCCTCCAATGCAGTTTAAGATCATAGATGGACGCATTAATAGTGCTATCCTCATTGGATGAAGATGAAGAAGAGGAGGAAGAGCGTTCCTCGAGAGAGTCTCTAATGCGACGGGTGCGACTACTATGAGGGGCCATTCTAAAAGGGGTTAATCTAGGACCTACCCAAACAAAAATCCATCCAAACCGCTAAACACACCAACAAATCAATCAGCAATAAAACCCAACATCCATTAAAGATAAAATAAAAACAAATGAAAAATAATTAAGTGAAGTTCCATGAAATTATCAAAAAAATTGTATGTTAAAAAAATGATAATATTCAGGGAGTTCAGCTTAATTAGGGGAAAAACAAATTATGATATAGTATATAGCCCTAAAGTAAAAGATATATATATATATATATATAACTAAGAGAAGAGAAAGAAAAGAAATACCTAGAAGAGAGAAGAGGTAGAACTCCGAACCCAGAACCTTAGCTTGAGAAAGATGAGATGGAAGAGGGATAAGTGTTGTGGGAGGAAGAAATATGTTAAATGGAGGTGAGGAAAAAATGGAGTATAGGTTTAGTGGGGAAATAGGTTAATAGGAATATAGGGAAGAGAGTAAGTGGGGAAATGAGAGAAGAGAGATGGAGAGATTTGGGGAAATGGGGAAATCGTGGGAACGAGGAGAGAGAGAAAGGGGAAAAAATAAAGTGGCAAAATTTTGGAAAGAGAAACCGCCCAAAATAAACCCAGGTCGTTCGAATGACTTCTTTCGAAAGATATCCCAGAGAGATTTAATGAACCTCGTTAGAAGTTTGTTCGAACGACATAGTTTGTTCGAACGACAATTCGAACGATATGACAACCTAAATTTGGGAAACTTCATTCGAAAATGCATTTGAACGAGATTTTCTAATGAACTTCAATCAGGTTAAAAACATATAAAAATAAAAATAAAGAGAAAATAGCATATATGAAGGAGTTGGGAAGGCCAGAAAATTGCCAAAAAAAAGGTTTTAAGTGTCCTAGGTTGTGAAGACATATCCAAATCGTGGGAGCAGAAATGTAGGGGTGTGAACAATAAGATTGAGAGCTTTACCTAAGACAACTCACAAGTGAGGAATGCCAAACAATATATAGACGCAATATGCACTCACATCAGCCTTGTGTCAATAAAGAAATATCATAGGACACTCAAACACTAAAGAAACACGCATACAATATAGATGATTCTCTCTCCAATGTTGTCATAATTAGAAAGCAATGTATCGAATAAATGTGCATGCCCATTGATCTTCAACTTATATCTTCCATAAGAAACTTTAGATTGAGACTTTTCTTTTGAAGAATCAATTAAGCTAAACAATTTTGGCCTTCGCATTATATATCATTTTTCAATGCTTTAATTTTAGGCACTTATACTATAATGAAAATGGAGGCTATTCACGCAAAAACTTTTTGTTTTTTGCAGCCCGAGTCCATTGCTAGAGACAACAAACAACTGGAAGAATATTATAACATTTTTTGTTTAAATTCAGGCAATGGATGATCATGCAGAATTTTGATTTCTTATAAGAGCTGACTAAGATTGAAAAGACAACACCAAATCTCACCATACTAGTGCAATGTGAAAAAGATATCCGCAATATTTCGTGAAAAGTGTGTGTAAGAAGGCAAATATATGAGACAATCACAGAGATACATATCATAAAAGAGCATTATTGTGCACAAGTGAAACAAAGTTCGGCTTAACTACGCATCGAAAGCCACGTGGACATGAAATAGAATAGTGATCCGAACACATCGAACACAAAACCATATGGACAAAAAGTTGTGAAAGTTGTTCTAACCATTCCCGTTTTCCTTGAAATGAAAATAAAAATAATATTTTTTTTTTGAAATTTTGAATAAAATTTTTACAAAATCAATTTACTTCATAGGTCAAAAGATAGACAATAAACACAACCTAAACTAGATAGGCGACTTCGATCTCAATCAATGGAGCAAATCCTAATTGATTTCCTAAGGTTTTCAAACCTAAGGGCATCTAGAGGTTTGGTAAAGATATCGGCCAATTGTTGATCGGTGCCTACAAAGCTTAAGAATACGATTTTCTCTTCAACCAAGTCACGAATAAAATGTTCACGGATCCTAATATGCTTGGTTTTAGAATGTTGAACGAGATTATGAGAAATGTGAATTGCACTAGTATTGTCACAATAGATAGTCATAGTTCCTTGAGAAATACCGTAATCTTCCAATATTTGTTTCATCCAAATGAGTTGAGTGCAACAACTCCCGGTGGCTATGTATTCGGCCTCCGTCGTGGACAAAGAAATAGAATTTTATTTCTTGATCATCCATGAGACAAGTGCACTTCCAAAGTAAAAACAACCGTCAGATGTACTTTTTCATCCATCAACATCTCCTTGCCAATCCGCGTTCGAATATGCCGATAGACAATCATTTGTGTCGAACGAATACCAAATCCCAAAAGACAGGGCCCCACTAACATATTTGATAATACGTTTAATGGCAAGTAAATGAGACTCTTTTGGTGCTGTTTGATAGCGGGCACAAAATCCTACACTAACGAAAATATCTGGACGACTAGCGATTAGGTAAAGTAGACTACCTATCATACTCCTAAAGAGAGTGTGCTCTACATCCTTTCCTTCTGTGTACTTGCTAAGTTTAATAGATGAACTCATTGGAGTACGTGCATGCTTAGTGGATTCTAGTTTAAATTTCTTAACAAGGTCTTTAGCATACTTAGTTTGGGACAAAAATATCCCACTTTTGAGTTGACGAACTTAAAGACCTAGGTAGAAAGTAAGTTCACCGACCATACTCATCTCAAATTCATCTTGCATTTATTTTGAAAAAAATTGAGTATGTTTATCACACGTAGATCCAAACAGTATGTCGTCGACATACACTCATGAAACCAGAATAACTTTCTCATCAAGACGGACAAATAGTGTCATAACTACTCCCCCTCTCAAAAAGCCACGAGAAATGAGAAAAAAAGTGAGCCTTTCATACCAAGCACGAGGTTCTTATTTTAAGCCATATAGCATTTTCTTTAGAAAGAAGACATGATTAGGATGCTTTGGATCCTCAAACCCTTTTGGTTGTTCAACATAGACTTCTTCTTGAAGAATACAATTTAAAAATGCACTTTGACATCCATTTGATACAATTTAAATTTAAGGTGACATGCTATGGCTAGTAAAAAGCGAACTAGAGCAAAAGTTTCTTCAAAGTGAGCATCTTCTATTTGGGTGTATCCTTGGGCAACCAACCTAGCTTTTTTACGAACAATGACACCATTTTCATCCATTTTATTTTTAAAAATCCATTTGGTACCAATGGTGTTAGTATTAGAAGGCCTAGGGACTAATTCTCAAACATTGTTTTTTCTTAAATTGAAACAATTCTTCTTGCATGGTATTAATCCAATGTTCATCTTTTAATGCTTCTTTAAAGTTTTTAGGTTTCAATTTTAGATGTATAGCACAAATAGGTAACTTCATTTTCTAATTGAGCCCTAGTCTTGACACCTACCCTGGGATCTCCTATAATTTTTGAAGGGTCATGACTTTTACGAACCCAAGGAGAAGGATCCTTTTTCTCGATAGTGGGAACAACCAAGTCAGTGTGAGACTTAATATTTTTAACATCGAAAACAACTTCACACTCACATGACAAATCTTCCTCATTTTCAATAGAAGTGGTTGGAGCATCATCTTTTATTAGAACATTTATTGATTCCATGACTTTTGATCTACTTAAGTTGAAAACTCTAAAAGCTCTATTGTTTTGAGAATATCCTAGGAAAATAACTTCATCACTCCTTGAGTCAAATTTACCTATAAGTTCTCTATCCCTAAGGATATAACAAGGACTACCAAAAACTCTAAAATAGGCCACATTTGGTTTCTTGCCCGTCCACAATTCATATGGCATTTTGTTAGTATTATGATGCAAATAAACCCTATTTACGGTGTGACATGCGGTGTTAACCTCTTAGGCCCAAAACCTACGAGGCACATTCTTGCTAGGAGCATAGATCTTGCCATTTCTTGGATCGTTCGATTTTTTCTTTCAACTATATCGTTTTGTTATGGAGTTCGAACGACTGAGAATTCATGCTTAATCCCTATTTCATCACAAAATGCATTTACACTGAATTCCTTGAATTCGATTCCATTATCACTCATAAAGCGGTTTATGGTAACACCATGTTGATTTTTAAGAATTCTACATTTAACAGTGAGAAAATCAACAGTCTCAGATTTTTCTCTTAGAAAACCTACCATGGAGTATCTTGAGAAATCATCCACCATTACTAGAATATATATCTTTCCTCCTATGCTCTCGGTACGAGTGGGACCTATAAGGTCCAGGTGTATCAATTCTAAGACACGAGAGGTAGTTATAGAGTTTAACTTTTTACGTGGATTCTTAATTTGTTTTCTTAATTGACAAGGCCCGCAAATAGTGGAGGTTGGTTTTCCTAGAGATGGTAAACCTTGAACTAGATCTTTTCTCACTAATCAATCAAGATCTCTAAAGTTAACATGACCTAACCTTTGATTCCAAAGATCGTAAGACGAGGATTTTGCACTATTGCAAACTAAAGAGGATTTAGGAACTATTCCGTAGCAATTGTCACTAGTTCTCACACCTTGTAATATAGACTCACCCGATTTATCATATACGGTGCCCTCCGATTGACTAAACTTAACATCAAGATTTTCATCACATAGTTGGCTAATACTTATCAAATTAGCCTTGAGACCATCAACATAAAGGACATTTTCATGTTTAGGAAAACCAAAAATTTCATTAGATCCTCTACCCATGATTCGAGATTTTCTTCCATCCCCAAAGGTGACCCTACCATCTTTATAGTTTTCAAGAGTGGTAAAAAAATATTTATCACCGGTCATATGTCTCGAATAACCACTATCAAAGTACCATTGGGAGGTATTTTGATCCTTAAGAGCAACATGAGCAACAAAATCTTTATTGGTATGATATTTCTTAACCCAATCTTAAGTTGTATTCTTTCCTTTGTTGACTCTAGTGTTATGATTGGAATTATTTCCTTGGACTTTATAAAACCTTAGAAACTCTTCCATTAGACCTTTAGAAGTATTAACTAGATAATCAACTTGGCTCTTAAGACTAGCTAGGGAGCTATAGTGTTGCTTAGAAGTTGTGAAATAAGAGTTCTTCCCAAGCTTATAACAAAAATCTCTAAGATGACCCCGTTTGTGACAATAAGTGCACACATGGGGTTGTTTTGGACTCACTTTTGAAGATTTCTTAGGAGGGCTTATTCTAGGTAGAGAAGGTTTAGGTGAATTAGATTTAGTAAAAAACTTAGCTATGGGTTCGGGTTTGACTTTGGATGACTATCCTTCTTCATATCCTATACCCTTTCTCTCTTGATAACGTTTCTCCTTATATCCTAAAACAAGACCTAGAAATAATTTTCCCATTCTTCCAGAATTATCTTCGAGTGTGACTTTGACTTCACGAGAGGAATCAAGATCTTTTTCAAGTTGGACAATTTTAGCTTCAAGAGATTTTCTAATCTCTAAAGACTCATAAAGATCTTTGTTGACACTATTCAAGGAGGTAATTAGGTCACATTTTTCTTTACCTACCAAGATAAGCTTCTCAGAAAGAGATATCTTAATTGCCTCAAGTTGACTAACTAAAGCCTCCTTCTCCTTCAGGCCTTTAAACTCTTTTTCTAAAGTTAAAACTTTAAAAGTTAATCTTTTATTTATTTTTTGAATATGAAGAGACTCAGTATATAGTTCAGAATAGGCGGATTGCAATTCACTCTCATCTATGTCACTTTCACTCCCTTTTTCATCACTACTAGTAGAGTGAGTGGAAGCTACCTCAAGATTTTTCTCAGAATTTTCAACATTAAGATGTGAATCAATTGAATTACTAGCATGGCTTGCTATAAAAGCGGTGAAATTATTTTTATATGGGTTAGAGTCATCTGAGTCTTCAGACTCATTATCATCGTCGCTTAGTGTAGCATTGTAAACATCCTTTTCTTTACCTTGCCTCTTAAGTTTAGTAGGGCATTCAAAATATCTATGACCACATCCCTCACACTCAAAGCATCTCTCTGAATCATCCTTTTTAAAGTTGTCTCTATTAAACTTCTTAGGATCCTGATTATTGAATTTTCTATTACCTTTGTTTTTGTTGTTATCAAATTTTTGTTTTTCAAATTTTGACTTTTGCTTTTTGAACTTGAGAATTTTTTTAATTTTTTTAGTAAATAGAGCTATATCATCAGGATCTTTATCAGACTCAGATACTTCTTCTTTCTTTACTTTCATGGCAACACCTTTATCTTTAGCTTTGTTATCTTTAGGAAACATATCTAATTCATATGTTTGAAGATCACCAACAAGCTCTTCAAGTTTCAAAGTATTTAGATAAGAACTGTGACTTTAGGAATGAACCGCTTAGGAAGATATCTAAGAATTTTCTTAACAACACGATCTTCATGAATTTTATCTCCTAAGTTAAAGCAAAAATTAACATTATCAGATATACGAGCATAAAACTCATCAAACATTTCAGTTTCTTTCATGGTGATGGTTTCAAATTGAGTTGTTATGTTTTGAAGTTTTGAAGCTTTAACTACACTAGTTCCCTCATGAGTAACTTGAAGAATATTCCAAGCTTCCTTTGACGTCTCACACGTCATTATATGACAAAATTCATCGGGAGTCACAGCACTAAATAAGGCATTTAGACCTTTAGAGTTAAAGTTACACCATTTCAATTCTTCCTCACTCCAATTTTCTACAGGTGTTAAAATAATTTCATCATCAACAATCATAGTAGGAGGGGACCATCCTCTTTCAACAACAACCCAAACACGTTCATCAATTGATTTAAGGGAAGATTTCGTACGTGCTTTCCAATAGGTGTAATTATTTCCATCAAACATAGGTGATCTATTCGATAAAAAACCTTCCATATAACCTCCAGGATTCATCTATATAAATTTTAAAGACTAGATCTGATACCAATTTGAAGTTTTAAGGTTATATGTACTTAGGTTATTTTGTAGAATACACACACTACACTATTAAAAATTTGCTAAGTGGAGACATATTCCAATTTTAATTTCCTTTGCAAATTTAAAGTTTAGCAAGGACAATTAACAGTTAAAGTGATGGTATTGATAACTTGATTAACAGATATAAATTTATCCAATTTTATCCTTTTTATCCTACGCGTACATCTAGGTGATTTAATAAAGTAAAGTGCGAAAATCACAACCATAACGCGTCGATGTACGAGGAAAACCCAACTGGGAAAAACCTCGGACGGCTGGACCTAGAAAAATTCACTACAAATAGGTTTTACAAAGGACTCAAAAGACTTACAGACTTTGACTCAATCAAGACAAGCTTATGCCTTCCTCTACCTCAGAATTTGTAGTACGCAAAGCTCCAACGCGTTGCTCGACACTACTTGTGTCGTGGTATCCATCGCAGCCCAAACTATCGTCTCTAATAAGCTTGAATGCAGAAATCCACCGCAAGTGCGCTTGTTGAATTTCAGGTTGATTGCATGAGGTTTTGGTTCAAAAGTTAAATTGTGTTGGAGAAGGATTTTTCATCAAAAGGAAGATATGATATTTTTTCTCTCAAGAATGTATGAAAAAATTCTTCATTAAAAACTGATTTTCGTCCATATTATCAAAGCGGGAAAAGTAGTGGACCTTGGCAGTTATATAAAATAACTGCAGGAAAACAGTTAAAAAAAAATCAAAACTGACAGATCTCGTTCGAACGAGTTATCTAACGATAGTCCACTATAAAAGTTAGATAAGTCATTAGAAATCTCATTCGAACGAGTTCGTTCGTACGACATTTCTAATGAACTTCTAACGAGATACCAGAGTAGACTGGGCAAGTCGTTAGGTCCAAGTTGTTCAAACGACCTGGAAAAACTTCAAACGAGATTTCCTTTTTCTTAAAATAGTTTAAAAATAATTTAAAAAATGGTCTTTATGAAAATTATTTATTTATGAAAATTACTCCAACACATAAAAATGATTTTGGTTATATACCTTTTTAGGAGAATGGAATTGAAATGCATATTGATGGCGCGTGAACTTTGGATGCCCGATTCTCTAAGGTTGTATGTAGCTTGATTAGAAATGACACAAAAGAGTTTTGTCCAACGGAATGTAGCCAATACTACAAATGACTCTATTGGAAATTTATCCTTACAAAAATACCAAAAGTGCACGAGGGATTGTAGAATAGCGAGTGTAAATACTGGCAAACGCACAGTGATTTGTCATTTTTTTTTCAAAATAATTGTATCTTTCCAACTAGACTAAACGGATTTAAAGATGAGATGTAATTTTAAACTAAGATAACAAAATAAAAAAATTGCGACTACGAAAGATATAATCAAGTGAGCATGTAAACTAGGATGTTGGATCCATTTATCACATTCAACTAATATTATGTAATAACTTAAACTTGTCATTCTCGATTTTATAACTCAAATTAAATCGACTCTCGTCATATTTAATTCGAAAAATAATACTATTAAATTCAAAATTAAATTTAATGTCTCTAAATTTAGACGGCTAAAATCCATATTCCCTTAAAAAGTTCACTATTAAGTTTTAAAGTATATTATTTAAGCATGGACTATCAATTAATTTAATAAAAGTATAACTCATCATAAAGTACTCATACATAAAATAAAAAATAATTTTTTTCAAACAAAATCTTGTGTCGTTTTAAATGAATACCAAGTTTTTAAAACTTTTAGAAAATATCGAAAAATAAAGACGAATTTAAACTACGCACAATATTAATCAAACATAATAAACTTCACCTAGTCCTAGTAAAGAAATTAAGCTAGCATAATTGATGACAAAATATAAATGCAAGAGTGAATATTAATTCTCATTAATGAAACAAACTTACAAAAATAATCGACCCTTACAACTAATCTTGAAAAAACTTTTCCCACAAAATAATTCTTGGCACTCAAATAAAATATACCCTCAAAATAAAGGAACCAAAAACTCTCTCACAAGCTCTTTAATTTTTTTCTCCTTTTAAAAAATGAGCCCAAGGGTCCTATTTATAGGACAAAGGGTAAAGTGTTTGAGTTAGAATGAAACTCTGTTTGATTGGTTGTATTTGAGTTGGTAATTATCTCGTGGAGTCCTGGGAAGAGTTAGAGATAAGTGAGAAGTCTTTTTTTTTAATAATTATCCCCAATTTTGGCACTATTTCACAACACCAGCTTTAATCGCATTTTTTACCCCTAAAACTTCAAAATATCATTTTTGTCCAAACTTTAAAATTGTGAGTCTTGTCAAGACCTTTCTGAAAATCTATGGCATGGCCTCAATGGACACTCGAGAGATTTTATAAAAAAAAATATATTTAGTACAGCTGTGTCAATCGTATCGTGTCATGTCGTGTCGCGTATCCTGGTAATTTTCGCATATCGACTCCTTTGTTGTCCATTATCGGGTTACCTATAAAAATGAAAAACAAAAATAATTATTTCAAATTTAGGGTCAAAAATATATTAAAAATTACAAAGTTGCCCCTCTTTGCATTTTAACCCTCGAAATTCATAACATTTCTGGTCTGAATTCAACCAAATTTCAGGGAGAACTTTATTTTGCCTAGAAAAGAATTTAAAATTTATTTTTAGGCCCATAAAGTTTCTAAAATTATGATTTGAGCCCCTGAATTACTAAAATTACTTTTTTTATTCAAACTTGCATTTTTCTTTTATTTTACGAAAATGACTCTAAAAGCGCATTATTTATGATATAACGGGCCTAACAAGGTCTAGATTTGGGCATAATTCATACAAAATAATGCAGTCATCAATAATCATTGCTAAGATATTTTTAATCGTGAGATTAATGGTTGGATCCCGTCTGTTTTGGGTTATTTGGTTTATTTTTGCGAAAATTTGTATTCACCCCTAAACTTTTCAGTGCTATATTAAAATATATATATTGACCCATCTTATTTTAATGATGTTTTATTCCCACTCCTTTCGGGTAATCGTGGTGCCAATGGGTGACAAACTCAAGCCCCGATTACGAATTGAGGTGTCCACAACCCTCGAACGTCAGCAAAACCGTGATATGGTTGTAGTCGACCAGTCCGCCTTAATGGTAACTGAATCCCATCACTGAAACTCATATCATACTAGCTTAAATCCATCCATCATTTGTTTTTACATGTTCGAGCACTCTACCATACGTAGGTGCCTCTCTATGTCACTCCTTCACTCTTCATAAATGATGGGATATGTCGAGCCGGTAAACTCAGGTGGATCGATCTCCCTTACTAAAGGCACTCATCGCCTTCTCTTGAGTCGACGTAGTATGTGGGTCAGGTAAAACCACCGGTGGTGTGGCGGATAATTATAGTCTATGAAGGCTATAGTGGCAGTAATTTTCTGTGTAATAATGGTTGCAAATCTAATAGAACTGGTGCCATCCCTGTGGATGTTGTTGAGGCTATAATGTATCCGCCTCAGTGGTAACTATATGCTTGTTCCTCCTCTCCCCGTGTTTACCGTTTAAAAGACAATAAATAATATTGTATTAATAATGTACAAGATAAAAATACAAATCCTAAACATCTTAGCTATATACGAATCAAAGAACCTAACACAGAAAAGTGATGGACACACTCAAGACCCTAGGACGCTAGAACTGGAATTCATAAATAATTTGATAATTTCTAAACATAAATACTACGAGAGTCAAAACAATTAATTTCATTCTAAGCATGTTTGAACTAAGTAAAATGATAAAGACGCTAAAGCTGCTAAAATATAATAATAAAATAATTCACGATACATCTCGAATACCAACCAAACCATAAGGAAATATAAACTCCATGCTTGAGTATAAATAATTCAAATGAACTAACATATAACTCTGAAACAATAAAGATGTATCCAACATAAATAATCCTGAATACAATATCCAATTCAACTGAATACATAAAAATAGTTTGAATAATTGAAAGGAAATGCATAAATAAATGTGAGCTATAATTTTAATACCTACATCCTAGGAATGGAAAATGAATCTGGAGCTGGGCGCTGGTGAAGTCTCCAACTGAAAATGATCAGGTATGAGGCGACGGTTGCAGTCTAGGACCTACAAAAATAGTTCCAAAAATAGGGTCAATTAAACCTAGCAAGTCTTCAGTGCATAAGAATATAACTACATTTGAGCCATAATAATAATAAAAATAATAACTCTTCCTCCCATATTTTAGTAGCTTTTAATTTACCCCAACCCAAACAACGTGAACAAACATGTAGTTCTAACCCCAAACCCGAGTCAGGCATATTACATAATTATATATTTACTCAAGTGCTCGTTACTTTTATTATTTTCAACGCTATAATCGCAGCTATAAATATATAGTATAATCACAATGTATAATGAAAATAATCCCACAATACGATATCCAAGTGAGTATACTCCACTCACACTAAATCATATGGGTGTGACACCCCGACTAATTAAATACCGGGTAGCTACTCCTTTATTAAATTAATACAAAATGCCAAGTTGGTCCAGTTAATGGAACCACTGTCGAAAACATTTTAATGATTACTAACCACCTAGTATTTAAAAAGTGAGTTGCTAAATTTTAAGTTAACTCTGATTAACATGCAATAAGAGGGAAATGAAAGAATAACAACATTCACCATAACGAAACAATAGAATAACCAACAACATAATAAGTCCAGAGGAAAACTCCTCACCACAATCCCACAACTGAACTAAGTAAAACAAAGTATCCTGAATTAATTACATGCCAAAAGTCTGAAAATCTGAAATAGGAAATGTTTCTAATAGAAATGGGCGACATGCCCTACAACTGATGAAAACTGAATATAGAGTCAAGATAAATGAAGCGTCTACTAGCAAAGTCCTGTAACTTCCACAAACAGCTACAGCTCGTCACCTGAATGAAAATCCTATGCATGGTGTCCTTGTGGTTGGGAACCTAAAATGGTTTTTACAAAAATAGATTTGAAAGCAAACGGGTCAGAGCCCGAAAGTGGGGATTATTTTAAAAACAGGAAGTGTTTTAATAACATTAAAACAATGAATGGAAAATACATGTTAGTACGTACACTCACATGAAGTACTCACCTCTTGACTAATTTGTGCACTCCTAACGTACCGTACCTATCTAAGTGACATACATATCTAACTAAACCGTAATAAATTCCACTCCTTACTACTCAATTCCCATTATACGTTCTAGCGTTATCAAATAAATATAGGGTTTACTGAACTCAGGTTTTCAATTATTAGCAATACAATTCATTACAGGTTATCCCTTTATAGTTACTCAAAGCGTTTCTGTATTTATACGCACAATACCAACATGAAAGTTCTCATTAATTTAAGTGTATATTATTCACGTCATAAATTTATAATACAAGCACCCCGAGACTAAGTTGCGGTGCACACATACTCTGCTATCCATCCCGGTACATCACGTACATAAGGATCACGCATTCCGAATCTCTCACGAATCGTTCTCAGCTAATAGCAAATCACAAACAATGGAGGCGAACACAGTCACATCACATGGGTCACGCACATACCTACGTTCCCACGATCAGCAGACTTATTAACATCCCAATAAGTCCTTCTCTGACCTATGTTCTCGAGGTACCAATCTAAATCCGGGCAACAAAAGGATTAGAGGGCCCTAAGCGAACGTAAACCTCCCGTGATAGCAAGTATGGTAGGTATGTCATACACATAAAATCATATACATATACTAAGTATACACACATCTTAGTAATCACTGTAATTTTATTTGTGGTACACTTCTCATTCGTACCGACTTATAATGTTGCACAATTCATAAGTTCCCGATTAATTCAATTATTTAAGCCGTAAATAATTCTCGCATCGTAATAGTCACTCACGTCCTATTCCACAATTTCCATTCAATTCGAATTGCACTTCTAGGTTTTACTCCTCAATATATCCCAAATGTCCCAACTATATCAATTTATCAACAAGGGAATGTTATCTCTACAATTAACCAAGGTTACGGGACATACGAAATCAAAACAGGCCAAAAAGCCTAAACTGTCAGCTCGTTAGAAGTCTTGTTCGAACGAGGCTGTTCGAACGAGAGTTCGTTCGAACGAACTGGGCATCTAAGGAGATCTCGTTTGAACGAAAGGCATCGAACGAACATCCCTCTCGTTAGAAGGCAAACTGTCAACTCGTTAGAAGCTCGTTCGAATGACCTGGGCAGGTCTTCTAACGAGGGGCCAGTTTCGAGCCCAGATTTTCCTATTCTCGTTTTTCCATCTTTTCTCCACCTCTAATCTCATCTAAACATCAATCCAACAATTGTTCAAGGTTCCTAATCATTCCTAAACATACTTAGGTCATATAATAACATGTTTATGGGGTTAATTCATCCTAATCATCACCCAATTAACAAGTCTCTACATTTTTCCCCAATCTCAAGAACATGAACCCTAGAAATTTTTAAGATCGCCAATGGTCATAATTAAATCCGTTTTTGTTTTATACAAGATATATTATCATCAGAATAATAACCTAAATACAATTCTACATGCGATTCCTCATCAAAATGTAAGTTTTTAATTCCAATTTAATGGGTTTTCATCAATCTCTCAAAAATAATGAAATTTTCAGAAATGTCTAAGCATGGAAGAAACATTCAATGCAATTAACGTAATTAAACCACTTGCCTTTGATATATCTCTGAATTTGATGTTGAGGATTGAATTGTTCTCTCTCTCTCTGTAGAATTTCTCCTCTCTCTCTCTCTACAACTTCTTCTCTAAAGATGACAATGGTGGCTAGAGGTTGTCTTAGGAAACCCTAAACCTATTTCCAATAACTCCCGTAGCCCATTATGTCAATTTGTGCAGTTAGTGGGTTTAGTGGGCAAAGGTTAAGTCAGATTTTAATTCCTAATTTTCGTGGGTTTTAATTCCCAAAATTCCAAAATTACCAAACTACCCTTATACGTTGTCGGCATGACCTAAAAATGCCCCGGGACCAAAACTAAACCCCCCGCTAGTGTTTTCTGACTATTTCGACCCTTCCGAACGCGTTGGTGCACTCAAAACGACCCTACGGTTAATAGAATTAAAATTCAATATTTAATTAAATAATAATATTCCTGACGCGACTGTCACACGCGTCTCAACAAAATTTCCAAATTGTCGTATTTCAATCTCACAACAAATTTCATAATTCATTATGCATATATAGCCATATATACTCATTAAAATCAAATACCAACTCGCATCTCGCTAGTATTTTTATCCGGATTAATTTCCAATTAATACACATTTAATTCAATTAATCCCATAAATAAATATCATAAAAATACTGGGTATTACATACTCCCCCCCTAATAACAGAATTTCGTCCCGAAATTCGGAACTAGAAAATACCTGGTAAGAATAACTCTGGATAACGTTCGCGCATCTCATCCTCGTGCTCCCATGTGGACTCCTCGACATTATGATGTCGCCACTGAACACGCACTAACGGAACTATCTTTGACCGCAGTTTCCGCTCACTTCGGTCCAAAATAGCAATCGGCCCCTCCTCGTAGGAGCTATCAGGATGGAGATCGATGTCCTCCAAAAAAATGTGAGAATGAGCCAAATCGTCTCTAAGATATTTCCATAGCGAGGAAATATGAAACACATCGTGAATCCGATGCAAATGCTCCGGTAACCCAAGTCTATACGCAACCGGTCCAATCCGCTCAATAATAGGAAATGGTCCCACATATCTCGGTGCCAACTTCCCTTTCTTCCCGAAATGCATAATCCCCTTCATGGGAGATACTCTAAGAAAGACCTGATCCCCCACTTCAAATTCTCTGAAGGATCTCTTCGCATCAGCATAGCTCTTCTGCCTGTCCTGAGCTACCCGAATGCGACTCCGTATCCGCTCTATCCTTGCCGAAGTATCCTGAATCACTTCCGGCCCACGTAGTTTGTTGTCCCCCACCTCCAACCAACATGATGGGGAACAATAAGGTCTACCGTACAGCGCCTCAAATGGAGCCATGCCAATAGTGAACTGGTAGGAGTTGTTGTAAGCAAACTCCACTAGTGGAAGATACTGCTCCCATCCACCCCCAAAATCAATGATGCACATACAGAGCATGTCCTCCAACATCTGGTTTGTACGCTCGGTTTGCCCATCGGTCTGCGGATGATAAGCCGTACTCAACCGCAATTCCATGCCCATGGCCTCTTGAAAACTCTCCCAAAATCGTGAAACAAATATCTTGTCTCGGTCAGACACGATATTTAGGGGCACACCGTGAAGTCTCACTATCTCTGCAATAAAGAGCTGGGCATACTGTCCCGTACTGTAGTCTGTCCTTACGGGTAGAAAATGAGCGACTTTGGACAACCTGTCCACAATCACCCAAACGGAGTCGTGATCCCTCTGTGAGGTAGGCAACCCCGTGATAAAATCCATGGATATGCTCTCCCACATCCACATCGGGACCTCTAATGGTTGTAGAAGTCCTGCCGGTCTCTGATGGTCCACTTTTACTAGCTTACAAGTGGCGCATTTAGAAACAAACACGGCAATATCTCTCTTCATCCTGCTCCACCAATATTGACGTCTCATATCTTGGTACATTTTGTCCCCACCGAGATGTACCGTGAACCGTGAGCCGTGCGACTCTGCCATCACCTCGTGTCGCAGTTCCTCCCCTTCTGGAACTACCAGTCTGCCATTGAAGCGTAATCCCCCGTCTGAGCTAACGGTATAGGACTCGGCTCCCTCTGCTAATAATCGAACTATCTGCTCCAGACAGAATGAGTCATCTGCTTGTGCCTTTACCACTCTCGTGAAAATCTGTGGTGTAACAGTCATCACCGACATGAATGATCGGGCCACTGCATCCTGGTGTCCCAACTCCTTCCACTTTGCCTTCCACACCCCTGCCACTTCATCTACTGGCCTACGGCTCAACGCGTCTTCTACCACGTTAGCCTTCCCCGGGTGATATTGGATATCAAACTGATAGTCCTTCACAAACTCAATCCACCTTCGCTGCCGCATATTCAACTCCTTCTGCGTGAATAGGTACTATAGGGATTTGTGGTCTGTGAACAATTGAAATCTCTCCCCCAAAAGATAATGTCTCCAAATTCGAAGGGCAAATACAATTGCCGCCAACTCCAAGTTATGAGTGGGATAATTCTTCTCGTGAGGCTTCAGCTTACGGGAAGCATAAGCTATGGCCTGACTCTCCTGCTGCAATACACCTCCAAGTCCTTGTAAGGATGCATCGGTGTAAACTAGATACTCAACTCCCGGTCTTGGCAATGCTAACACAGGTGCTGAGGTCAACTTATCCTTTAACTCATCAAATGCCAACTGACAGGCATCACTCCAGATGAATGGCACACCCTTACGATTCAGATGTGTCAAAGGACCCGCTATCTTCGAAAATCCCCGAATGAACCTCCTGTAGTATCCTACTAGGCCCAAGAAACTACGGATCTCAGTCGGTGTCGTGGGCTGTCCCCACTCCCTCACCGCGGATACCTTCCCTTATCAACAGATATCCCCCGATCGGAAATAATGTGTCCCAAAAGCTGGACCTCCTTCAGTCAAAACCCGCACTTCTCATATTTTGCATACAACTCGTTCTAACGCAGTGTCTGCAAAACCTGCCTCAAATGCTCTGCGTGCTCCTCCTCTGTCTGGGAGTAAACCAGAATATCATCAATAAAGACAATGACGAACTGATCAAGGAACTCTCTGAACACCCTATTCATCAAGTCCATAAACACGGCTGTAGCATTGGTCAAGCCAAAAGGCATAACCCAAAACTCGTAGGAACCATATCTCGTTAGAACGCATCCTTCGAGACATCCTCTTCCCTGATACGCAACTGATGGTAACCAGATCGCAAATCAATCTTTGAGAAGAAAGAAGCTCCTCTCAACTGGTCGAATAAGTCATCGATTCGGGGTAACGAATATTTATTTCGTATCGTGACCTTATTCAACTATCGGTAATCCACACATAACCTCAACGATCCATCCCTCTTCTTTACGAACAACATAGGGGCACCCCACGGCGAAGTACTCCTCCGTATGAACCCCTGACCCAACAACTGCTCAATCTGATCTCGTAGCTCTCGCATCTCTGCCGGAGCCATACGGTACGGTGCGCGTGCTATAGGTCTCGTATCTGGTAATAAGTCTATGACAAAGTCTATCTCTGGATTGGGGGGTAGGCCTGGTATCTCCTGAAACACATCGGAATACTCCCTGACAACTGGGATCGAATCTAAAGGAATCACAACCTCCTTAGAGGTATCCTCCTCTATGTAATACAAATGAGCGGTTGAGCCTCCCTCTGGGCGAGGCATCTCCACTACAAACATCTCTTGCCCCTGAATGGCAAAAACAATGCTCCCACCGAAGCAATCAATCATGGCTCTATAAGCTGCGAGCCAATCCATACCAATAATCACATCGTGCTCATGCATATCTAATACCAACATGTCTGCAGGTAATACCAAACTACCAATCTCTACCCCCACTCCCCAGCATATAAAGAAAATAAGTGACTCACTTCCCAATGGTGAGTCTACACACGTCATTATGTTCTCTGCTGTGGCTAACAACCCTAAGGCTTTTGCAAAATGTGTAGCTATAAAACAATGCGTTGCCCCCGTATCAAACAAAACCCGACCCATAGTGCCATGGATAGGAAACATACCCTCAATCGCGGGTGGGGCCTGTGGAGCTGCTGCCTGCTGAAGCTGGTATACTCTCCCATACTGCAGTTGTCCCTACTGAACTGGGACCGCTGGAATGGGTGGTAATGCTGCCATCTGTGGTGGCGCCGGGAGGGCAGCGGGAAACACGGGTCTCTGCGGATCCTATCGAGCACCCTGCTGCTCCTGCGGGGCCCTTCCCCTATCAGGACAATCCTGGCGTTTATGGCCAGTCTTGCCACAAACATAACACTTCCCCGGGAAGTTCTCCCTCTCTGTCCCTGCTGCCCCCGGCCCTGGTGGCCGTTACCGTTTCTCCCCTGGCCCTGCTGGCCCTGCTGAAACTGTTGTTGACCATTCTGACCCTGCTGGTTCAGATGGACGTTCGGACCCTGATGGACCTGCCAGAAACCTCCATGTCCGTGCCTGAAATTTCCCGATCTGAACCTCTTGTGATCCCCCTTCTGGGAACCCTGGTCACCCTGTCTCTACCCCTGAATAGATTGTCCCCCAGTGGCACCATGTCCTCCAGTCCTGCCCTGATGGCTTGCCTCTCCCGATCTCTTGCCCTCAGCCATGTGAAAGCGGTGATCCTGGTAGTGTAATAGTGCAGCGTTAACCACATCAGAGTAAGTGGACAACGATAGATTCCCCAACAAATGCTGACGGATCCTCCAAGTCAACCCATCTGTAAATTTTTGTATCTTCTTATCTTCTGTCGGTATTTCATGCGGAACAATATTCAACAGATTTGTGAATTCGGCCTCATACTCGGCCACAGTCTTACCTTCCTGTCTGAGATTCATCAACTTCCTCCTCATTTCCGTGTGAACAGCTGACGGAAAGTACTTGCGGTCAAACTGCACCCAAAACTCCTGTATAGTGAGTGTATCTCTCTCCTCCACGGTGGTAATAGACTCCCACCACTGCAGTGCAGACCCCACTAGCTTAAAGGTAGCTAGTATCTGCTTCTGGACATCGGTGCACTCATACATCCTCAGGTGCCGCTGAATGGCCTTCCTCCACTGACTCGAAACTACAACATCGGAGCAAACTCCGGTGGGTGTGCTTTCTGAAAAGCATCACGTACACGTTCCCAAGCAGACGGGAATGCATTTTCCTGAACTGGCGCGGCTACTGGCGCCTGAGGTGGTGCCTGCTGAACTACGGCTAGTGCGGCATTTACCGCCTGGCCCACAATGGCTGCAATCTCGGCGGCATTCATCGTGCCCTGAACTGATGCGGGTTGTGGTTCTGGCGTTGCACCCCTGGGAACCCGTTGTGCACGTCGTGGAGGCATCTGAAATAAGAATAAAGTTTATAAGTTCGCAGTTATAAACTTGAAGTAGCTGAAGAACATAGCATATACAAAAGAATACAACAGTCCTAAAATATAGGGCTCTATATCAAAGAAAGCTCAGCGGAAACATAATAAGCCGTACAGATCCTAAAGGACAGTAGAACCTGATGCTCTGATACCACTTGTGACACACCAACTAATTAAATACCGGGTAGCTACTCCTTTATTAAATTAATACAAAATGCCAAGTTGGTCCAGTTAATAGCATCACTGTCGAAAACATTTTAATGATTACTAACCACCTAGTATTTAAAAAGTGAGTTGCCAAATTTTAAGTTAACTCTGATTAACATGCAATAAGAGTGAAATGATAGAATAATAACATTCACCATAAAGAAAAAATAGAATAACCAACAACATAATAAGTCCAGAGGAAAACTCCTCACCACAATCCCACAACTGAACTAAGTAAAACAAAGTATCCTGAATTAATTACATGCCAAATGTCTGAAAATCTGAAATAGGAAATGTTTCTAATAGAAATGGGCGACATGCCCTACAACTGATGAAAACTGAATATAGAGTCAAGATAAATGAATCATCTACTAGCAAAGTCCTGTAACTTCCACAAACAGCTACAGCTCGTCACCTGAATGAAAATCCTATGCATGGTGTCCTTGTGGCTGGGCACCTAAAATGGTTTTTACAAAAATAGATTTGAAAGCAAACGGGTCAGAGCCCGAAAGTGGGGATTATTTTAAAAACAGCAAGTGTTTTAATAACATTAAAACAATGAATGGAAAATACATGTTAGGACGTACACTCACATGAAGTACTCACCTCTAGACTAATTTGTGCACTCCTAATGTACCGTACCCATCTAAGTGACATACATATCTAACCAAACCGTAATAAATTCTACTCCTTACTACTCAATTACCGTTATACGTTCTAGTGTTATCAAATAAATAGAGGGTTTACTGAACTCAGGTTCTTAATTATTAGCAATACAATTCATTACAGGTTATCCCTTTATAGTTACTCAAAGCGTTTCTGTATTTATACGCACAATACCAACATGAAAGTTCTCATTAATTTAAGTGTATATTATTCAAGTCATAAATATAAAATACAAGCACCCCGAGACTAAGCTGCGGTGCACACATACTCTGCTATCCATCCCGGTACATCACGTACATAAGGATCACGCATTCCGAATCTCTCACGAATCGTTCTCAGATAATAGCAAATCACAAATAATGGAGGCGAACACAGTCACATCACATGGGTCACGCACATACCTACGTTCCCACGATCAGTAGACTTATTAACATCCCAATAAGTCCTTCTCTAACCTATGTTCTCGAGGTACCAATCTAAATCCGGGCAACACAAGGATTAGAGGGCCCTAAGCGAACGTAAACCTCCCGTGATAGAAAGTATGGTAGGTATGTCATACACATAAAATCATATACATATACTAAGTATACACACATCTTAGTAATCACTATAATTTTATTTGTGGTACACTTCTCATTCTTACCGACTTATAATGTTGCACAATTCATAAGTTCCCGATTAATTCAATTATTTAAGCCGTAAATAATTCTCGCATCGTAATAGTCACTCACGTCCTATTCCACAATTTCCATTCAATTCGAATTGCACTTCTAGGTTTTACTCCTCAATATATCCCAAATGTCCCAAATATATCAATTTATCAACAAGGGAATGTTATCCCTACAATTAACCAAGGTTACGGGACACGCGAAATCAAAACAGGCCAAAAAGCCTAAACTGTCAGCTCGTTAGAAGTCTCGTTCGAACGAGGCTGTTCGAACGAGAGTTCGTTCGAACGAACTGGGCATCTAACGAGATCTCGTTCGAACGAAAGGCATCGAACGAACATCCCTCTCGTTAGAAGGCAAACTGTCAACTCGTTAGAAGCTCGTTCGAATGACCTGGGCAGGTCTTCTAACGAGGGGCCAGTTTCGAGCCCAGATTTTCCTATTCTCGTTTTTCCATCTTTTCTCCACCTATAATCTCATCTAAAGATCAATCCAACAATTGTTCAAGGTTCCTAATCATTCCTAAACATACTTAGGTCATATAATAACATGTTTATGGGGTTAATTCATCCTAATCATCACCCAATTAACAAGTCTCTACATTTTTCCCCAATCTCAAGAACATGAACCCTAGAAATTTTTAAGATCATCAATGGTCATAATTAAATCTGTTTTTGTTTCATACAAGATATATTATCATCAGAATAATCACCTAAATACAACTCTACATGCGATTCCTCATCAAAATGTAAGTTTTTAATTCCAATTTAATGGGTTTTCATCAATCTCTCAAAAACAATGAAATTTTCAGAAATGTCTAAGCATGGAAGAAACATTCAATGCAATTAACGTAATTAAACCACTTGCCTTTGATATATCTCTGAATTTGATGTTGAGGATTGAATTGTTCTCTCTCTCTCTACAACTTCTTCTCTAAAGATGACAATGGTGGCTAGAGGTTGTCTTAGGAAACCCTAAACCTATTTCCAATAACTCCCGTAGCCCATTAAGTCAATTTGTGCAGTTAGTGGGTTTAGTGGGAAAAGGTTAAGTCAGATTTTAATTCCTAATTTTCGTGGGTTTTAATTCCCAAAATTCCAAAATTACCAAACTACCCTTATACGTTGCCGGCATGACCTAAAAATGCCCCGGGACCAAAATTAAACCCCCGGCTAGTGTTTTCTGACTATTTTGACCCTTCCGGACGCGTTGGCACACTCAAAACGACCCTACGGTTAATAGAATTAAAATTCACTTTTTAATTAAATAATAATATTCCTGACGCGACTGTCACACGCGTCTCAACAAAATTTCCAAATTGCCGTATTTCAATCTCACGACAAATTTCATAATTCATTATTCATATATAGCCATATATACTCATTAAAATCAAATACCAACTCGCATCTCGCTAGTATTTTTATCCGGATTAATTTCCAATTAATACACATTTAATTCAATTAATCCCATAAATAAATATCATAAAAATACGGGTTATTACAATGGGCTATGTTCAAACCTCGAAACAAAGGTGGAAAGTCTTATCCCTAATGCCTTTGGGGATCGCTCATGCACTACTAGGTATAGTTATAGAACGCCCCAACCCTATAACCTCAAAAAAACATCGAAGCGAAATCACTATGTCATCACACCAAACATACGACCCCATGCCCAAGGCTATACAAGAGGATCAGGCCTAACTCGATGGATGGGTTTCTCAACACGTAGGATCGGGATAAATAAAACCTAGATAAATCCCTCTCAATCATTAGGGTACCAAATACGATCAACATCATACGAACCCCATCAACTCCCTCCTAGTAGGTTACCCATGAGCACACACACAACCTAAATATAATTATAAATAGATCAAATAATTCAACAAAAGTACTCTCTTTCATTCCCAATTAACATATGCATGAATTGTTAATCATTTATATGAGTTTTAACCTGGACACGTAGGATTAATTAAACATGGAAATTAAATCAATAAAACCAGTGGTTATTAAGTATCTTAAGTTATATATAAGTCCTTAGTCTAAAAAATTTAAGAATCGTAACTTAAAAGCCCGTACAGAATCCTCTAAGCCAATCTTCTTAACCGAATCGATTCGCCGTGAGGCCTAATAGATTTTCCCCTATAACTTCTAAGGCCGTTCCAGCTCGTGAATGGAGGCCTAAACCCAAACTAAATTAAACTAAAACCCTATACATAACAATAATAACCCATCTCCATTATATAAAAGTTAGAAACATATTTCAACAAGTTTTAAGTGATTAATAACGTATTTAAGGGGTTTAATCATAGATTTTATAAAGTTAACCCTAAGTTCATGTTCTACACAAAAGTTGATGTAATAAAACAATGAATTCCCATTCAATATTAAAATCAAGTGAGGGATTTTAGATAATAAAATTAATAAGATTCCTATCTAATGGTTCTGAGATCAGATGACATGAATTCATGAGTTCATTAGTTGTTTTATTAACAAACTACAATAGTTCTTCAATTCATAAACTACGGTTTATAATATAATTGATCTAATTAAGAAAGTAGGTTTAATTATATTACAAATCAGATTATATGAATTCATTAGAAAATTCCAACATACTAGTATTACGATAAAACAAACCTAATTATATGCTTATACAAAATAGAATTTCCTTCGATTGATTGTTAGAATCAAATCCCCCCCCCCCCCCCCCCCACCCCCCACCACCACCACACACACACAAAAAAAAAATCTTTAAGCTTAGGTTCTCTTTATTTCTCCATAGCTGTTAGGGTTACTCTCTAATTTTATTATGTGAAATAGGCTTAGATAATTAGGTTAGTATAATCACAAATCTCAAAATTAGACTTAAGCGCCAAAATGGCCTTAACCCAACAAGCCCAAATAAGCTCCAATTTGCCTAAAACTTGGCCTAACCCAACATACCGATATTCAACTATTTTAAACCTGAAAAGGACTTTCTAAATGTCCCGATAACCAAACCCAAAAGAGAACATATTTTATAAGTTAATAATCTCATTAAATTAATTTATTAATCAATACGTGTAGCTTAAGTGTAAATCTTAATTATTAATTAATTATGTGTGACTTGGTATTATAAGAACCTCTTTCATGATCGGTAGGATCCAATACTGAGTGAATAATCTAAACAAGAAAAATCTCAGCGCCTAGTCCCTTACCATTCCATAGTCGTCATAATACTATGTCACTTAAATATTTACTAAGTGAATTAAAATGAGTTCGTCAATTTCTAAAGGTTGTGTTTTTGCGCATCACATAAAATAATTGTGAGACATTACTACACATAATGTATGTGTGTGTGTGTGTGTATATATATTATATTATAATATATATATATATATATATATATATATATATATATAGAGAGAGAGAGAGAGAGAGAGAGAGAGAGAGAGAGACCTTAATGACATATCATGTCATAAGAAAAGTATCTAACTATCAATTAAATTATAATTAATTAAATAATTAAATAAATGCAGGAAACATACGGGTTATTACAAAATTGAAGAGGTTTTGTGATGCAACGTACATATTATATTCAAATAAATACTTGAAGACAACTACAACACAAGATATACAACTATTTCTCACAAAGGGGGGGAAACGGGGTTTCTAGGACCTGCTAAGTGAATAAACTGTATTTATAGGGAGTAGAAAAATTATCCGTTGGCTTTGTAGTGTACACATCGGGGTCACGAAAATAAGACAACAATAATATTAGAGGTCGCAGATGACCATAACAATTTGAACGCTCGTACTAGAAGTGAACAAGAGCTGGTCATCACTGGAAAATCTCTCTCATGAATAAGGCGCCCAATGGATACTTTGAGAAAGGCATGGGTACTACCGAAAAATCTAGTCGGCCACCTTATTCTGAATCAGAAATGTCAAAAGAAGAGGAAGATATCCTCCTCCATAGCAAGAAAAGACAAAAAGATAAACATATTGCGTGCATGGAGGTCGAAGATCCAAATCCCCCACATGTGGGGAATACTCAAACAGGTATGATAGAAGAAAGAGATGAGCATGAAGATACAAGAATGGAGTTCCAAGAAATCCCCCACACATCAGAGTTGTAGAAAGAAGGGGATACCGATCAACCAACCCCACATGGAAATATTGCTAGAGGTACAATTTCTTACAAGGATGCACTAGGAAACAAAACACCCACAAACTTAGATATATACTTTGAAGATTCAACCTGTGTATGGTCAGATGAGGAGGAGGATACACCCATGGACACAACAAACTAAGCGGAGTTGGACCTAAATCAAAAACCGAAGGAAGAAGACGACCCTCTATGTCCCACCATCTCCATCCCTAAAAAACACATTGAGAAACTAAGGAAGAAATGGAGAGACAGTGTCATAGTTAACCTATTGGGAAGGAACATTGGCTTCAAAGCCCTTTACAGTAGGGTGCCTTCACTTTGGAACCTCCAAGGGGACTATGAGGTAATTGATCTTGAAGAGGGTCATTTTTTTTTCAAGTTCCACATGAAGGAAGATTACCACCATGTTCTAACTAGGGGACCATGGATCATAAACAGCCATTACATTATAGTTAGAAACTTGATGCCTAACTTTAATCCACTTGAGTCAAATAATGTTACTACAACTTTGTGGGTAAGATTACCTACACTGCCAATTGAATGGTTTGACAAAAAAAAATTATTCCAGATTGGATGCAAGTTGGGCAGACCCATTAAAATAGATTTTAGCTCGGCTTCTACTCGTGGTAAATTCGCGAGAATTTGCATTGAAGTTGATTTATCCAAACCTTTAATACCATGCTACAAACTTGATGGTAGAAAATATCAGATGGAATACGATTTTTTACCATACTTGTGTTTCAAATATGGAATAATAGGGCACAAAAGTGAGTACTGCCCCATACATGCTCCAGGAAAAAAGAATAATAACCCAGGCATGGAAAGACCAACTGGAATTATTCGAGGAAATGAAGCGAGCAGCAACAACAGTGTGGAGAATGGCCAGAATGGAAATAATCATGGTACAACCTTGGGCAACAAAGATAACCATCTTAACATGGTAAGTATGGACGGGAATAGTACATAGAACTCCTTTGGCCCATGGATGATTGTCAATAAGAACTCACGCAGAAACAGTACTAGAAATCCCATGCACACAAATGCTGAACAACACAGGGGCACCAACCAAAACAGATTTGTCATGCTAGAGGGACAATCTTTTGAAATGGACAAATGAAAAAGTAGGAACATGGGGAATGGAAGTATAAGGCAGCCTAGACAAGGCTATAAGGCCCATAATAGTACAAAGAACCAGTTAATGAGTGACAAACATGACAAAGATAAGACACTGATGTGACACCCCGACTAATTAAATACCGGGTAGCTACTCCTTTATTAAATTAATTCAAAATGCCAAGTTGGCTCAGTTAATAGCATCACTGTCGAAAACATTTTATTATTACTAACCACCTAGTATTTAAAAAGTAAGTTGCCAAATTTTAATTTAAGTCTGATTAACATGCAACAGGTGTAATGAATAAATAAATAACACCATTCACCATACTGAAGTAAAACGAATAATCATCACAATAGAGTAAATAAAGGCTGGAGGAAAACTCATCACTACAATCCCACAACTGATAAGTAAAACGAATACTGAAACAATACTTGCTAAAGTCTGAAAACTGAAATGTAAAGGATGCTCTAAATAGAAATGGGCAACATGCCCTACAACTGATAGATAGCGACTCTGGAATCCAAAAGATAGAAGTGTCTACAAGCAAAGTCCTTGTAGCTTCCACAAACAGCTACAGCTCGTCACCTGAATGAGTATCCTATGCTTGGTGTCCCTATGGCTGGGCACCTAAAATGGTTTTACAAGAAAAATATTTGAAAAGCAAACGGGTCAGAGCCCGAATGTGGAGTTATATTTTAAAAACCTGCAAGTGCTTTAAAAACATTTAAAACATTAAATGCAAAGTACATGTTAGGACGTGCACTCACATTATATTCTCACCTCTCGTCTAACTGTGCACTCCTAACGCAAATACCCATCTACAACGATATAAACCACTAGCTAAGTGACGACATATCTAGCTAGACTGCCAAAGGTCCTACCCATAATACTTGGTTCCATTAACATAATAACGCTCATAATTAAATAGGGTTTAACGAAAACTCAGATACTCAATATGCAATATATATAACTATCAGTTAACTCGTTATATTTCTCGAAAACAATACCGTAATATATTTACAACATTAACATGAGGATTCTCATTAATTAAATGTATATTAATCACATCGTAAATATACAATACAAGCACCCCGAGAACTAAGCTGCGGTGCACACATACTCTGCTATCCATCCCGGTACATCACGTATATAAGGATCACATATTCCGAATCTCTCAGGAATAGTTCAGATAACACAAATCACAAATAGTGGAGGCGAACACAGTCACCATCACGTGGGTCACGCACATACCTACGCTCCCACGGTCAGCGGACTTATTAATATCCCAATAAGTCTTTCTATGACCTATGTTCATCGAGGTACCAGTCTATATCCCCCCCGTAGGCACATAAGGATAAGAGGGTCCTAAGCGAACGCAACCTCCCGTGATAGCAAGTATGGTAGGTATGTCATACACACAATCCATATACCAATACTAAGTAAACACACATCTTAGTAATACCGTATTTTAAATCGTAGTACATATTGCATTCTCGTACTAACTTATAACTATCACAATTCATACTATTCCGGTTTGCAATTATGCGCGCCATAATTCATCCTCACGTCGTAGTAGACACTCACGTCTCACCCAAACGGTTCATTCTAATTTAACTCTCTTGTATATAATTTCCTTCTCATATATACCCAAATGTCCCAAACCTATCACTACGTCATCATTGGAAGGTTAACTATATCCTCGAACAAGTTTACGGGACTCCAAAATTCAAAACAGTTCAAAATGGCCCAAACTGTCAGCTCGTTAGAAGTCTCGTTCGAACGAGTGTTCGAACGAGTTTGGGCTGTCAGCTCGTTAGAAGTCTCGTTCGAACGAGGCTGTTCGAACGAGATTCCAGTTCGTTCGAACGAACTGCATCTTCTAACGATATCTCGTTCGAACGAGATATCGAACGAAACTACCCTTCGTTAGAAGAGACTGGTCAACTCGTTCGAACGAGCTCGTTCGAACGACCTGGGGGCTGCTTCTAACGACTGGCCAGTTACGGCCCAGATTTTTCCAAATACGTTTTTCACCATTTTTACTCCTCAAATCACCTCTAAAATTTATCCCAACGGTTGTTTTAAAGTCTCTAAACAATCCTAAACATAATATAACCACATCCTATCACGTTTTTATGGATTAATTCACCCTAATCATCAATCAATTTACAAATACTTAAACTTTTCCCCAATTCATTCATGAACATGAACCCCAGAATTTGGAACCCTCAATTCATCAAATTTAATCCGTTTTTATTTCACCCAATCATGTATTAACATCAGATTAATCATCACTAAACTATTCTACATGCAAATTATCCTCAATCTTCAGAACCTAAGTCCAATTAATCATGGGTTTTCATTCATCTTCCAATAACAATAATAAATCTTCAATTTTCTAACATGGAAAGAACATTTACTGAAGTTAAACATAATTAAACCACTTGCCTTGTTTGTTTCCGGATTTGGTGTTGATTTGGTGAAGAATCTCTGCAGAATTTTCTCTCTTTCTCTCCTTCTCCAAGCTCCTTCTCCAATGGTGGCTTAAGGTGGCTAGGGTTTGTTTTGGGGGAAAGTTGTAAACCTAAAGATAACCTCCGTAGCTTAATGGTTTAATATAGGATGGTTAGTGGGCTTTGTGGGTTTAATCCACATCAGATTTACACCTCAAATTTTCGCCACTTTTAATTCCTAAAAATATAAAATTACCAAAATACCCTTTAAGTTGTCGGTATGGCCTAAAAATACCCCGGGACCCAAACTATACCCCCGGCTAGTGTTTTCTGACTATCTCGACCCTTCCGGACGCTTTGGCGCACTCAAAACGACCATACAGGTTATAGATTTTAAATTCACTTTTATTATCAAAATATTATACCGTGACGCTGCGGTCCCACGCGTCTCAACAAAATTTCTAAATGCCGGATATAAATCTCACGACAAATTTTATAATACCAAATACATATATAATCATATATGCACATAATCAAATACCAATTCGCATCTCATTAGTATTTATAACCCGGATTAATTATCAATTAATACGCATTTAATTAATTAATCCCAAAAATAAATATAGTCAAAAGTACGGGGTATTACAACTGACTAGCTCGCCATTGGCCGAATTTATTGATAAGGATAAATCAATTAAAAACTCAGGAACTATAGCAAGCAAACATCCTGAGATATTACTGAATGATGAAGCAGGTAGGGCCATGTGCCACAGTACTAGGAAGCTCCCTACTATTGTTTCTTTAGCATCCAACCAACATTAGGAACCTACAGGATGACTTGTCATGCAACCGATTGAGAATCCTACGGCTGGTAGACAGACTATGGGGCAGGTTAGTGGGAATCCTAGTGAGCAAGTCACTTTAGCATCAAATCAGATACGGGAACCTACAGGTCGAAACTTCACGCATTTGACTGAGAAGACCAATGATGCTCTATATGATCTGGGGTAAGCCAGTGGCCAGCTTAGTGGAACAGATGAGGGCATCACTCCAAATGCCCCTACTACTTTATTCCCATCTAACAAAAGCGACGCTATTTACCACAACTCGAATCTACCACAGGTAAATAACTTGAACATAACTAGCCCGTCTCTGAATTTTAGTCAGTTACTGCCAAAAAATTCAGATGGAGTCCTTGTTCAGTCTAGCCATGGTGGGAACCAAGAACACATTGTATGTATTACCGATAATGAGAGTGTATCTCCTATGGCAGAGTAATGTGCTGGGCCAAACTTTATTTATAGTTTCCTCCAACAGTTGCTATTATTTGAACTGTCGAGGGGCCTTTAAACCCCTATTCAAACCCACAATGAAGGAATTAATGAATATTTACAAGCCCGATGTTGTGATCATCCTTGAGACTCACATTCCTTTTTCTAGTGTGATGGATTTTTTCAATAGCCTGGGTCTTATTGAGAAAATTATCTCCGATCCCATTGGCCAGTCTGGGGTTATTTGGGTGACTTAGAACCCCCACACAATACTGCTCTAGTCTCTTGCCATATCCCGTTAAGACATTCATGTCATGGTTAAGAAATCCCACTACGCTGAATGACTTCTCTCTGATATTTATGCTAGCCCTCTCCCGCGCTGGAGAAGATAACTGTGGGAGAACTTGGCAGATATCATGGAGATCATGGAGGTCCCGTGGCTTGTTACTGGTGACTTTAATGATTATATTGATGAGTCGGAAAGGAAGTCCTACTCTAAACATGTGGCTGCTGCTAAATGTTCCAGATTCCTCGACAACATTAATAATTGTAATCTTTCTGACTTGGGTTGCAACAGACCTAGACTTAGATGGACAAATAGTTGTGAAGGCTTTATGAATACTATGATCCGGCTCGATAGGTGTCTTGCCACCAGTGATTGGAGACTGTTGTACCCAAATGCTACTGTAAAAAATGTGCCTAAGACCGCGTCTGACAACTGCCCGATGGTTCTTCGATTTGAAGGTACAACTTTTAATGAAAAAACTCTTAAACCATTTAGATTCCTCTCCTACTGGCTTGACAGGAATGATTTCACTGAAATTATTAAAAATACTTGGGTTAAGCACTCAAACATTGAAGATAATATCTACAATTGTACTAACTCTATTAAAGTTAGGAACAAAAATGTTTTGGGAAATATTTTTCATAACAAAAAAAAGGATATTGAGGTGTCTAAAGGGAATCCAAAAAGCCCAAGAAAATGTTTTCTCTCATAACCTTGACATTCTCAAAAAAAATCTTCGAAATGAGTTTAATACTATTTTAATTCATGAGGAGAAATATTGACGTCAGAAGTCTAGAGTCCAATGGATTAATGAGGGAGATAGTAATACGAAGTTCTTCCAGACCTCCACCATAATTAGAAGAAAAAAGAATAGAATCGACCGTCTCATGATAAATGGGGAATGGACAGACGAGCCTACAACCCATATAAATGACTACCTTAAAAATTTGTTCTAAGCTGATTTCTCCTATGATATTAATAGCCAAATGGTTGACTACCCGCACCCTGAATTCGAGAGTAGGGATAATTTTACCCTAACTTGCCCCCTTGCGATGGATGAAGTTAGACGTGCTAGTTTTAGCATGAAAGCTAGTAAAGCCCCGGGCCCTGATGGGATCCAACCCATGTTCTACCAACATTTTTGGAGTAATAAAAAAGATAACCTGTTTAACTTTGTTAATATGTGTTGGAGCCGGAATGAATGCCCGACCAACATGAACAATAGCCATGTGACTCTGATCCCTAAAGTAGATAATCCTAAGAATATTAGTCAATTTTGCCCTATCACTCTCTGTAATGTCTCCTATAAAATCCTTGCCAAGGTGATAGTTAACAGACTGTGTCCCATCCTTTGTCGTATCATTGACCCATGCCAAGTGAGTTTCCTCCTGGGTAGACAAACTTTCGATAACATCATTATTGCCCAAAAAATTATTCACACCCTTATGTAGAAAAAAAGGAAGGCTGGTGGTGTTATCCTCAAAATTGACGTTGAGAAAGCTTATGATAAATTTAGTTGGGAATACCTCGGAGAAGTCTTAAAATGGTTTAATATTGAGAGTGGCTTTAGAAAGTTGATTAACCGCTATCCTTTGGAATGGCCCCCCGCTTCCTAGTTTCACCCCCATGAGGGGGCTCAGACAAGGCGACCCGCTCTCCCCCTACTTGTTTGTGATGTTTATGGAATACCATTCCATTAGCATCACCGATAAGGTAGATAA
This sequence comes from Sambucus nigra, assembly GCA_949130495.1. Lineage (NCBI taxonomy): Eukaryota > Viridiplantae > Streptophyta > Magnoliopsida > Dipsacales > Adoxaceae > Sambucus > Sambucus nigra. The sequence goes on from OX422218.1 coordinate 461,645,529, forward strand.
TGGCAGATGGATAGGCGTTAAAACCTCCCCTAATAGTCCCTGCATATCGCACCTCCTCTTTGCGAACGACATCATCCTCTTCTCTAACACGACGATAAGCTCTTGTGAGTCTGTGTTGAATTCTATTGACGAATTCTACCATATTTCAGGCTAGAGAGTTAGCTATACCAAATCTAAAATCTTCGTCTCGCCTAATATCCCTAGACCTAAAGCCTTTTATCTCAGCCACAAATTTGGGATGTGCCTCACTGATAATTTGGGCACGTACCTGGGCACCAACCTTGTTCATGGAAGGTTCAATAGCACCCACCTAAAAAATGTTATTGAAAAAGTCCAAAAGAAGCTCAGTGGGTGAAAAGATAAATTCCTATCTTTCGCGGGAAGAATCACCCTTGTCCAATCTGTTACCTCGACGATCCCCACGTATAACATGCAGACTGCTCTCTTCCCCAAAAAAACTTTTGAAACTCTTGACCGGCTAAATAGAAATCTTTTGTGGGGAAGTATTGAGAGTAACAAGAAGATACATCTTGTCAATTGGGATATTATCTGTAAGCCCAAAGACAAAGGTGGGTTGGGTATCAGTAAAGCTCATGATAATAATAAAGCTATGATTTCCAAATTAGGTTGGAATATCATGAACAATAGGGGATCATTATGGACCAAGATCATCACTAATAAATACAAAGTTGACCCTAACCCTAGACTGTGGTGCAAGAAAACCAATACCTCCCACATTTGGCGTAGTATTTATAAAATTAAGGAAGTCCTCATTAAGAATACCAAATGGAATGTGGGAAAAGGGAATAATATTAACATCATGAAAGACTGGTGGTGTGGGTATGCCCCCCTCGCCGATAGAGGTGACCAAAATATCAGGTATGATAACGAAGCTAATATCAGCACCCTCTTAACTGGAAATGGAGATTAGGAATTTAATTAGATTCGCCGTGAGATCAATGACAAAATTGTGGATGATAAAATTAATACGCCGCTTCCTAGAAAGGGAGACGTGGAGGACAAGCCTTCTTGGTAAGCTAGCAGCAAAGGTAAGTTCTCCATCCACTCTTGCTATGATAATTTTTTAGTAGGGGTGGATGCCACCCCCTTATGCAATGGTTGGAATAATATTTGGAAGCTTAAGATCCCTCCCAAGCTAAAACACTTTGTTTGGACTCTTCTCCATGGTAAGTTGCTCACTAGCGCACATAGGTAAAGAAGAGGCCTCACCTCAGATAATGCGTGTCCTAGATGCTCATGCAAAGAAGACCTCAACCACCTCTTCAAAGATTGTCGCTTCGCTACCCAGGTTTGGCAAAATCTCAACTCCCCCCTCAATTGCAACCAAGGTATGTACTCTAAATTCAACTCTTCGATAATGTAGACAATAATTGGTATGTGACTTTCATCTCCTCCCTTTGGTGTATTTGGAAAGCTCGTAACAAAATTGTTTTTGATAATGTTAGCCTCTCCCCCTCTATGGTTAATAAGATTACTTTTGAAATTAGTTGCGATATTTTTGAAGCTCAAAGTAAGATTACTAATCATAAAGTGGAAAGTTATATTACGCCCACTAGTACTTGCCCTTGTATTGCAGGTACCTACGTTATTCATACGGACGGGAGCTTTGTTAGCAATTGCAGAATGGGAACTTTTGGCGGCATCGTGCGGGATAAAGTTGGAAGATGGGTTGTCGGATTCACTGGTAGCATTCTAGGAACAACAAGCCTCCTAGAGCCGAGTTGGAAGGTGTTATCCATGGGCTCAACATTGCCAGTAGAGAGAAGTGGAAGGATGTCTGTCTTAAATCCAAATATCTCGAAGCCATCCAACTGCTGACTTCAAAGGATAAGGGGAACCACCCCCTTGGGAATATCATTGAAGACTGTTGTGATCTTGTCAAGTGCCTGGATTCCAAAGTCACCCATATCCCGAGGAAAGAGAACACCCAAGTGGACTACATGGCAAGGATTGTAAAAGACTCCCACGACCTCTACGTTGAGTATGATCATACCACTGAGCGTCTCCCGGTGATGCTCGATCGTTCAAATGTTGTTAACACTGTGACTTAGCTCTAGTTGTTTTTTTTCTCTTTCCTTTTGTAACCCAAAAAAAAACAATTTGAACTCTCTAGTCCAGTCTGATGTTTTAGAGGAGCTAATACAAGATAGGTCCCCTCAATGCAATGATGTTGTTAACAAGTATCTGTATCACATAATTTACTACCTCGATGACATCATATACCCAAAATGGTACACTTTTGTTCATACCACTGTGCAATCATAGACTGCAAAAATAAAAATACTCTGAATAGTGTCAAGAAGGCATGCGAAAGGATACTGAAAGAGATTTTGATGTTTGACAATTTCATTTGTCAGAGGCCCAACTCACTTTTGGTACCACGATTATATCATGATGATTTTATCATTCTTTACAGCGTGATTGTCAAAGATGAAGGAGACGAACCTGATCTCTATCTTTGGAAACTCGATGACTAGGATGGAGCATTAGAACAATGCCCTGGGGATTATCTAAGGGATATTTTATGTGTAACTTGTCACTTATCTACTCTTTTTAGTGGGAACGGTTCAAATAAACCATAAATAAGATAAAATTAGGTTGTCTGTACAAATGGACTCCTATGATACATCAATCACCACCCCAACTAGTGTCAACTTACAAGTAATTTTAGTGCTCCCCATAGCCATTGTTGCTAATAAAATTTCAGTCACGATTAATTGTAACGATCTTATCGATTCATTCCTTAAATAATAAGATTTGTTTTTTCTTTAGGACACTAGATACATATTTTCAACACTAAGGTCCCCTACCCTTTATGTATATATTATATGTTAGGGCATACACAAACCTAATGCATGCTCACTACAAAAAAATTATGTATACATTACAAAATCTCGCGTATAAATTAAAATAATTTTCATATACATTATAAAAAAATCATGTATACATTAGAAATTATCTTTTTATATTACTTACAAAATTTGGTATACACTACACATAAGGACTGCACAGAAAAAAAAACTTATTATTTATTCCTTAAATAATAAGATTTTTTTTTTATCTAGGACACTAGACACATCTTTTCAACACTAAGGTTCCCCACCCTTCAATGTATATATTATATGTTAGGGCATACACAAACCTAATGCATGTACACTACAAAAAATTATGTATACATTATAAAATCTCGCGTATAAATTAAAATAATTTTCATATACATTATAAAAAAATCATGTATACATTAGAAATTTTCTTTTTATATTACTAAAAAAATTAGGTATACACTACACACATGGACTGCACAGGAAAAAAACTTTTACATCATGTCCTAAAACTAAAAAAACTTACCTAGTTGAGACTAAATAAATAAAATATAATTATATAACTACCCATATTACCAACTACACATACTTATTTCCAACTACTTATGATATGGAAAGGGGAAAAAACTTATTTTGTCTCCCAATATTAGCATTGCAAATGTGCAAATTTTTGTACAATTTGGATATTAGAAGGATGGATTTTATATCAGTGGATCATGTGCAAATAGTTGCTAATATAGTTGGGGAGTTAATTTTAAAATTAAAAGAATTTATTTTATTTCGCGATGCATGATAACATAGTCACATGCCATAATACATGATGTGTGGTGTGAGTAGAGGGTTCATTTACATTTTTGGTAGGGTAGTGAAAATTTGCAATGGTGATACCTTATCCATCTTTAAACATAACATTATAACACACCCTTAAAATGATGAGAAATGTTTTTATACAATTTTAACCTCCCATTAGACCATCCCCTAGGCATTTGTGCAAATTTAACCCTTAAATAGATGAAATGTATTTTTCTCCTTGAAAACTCCTATTTTCTTTGGGACAAAAGGCATAACTCCCTTTCCCACGACATACCAATTCTCATGGTCTCAAATATTGCACGATAGTTGAAATGTCACGGAAACCCACTACACCATATAACAAAGATGGTCACAGACCTCGACCGTGACTAGGTCCACGAGTCACAGACCTCGGTCATGACCATTTTGTTGTGGGCAAAACTAGCGGTCACAAACATAATTTGTGACCCTAAATGGGGCTCACTATCTCTCCCGTGATATAATATTGGCCCCATGGCTAGGGACTTAGTCCGTGCCTCCGTGGTCACGACCCAAATTAGTAACCAAAATAGGACAATATTAAATCCATAGTCACGGCCATAATCCGTGACCCCATGGTCACGGACAACGACCGTGACCATGGTTGGGACCATGTTCAAATTGGGTCACGATCCAAATTCGTATCCCCAAATTTTTTTTAAAAATAAATAAATAAATGGTCACAGTCTTGGACCGTGACCATTTATTTATTTATTTTTAAAACAATTTGGGGGGCATGGATTTGGGTTGTGACCATATCCATTCAATAAAAAAATATTTTTAGGAATCCCCTTCCAAAAAAACCCTATATTCAGCCACCAATTCATATACAATTAAGCAATATTGTAACTGTGGAGTTGACAATTGAAAGTAAAGCATCGTGACATCCTGGTTAATTCATAAATCATACTTAACATTCATAATTCAAACTAAATATTTATAAATTTAACTAAACAATTATAAATTAAACTAAAACGCCAATATAATGCCAATATCATAATAGGATACAAATAATATTGTCAAGAGCCAATATAATAATAGGGTACAAATAGTACTATCAAGGGTAAAATAATGTTTTGATACTCAATCTTTCTCTAAATCAATTAAAAGATCCTTGAATTTGGGGTTGTCATCAAGTGAATACCGAAAATCTTTAGGAGCATTTAATGCATCTACTTGAGTACTCATACCCTTTGGTTCATGCACAACAATATACCAATTGCCATCATTTATGCACTTTGAGTAGAATACCTTCTTTGCGTTATGAAAGGCACAAATAGAAGACTCGTCAACAATGCGATCTTTACTCTTCATCTTAGATAAATCTACCATGATAAATTTTAAGTTGAGATCAACTTCACAAGCATTCGTAGTGTCCTCAACCTTCACTCAGTCACAATAGAATACAGTTTTTGTGATATCAAAATAATCGAGTTATAAGATATTTTGGACAATTCCATAATAAGTTAGCACCATATCTTTTGAATTTTAAATCCATAATAGGTAAGCAATGTATCTTTTGGATGTTTTTAAGACTAACTCTAGATATTTTCAAATTATCATCATATTATAAAATCGAAAGTCTCGTGACCATAGGGCTAGTTCCTACATGTTACAATGGTCCCCTACGAGGCGTTCGTGCCTCTTACGAGTCCGTTTGGAGGCTGTTTTGAGTTTTCTCCCTTTAACGACATGTTTTTAAGCCTAAATCTTAATATTTAAAAATTATCATCCTATTCTCAAATCAAAAATCCCGTGACTCTGCCTTCAGTTCCTACTAGTTATATTGATCATGTGTGAGGTGTCCGTGCCTTTTTCGAGCCCGTTTGGGGGTTTGTTTTAGGTTTTTTCCCTCTAACAGTATATTTTTAGCCTAAAACTAGATATTTGTAAATTGTCTTCATATTTTCAAACCAAGAATTCCATAACTACGCTGTGAGTTTCTACGAGTTACATTGGTTCCGTACAAGATATTAGTGTCTTTAAACCCATACCATATGTGACCACTCTCCAATACAAACAAAGTAAAAGGAACTCGTATTTAATTAATGACTATTTCATATTAAAAGTTTATGTCAACGTACGAAAGAATCAAATGTACACCATAATACCCAAAAAAATTATTTCCTTGCCAATATTACAACCACTACTAGCAAAACTCAACGCCTAATTGAAACAACAACATGAATTCAACAAACACATAATACTCAAAAATAAATTGAAAAACATAATATGTATAGAGATTATAAGACAAGTTGTGGCGAGAGAGGGGGGGAGAGAGAGGTGGTCGGAGGAGAGGCGGTCGTGGTGGCCAGAGCAGAGAAGAGAATATAGAGGTTAAGGTTTAGAGAGAGAGAGAACATGAAATATTGCTAAAGATAAGGGATGTTTATATGTACTGGTGTCTGGTCATGGTCCTAAATCGTGACCAGACGCTATGACTATTTCAAAATAATCATGATACTCAGTCATGACTATTCTTAACTGAACCCATTACATTTGCCAAGAATGTGGTCACGGTTCGTAGCTGTGATCCACTCTGGCAGGAGATTTGGCGCCATTTCATCACGAACCTGAGATGTGACCACATGGTCACAGTCTATGGTTGTGACCAAAGTCATTGGTTATCACCCTTTTTCATAGTCACGCGGTTTTGACTCCGGTCACAACCATAACCATGTGGTCACGGCCCAGGACCATGACCCACATGTCGTGACCATTCTTGATTTGCGGTGAAGTGACCATTCATACATTTAAGCCACTCTGAGAGTTTGGGTGACATTTCACTTGCCCCCAAACTTCACTTTAAATCATTTTCTCTGTATATCATACTCTCATATCCCCTTAAACTCACGATGATGAGGAGATTTATTGGCGAACGACACCCCAGCTTGCACAATGTGGGTTCATTACATGTGACCCAACGTGCCATTGACGATTTTGGATTTTCGGATGGTAAGAATATTTTATTGGCTCTCGCCATCTACTCCTCTCTGAATACACATTGTTCACAATGCATTTTCAGCAAGGAGGTAAGGACATTTTTCAAAATTTATTTTTATGATAAATTTATTAAATTTTTTAGCCTTTAAATAAATAAATTGGTTATTTATTGAATTAATTAATTAAGCTAATGAATATTATCGTTGATGAATAATATAAATTATGGTAAACTTATTAAATTGTTTAGATTTTAAGTAAATAAATTGGTTAGTTGTTGAATTAATAACTTAAGACAAGGAAATATAGACTTAAATTAATTAATTAAATTATGTTAAATTTATTGAATTGTTTAACCTTTAAATAAAAAAAATCATTAGTTATTGAATTAAGTAAATTATGTTAATGAGTATAAGCTTTAAGTTAATTTAATTGGTTAGTCATTTTAATCATTTTTAATTACATTACTAAAAAAAATCGGTTGATTAATAAATCACTTTTAAAATTTTAGGCTATCAATGAATATAAGCTTCGTTGTTCGATGAGATTCATATATACCTGGTGACGTGGTATGGTGTGTTTGGGTCAACATTGGAAAGATATTTATGAGTGGATTAAGAACAATATTTTTGACCCCATCATTACCGCGCATTACACCGAGACAGACTACACCAAAACAAGCTTTCAGTAACACACTATTTTTTTTATTACTAACAATAACTTACCATTACTATTTCTCATAGTAAAATAGTGTTATTAATATAATATATTCGTTACTAATTTTAGTTCAATATTAAAAAAAAATATCTCCCCCCCAAAACCCAAAAAAAACTGTCATTCGTCATGTTCTCGTAGGGTTTCTCCTAACTCATCACATAGGGTTCTCATTCGGCGCTCCTTGTTCATTCTTCAAGCTCCTTGTTCATTGTTTAATCTCCTTGTTCATTCGGTGCTCCTTATTCAAGATCCTTGTTGATTCAGCGCTCCTTGTTCAAGATCCTCAAATTGGTTGTCCAACACATAAGGTAAATTCGTTTCAACTCATATAGATCTTTTATACAGTACCTTGTTCATTCGGTACTGTTGATTGGACGTCGCAAGAATAATATTATGTTCTTAGATTTAGATAAATGAACGTATGAGTGACGATTTGTTGTGTGGGCAGACGATTTGTTATGTGGGTTGACAAGATATACAGGATGATTTTGACTTGATATATAGGATGAGCGATGATTCTAATGTCTGAAGGGACATTAGAATCTTATTTGGGTATGATTTTAGGAAAAATCATACGAAAAGAATTCAAATTATGACATTGGAATGAGGTGATATTTGAATAGAAGTTTGGAGGCTATAAACTTTTATGAAATAAAAATTAGAACAGATTCTTTGATGAGATAATCTAAGAATGCTCTTAAACTCTCACCCATATTTAAGTCAAAACCCTATACTGTTGTTCATGACTATTCTAGTAGTTCTAGTCAATGAGGAAGCTGTGCAGGAAATTGTTTGTGGTTCGAATGTGTGGCCTACTTCCCTTTCAAGCCTGCTTTTATAAAGTCTCACTTCTAAAAATTTCCAAATCATACCATATAATCACTAATTAAATATATGGGAAGAATGAAAAGTATAACAGAGTTGGAGATAATATCGCATTCTTGTTCGTTTAGTTTAGCTTCTTAAAATAGCATAATTGAAGATGGGTGCTACTAGATTATTTGTTATAACAAATTTATATTGTCTTTGTAGATATAGGTTTTAATGAATACTTTGGATCCTATATTTTGTTTCTAATTATATAAAAAAAAGGTGTATCATGTGATCTTATATATTGTTTCTAATTTTACAAAAATGGCGGAATATGTGATACTATATTTTGTTTCAGATTGTATAAAAAAGGTGTCCCGTAATACGCGGAGAATGAGACATGATGTGATTAATAGTTAATGAATCAACTCATGATAAGTTCCGATCAGATCATACAAGATACAATATGTAGAGTGAATACAATTTAGATATGATCGGAATTATACATTACTATTAATTAACGATTTGTTGTTGGGTTACAAGTTTATTTTTTGGTAAAATGCAATGTATTTTTGTTATTGTTGTTGGGTACATACTTTTTGTATTTTTTTGGCTCAAGTTTTTGATTATTTTGTATTAAATTCAAAGCTTAGAATTTTTTTTATACACTGATTTATAACATTACTAGACCTGGTATTTAATACCTTGTTTAAGAAAATGAATTTTTTTTGTACACTGATTTATACTATTAAAACACATAATTGTATAAGTATATAACTAAGGAAATTGCACCCCATCCCCTGAACTTTAAGGCTTGTTCTAACAAAATTACATGTTCTAACTGTGATTTTTCTTATGTGTATCAATAATTCTATTTTTTGTATATTGTCATATAACTTGTGTGTAAACCATATTTTTTTGGTAGTGCATAATGTCACAAACATTGAACAATGAGTGGATGAATGAGAAGAATAGAATAAGTGAGGTGTACACAAATGGAGTTGCGTCTTTTCTTAATTTTGCAATTGCAAACAATGGCCATCAATTCTCGACCTTTCCTTATCCATGTGTTAAGTGCTAAAATAAGAAGCGTTACACTACAGTAGATATCAAGGGTCATTTGATAATGCATGGTATATACAAGACATATACTAAGTGGGTTTTACATGGTGAAACGCTATCATCGAACCTAACATGTCCCGTAGTAGAACCTATTGATTGTGAAGGACATGATGAGTTGATAACAATGAGAGTGAAAGGTTGCGAAACTTAGTTGACGCGTGTTATGGAGTGCACGAACAACATTGTGTAAAACCCGATCAGGAAGGATTCTCTGAAAAATCATATGTCGACAATGAGAAGTATAATCAATATAATAAATTAGCAATCGAGAAATTGTACCCTTCATGTGAGGGTCCTGGGACTACTCTCTCTGCAATTGTGGAATTGCATAATTTGAAAAAGCAGTTTGGTTGGTCGGGAATTAGCGTGACCTCTCTCTTGTCGGTCTTAAAGAGGTGGCTTCCAAAAGGAAACACATTACCAAAAAAATATCCGCACATGAAGAGAATGATGAAAGACCTAGGGATGAAAGTAAATTACATTCATGCTTGCGTTAATAACTGTATTTTATACTGGAAAGATAATGAAGATTTGGAGGAATGTCCTCAGTGTGGAGAACCGAGATATGCAGTGACCTCAAAGAAAGGGAAAAGGATATGCAAAGAACCGATGAAAGTGTTGAGACGTTTCCCTTTAATTCTAAGGCTAGTGAGATTGTACACTATAACTTGGATAGCGCATGAAATGACATGGCACCATCGGGAAACAAGTTCATGGGATTATCAACGACATCCTTGTTATTCATCCCAATGGAGAATGCTAAAAAGTAGATGGCCCGATTTTGCCGAGGAAGGGCGCAATGTTTGGCTTGCAATAGCAACATATGGGTTCAATCCCCATGGTATTCAGTCTTATAGTTATAGTTATTGGCCTGTTATGACCGTGCCTTATAATGTGGGCCCTTCTTTGTGCTTGAAGCGTGGGTCCCAAATTTTATCTTTGTTGATTCCTGGGCCAGAGGCACCGGTTCAAGACATTGATGTTTTTCCTCAACCATTAGTAGATGAGTTGAAACAACTATGGGAAGGAGTTCCAGCTATTGACATGCACAAAATGCAACCTTTTACGTTGAGAGTTATGTTGATGTGGGGGATTCATGATTTTCCCGCATATGGAAACTTATATGGGTGTGTTGGTTACAAAGCATATCCTATTTGTGGCGATGACACTCCATCCATTTGGCTAGAACACAGCATGATGATAGTTTACACAAACTATCATATGTTTCTTAAAAGTGATCATCCTTTTAGGAGTGGTAGAGGTTTTGGACTTAGGACATAAGAAGTTGGACGTCCCCCGATTCGACTAAACGAAGATGCACTTGTGGAGAAGTTAAGAAATATAAAGTATGTACCTGGAAAAGTCTCAAAAGTTCCAGCTAAGAATCAAAAGTCTAGTATTGTTAATGGGAGTGCTAATGTTGAAGTTAAAGAAGCTTGGTATAAAAAATCTATTTTTTTTATTTAGAATACTGGACATATCATCAAGTTCGACATGTCCTTGATGTGATGCACATCGAAAAGAATGTTGCAGAGCATTTAATAAACATAATTCTTAATGATAACAAAAGAAAGGATACTAAAAAGGGTCGATTGGATATGAAGGGTATGGGCATACACAGCGGTCAATGGCTTCAAGTTTATGGACGCACTGTAAAAATGATAAAACCAACAGCACCATTTATCTTAGATAAAGAAGAAAAAAGACAATCCTGCCAGATTTGGAAGGACTTAAAGGTTCCTACCAGTTTTTCCTCTAACTTGAGCATTATAGTATGTAAGGACATAAATTTCCAATTGAGTCCCTGTATTGTTTTGACTTAATTACGTGAAAAAAACTATGTTTATAATATGTCATAGGGAGATTTTATTTTGTCACGGTCCCATATGGTCTATGGCGTATTGAAGAAATTGAAGACGTTGCGACAAATCTTTAAAGATTTAATCATACCGAAGTTTAATTGGTACAAGTTTATTCGTCTTCATGTTAATTGCATTCCGAGATCATACATGTATGAATGCGTATAATTAATGGTGATTTGAATTATTTTTATAAAAGATAAGGATGTAATTTTATAAGGAAAAATATTTTAAAAGTGTTTTAAGTGTTTTACACTACATTTTATTCTGATAAGCTCGAAAAAGAGTTTCACTTAAGTGGATCTCTTTTAAAGAAATGTTTTAAAGAAAAAGTCAAACTGTCATGCATGTCGTTCGAACGATAATTGTACTTCATTCAAGCGAGATGGCTATGTCACGTGAACGATAGGTCAATCTCGTTCGAGCGACACTTTTTTCGAGGCGGTGATGTTTTCCTATTTAAAGCGTATTTTCATCAGAATTAATAAGTGTGCATTCTGGAAAAATAGTTTACGATCCAGAAACCTGTTTGCACATGTTTTTATAAGGTTTCAAAGCTTAAACACATCCTTAGAGTTTGTAAAGATCCGAGTTATCATTATTATATGTTTATGTGATCTTGCTGCACCAAGAAGGTTTGTTCTATACTTGAACATCTGGGTTTTGTGATGAAGAAAAGAGAAGTACTTCTTATTTGACATCGTAGACGTATCAAAGCCATTCAGTGAACACCGAGACATACGTGGACTCGTGTGTTGTGGACAGATATCATGGAAGAAGGACTTTCTGCGTGGGCACTGTGAGCGGAGTGGTTGAAGATCAGCAGAGCGTCGAGACACCTTGGGATCGAGTCGTTGAGTGATTCTTTTGTATGTTCGTTGTAATTCCACATTCATAGTGATTGTCCGGCTTGGGCCGTCCAAGGTTATTTTCCTGTCTTGGGTTTTTTCCTCGTACATCTTGCGTTGTGAGTGTTGATACCAAAATTAATATGCTGATGTAGACGAATCATACGAAGACACTTGTCAATCTACGTGGCACAATAACAACGAGGAAGTTCATTTCCTCGACCAACTCATGTTTTCCCCGAGCAACGATGATATACCGAGGAACTGCAACACTCCGAGATACTCTAGCGCTCCGAGGAACTCCTGAGCAACGAGCAACTAAGGCGGTCCGAGCTGCATCTCGATCGTAGTATTAATTGCCAGAATGTCAACAGTTCAATCATTCATTGAATGTTTATCATCTTGACGCACACGCTGTATTAAATGTATTACCCTTTCATATGTATATCATTTAATGTATCAACCCATTCATGTACAGCCTAAGGGCTATAAATACCTTGTATCACCCTCATTCAAAGGGATCGGAATTTCTTGACAAAACTTGTAATCGAGAATTCCCAAACAATCAGCAATAACATAACAGTGGACGTAGGCCATTCTTATAAGGCTGAACCACTTTAAAAATCTTTGTTTCATTTTATTTATCTGTGATTGAAAAATGAGAGCGATCTAATTTTTTACATCAACAGATTGGCGCCGTCTGTGGGAAACAACTGTTGCTATCGTTTTTCACCAAAAATCATTTATCATCAATGGCAGATAATCCAGAATCCAGTAATCGAAATGCTGGAAATACTGGAAATCCTCTAAATCCATCTGCACCTCCAGATCTGGCTGGAATTATGACGAATCTGGCTGAAGGACAAACCGCCATGCAAGAAACAATGAGGTAACTCATTCAAACTCTTCACGGCGGTGCACCTACCCATTCAAGGAAAAGAAGTGATCGTGGGCAATCGCGATCCAGGCGTACTGAGTCATATCGTAATGAAGAATCTAATGATTTTTCTTATCAACCTGGGCGAACTTCATCGATATGGGCTACGGATACAGATCAACATATCACCCTCTCTCCGGAGAGAACTAGTGCCCTGGAAAGATTAAGCAGAGCATCTCCTTTCAGTCGGTTAGGACCAAGGAGAAATATGAGTCCACCTAGAGACCCATCGAGAAGCTTTCGACCACCATCAGGTTTGAGAGAAGGATCAGTACAATCAAGACCAGCTACTCGTCGAGATAGATCTCAGGAAGCTACATCAGAACAATCAATTGCTCGGACTAAGCAGCCCGAGGAAGGAAATGAAGCATGGAAGGGTTCCATTCAGCGATTGGAGGATAGACTTGGAGAAATGGTTAAAGAAAGGAATCCCTTATAGAGAACTTTTGTTCAAGGGACACCTTTTGTGCAAGCCATTGTGAATTTTCCTACACCATCGAAATTTAAAGCACCTGTAGTGACCCCTAAATATGATGGAAAGACAGATCATGTTCTTCATATAGAACAATACCAGGCTGCTGTCGACATATATGCTGTCCCCGATGAGATGAGATGTAGAGCATTTTCGGGAACTCTTACCGGATCTTCACAGATATGGTACAACAATCTTCCTCGGGATAAGATTTCAACTTTTATCCAGTTAGCCGAGTTGTTCATTGGTAATTTCTATTTTGGAGCAAAGCCGGTAAAGCGAGTAGCGCACTTGTTAAGTGTTAGACAAAAATCAGGTGAGAGTACTAGAGATTACATAACTCGTTTCAATAACGAGAAGTCGGAAGTCATAGATTACGAAGAAAAGACAGCGATCACTGCTTTGATGAGTGGATTGCTGCCTAACAAGTTATATTATACTTTGGCCAAAGATCCACCTAAAACTATGTCGGAGTTGATGGCAAAAGCGGCCAAAATCATGAATGCCGAGGAGGCTATGGCTGCGAAGAAGAATATGGATAAAGAAACCAAGGTGAAAGTTGACAAATCTAAGAAGAAAGAGCAAAAAGGTAATGGTGGTGACAAGCACTCCAAGAATAATAAGACGTCATGGGAAGTCCTGAAGAAATATGATAATTATACTCCATTGAAGATGGGTATTAATCATGTTTTAGAAGAAATCATGAATAACGAAGAAATCAAGTGGCCAGATAAACTGAGGACCAATCCTGACCTGAGGAATAGGGCCAAATATTGCGAGTTCCATAAAGATCATGGCCATACAACCAAAAATTGCATAGCCCTCCATAACGAGATTGAAACGCTCATCCAAAGAGGAAAGTTGTCAAAGTATGTAGATCGCAGAGGTGAAAGGAAGAATGATGATAGAACCAGAGATCGTTCCAGATCTCCTCGTCGGACAGAGGAGAAAAAGAAAAGAGATCATGAAGATGATCCAGATGAAGACCCTGATCTTCCAAAGAAGCCAAGACAGCCTGAACGAGAGGTATTTTCCATACGTTTTGGGTCATTTGATTGTAATGTTATTACAGGAGGAGATGTTGGAGGGGGAGACCTTACTGCAGAAAGAAAGGCCTATCTCGGAGAGGCTCAAGCCTGCTCATATATTCAACGAATAAATCTTGTCGAGGATGATCGTCCGAGGAAGGTAAATAAAGAGAAGCTAGTTATTGGTTTTTCAAAAAAAGATTTGGCCGGTGTTCTTTATCCTCACGACGATCCCTTAGTGATCAAAATGAGGATGAAAGATGTGGTGATTTCAAGGGTGTTGGTGGACAATGGTAGTTCAGCAGACATCATGTACTATTTGTGTTTTGATAGTTTGAATTTGAAATTATCTCAATTGGAACCTTATCACAGACCCCTTCTGGGTTTTGCTGGCGAGAAAGTTTTTCCACTTGGGACGATCAAGTTGGATATATTCATTGGAACTTGGCCTGCTTGTCGAATAGAAAGAATACGCTTCTTTGTGATGGATAAGAATGTGCAGTCAGCCTACAACATCATCATGGGAAGAGTTGGTTTGAAGAAGTTCGAAGCAGTTCCATCTACAGTGCATCAATGCTTAAAATTCCCAACAAACTTCGACGTAGGAGTTGTGAAAGGTGATCAAAAAATAGCTCGGGAATGCTATTATTCATCTGCCGAGCAAGAGGAGCCTGAAGAATCAAAGAAAAAGACTATTACCTACCAGGTAGAGGAAGGTACATAAATTGAAACTCTTGATCCCAGGGATGAATCCCAACTTGTAAAAGGACAGGTAGTAGAATCTACAGAACATGTTATTCTGGACGAGGAGCACCCTGAACGAATAACTCAGATAGATTCGTCGTTGGATGCTTCAATAAAACAAGAGTTGATAATGTTCTTGAGAAACAGGAAGAAAACTTTCGCATGGAGTCATGAGGACATGCCAGGAATAGATCCAAACTTCTTATGTCACGAACTCAACGTGAATAAAGAGATCAAGCCTGTAAAGCATAGAAGAAGGGTATTTATCCCCGAGAAGAATCAAGCCATACAAGAAGAGGTCGAGAAGCTTCAGAAAGCCCAATTCATTGAAGATGTGAAATATCCAGACTGGCTGGCAAACGTGGTGATGGTAAAGAAGAAGAACAATAAATGGAGAATGTGTGTTGATTTCACTGATCTTAACAAGGCATGCCCAAAAGATCATTTTCCATTGCCCAGAATTGACCAACTAGTGGATGCTACCTCGGGACATGAGCTGCTCAGCTTCATGGATGCGTATTCTGGTTACAACCAGATCAAGATGAAACCTGAAGACAGGGAAAGTACTTCTTTTATTACCCCTAGGGGAACTTATTGCTATAATGTTATGCCTTTTGGTTTGAAAAATGCAGGAGCGACATACCAGCGGCTGATGAACAAGGTTTTCACCGAACAAATCAGTTGCAACATGGAAGTCTATGTCGATGATATGCTAACAAAAAGCAAGAAAGCTGCAGATCATCTAGTTGACTTAGCTCAGACATTTGATCAATTGGATAAATACCAGATGAAGCTCAACCCAACGAAGTGCACATTTGGAGTACGAGAAGGAATGTTTCTCGGATACATTGTCAATCAGCGAGGCATTGAAGCAAATCCAGATAAGATCAAAGCTCTTTTAGGGTTGCGATCTCCAACAACAAAGAAAGAAGTGCAGAGTCTTACAGGATGAGTTGCAGCGCTCAACAGATTTGTATCTCGAGCGACTGACAAATGCCTCCCATTCTTCAAAACACTTCGAAAAACTTTTGAGTGGACTGATGAATGTGAGAAGGCCTTTCAAGACTTGAAAAAGTATTTGGGAGCACCTCCATTATTGTTCAGGCCAATAACAGGAGAAAATTTGTATTTGTATCTGGCAGTATCAGAGAATGCAGTCAGTTCAGCATTGATTAGATTGGAGAATGGAGTCCAGAAACCAATCTATTACACAAGTAAGGCTTTCCAAGGAGCAGAAATCAGGTACCCAAAGCTGGAAAAATTGGCATTGGCATTAATTGAAGCAAGTAGAAGAATGAGGCCACATTTCCAGGCCCATACCATCGTCGTTTATACCGACATGCCACTGAGGCAAGCCCTTCATAAGCTAGAAAATTCAGGGAGACTGATGTACTGGGCAATAAAACTCAATGAATATGATATTGTGTATGAACCCAGATCATCATTAAAAGGGCAAGCTGTAGCAGATTTTATAGCAGAGTTTACATACCCTGATACCCCCGAGGAACAAAAATTGCTCACTGACCAACCTGTGGATGTTACAGGATCAACAGACATAGGTCCAGACCAACTCCGGTTGGTAAAAGGGCTGGTGGATGTAGAAGGATCATCAACTTCAAACTCAGATCAGCTCCGGTTGGTAAAAGAGCGAAAAGAGATGGTTAACGAGGAGCGAAAAATGTCAAGGGAGGATGAAAAGAAGCAACAAATATTTCACCGAGGAACCCTGTCAGATAAGAAATTTGAAGAAGGGTTGCCCATATAGAGACTATATGTAGATGGCTCATCTTGCGCAGCAGGTTGTGGGGCAGGAATTGTTTTAAGCACCCCAGACGAGATTGACATGGAATATGCTTTGCGATTCCAATTCAAAGCTTCTAATAATGAAGCTGAGTATGAAGCCATGATAGCAGGTTTAAACTTAGCAAAAGTTATGGAAGCACGGCAAGTAATTGTATTCAGTGACTCTCAATTAATTATAAATCAGATGACAGGAACATATGCAGTTAAAGGAGATTTAATGGCAAAGAATCATGCAAAGGTGATGGAGTTACTGACAGAATTTGATGCCATTCAATTGGTGAGAATACCGAGGATGGAGAATGTACAAGCAGACGCACTAGCCCGACTAGCATCAGCTACTCGTACCGAGCTGCGAAGAACGATACCAATTGAAGTATTGGAAAGTCGGAGTATAGATGAAAACTTGACGATGAATGTTATTACCTTTGATTTAGGACCATCTTGGATGGATCCCGTCAGGATATATATTGAAGAGGGAGGATTGCCAGAGGATAAGCTCGCTGTTAAAAAATTGAAGTATAAAGCTGCTCGGTATGTATTAACTAATGGTATTTTATATAGACGAGGAATTATGGCAGGTTTGCAGAGATGTGTACATCCCTCCAAAGTGAAAGAATTGATTGAAGAGATCCATGAAGGGTCTTGTGGAGCTCATGTAGCAGGTCGAACACTTTTACAAAGGGTAATGACTCAAGGATACTATTGGCCAACGATGAGGGCTGATTGTATAGCCTATGCTAAGAAATGTGACAAGTGCCGACGTTTTTCCTCTATCCGACGAACTCCACAAGCATTGTTGACACCCATAACTTCCCCTTGGCCATTCGCCATGTGGGGAATTGATTTGGTGGGACCATTGCCGACCACCCGAGGAAGATTTAAGTACCTCGTCGTTGCAATAGACTATTTTACTAAGTGTGTAGAAGCTGAACCCCTCATCGACATGACGTGCGAGAAGGTATACCAGTTTGTTTGGAAGAATATCATCTGTCGATATGGTCTCCCTCATGCCTTCATCACAAACCATGGAACCCAATTTGATAACGAAGAATTTGCTGCTTATTGTCATCAGTCGAACATTTTGAAGGTCCATTCAGCACCAGGCCATCCTCAAAGTAATGGACAAATTGAAGTGACGAATAGAACACTGTTGAATGGTTTGAAGAAAATGCTAAGTGAAGCTAAAGCTAACTGGATTAACGATCTACAATCAGTATTGTGGGCTTACCGAACAACTCCCCGAGCAGCGACTGGAGAATCACCATACATTCTCGCATTTGGAAGCGAGGCTGTAATACCTGCCGAGTTAGGTCTCCCAACACATAGAGTGCTGAATTTCAGTTCCCCAGTCAGCGACTTGATGAGAAGGCTGGATTTGGATATGCTCGAGGACGTAAGAGAAGAGGCAGCCATTAGGAATGCTGCTTACCAACAACGCACAGCTTTGTTCTACAATAAAAGGGTGAAGAAATGCGAATTAAAAGAAGGAGATTATGTGCTAAAGAAGGTCATTCAGAAGCACAATAAATTGGAAGCAAATTGGCATGGACCTTACCGAGTTACAGAAGTCGTTCGACCAGGAACTTACCGAATAGCAACTCTAGAAGGAGAAGAATTCAAGAATGCTTGGAATGCTAAACACCTTTGCAAGTATTATCAATGATGTAAAATGTACAACGGTTCCATCAATATGAATAAAACGATGATGTTTTAACCATTTTCTTCTCCTTTGTTTGAAAGTTTTTCGGGGAATACTAGTGTTGTACACTACGCTGCTCGACAGCAAAAAGAAGACGAAAGTTTAAAAGAACCAAAAAATATACTCCTTTGGTTAGGAGGCGTACACTAGCGTGACCAACTAAGGTTGGTAAGATAACTAGTGGATAAAAAGTTCGAAAGAACCAAAAAATATACTCCTTTGGTTAGGAGGCGTACACTAGCGTGACCAACTAAGGTTGGTAAGATAACTAGTGGACAAGATAGTTCGAAGGAACCTGATAGGTCAATAATCAACTACGGTTGAGGGAAGAACGATATCATTTTGAAAATAGGCCAACAAGTTGGTCGGAAGGTAAAATCATTCCAGAAAATACAAAGAATTCCAAACTGAACCAAGTATAGTTGGTTGGTGATCAACTATACTTAGTCGACGAGGATAAGTTATCGACCATGGTTGGTCGGGCATATTTTATGAAAAAAAAAAAATTTACCAAGTATGGTTGGTCGGGGATAAAAACCCATAAACTGTAGTTGGTCGACAAACACAATTTAACAACCTTGGTTGGTTGGAAACATTTTAAACATTTTATACTCATTACTTTATTATTAAGTGATTGAGAAACATAGATATTTGTAATTTTGATTATTAAGTTGGTTGATGAACAGCATCATATTGTTATCTTTTTAACAGATACATATACACAAATATAAAAATGTAAAAATAAACACAAGATAATCGCAATACAAATTTACAAACCGAAAATGAAATTCTTTCATTAAGATAAAAATGTATTACAAGCTATACATATGTGCTAATTATTACATTGAAAAACCTATTCTATTGGTTTCTTTCCTTTAGCTTTTGAAACAGGTTCCTCGCCGGCAGGAGGATCTTATAAGCAAAGAGGAGAATTGATGAAATTAATATCTCTGAGCATTCTGACGTTCATCATAGAAGGTGTATCCAAGAGATGCTCTGGACGAGATAATTCAGTCTGAGAATGAAGACTATAGTCGCCGAGATATTTTGAAATTAAACTCTGAGGAATGGAACGAGCT
This sequence comes from Sambucus nigra, assembly GCA_949130495.1. NCBI lineage: Eukaryota > Viridiplantae > Streptophyta > Magnoliopsida > Dipsacales > Adoxaceae > Sambucus > Sambucus nigra. The sequence goes on from OX422218.1 coordinate 461,665,261, forward strand.
GGGATCCATTCCATGTCCAATTTGAAAGGTGGCACAGGCAAATCTAGTAACCCTGGAGCATGGTAATCCCATAAAAAAATGCCCTTGCTCCAATTTCAGTACACCCAAGGCGTTCAACCACCCCTACTTATAACCTTCATTATTGGCATGTTCAATCCGAGCATCTAAATGAACAAGGGCTTCATTATATCCTGCCATCCAAAATTCCCTGGGTTGTTTATGGAATTGGAAGGTTAATCTATCCAATTATTCGTGAAGGCTCCTGGCAAAAACATCTTTGTCATTCAAAGCAGACTTCATTGCAGTAAGTTGATCTTCCAAAGATAGATTCTTCTTGGACATTTCAGATAAAGCCCGATCTTTGGCGTTTAATTGGTATGCTTGAGTTTCCAAAGTAGATTGAGTGCGAGCCTCTTCAATATTGCGGCTAAGAACTCTTGATCGACTTAGAGCAGCGACTGGAGAACTTTGCTCCTCGACAACATTTTGAACAGTTCTTCCTCGCCCATGAGAACTTCTTCCTCGTCCCCGAGCAGTCACAGGAATAACAGATTTTCTTAAGTTGTCCAGTTCTTGCCTTAATTTGGCATTCTCAACTTCTAAGAACGAGAAACCTTCGTCGGTAACTTGCACTAAAGCAATGGAAGATGACGCTGCAGATTCATACTGTGCCAGCTTTTTCTGCAAATTATTGTTCTCCTGTTCCAGCAACTCAGCAATCTGCCTGCAAGCCTCAACTTCACCTTTTAAAGTTCTTTCCCTAACATCGTATCCAGCCAGGATCTTTTTATGGCCTGTGTCAGAAGAAAGCTGTTGATATCTATTTTCATATTCCTTGTGCAATAAAGCCATTGATTCATTGTGCTGACCTTGGAGATCTTCTAAGGAATAATGAAGTTCCTCAATCAAGTTGTAGTAGGCTACATTGTTGGCCACAGCTCGGTCGAGTAAATCTTTCAAGTACCGATAAGCCTCAATTGCCTGTTCTGAGGCATCATGGCCAAGGATGTCAGCAATTTCTGATGTACTAAGGTCTGTATGACCAGCCTTATAATATTCGTAACATTGCTGCATCAGCTTTGTATCATGTGCAGATATCAGTTCCATTCTAGCAACAAACTAAGGATGAGAAAAAGACAACAATCAACAAAAAACAAATCATCAACAACAGAGATGAACAAGGATGTATTTTATTAGATCACAAAAGGATTACATTGTTTGATTACAAATAATGAAAGATAGAAATGATACCGAACAACTTCACACCTTTTCCTTGTCTCCCAAGACTTTCTCGGGAGGCTGGGACGAGGAGCTTGGTTGCTCGGTGATAACAGCAACTTGATCTGCAGGAGTTGAAATTTTTTCAGGAGGAGGAGGCATGGAAGAAATGTCCTCGTTGGAAGAAGATAGAGATGCAGGGACTTGATCACCTATGGCCATAGAAGATTCATCAGAGGCAGGCTCATCTTCTTCTTCTTCCACAATTGGTGGAGGAGGACCAGGGAGGTGCAACTGGAATAGGTCGGAATCATCCTTGATCTTCAATTCCTGTAGGGCAGCTACCCAGCCATCTTGGAAGTATTTCAACTTCCCGTATTGAACTTGGGATGTCATCGCAGCAATCCCCTTGTCCCATCCTTTATCCCAGCCTGCGCTAAAGGATTTTTTAACTGCATGCTTTCTTCTCAATTTCTCTGAGGAAAGCTTCGCATCCAATTCTTCTTTTTTGCCCTTGATATCTCGCAGGGCGGACAATTCTTCCTCTGCCTTCCTCAGTTTATCCTCAAGTTCTCCAAAATTCTTGAGCTTGTCGTCATATTTCTTATGCTCGACCTCTAAACTTTTCACTTTATTCTCCAAATTCTTGGAGATCTCAGCCATCTTCACCTTCTCGGCCTCAACTGTAGACAACTTTTTCTCCCAAACAGCCTTGTCCTCACTATACTGTTGGCGAGATTCCTTCAAGGATTGGGTCAAACCCAGCAGAGCATCCTCTACACCTGACGAGGAGCTTGAAGCTTTAATAGCTTCATCCTTCTTCACGATATTATTGAAAAAGTTCACCAGCTGAAAGATGAGAAAAACAGTAAAGTCAGTGCAAAAATACAAGTATTCAGAGAAAGAAAGAAATTCAGAATGTGAGAAATTTACCGAAGCGAGGTGACGAGTAGCTAGGGATGTCAACATATCCCTTGAAATATTTTCATCAATTCCTTGGACCTCGGGTATGATCCAAGTTTTTACCGAGCTCATTGCAGAGCTCGAAGGAATGATGGTTGGAACACCAACAACACCAGCTGGTGGAGAAGAGATAGTTTCAGCCAAATTGATTGAGGATGATTTCCTCAATCTCCTCAAAGGAACCTCAGCAGCTTCAACCAAGGAAGAACTCTTGGTCGGGGAAATAGTAATCACTTCTGCTGGAGCAACTTTCTTGCTCGGAGCCACTAGGGGCTTCTCGGCAGCTTTGGAAGGTGCAACATCCACCTTCTTAGTCCCTTCTGGGACATCAACTTTGCTTTTCTTGACCCCAGCAGCCAAAGTAACGCCATCAAATAGAGCAGGAGGAGCTCTTTTCTTGCCCATTCTCTGACTTAAAGGAAGATGAGAATCTGAAGAAGAATCTTCTGGAGTTGAAGCTGGCTCAACAGGGCGAGCAGTATAAGAGGTTGTATAACTCTTATACTATAGCAAATATGATGCAGACCTGATGTGCTCTTCTGCAACGTTCTTATGCAAACCCCAGTTAAGTTTCAGATGCTTAATATTAACCTCTGATTCTTTTGGAGTTTTTCTTTTGCTATCAACTGCAAATAAATACATAATGAGATATCAGTTATACATTTTATCAAACATGATGAAAGCATAATTTCATAAGTAAAATGAAAAATAAACCTATCCCATTGCCATATGGGGGGCATCTGGGACCGTTGTATACTCCATCTCCAACTAAAGGGGCATATTGCCAATTTTTAATAACCAACCCATGTTCAAAATAATCTCTATTTGAGTCAGGGAGGTTAACTACAAGAGCCCTTTTCAGAAACCTAGTTTTTAAATAATAGATATTATCTAGAGTGGCCCATTTATAGCAATACATAATTTCAGGGATTCCTATACGAGTCCCATGAGTTAGATTTAATTTGTACACCCCATTAATTATTCTCCATGAATTGGGGGTTATTTTTGCAGGGACAAGATCAAAATACTGACAAAACTCAAGACACAATGGGTTTGGTGGAAAAGAAAATCCACATTCAGCAATGAATAGACTGGGGAACCAATGTCCCTCAGCCAATCGAAAATAATCTAAAGGCTCAGAAAGAACCTCCAGAGTTACCCAGGAAGGAATGGAAAAATCGGAACGAAATTTCTCAACAGACTCCACAATATAAACCATACTGAATAAAAGAGATACAGAAGAAAGGAAGAAGATCTTACATGAAGAAAGGAGATATGTTGACAACGAACGAAAACTAGGATGAAATGCACAAGAGAGAAGGAGAAAATAGAAAGCTTGAATGCAGGAAATTAGAAAAAGAAGAAGACGGTATGGTTACCTAAGAAGTTTAAATAGTTTGCCTTGGGAAGCGGCGAATGAAATGATTACAAAAAAGAAACTATTTAACTTCCGACGGCTAAAAGGACAAAAAGGGCACTAAGATCGAAGCGCTCTTAAAAGTTCGAAAAAAGGCGGATTCGTTGAATTTGGAAATAAATTCAAATACGATGCTCCTAAAACCCAGGAAGATCATTCAATATTGCCATAAACCGAGAAAGAATGTTCCATACTCCTCAAAGTTCGAAATATGAAACATTGGGGGCTTCTGTTGATACCAAAATTAATATGCTGATGTGGACGAATCATACGAAGACACTTGTCAATCTACGTGGCACAATAACAACGAGGAAGTTCATTTCCTCGACCAACTCATGTTTTCCCCGAGCAACGATGATATACCGAGGAACTGCAACACTCCGAGATACTCTAGCGCTCCGAGGAACTCCTGAGCAACGAGCAACTAAGGCGGTCCGAGCTGCATCTCGACCGTAGTATTAATTGCCAGAATGTCAACAGTTCAATCATTCATTGAATGTTTATCATCTTGACGCACACGCTGTATTAAATGTATTACCCTTTCATATGTATATCATTTAATGTATCAACCCATTCATGTACAGCCTAAGGGCTATAAATACCTTGTATCACCCTCATTCAAAGGGACCGGAATTTCTTGACAAAACTTGTAATTGAGAATTCCCAAACAATCAGCAATAACATAACAGTGGACGTAGGCCATTCTTATAAGGCTGAACCACTTTAAAAATCTTTGTTTCATTTTATTTATCTGTGATTGAAAAATTAGAGCGATCTAATTTTTTACATCAACAGTGAGTATTCTTTACTTTACTTTACTTGGTTTAATCACTAGATGCATGTTTAGGATTAATCAAGATAAAATTGGTTTAAAGTAAGAATTTGTTTATCACAACTTGGTTTGGTGCTAATTAAAAGTTGGATAGTTTTTGGTGAAAATTGGTTTGATTTGAAACACGCACATAAGGACCACCCCTTTTCAAATTTGTATCAGAGCAAGAAAACATAATTTATTTATTTTGTGATCCCATGTGTTTTCAAAGATGAATTTTGGAAATAACGAACTTTTTCGAACTCATCTTTTTTATGGCACTAATTACACGTATTAGAAGATGAGAATGAAAAGTACATTAAAATCTATTGATGAGCGTGTGTGGCTAGCAGTTGAGAAAGGTTGGACACCCCCTGTCACTATTTTAGGTGAGGTCACTAATTTAAAGCCTGTCGAATCATGGATCGAAACTGAACATAGACTGTCACAATATAATTCTAAGGGTTTGCACATTATTTCTTTACATGTCACACCGGAAGAATATAATAGAATTATGACTTGTGAAACATCAAAAGAGGCTTGGGATATTTTGGCACTCACTCACAAGGGCACTAGCATGGTTAGGGCGTCAAAACTTCAAAATCTTACTACACAGTTTGAGACCCTTAGGATGTTAGAGAGTGATACTTTTGATGAGTTTTATGCTAGGTTTTCCAATATTGTCAACTCGTCGTTTAACCTAGGTGAGAAAATTCCTGACAACTGTGTCATTAAGAAAATCCTTAGGTCATTGCCTAGTAGGTTTGATGCGAAAATGACTATTTTAAACTCATTGGGTAAGTTAGAGTCGACGAAACTAGAAGAGATTGTAGGTGACTTAAAAACCTATGAAATCAACATGATTACCTCCAAGCAAGTGACTAAGAAAGAAAAGGGTATTGCTTTGAAAACCCGAAAGGAGGAAATTAATGTTTTCGAATTCTGATTTTGAGGATGTTGCTTAGTTGGCAAAGAAATTTAAAAAATTTAAAGTTTCAAAAGAAATCGAAAGATGCCAAGAAATTTGAAAAATTTAAGAACAACAAAGTTGATCCCACCTCTAAGGATAAGTTTGAGAAGCCTAAGAGAGATGAGTCGAATAAGTGTTTTGGGTGTGAGGGGTATGGTCACAAAGTTAAGGAGTGTCCCACTAGACTTAAGAAAGAGGGCAAGCAACCCATTGTATATATTGCCACCTTAAGTGATAGTGATCCAGAAGAGGGAGACAGTTCCCCCATTGATCGTAACTTTGTTGCATTTATGGCATGTCATGTGAGCGACGACGATTTTCATGTGAATGACACTTACGAGCAGGTTTTGAGTAAATCCCATGTTAGTGAGGGAGATGAGAGTGACGAAGAGGAGGTAGATGTGAAAGAATTACAAGTCGCATTTAATGAGTTTTATGCCGAGACTGTGAAAGTGAAAAAGGTAATACAAAATTGCAAGCTAAGTTGAATGAGCGTGCCATAGAAAATAATGATAGTTTGATTGAGGATCTTAGGGAACGAGAGAAGACTCTTAGGGAGAAATTAGAGTATGTCGAGGGTGAGAGAGATAATCTCCGTGGTTTGATGGAGTCTTTGAAAAAGGAAATTTTAGAGTTTGAGGAGTCTAGGCGTTTGCTCGAATCTAGGATTCATGAGTTGGAGGAGAGATTGAGAGACTCGTCTAGAGTTAAGTTTGATTTGGAAGCTAGGTCGGAGAAGTTAGATAAGATCTTAAGCATTGTCCAAATTAAGGGAGATAGTGGAGGTATAGGTTTTGATGAGATAATTGTTCCCATTCCCCCCACACGTGTGAGAAACACAAGGAAGGTTAGAAAAGGTCCACATATAGGTAATCATTCCCACCGTCGCTACACTTGCACGTTTTGTGGTAGGAAAGGTCACCTTAGGCGTTATTGTTACGACCTTAGACAAGCTCCTAGAAAGTTTAGGAATAAAGTTGCCCCGGTTCCCCAAACCCCCATGAGTCATTTTACACCTACTTGGGTTAGGAAATCGAATTTAGTGGCTTTAGGAATAAAACTTCATGATTCTCGTTTGGGTGTACTTGATTCTTCCCATGCTAAATCTAAAGGATGATAGTGTTGCCTTGTTTTTCATATGCTAGTTTGCTTCATGATATATTCATTTCTAGTATAATGACTTATGTATCATTTTGTATTATAGTTTTTCATTTGTTTGAGTCATGTTGAAAAAAATACAAAAATATTTTGTTTTTGAGGAAACTTTTGAAAAACTAAAAATATTTTATTTTTAATTGAGTCAAAATATGTTTGGAAAGACAAAAAGATTTTCGGGTTTTGTTTTTGAGTTTATATGTTTGATGTGGCATATTGGTGTGCTTGGAACCCCCCCCCCCCCCCCACATCATTTCATTATCCATGTGGCTAGGATATTTGGTCGTTATTATCGATGCTTAGAATGATCTTAACCATTGTTTATATGTGGTTATTTCGAAGTTGATATACATTTTGATTCGACTTTGTATATATGCCAACATTGCACACATGCACGAGTTTATATGGATGTTTGACTTCTCTTGCATATTTGAATTTGGTGAGGCGTTCTTATCTCAATCTTGTCATCTATGCGTAAGTAGACTTAAGGAGAAGTGTGCATGTACGAATCGTTTACCGTGAGGATTTGAATTGGCACCTAATTGAAAAAATGATGAGTGATTCACGAAAAAGGACTGCGAGAGTTCAAAATTAACTCGTCGTGAAAGCCACCATGTAAAAGAGCCCAAAACAAAAGGCAATATGCTAAGAAAAAGGGCCAATAAGATTTTCTCTATGTTTAGAATGCTAGAAACCTCAAAATAACTTTAAAAGGTATGTTTATGAGGGAGTTTGGTTGGAGAAAATTTAAAAGGGTTTTCACAACTAATCCTAATGTTGAAAAATTGCAATTTGACACTATTGTTTGTAGAATAGTCAAAATTCTGGATTTGTATGCATGTAGTATGTTTAGTTCATTAAGATCACACTTTAATTGTCATATGGCTATGATAAAGTTTGATGATTTATCGCTATCAATTAGAGTTTCTTGATCTTTTATATATGTTGGAATTGTGACTCATTTATTGTAGTTTCACGCCCATATATTCCATGTCCATGTTTAAGTACATCGGTACTATGTTTGCATGTAACTCGCATTGTTAGTTTTTATGCGTTTTGTGTTAAAAGCTTATTGTTTTAGCACTGTTTTGTTGCTATCTGGCCCTTCCTAGAATTTTCTTCCGGAAATTTTTTCACTGGGGAAAAATATATGATATTTTTGGGAATCTGGGAAAATTTGGCCTGTCGCGAGAAGTCTCGTTCAAGCGACATCCTCATCTCATTTAAGCGACATCCCTGGGTCGTTCAAATGACGGTCTAGAATTTTTGCTTCTGATTTGGTTGCAGCACCATGGTTATTGTGGTATATTTTTTGGTACTGCTGGAAGCTTTCTAGACTAACTGGTTTATATTCATGATATATTATTTCAAAATTGATATTTTGCATATGATTCTGTTTATCACACCTAATTAGTTTGCTATATTCTTTGTGTGATTCTTGGTTTACTAGCTACTGATTTGTCATTACTTGACCATATTTAGCTGGTTGTTTCATGATTATCTAGCAATTTTTAATTGGTATATTCCCATGCTAGATACGTGTTTGATTCATTTATCTTTTCACCGGATTGTCTATTCGAGACAAAAAGGGGAAGAGATGTATGTGATGTAGGGGGAGATTTGTTAAGAGCATTGATGCGACGCAAATATTGCATTTGTTCACCCGTTAACCTACGCGTTATTATCCCCCTCGGGTATCTTATTCCCTATATTTATGCTCGTTAACCAGACAACCCTCGGATTTCTATGTTAACATGTTTTGCAGGAGTTAATTGACCTTTTGTATGTGTTTGGATGCTTAGTGTGAACTTCGGATGCGTTTCGCTCGATTTCCGTTCACTATCGCACGCGCAAGGGCATTTTAGTCTTTTGACAGTTTGGGCACCTGTCCCGATATCTACACGGAAGTTGTAGCTCTCCTCTCTAGCTTCGCGTGACCGCGAACGGTGCGTTATTCCGATGCATAACGACAAAGTTACGGCGATTTGAGCGACGGTGGATTGTATGCCAATGCATGGGAAATTGCAGGCTGCCCCTGCTTGATCGATCGATCGAGCCTTATTATTTTTGCCACATTTTCCTTTGTCAATCGATCGACCACAGGGGTCGATCGATCGATCCCCTGTTTTTCCCCTGCAGATATTTTCTTTCTTTTATTCCAACTTACTATATAAGTTGGTTTTTGTTGTAATAAAAAAAACACTTACATACAGATCTCTCATATTCTGATTGAGATAGTTTAGTTAGGGTTTGGTGTGGAGAGTTCCTTTCTTCTTCTTCTTGGATTGACAACCCATGTGGTTTGTAAGATTGAACTATTCACTTCCTCTCCATTAATATAGCTTGTTCTTCTTCTTCTTTCCTTGCCTTGTAATTTAGTTTCAATGCTTTCTAACTAGTTTACTTGCTTTAATTCTTGCTTTCTTAGTTTAATTAGCATAATTTAGTTTAACTCACCATGCAACCTTAGATAAATAGGGTCGGGATTTCATTTCCGCCATTTTCGGGCCCCGAGCTCCGAAAACTAGGTTTAGTGCAAAATCGCGTTTAATTGAAACCGCGTGTATTAAAGTTGGATTGTTATGCGTTTAACTTTATTTGTCACGCAACTTTAGTGTTTATAGCGACAATCCGAATTTAATCCACGTGCGACCATTTTCCATTAAATGTTTAATCTCGTAACTTTGGGTTAAATTCCTTCTTGTGAGATGTTTATGCTTAATTGTAAATGCTCGATTAGATTGCTTTCGAGCCTTAACTCTAGTTAGTAGTTGTTTCGATCCGTTTGGTAGAATGCAATCCCGATCCTCGCTTTCCTTTAATCTAGCATTAACTTATTCTTTTCTTTTCTCACCATAACCACCTATCATCTTTTACACTTTTATTCCTGAAGTAATTAAACAATTAAAATCTAAAATTCAATAACTCCCTGTGGATTCTCGATACCCGACTTACCGCTCTACTTGCTTGTCAAGTGTAGCTATAGCTTAGGTTCTTTTGCATGTCGAGCGGGAGCCGAAATAAACGATAGTGTCCCTACACGAACACTCGGTTTTCCTCGCATCAAGCATATTTTTTTATTTTACAAATTGGTATTACAAATTGGTATTACAAATTGGTATTACAAATTGGTATTACAAATTGGTAGTACAAATTGGTATCATTTTGTTGCTCAATTGTTTAACAAATAATTTTTCAGAGTTTATTCATATTGGTATCTATTGTAAAATTGGTATCATTTGAATATATATATTGGTTTCATTTGTTCCTCCATACTTCACTGGGTATTTCTTTGTCTGTTTCATGTGTGTAGGTATGCTTCAGAGATTCGAGATTTCAAGTCTACATCACATTCAGACAGTTCATGCTTGCCGGTGCTACATATACTAGTCCGTGTCCTATAATTTTTTACTTAGGGTTTATGGGATAGGATTTAGGAGTCATACGGCTTGACGGCGTGGTTTAGGCATTTCACTAGTTTAGTTTTGTCCCGGAATAGTCAAAGTGGAAGATTTGTAAGGGCATAAATTTCCAATTGAGTCCCTATATTGTTTTGACTTAATTCCTTGAACAAAACTGTATTTGTAATATGTCATAGGGAGATTTTATTTTGTCACGATCCCACTTGGTCTATGACGTATTGAAGAAATTGAAGACGTTGCGGCAAAGCTTCAAAGATTTAATCATGCCGAAGTTTAATTGGTGCAAGTTTATTCGTCTTCAAGTTAATTGCATTCCGAGATCACACGGGTATGAATGCGTATAATTAATGGTGCTCGGAATTGTTTTTATAAAAGATAAGGATGTAATTTTATAAGGAAAAATATTTTAAAATATTTTAAAAGTGTTTTAATTGTTTTACAGTACGTTTTATTCTGATAAGCTCGAAAAAGAGTTTGACTTAAGTGGATCTCTTTTAAAGAAACGTTTTAAAGAAAAAGTCAAACTATCACGCACGTTGTTCGAAGGACAGTTGTACTTCGCTCGAGCGAGATAGCTATATCGCGCGAATGACATGTCAATCTGGTTCGAGCAACACTATTTTCGAGGCGATGATGTTTTCCTATTTAAAGCTTGTTTTCGTCAGAATTAATAAGTGTGCATTCTGGAAAAATAGTTTACGATCCAGAAACCTGTTTGCATATGTTTTTCTAAGGTTTCAAAGCTTAAACACATCCTTAGAGTTTGCAAAGATTCGAGTTATCATTATTATATGTTTATGTGATCTTGCTGCACTAAAAAAGTTTGTTCTATACTTGAACATATGGGTTTTACGGTGAAGAAAAGAGAAGGACTTCTTATTCGACATCGTAGACGTATCAAAGCCATTCGGTGGACACTGAGACATACGTAGACGCGTGTGTTATGGACAGGTATCGTGGAAGAAGGGATTTACGCATGGGAACTGTGAGAGGAGTGGCTGAAGATCAGCAGAGCATCAAGACCCATGGGGATCAAGTCGTTGAGTGAGTTTTTTTACGTTCGTTGTAATTCCACATTCATAGTGATTGTCTGGCTTGGGACGTCCGAGGTTGTTTTCCCGTCTTGGGTTTTTTTCTCGTACATCATGTGTTGTGAGTATTCTTTACGTTACTTTACTTGCTTTAATCACTAGATGCATGTTTAGGATTAATCAAGACAAAACTGGTTTAAAGTAAGAATTGTTTTTCACAACTTGGTTTGTTGCTAATTAAAAGTTGGATAATTTTTTGTGAAAATTGGTTTGATTTGAAACACACGCATAAGGACCACCCCTTTTCATAGTAAGTCCTAGTCCCCCATCTTTGCACTCCTTAAAGTCTCATGATTATCATGCCATAATTGAACATCTGCTACCTGTGTTGCTCCAACATGCCTTTTCAAAACATCGAGATTTAAGAAGAGCAATCCAACAATTAAGTTTGTTCTTTAACATGTTGTGCTCTAAGGTCCTAATTCGGAAAGATATCCAAAGAGACAAATACATGGTTGTTGAAGCATTGTTCGTGTTGGAAAAATATTTCCCACCTACTTTTTTTATATTAGCAGTTACCTCACTGTGCATCTAGCAGATGAAGCCTTGGTTTGTGGACCCACCGACGCTCATTGGATGTATCTGTTCGAAAGGTGATTTTTTTACATTTTAATATAATAAAATATACCCCATTTAAGTTAATAATGCTTGTTATTAATTTTTACTACCTTATACAAATAGGACGATGAAAGATTTCAAAGATATACCCAGCAATAAGCGGTATGTTGAAGGTTCCATTACAGAATCCTACGTTGTTGCTGAATCTGTTAGATATTACATGGAGTACATGCCAAATCCATCTGATGGAGATCTTAAATGCTCACGTGAAGCCTTTTTAGAGGAATGTGGAGAGTTCTCTGATGACGGGCATTTGTTTGATGATAAGACTATAACGTTAGGACTCGTACAGTTTCAACAAATACGTTGATGGGTATTATTTCGACTAAATGTTGATGGTCTTCAAGAGTACTATAGGTTTGAGTTCTTTCGTTTGTTTATAGTTAAGAATTAATTATCATTTTGAGTTATAATTAATTATATCACACTACATATTGCAGTGAGTATGAAGCATCACTGAAATCCATGTCTCGTCCTAAAGGGAAGGGGATTGAAATTACAGAAGTGGAGAAAAAACTTCTTTTATCCCTTGGTTATCCGAGAAGGTGATTATATAAATAATTAAATACTAATATTTTTATTAATCTTTCCATTAAGTATGATGAGAATTGAAACATTGTAGTAATTATGATTTGTTTCCATCAAACAGTTGCTGAAATCGGGAGAGACGAAGACAAATGAAACATTGTGGCGGTTAGTTCAAGGGCTGCAATTCAAGGCTAAAACATATAAAAAGTATCGTCTAAATAGTTTTGTATTCTCTCCTAAGTATCACGACGATATTGTTGTCACACAGGATAATGGCGTTTGCTTGAAGGCATGGACACAATTTCGAGCTAAAAAAAGTGATAAGAATCTCACAAATACTTGGACTATGTGGTATGGAGTTATCAAACATATTATTGAGCTGGGCTATACCTTGTTTAAGGAGGTGGTATTTTATTGTGATTGGGTGAGAGTGGAGGATAAGACTAATGGTTGTAAGCTTTAAACGGACTCCAACTTAGTGATGGTAAATTTTGATAAGTTTAAGAGCGTTGATAATGAGTGTGATGAGTCTGCCATTCTCACATCCGAGGCTAGTCAAGTATTCTATTCGAAAGATCTTAAAAATCCAAATTGGTGGGTTATTATAAATTCATCGAAGAGATTGACGAGTCAAGTGGACGACTTAGAAACACCAACAATCTTCCAATCTATTCTTGAAGACCAATTGCACTTGGAAAATTTGCTCAAGCAATACGACTCCATTTAGTTGTTTTAATATTTTCTTTTGAATATTGTAACCATTGAAAGTTGTTTTGTTTTGCCAACATGACTACATTTTGTTTTACCCCCGTTGCTAATATATAAATTTATTAGTGGTATATTAACCGTTGAAAGTAGTGTCTTGTGATTTGAATGATATCATCTTATGATTTCTATATATATCTCTATCAATATGCTAATGTTGTAGTAATATGATCATTCAATATATATTATTTTATAACTGTTATTTCTATTGTTGGCATCTGTTTTTTGTTTTGGAAACACTGTATTTGGCGTCATGGCTTCAAGTGAAAGTGGTGGTTCGAAACAACAAACCTCATCAACACCGCAACAAATATCATCCACTCCGCAGCAAGAATTCGTCGAAGGAGGTTCGAAGCAACCTACCTCAAGTGAAAATAAAAAGAAGCAAGAAGAAATGGATAAAAAGGCTAAACAATTACAATATATGACCCAAGATGGTAAAATAAGATCACCGTTCTAGTGAATGGGAGTGTAGTCGGTCCGTGGAGTGGAAGATGGAGCACTCGTGTCGATGATCTTGTTAGATCTTATATTCCAATTAGTTACGAAGATTGGAGAGTTTTGCCAAATAATTACAAAGATGATGTTTGCAATACTTTAATGGTAGTATTTCAGTTAGATGTTGAACCGGAGGTGGCCCGCCTGCTGATGGAGAAAAGATTTTCACAGAAGTTTGGGACACACAAAATTAAAATGAGATGTTCTTTGCCTACCTAAGACAATCCTAGAGTCATACCGGAAGGTGTTGATCCCAACGTATGGAGATTATTTTGTGAGAACGAAAGGAAAGAAAAAAAAAAGTCACAAAACATTAAAAATGCCAAGAATCAAACCAATTTAGAATATTCCCATACACTTGGGCGTCGAACCTATGCTGCTTTACAATATGAAATGGTATGAATCATAATGTTTTTCAATTATATGAACTACTTTTGTGTATAACATGTGATATTTAAATTGTAGGTTCGATCAAACCCAGAACAAGAATTAACGCGAGTAGATACATGGCTTGCGGGACACGAGGACAAAACGTGGAATGTCTTAAATAGTGCTAAGCTTTACTATGTATGTATTTACATGAAAATAACAGTATTTTTAGTATTATTTATTGCGTTTATTAATGAAATTTTCTCATTCTGATTTATCACTATCATTTGATAGGATAAAGTAAAGGATGCGGTGGAGAAAAGAAAGAGCTAGAGTGGAGAGGGTAGTAGCAAGATCCAATGCATAGACAATGATGAGTTGATAGAGGATTTTTGGAAGGAGAAAAATGGAGGAGTTCGTGCAGTTTGTCCCCTAATTTTGAAGAAGCAGTTGATGCATTTAGGGGTGGCAAAGGCCAAACTTAAACAAAGAAAGAAGTCAAATGATGATGTGGATGCATTGAAGGAAGATATCATCTCTTCCGTCAATAGAAGATTTGAGGAAAATAACACACAAATTATGGTATATATGTATTTTATATAATTTCATTTATTAAAAATACCTATCTAGATATAATAGATATTAACTTACTATTGTTTGATCCGTTTTTTCATAGGATGCTTGTAATACCCCGTATTTTTGTGATATTTATTTATGGGATTAATTGAATTAAATGTGTATTAATTGGGAATTAATCCGGATAAAATACTAACAAGATGTGAATTGGTATTTCATTCTAATGTGTACATACGACGTTATATGAAAATTGAAATTATTAAATTTGTCGTGATATTAATATACGGCAATTTGGGAAATTTTGTTGAGACGCGTGTGACAGTCGCGTCAGGAAAGTAATTATTTAATTAAAAAGTGAATTTTATTTCTATCAACCGTATGGTCGTTTTGAGTGCGCCAACGTGTCCGAAAGGGTCGAAATAGTCAGAAAACACTACCCGGGTGTTTAGTTTGGGTCCCGGGGCATTTTTGGGCCATACCGGCAACTTAAAAGGGTATTTGGGTAATTTTGGAATTTTGGGAATTAAAACCTACGAAATTTAGAGTTTAATTATGATTATTAATTAAACCCACCAACCCATTATCACCACTAAACCAAGTAGTGGGCTACGGGAGAAGTTTAGAATAGAAGTTAAGGGTCCAAGAATAAACCCCCACCTCCATTGTCATCATCTTTAAAGAAGAACTTGTAGAGAGAGAGAGAGAAGAGAATTCTGCAGAGAGAGAGAGAACAATTCAACCTTCAAGATTCAACATCAAATTCAGAGAAAGATTAGAGGCAAGTGGTTTAATTACGTTATTTGCAAAGAATGTTTCTTCCATGCGTAGGAAATTGATATAATTGTTTTGTTCTTGGAGAATGATAAAGACCCATTGAATTGGAATTAGAAAATTTCATTTTGATGAGAAGATTGCATGTAGAATTGTGTTAGGGTGAGTATTCTGATAGAAATACATATTTTATATCACCAAAAACGGATTTAATTATGTCTATGGATGACTTTAATTTTCTAGGGTTCATGTTCATGGGATTTGGGAAAATTGGGGAGATTTGATGATTAGATGATGTTTAGGAAGATTTGGCCCCATATAAATGTTTAGTTATGACCTATGAATGTTTAATGTGAATTAGAAACCTTAAAACACTGTTGGGTTAAATGTTGGGATGAGTTTTGAGAAGAGAATATTGGTGAAAAACGTATTAGGAATTTTCTGGGCTCGAACTGTCACCTCGTTAGAAGACCTGCCCAGGTCATTCGAACGAGCTCGTTCGAACAAGCTTCTAACGAGTTGACAGTTTGCCTTCTAACGAGAGGGATGTTTGTTCGATGCCTTTCGTTCAAACGAGATCTCGTTAGATGCCCACTTCGTTCGAACGAACTCTCATTCGAACAGCCTCGTTCGAACGAGACTTCTAACGAGTTGACAGTTTGGCCTTTTTGGCCTGATTTGACTTCTAGTGTTCCGTAACCTTGTTTAATTATAGAGATGACAATTCCTTGATGACTAATCGATATAGTTGGGACATTTGGGATATATTCAGGAGTAAATCATAGAAGTGTGGTTTGAACCAAATGATATTTATGGGTTAGAATGTGAGTAACAAATTACGACGTGAGGATAATGGATGATGTGTATATATAAACCGGGGACACGTGTATTGGTATAAGAATGAGAAGTATACCAATAATAAAATATGTTAAGTACTAAGATGTTTGCATGCTTAGTATACGTATATGATTTAATGTGTACGACATACCTACCATACTTGCTATCACGGGAGGTTTACGTTCGCTTAGGGCCATCTACTCCTTGTGTGCCCGGATTTAGATTGGTACCTAGAGAACATAATGCTAGAATGACTTATTTGTGAGTTAATAAGTCAGCTGACTATGGAGCGTAGGTATGTACGTGACCCATGGATATGTTGAATTATGTTCGCCTCCATTTTCGTGTGTTGTGCTTATTCTAACAATTCCTGAGAGATTCGGAATTTGTGATCCTTATGTACGTGATGTACCGGGATGGATAGCAGAGTATGAGTGCACCACAGCTTAGCCTCGGGGTGCTTCTATTCTATAATTATGATGTGAATAATATACGGTTAAATGAAAAGAATTGTTATGTTTGAATGTGAGAATCACTATAGTAACGCATTGAGAATATAAAATGGGAGATAACCTATGGTAAATTGTACTACTAATACTTTGATATTTGAGAATTTAATTAAAGCTCTCTATTAAATTGATAACGTTGGGACTTATAGTACGAATCGAGTACAAAGGATAGTATTTGTTTTGGTCTAGTTAGATATGAGAAACACTTGTATGGGTATGGTACGTTAGGAGTGCACAAATAGTCGAGAGGTGAGTATTTCATGTGAGAGCACGTCCTAACATGTACTTTGCATTCATTATTTTAATGTTATTAAAACACTTGCTGTTTTTAAAATACTCTCCACTTTTGGGCTCTGACCCGTTTGCTTTCAAATCTACTTTTTGTAAAAACCTTCTTAGGCGCCCAGCCACAAGGACACCATGCATAGTATTTCCAGTCAGGTGACGAGCTGTAGCTGTTGTGGAAGTTACAGGGACTTGCTAGTAGATGCTTCATCTGCCATGACTCTATATTCAGATTTCATCAGTTGTAGGGCATGTCGCCCATTTCTTTTAGAGACATTTCATTTACTTCAGTTATTCAGACTTTTGGGTTGTAATTAATTCAGGATGCAGACTTGTTTTATTTTCTTTCCATATTGGGATTGTTGTGAGGAGTATTTCCTCTAGACTCATTTTTACTTATTGATTTACTATAGTTGGACTTTATTGTGAATGGTTATGTTATCCTTTACATTTCACTTATTGCATGTTAATCAGAGTTAACTTAAAATTTGGCAACTCACTTTTTAAATACTAGGTGGTTAGTAATCATTAAAATGTTTTCGACAGTGATGTTATTAACTGAACCAACTTGGCATTTTGTATTAATTTAATAAAGGAGTAGCTACCCGGTATTTAATTAGTCGGGGTGTCACAGGTGGTATCAGAGCATCAGGTTCTAGTGTCCTTTAGGATCTGTACGGCTTATTATGTTTCCGCTGACCTTTCCTTGATGTAGAGCCCTATATTTTAGGATTGTTGTATTCTTTTGTATGCTACGTTCTTCAGCTATTTTGAGTTTATAACTGCGAACTTATAGACTTTATTCTTGTTTCAGATGCCTCCACGACGTGCACAACGGGTTCCCAGGGATGCAACGCCAGAACCACAACCCGCACCAGTTCAGGGCACGATGAATGCTGCCGAGGTTGCAGCCATTGTGGCCCAGGCGGTAAATGCCGCACTAGCCGTGGTTCAGAAGGCGCCACCTCAGGCGCCAGTAGCCGCGCCAGTTTAGGCACATGCATTCTCGTCTTCTTGGGAACGTTTTCGAGATGATTTTCAGAAAGCACACCCTCCGGAGTTCGCAGGTAGCTCTGATGTTGTGGTATCTAGTCAATGGAGGAAAGACATTCAGCGGCACTTGAGGATGTATGAGTGCACCGATGTCCAGAAGCTGATACTAGCTACCTTTAAGCTAGTGGGATCTGCACTGCAGTGGTGGGAGTCTATTACCACCGTGGAGGAGAGAGATACTCTCACTATACAGGAGTTTTGGGTGCGGTTCGACCGTAAGTATTTTCCGTCAGCTGTTCACACGGAGATGAGAAGGAAGTTGATGAGCCTCAAGCAGGAGGGTAAGACTGTGGCCGAGTATGAGGCCGAATTCACAAATTTGCTGAATATTGTCCCGGATGGAAGAGAAAAAGATTCAGAAGTTTACAGATGGATTGACTTGGAGAATCCGTCAGCACTTGTTGGGGAATCTATCGTTGGCCACTTACTCTGATGTGGTTAATGTTGCACTGCTCCATTGCCAGGGCCATCGCTTTCACTTGACAGAGGGGAAGCGATCAGGAGAGTCCAGCCATCAGGGCAGGACAGGGGGAAATGGTGCCAGCGGGGCACAATCAGCTCAGGGTCAGTATAGGCAGGGTGATCAGGGTTCCCAGCAGGGGGATTCTAAGAGATTCCGATCAGGGGGTTTCAGGCACCAACAAGGAGGTTTTAGGCAGGGCCATCAGGGTTCGAACGGCCATCAGGGCCAACAGGGTCAAAATGGTCAACAGCAGCAGTTTCACCAGGGCCAGCAAGGCCAGGGCAGAAATGGTAACGGTCACCAGGGTCGTGGTCAGCAGGGACAGCGAGGGGGAAACTTCCAGGGGAAGTGTTTCATTTGTGGTAAGATTGGCCACAAACGTCAGGAGTGTCCTGATAAGGGCAAGGCCCCACAGCAGCAGCAGCAGGGTGCTCGACACGAGCCACAGAGGCCTATATTTCCCGCCGCCCTCCCAGCACCACAGATGGAAGCATTACCACCCATTCCAGTAGTCCCAGTTCAGCAGGGACAGCTTCAGTATGGGAGAGTGTATCAGCTCCAGCAGGTCGCAGCCCCACAGGATCCACCAGCCATTGAGGGTATGTTCTTTATTCAGGGGACTCTGGGGTGCATTTTATTTGACACGGGGGCTACACACTATTTTATTGCTATAAGATTTTCACGCACCATTGGGTTGTTAGACACCGCAGAGAGCACCGCTACTTGTGTAGACTCACCGTTGAGTAGGGGTTCCATGATTTCACTTATGTGTAGAGGTGTGGGTATAGAGATCGGGAGGTTTACTTTACCCGCTGATATGTTAGTGTTAGAGATGACCGAGTATGATGCCATTATTGGTATGGATTGGCTAGTTGCGTACCGAGCCATGATTGACTGTTTTAGTAGGAGTATTATCTTTGCCGTTCCCGGGCAGGAGATGTTTTTGGTGGCGATGCCTCAACCTGAGGGAGGATCGTCCACTCATTTGTACTATATAGAGGAGGAGACCTCTAAGGAAGTGGTGATACCACTTGATTCGTTCCATTTGTTTGAGAGTTTGCCGATGTATTTTAGGATATACCTGGATTACCTCCGAGTAGAGAGATAGATTTCATCATCGATTTGACGCCGGGCACTCGGCCTATTGCTCGCGCACCTTACCGTATGGCTCCAGCTGAGATTAGGGAGTTACGGGATCAAATTGAGCAGTTGTTGGGTCAGGGGTTTATCCGGAGGAGTACTTCGCCGTGGGGTGCCCCTGTGTTATTTGTAAAAAAGAGGGATGGATCGTTGAGGTTGTGTGTGGATTACCGAGAGTTGAATAAGGTCACGATACGGAATAAGTATCCGTTACCCCGAATCGATGACTTATTCGACCAGTTGAGAGGAGATTCTTTCTTCTCAAAGATTGATTTGCGATTGGGATACCATCAGTTGCGTATCAGGGAAGAGGATGTCTCGAAGACTGCGTTCTTAACGAGATATGGTTCCTACGAGTTTCGGGTTATGCCTTTTGGCTTGACCAACGCTCCAGCCGTGTTAATGGACTTGATGAATAGGGTGTTCAGAGAGTTCCTAGATCAGTTTGTCATTGTCTTCATTGATGATATTCTGGTTTACTCCCAGACAGAGGAGGAGCACGCCGAGCATTTAAGGCAGGTTTTGAAGACGCTACACCAGAACGATCTGTATGAAAAGTATGAGAAGTGCAGGTTTTGGCTGAAGGAGGTTCAGTTTTTGGGGCATATTATTTCTGACCGGGGGATATCTGTTGATCCGGGGAAGGTATCCGCGGTGAGGGAGTGGAGACAGCCCATGACACCAACGGAGATCCGTAGTTTCTTGGGACTAGCAGGATACTACAGGAGGTTTATTCGGGGATTTTCGAAGATAGCAGGTCCTTTGACACATCTGACTCGTAAAGATGTGCCGTTTATTTGGAGTGATGCCTGTCAGTTGGCATTCAATGAGTTGAAGGACAAGTTGACCTCAGCACCTGTGTTAGCATTGTCGAGACTAGGAGTTGAGTATCTAGCTTACACCGATGCGTCCTTATAAGGACTCGGAGGTGTATTGCAGCAGGAGAGTCAGGACATAGCTTATGCTTCCCGTAAGCTTAAGCCTCACGAGAAGAATTACCCCACTCATGATTTGGAGTTAGCGACAGTGGTATTTGCCCTTCGGATTTGGAGACACTATCTTTTGGGGGAGAAGTTTCGATTGTTCACGGACCACAAGTCCCTAAAGTACCTGTTCACGCAGAAGGAGTTGAACATGCGTCAACGAAGGTGGCTTGAGTTTGTGAAGGACTATCAGTTTGATATCCAATATCACCCGGGGAAGGCTAATGTGGTAGCAGACGAGTTGAGTCGTAGGCTAGTAGATGAAGTGGCAGGGGTGTGGAAGGCAAAGTGGAAGGAGTTAGGACACCAGTATGCAGTGGCCCGATCATTCATTTCGGTGATGACTGTTACACCGTAGATTGTCATGAGAGTGGTAAAGGCACAAGCAGATGACTCGTTCTGTCAGGAGCAGATAGTTCGATTATTAGCAGAGGGAGCCGAATCCTATACCGTTAGCTCAGATGGGGGATTACGCTTCAATGGCAGACTGGTAGTTCCGGAAGGGGAGGAACTGCGACACGAGGTGATGGCAGAGTCGCACGGCTCACGGTTCGTGGTACATCCCGGTGGGGACAAAATGTACAAAGATATGAGACGTCAGTATTGGTGGAGCGGGATGAAGAGAGATATTGTCATGTTTATTTCTAAATGCGTCACTTGTCAGCTGGTAAAAGTGGACCATCAGAGACCGACAGGACTTCTATAGCCATTAGAGGTCCCAATGTGGATGTGGGAGAGCATCTCCATGGACTTTATCACGGGGTTGCCTACGTCACAGAGAGGTCACGACTCCATTTTGGTAATTGTAGACAGGTTGACCAAAGTCGCTCATTTTCTACCCGTAAGGACCGACTACGCTACGGGACAGTATGCCCAGTTCTTTATTGCAAAAATAGTGAGACTTCACGGTGTGCCCCTAAATATCGTGTCTGACCGAGACAAGATATTTGTTTCACGGTTTTGGGAGAGTTTTCAGGAGGCCATGGGCACGGAATTGCGGTTGAGTACGGCGTATCACCCGCAGACGGATGGGCAAACCGAGCGTACAAACCAGATGTTGGAGGACATGTTGCGGATGTACATCATTGATTTCGGGGGTGGATGGGAGCAGTATCTTCCACTGGTGGAGTTTGCTTACAACAACTCCTACCAGTTCACCATTGGTATGGCTCCATTCGAGGCGTTGTACGGTAGACCTTGTCGTTCCCCAGCATGTTGGTTGGAGGTGGGGGACAACAAACTACTTGGGTCAAAAGTGATTCAAGATACTTCGGCGAGGATAGAATTGATACGGAGTCACATTCGGGTAGCTCAAGATCGGCAGAAGAGCTATGCTGATGCGAAGAGGTTCTTCAGGAAGTTCCAAGTGGGGGACCAGGTTTTACTCAGAGTATCTCCTATGAAGGGGATTATGCGATTTGGGAAGAAGGGGAAGTTAGCACCGAGATATGTGGGACCATTTCCTATCATCGAGCGAATTGGGTCTGTTGCGTATAGACTTGGGTTACCGGAGCATTTGCACAGGATTCATTATGTGTTTCATATTTCCTCGCTAAGGAAATATCTTAGAGATGATTTGGCTCATTCTCACATTGCTTTGGAGGACATTGATCTCCAGCCCGATAGCTCTTACGAGGAGGGGCCGATTGCTATTTTGGACCGGAGTGAGCGGAAACTGCGGTCAAAGATAGTTCCGTTAGTACGTGTTCAGTGGCGGCATCATAATGTCGAGGAGCCCACACGGGAACGCGAGGATGAGATGCGCGAACGTTACCCAGATTTATTTTTACCAGGTACTTTCTAGTTCCGAATTTCGGGACGAAATTCTGTTATTAGGGGGAAAGTATGTAATACCCCGTATTTTTGTGATATTTATTTATGGGATTAATTGAATTAAATGTGTATTAATTGGGAATTAATCCAGATAAAATACTAACGAGATGTGAGTTGGTATTTGATTATAATGTGTACATACGACGTTATATGAATATTGAAATTATTAAATTTGTCGTGAGATTAATATATGGCAATTTGGGAAATTTTGTTGAGACGCGTGTGACAGTCACGTCAGGAAAGTAATTATTTAATTAAAAAGTGAATTTTATTTCTATCAATCGTATGGTCGTTTTGAGTGCGCCAACGTGTCCGAAAGGGTCGAAATAGTCAGAAAACACTACCCGGGTGTTTAGTTTGGGTCCCGGGGCATTTTTGGGCCATACCGGCAACTTAAAAGGGTATTTTGGTAATTTTGGAATTTTGGGAATTAAAACCTACGAAATTTAGAGTTTAATTATGATTATTAATTAAACCCACCAACCCATTATCACCACTAAACCAAGTAGTGGGCTACGGGAGAAGTTTAGAATAGAAGTTAAGGGTCCAAGAATAAACCCCCACCTCCATTGTCATCATCTTTAAAGAAGAACTTGTAGAGAGAGAGAGAGAAAAGAATTATGCAGAGAGAGAGAGAACAATTCAACCTTCAAGATTCAACATCAAATTCAGAGAAAGATTAGAGGCAAGTGGTTAAATTACGTTATTTGCAAAGAATGTTTCTTCCATGCGTAGGAAATTGATATAATTGTTTTGTTCTTGGAGAATGATAAAGACCCATTGAATTGGAATTAGAAAATTTCATTTTGATGAGGAGATTGCATGTAGAATTGTGTTAGGGTGAGTATTCTGATAGAAATACATATTTTATATCACCAAAAACGGATTTAATTATGTCTATGGATGACTTTAATTTTCTAGGGTTCATGTTCATGGGATTTGGGAAAATTGGGGAGATTTGATGATTAGATGATGTTTAGGAAGATTGGGCCCCATATAAATGTTTAGTTATGACCTATGAATGTTTAATGTGAATTAGAAACCTTAAAACACTGTTGGGTTAAATGTTGGGATGAGTTTTGAGAAGAGAATATTGGTGAAAAACGTATTAGGAATTTTCTGGGCTCGAACTGTCACCTCGTTAGAAGACCTGCCCAGGTCATTCGAACGAGCTCGTTCGAACGAGCTTCTAACGAGTTGACAGTTTGCCTTCTAACGAGAGGGATGTTCGTTCGATGCCTTTCATTCGAACGAGATCTCGTTAGATGCCCACTTCGTTCGAACGAACTCTCGTTCGAACAGCCTCGTTCGAACGAGACTTCTAACGAGTTGACAGTTTGGCCTTTTTGGCCTGATTTGACTTCTAGTGTTCTGTAACCTTGTTTAATTATAGAGATGACAATTCCTTGATGAATAATCGATATAGTTGGGACATTTGGGATATATTGAGGAGTAAATCATAGAAGTGTGGTTTGAACCAAATGATATTTATGGTTAGAATGTGAGTAACAAATTACGACGTGAGGATAATGGATGATGTGTATATATAAACCGGGGACACGTGTATTGGTATAAGAATGAGAAGTATACCACTAATAAAATATGTTAAGTACTAAGATGTTTGCATGCTTAGTATACGTATATGATTTTATGTGTATGACATACCTACCATACTTGCTATCACGGGAGGTTTACGTTCGCTTAGGGCCATCTACTCCTTGTGTGCCCGGATTCAGATTGGTACCTAGAGAACATAATGCTAGAATGACTTATTTGTGAGTTAATAAGTCAGCTGACTATGGAGCGTAGGTATGTACGTGACCCATGGATATGTTGAATTATGTTCGCCTCCATTTTCGTGTGTTGTGCTTATTCTAACAATTCCTGAGAGATTCGGAATTTGTGATCCTTATGTACGTGATGTACCGGGATGGATAGCAGAGTATGAGTGCACCACAGCTTAGCCTCGGGGTGCTTCTATTCTATAATTATGATGTGAATAATATATGGTTAAATGAAAAGAATTGTTATGTTTGAATGTGAGAATCACTATAGTAACGCATTGAGAATATAAAATGGGAGATAACCTTTGGTAAATTGTACTACTAATACTTTGATATTTGAGAATTTAAGTAAAGATCTCTATTAAATTGATAACGTTGGGACTTATAGTACGAATCGAGTAGAAAGGACAGTATTTGTTTCGGTCTAGTTAGATATGAGAAACACTTGTATGGGTATGGTACGTTAGGAGTGCACAAATAGCCGAGAGGTGAGTATTTCATGTGAGAGCACGTCCTAACATGTACTTTGCATTCATTGTTTTAATGTTATTAAAACACTTGTTATTTTTAAAATACTCTCCACTTTCGGGCTCTGACCTGTTTGCTTTCAAATCTACTTTTTGTAAAAACCTTTTTAGGTGCCCAGCCACAAGGACACCATGCATAGTATTTCCAGTCAGGTGACGATATGTAGATGTTGTGGAAGTTACAGGGCCTTGCTAGTAGACGCTTCATCTGCCTTGACTCTATATTCAGATTTCATCAGTTGTAGGGCATGTCGCCCATTTCTTTTAGAGACATTTCATTTACTTCAGTTATTCAGACTTTTGGGTTGTAATTAATTCAGGATGCAGACTTGTTTTATTTTCTTTCCATATTGGGATTGTTGTGAGGATTATTTCCTCTAGACTCATTTTTACTTATTGATTTACTATAGTTGGACTTTATTATGAATGGTTATGTTATCCTTTACATTTCACTTATTGCATGTTAATCAGAGTTAACCTAAAATTTGGCAACTCACTTTTTAAATACTAGGTGGTTAGTAATCATTAAAATGTTTTCGACAGTGATGTTATTAACTGAACCAACTTGGCATTTTGTATTAATCTAATAAAGGAGTAGCTACCCGGTATTTAATTAGTCGGGGTGTCACAATGCTATATGACGTTTGGTTGATGCCTTCAATGCTCAAAACGAAAAGGGTCCACCAATCACACCTATAAGTGATAATGCATCCAATACAAGTCTACAGCATAGGAATCGCTGTCAAAATTTGGATAATGTTTTTGCATTCGCTTCTCGTCCTGTTTGCGTGACCACACCTTCTCTTTCCAACAATCCCAAAGTCATCTTGCTTGATAGGTATATTAAAGAACTGGCAAAGGGGTATGTCGTGACATATGCAACAAATGATATATATCACGGTAAGCGAGTTGGAGTCGGGGAGAGGAAAGGATAGGTGGATGAAGTGATGAAGCCGGATGCTAGGTAGTTTGATGCTTATCAAGGTGGCCAATTCACTTTTACTAATCTAGTCTTGGGGGGATATTTGATTTGGCTAGATTGTTGGATTAAATATGTTTAGTTTATGTTGTGAACGTTGTTTGAGCTATCTATATGTGAACTTACTTTGCATTATGCATTTGTTGTAAACTTTGTTTGGATCTATTTATATTTGATTTGGAATTAATTTGCACTGTCTTTTTTATTGTAAAACCCCTTTTAACTCCGCCAATGCTAATATTTATTTGAGCATTGTCAGTCCCAATCCCGGATAAAGGAGGAGGGAAAGGTAAGCATATGTTTAATTTTGAGTTATCATTCTTCAATTTGCTTTTCTTTCTATCACAAATGTCATTAATTTTGTTTCTTCATGCAGGGACTTGAGTATGGCCTATTAAAGTATTTGGTGAATTTGATTGTTTAGATTGTGGGAGGTATGAGGGCTAGTGAAGGGGCTAGTTGTATTGTCAAATCAATGATCTTACCCTTTCTATGATGCCCCATGCTTCCCATGTGGATGGTACTCTCTGCAGTAGTGTAGTTCCTCTCAATTGATATAGGGTGTGTGAAGATGTAGCGTTTGATCTCAACTTTACAGAGGTTGTCCTTATGACTTATAGCTTATAAGTTATAAGTTAACTTTGATTTAGGTCCTTTGACATAGCATAGGCACAAAAAATGTTATCCCACACAGTACCATCTGGGTTGTATTGGTAGAACAAGTGGTACAATCCCAGATAGAATAATGGAGATGTAAAAATAAAATTCATATTGCAGTTGGTTCTTCAAAGCTTCGTTTGATTAAGGTAAATAATAAAATGCTTGTCAATGAGCATTTTTTATAACAATTTTATTTTTATATTTCTTAATTCTTAATCTCTGTCTGAATCTCTTCGAAATGTGGCTTATCTACTTCATTTGTCTGTGTTTCTTCCTCTAAGGAGCCTTCTCAGTTGTGGAAGAATAGTTGGCACCATCACCAGATGGATCAGTTTGTTGTGTTTGTGGCGCTGAAGAAATATCAGTAGAGTTGGGATCCAAATTGAAATCAATCAAACTACTTGAGGTCTCTGTTTTCTTTTCCTGTTCTTTACATCAGTGGGCCCTGCAATTGAGTGATGCTACATGAATGCCCAACCATTTGATCTTTCAAATGGTTGTAAAGTTCATATCTTAGTCCAATCCATTGTTTGTAAAGTTCATGGTGTATTATGTATATGGACTTTTCTACATTTTTCATGACAAATTTCCAATTAAACAACAATGGAAGAAGCAAAAGTTTTTAACCACACACAGTTCATAAAACTAGTTGGAGCAGAAGGGAAAAAATTGAATATTTTGACGAAAAGACAACTCTACTTTGAGATACCTATTACACATAACTCTTCCCATTTCAGGCCTGCAAATAAAAAAAGTCAACGTTACAATGATAATAAAAAACAAGGCATGCTATTTGTTTAGTACCCCACTTAAAAGTCTCCATATGCTCTCCACTAAGCTAACACATACATATAAGTTCTTTGAGATCCTTTCTCACCTGAAGCCCTTCATTTCAAAAAATTCTTCATTTCTTTATGCCATCTTACTTCTATATTAAGATTATATATATATATATATATATATATATAAGGTTCTTTTATACATGTATGTTTTTCTTTCCATTTAGACCAAATGGCCATTTTGATGTCCAACACATAACAGAAGTTTTATAGAAATTATACTTTGTAATTCAAATAAAAATTACATGAAAATAATCTGTAAAGGGGATGAAGATAATGAAAATGAAAGGGTGGATATATGTACAAGTTTCTAAACAATTAAATTCTAAAAAATAATAATTAGTACGATTTCATACGCAGCGCTAATTTACATAGTAATCGCAAAAAATATGATACCCTTTAATCTCTTTCTTGTTCAAGTTATTTATGAATATCTGTGCATCAAAAAAATTCTGAGTTTTAAAATTCTCCTATCACTTTTGGAAGTTTAGATATTTGATTCCATAAGAAAACACGAAGCAGAAGAGGAATGCCCAACCAACATGAGCTAAGGCAACATATCCAAGGAAATCGTAATCAAAGCCCAAGAACTGTTTAATGTATTGGTTTACTGGGATTGAACCTTGTCCAGGTACCTCAACCCCCTCGTCATGTCACCAACTTGAGACATTATAAGCCCATATAATGTCCACGCAACAGGAGAACCCCAGTAGTAAGATGCCCAAATATTTATGCCCGGATTTTACCGTTATCATTTGATAACGGTAAAATCAATGAATGCAACTCTAGAAAAAAAAAATCAAAACTTGTTGAGAACCACGTTAATTTTCTTGTAAATGATGACTTGTGTTTATCATTGTTCTTCACCAAATGAAACTTCAATTTGGTACCTATAGTATCATATAAATATATTTGATTTTATTTATGTTCTTATGGGTGCAGCTTATAAAAAATCTATTAGATTTTATTTCTCTTCTTTCTCCCCTGTAGCTTTTCCTACTCATCATGAAGAAGCATTCATTTTATTTTCTTTCACAACTGTTCTCATGCAGTTTGCTCCTGTGTGGTGGAAATTTTTAATTTGGTTCTCGTATAGTTTGCTCCTGTGGTGGTGGAAATGAATGAATCAAGTCAGAAGAGAAAATGGATAGGGGAGAAGATCTCCTCGGTTATGTGTTCAAAAAAGCAATGCTAAACATGATTTTGAAACCCGATTTTGTAATATGGAATGGTGTAATTGGTGTGGAATTGGCCAAAGGTTCTGGATTTGGGCAGGGCCCTTGAAAAATATTTTTTTTAAATATGTACTAAGATTAGTAACATAATTTTACCATTACTAATTATGAATTTTACTGTTACTATTAGTAACATAATTTTACCGTTACTAATTTTGATCTTTTTGTTACTATCAGTAACACAATTTTACCGTTACTATTTCCGAATTTTTCGTTACTATTAGTAACACCGCTTTGGCGTTATTAATTGTGAATTTTACAGTTACTATTAGTAACAGAATTTTACTGTTACTAATTCCTATTTTTTCGTTACTATTAATAACAGAATTTTACCGTTACTAGCTTCGTGCCCCACGCCTTTTTTCTAACAGAAAAATTGTGTTAATAATATATTTAGTAATGGTAAAATTGTGTTACTAATGGCGTATTTTGGTGTAGTGTTAGACTAGAGCGCAATTCTAAAATTCATTGAGTGGTGGTGGAACACAACCCACATGTTTCATTTTTTCCGTATAGGAAATAGGGTTCACACTGCTAGACTTCACGATGCTGGAAATGTTGGAGGTGGGGAGGGGATAGATCATTCCTTTCGTAAGTGGGGAAGATACATTTTAGTATGCAAGCCAATATCTCCATGGGATATTACAAACTGATATGAGTGATAGTGCGGTCCGATAGGCTTATTTCACAAGGACGACGCGTTGCCCAATGATCGTATGAGATACATTCGGTAGTTTATGTTATATACTCTTGGTCAATTCTTCTTCAAATTGGAAATAATGGTATTAGACTTAGTTGGTTAACATCATTAATTCACTTGAATCATTTAGGTGAATTTAACTGGGGCGCCATTATGGAAAATATTTATAGTGGATTGGTTGTGGTGTTATAACAGGGTCACCGATAGGGGAATACCCACTGAAGGAGGTAGTGGGAGAACAAGTTTATCTAGATACTTCAGGTAAATTAAGTTCATTTAGTTAATTTCATTTATTCATTTAGTTAACATCGTTTACCTATTTTTCTCAGATGATTACATTTACTTAATTTCATTTACTTATGTATGGACACAAATTTCCAATTGAGTCCTTTGTTGTTTTGGCTCAATTCCGAACAAAAATGTTTGAGTCATAAGATAGAGTTATTAACCATCCTTCAAGCCTATGACGTACTAAATTTGAAGACGTAGCGGCCAAGTTTATGAAGATTCATCAAATGCCGGTTTAGTGTGCCTCATTTCTACGTCATCAACAATGTTCCGTTTACTCCTAAGGTATGAATGCATTGTAAATATATATAGGAGCTTGGAACATGCTTCATTGGGTGAAAGTTTTGTTTAAACTATTGTTCTTTTCAGAAAGATTTTATTAAAACTTAAAAATAAAGTATATAAAGTTTATGGACTAAAAATTGAATTTTTCAACTTTCTGGAAGTTCGTTCGAATTGTCATTCGAACGAGTTTGTCGTTCGAACAATAATGTCGTTCGAATGAGTTTGCCAATGAGTTCCCAAATTGGCCACTGGAATGTCGTTCGAAGTTTCGTTCGAACGAAAAATGATGTTCCAACGAGATTTCCAATGAGATTTCTAACGAGTTCACACTGGAACTTCGTTAGAAGGCTCGTTCGAACGAGACTTCGTTCGAACGAAAATCTTGTTCGAACGAGTTTTGGCGGGAACAGTTAATTGGCAGTTTTGAGCAGTTTTTTCCCATTGTGGATTTTTCCTCGTACATCGCGGCGTAGTGATTCATTATTTATTTTACCTTGCAAAATCACCTAGAACGCATGCTTAGGTAAAAAGATAAATTTGGTTTAATCACTACTTGTTTAATTTGGTGCTAAATAAATATTGGGTAATGTGTAGTTAATTCAAGTCATTAATTTAATTTGTTAAAATTGGTTTGGCCTAATTTGGTAAAATTGAAAAATATAACTTCGACAAATTTCTAGGACTTGGATTAAATTGGTTTAAGTGAAATTTAAGTTATGTGTGTGTTTAATTTAATTTCACTTGGTTTAATTTTAATTTGAAAAAGGAATTAAAATTTGTTAATTGGGTTTTAATTGAACCACCATCTCACTCTTCCTCATCTAAAAAGGAAATTATTACTTTTTGAAGTATAGAGAATTAAAAATTAGGGGCCTATACGCATTTTCAAATTGGTATCAGAGCCAAAACGATAAATTATTTCGTTAAAGATCCTTTAACTATTTTTGGCTAAAATGGAATTTTTTCCATTCTCAAAATTTCTTATTTTCAATGGTTCTAACTACGCGTATTGGAAAGCGTGAATGAAATCGACACTAAAATCTATCGACGAGAGAGTTTGGATGTCTGTTGTTAACGGGTGGTCCCCGCCAACTCATTTAGTAGATAATGAACATGTTCCCAAACCGGCCGATAGGTGGAGTGAGAGTGAATTTAAACTTTTAAATTTTAATTCTCGAGGTTTAAACGCCTTGTTTAGCGTTGTCACACCGGATGAATTCCGACGCATTATGACGTGTGAGACTGCTAAAGAAGCGTGGGATATTTTACAACTCACTCATGAAGGTACAAGTGTCGTAAAAGCTTCAAAACTCCAAAACCTCACCACTCAATTTGAAACCATCAAAATGAACGAAAAAGAAACTTTTGATGAATTTTATGCTAGACTTTACGATATTGTTAATTCATCTTTTAATTTGGGAGAGAAAATACCCGGCAATCGTGTTGTAAAAAAAATTTTAAGGTCCCTACCCGATAGATTTATTCCAAAAGTGACTGTTTTAAATTCTTTAGCAACTTTAGCCTCTACGAAATTAGAAGAGCTCGTAGGTGATTTACAAACCTATGAACTAGACATGTTTCCCTCTAAAATTGAAAAGAAAATAGATAAGGGTGTTGCTTTGAAAGCCCAAAAAGAGGAAAAACAAGTAGTAGAGAGTGAAAGTGATAGTGACTCGAAAAATATGGCTATGTTTGCTAGAAAGTTTAGAAAATTTCTTAAATTTAACAAAGATAAATTTAAAAATGATTTTAAGAAATTTGAAAAATCTATGCATGACAAAGCCGAGAAGATACATAAAACTATTAATGAAAATTTAAATAGGGACGAGTCAAATAGGTGTTTTGGTTATGAGGGTTATGGCCATAGGGCTTTTGAGTGCCCAACTAAACTAAGGAGAGGGGGTAAGCAACCCATTTCATATAATGCAACCCTTAGTGATAGTGATGAGGAAGAGGGACCCGATTCCCCCACTAAGCCCAACTTTGTGGCTTTTATAGCTAGTCATGTGAGCACCGATAATGAATCTTCTCATGAAGATATTCAAACACATGACACTTCTAAGGTCAAAGTTTATGATTCCCTTATTTTTTATGGTAGTGAGAATGAAAAAGAGAGAGAGAGTGAAAATGAAGATGAGGTTGATGTGAGTGAACTTCAAAATGCTTTTCAAGAATTATATGAAGAATCTATTAAATTAAAAAGAGCAAATTTGAAGTTAGAAGCTTGTTTAAGAGAGCGTGTCAAGGTCATTGATGATAGTGCGTTAGTGGAAGACCTTAGGACACGAGAGAGCTCTTCGTGAGAAGCTTGAATATATAGAAGGCGAGAGAGATTGCCTTAGAGGTTTAATGGAGTCAATGAAAAAGGAGATTCTCGAGTTTAAAGAGAGAAATGTTTTACTAGAGTCTAACATTTTAAAATTAGAAAATAAATTAAAATACTCTAGAAAAGTCAAATTTGATTTGGAGTGTCGTTCGGAGAAATTATATAAAATATTAGGAACGGTCCAAATTAAAAATGACACTTGTGGTTTAGGCTTCGATACTTGTAATGAATCAACTCATAAAGCCAAAACCAATGTTTTAGGAGAATCGCCTAGGGAAACCTTTAGAGATCACTCTTTAGGTAAATCTTTTTGCCGTGACTTTAGGTGTTCACATTATGGTAGAAAAGGTCATCTTAGGAAATTTTGTTTTGATCTTAAACGAGGTTCTAGAAAATCCCAACGTAAGGCAACCACGGTAGCCAAGATTCCTACACCTCGAGATAGTCATTCATCATTAGTTTACGTTAGGAGATCCGACTTGGTAGCTTTACAAGATAGGGTTTTTTATTCTCATTTGCTTTCACATGCTTCCTCCCTTGCAAATTCTAAAGGTTGAATGTGTTAGTTTAACTTGCATACTCTAGCTTTTTGTGCTTCATATGTTATATCATTGCTAGGTGTATGCATGTTTAGTCATTTTCTAGTCATTGCTTTATATCATATCTCATACTAGAAATCATGACTTGTTTATCTTTTGTATTATATTTCCTTCATTTTGTTTGCATTAAATAAAAAATACAAAAAAGATTTTTGTTTATCGTTTGTGTTTTATTTTTTTAGTAATTTAAGATTAATGAAAAATACAAATGATTTTTGTTTGTCTTTTGAGTATATATTTTTATTTTTGGTTAAAAATTTCAAAAAATCAAAAAGATTTTATTTTGTGCGTACTTTAGTTTGACACACTTTATGTGGCATATTCTTGTGTTATAATCCCATCTTTTTCGCTCCCATGTGGCTACAACTTTTGGTTTAGATTGTCAATCCTTATTATGTTCTTTACCATGCTTACATGGAGTAGTTGGATTTTGTGTTGCTTAAATGGATTCAATTTTTATATGCCTCTATTCACACATGCACGAGATCATTTGAAATGTTAACTTCATATGTATATTTAAGCTTTGTGAGGTGTTCTCCTACCAATCTTGTCATCTACATATTTGTGACCTATGAGGACTAGTGCATGTCAAAATCCGTTGCACGTGAGATTTGTGAGAAATAAAAATAATATGTATAAATGTGCACGGGGAAGGGCTATGAAAGGATTTATTATCCTTTGTGAATAGTAAGCCACCGTTTGTTTGGACCTAAAATAAATACGTGGTCCAAAGGCCTAAAAACATAATTATGGCATTAAAAAAAATAATTGCCAAGGCCTATTTTTATTTGATATATTCATTCATATATATATATATATATATACATATATAATTATTGAGGGAGATTGGATGATATATCAACGTTTTGCACAATGTCCGTTTATCCTAGTTTCGTTTTCAATGTCATGACTCTATTGATTTGTAGAATCATCAACATGCTAGGCTTGTATTGATTGTGTATGTTTGTTCATTGAGTTCATCTTATATTGTCACATGAGGTTATATTCAAATGTGATGAAGTTTGTAATCAATTGAGAACTCCGTGAACATGTTTTAAGTGATTGAGTCTAAATTTAATTGTTACTAGTTCACACCCCAATACTTCCATTTCCATATGACACATTTATGCTATAAGAGTGAAAAACTTATGTTATTTTATTTTGTGTCATTTTAGTGTTTATATCTATATGTGTGTACTTATGCTTAGTTTGAATCTATTATGTATACATATATATGATATTTTGTTTAGTCTTTGCCTTTCTTTCTAGTCCATCTATGCTTTTAATTCATAATTGGTATCTATCTTGTTGCATTCTTTGGATATCACATGCTTAATACTTTATGTATCTTATTGGTATCATTTTCTTGCTTCTTAGCTGGTATCCGTTATTATTTATTGTATTAGTTATGATTTTGTGGCCCATATGCTTTAATGTTCTCATCACTTTATGCGCTATATCATGTTTAGCTTGTTATCCCATTCTATTTATCACTTGTTTAGTTTAAGGGTAATATGTTTTACTTGGGGGAGATAAGTTAATGTTTTGATTCTTAAGCCTTCGTCTATTCCTGAACAAAAAAGGGGAGAATGATATGGGAAGAAATGGTATCTAATACTATTGTAATCGTATCTTAGTTTGGGAGATTTAACTTAGGAGGAGAGCGTTATCTTCTTAGGTTGATCATAGTTAATAAAGGGGAGAATAAATTTAGGGGGAGTAATTATTTTAATTACATTTAATATTTTGATATTCCCTATGCGTTTGATAGTTTGCTTAAGTGTGCAGGAATTCTTCTAAGTGGCAACGTTCATCATCGAGCAAAGATATTGATCCTTGGGTTGTTTGAGTCAAGCATTGTATTTTTATTTTGGGTGGGACATCTTTGTCAGTCTAGTAGAGCTTGACGACCCTTTAGGATTTTTGTTTAGTTTTTGTCCCGAAATAGCCAAAGGGGGAGATTTGTAAGGTCAGAAATTTCCAATTGAGTCCTTTGTTATTTTGGCTCAATTCCGGACAAAAATGTTTGAGTCATAGGATAGAGTTATTGACCATCCTTCAAGCCTATGACGTACTAAAGTTGAAGACGTAGCGGCCAAGTTTATGAAGATTCATCAAATTTCGGTTTAGTGTGCCTCGTTTCTACGTCATTAACAATGCTTCGTTTACTCCTAAGGTATGAATGCACTGTAAATATATATAGGAGCTTGGAACATGTTTCATTGGGTGAATGTTTTGTTTAAACTGTTTTTTTTTCAGAAAAATTTTATTAAAACTTTAAAATAAAGTATATAAAGTTTCTGGACTAAAAATCGAATCTTTCAACTTTCTGGAAGTTCGTTCGAATTATCGTTCGAACGAGTTTGTCGTTCGAACAATAATGTCGTTCGAACGAGTTTGCCAACGAGTTCCCACATTGACCACTGGAATGTCGTTCGAAGTTTCGTTCGAATGAAAAATGATGTTCCAACGAGATTTCCAATGAGATTTCTAACGAGTTCACACTGGAACTTCGTTAGAAGGCTCGTTCGAACGAGACTTCGTTCGAACGAGTTTTGGCGGGAACAGTTAATTAGCAGTTTTGAGGAGTTTTTTCCCATTGTGGGTTTTTCCTCGTACATCGCGGCGTAGTGATTCATTGTTTATTTTATCTTGCAAAATCACCTAGAACGCATGCTTAGGTAAAAAGATAAAATTTTGTTTAATCACTACTTGTTTAATTTGGTGCTAAATAAATATTGGGTAATGTGTAGTTAATTCAAGTCATTAATTTAATTTGTTAAAATTGGTTTGGCCTAATTTGGTAAAATTGAAAAATATGACTTAGACAAATTTCTAGGACTAGGATTAAATTGGTTTAAGTGAAATTTAAGTTGTGTGTGTGTTTAATTTAATTTCACTTAGTTTAATTTTAATTTGAAAAGGGAATTAAAATTTGTTAATTGGGTTTTAATTGAACCACCATCTCACGCTTTCGCATCTAAAAAGGAAATTATTACTTTTTGAAGTATAGAGAATTCAAAATTGGGGGCCTACGCATTTTCAACTTATGTCCCTCACTTGATTTCATTTACTTAATTTCATTTAGTTAATCGTTATTCCACATTTCTTCTACAGTTTTGGTGGTCTGAGTACCTTTCTTTTGCAGTTTCGGTGGTTAGAGTACCTGCATTGCATGCACCCGCTACTGGATGGGGAGCATGCCAATGACGATGAATTCTTGATCATTTTACGATGGGAACGAGGGAACATGCAAGTTTCTACGGGTGAGGTTCATCAAAACCTCATTATACCTCGTTGTTAGCTGGCGATGTGAGTAACTATGGCAGTGGTGTGGCTATTATGGATAAATATCGATTACATTGACAAAGATGAGGTGGTGTGATCCCACATCATTATGGGGCAGAGGGTGATTTTAACATCTGCGGATGGTGTTCATGGAAATATACTTAGAAGATCATTATCGATGTCTACACATTAGATTTTTAATGGTCCCATATTCCCTTCTGATCTACATGGCATGCCAGCACGTCAAAACTAAGCAAATTGCATTCCACCGAAACCCAAACAGGTGGCCCATTGCCCTCACTTACATGGATATACAACTAAACTACAACATGTGGTGGAAGGATTACAATTTTAGGTTGTTTGTACCGCAGGTGTAGTTTATGACCTGCGCATCGATGCCATACTTCCAGAGCTAAAAATCTCGTACGTTCCTCACCATTCCTCGAGAAAGTACCTTAATATCACACCATAACAACGTCGGGCTAACAAGGGTCCATGCATGGGACGTGTTGTGAGTGTGCATGGGACTGGCGAGTACATGCAGTTGACCTAGTATCCCTAGGATGTTGCCTTGAGTATTATATCGAATATGTCCCAACTGTCATCGACAATATTTTTAAAAGCTTGTATGATCACATTCTATTTATGTTGTATTACTATTTTAATATGTATTAACTTATGTCATTGGCGCCTATGTCATCATGTCATGTTAGGTCCAAGCCTGATAAAGGGGATGTATGACCATATGTATGATCGTTACTACTATTTACAGGATTTTACTATCATGCATATTGCCTATCATGCGATCCGGATAAAGCATGACGTCCTCTAGCAACGGTACGAGAGGCAGAAGAAAAAAAGGGCGAGTCAG
This sequence comes from Sambucus nigra, assembly GCA_949130495.1. Lineage (NCBI taxonomy): Eukaryota > Viridiplantae > Streptophyta > Magnoliopsida > Dipsacales > Adoxaceae > Sambucus > Sambucus nigra. The sequence goes on from OX422218.1 coordinate 461,701,917, forward strand.
AGTGTCATCATCTCGTCCGAGACAACAGAAACTGAAAATGTAATCATTTTATATATAGTTTGGTTGATTTACTTATGTGTCAAAGCATTTTAGTCATGCAATATCGATCCCGAAAGCTTAATGAACTTTGTAATTTTTTGTGAGAGAATCTGGTTCAATAGGACTTATGGACAATGAAACTTGAAGATCATCTAGCTTCTCTACATTGAAGTCTTCTGTTGTTGATCAACTGAACTATATCATTTTTCATAATGATTCATTTGCTTACCATTTCTCTATGCATACACTCACGTTCTTTTAAATGTGTAAATTGTTTTCTAAAAGGATTATTTGTGTTTCCTTAGAATATGTGTATAATTTTTAAAAGGCATATGGTCTTTGGCTTTTTTGTTTTAAAGGCATTTTCGTAAAGCTGATTTCATACTATCTTTGGCTATTCGCACGGTGGGAAATCACACCCGTGCAAACGATGCATGGTTTTTTGGCTGGACCAAAAAATTCTCTGCTTAAAACAATGTGCACGATGCTTATATACACCCGTGAGCACAACAATTCTGATTTTTGAAAAAATCTTTAAATAGACCTTGTGTTCCCTCCAACTGTTTTAACACTTTTCCTCATTTCAACTTAGACATACTCAGAGGACTTTTTTCTTGTTTGAGAACATCTCTTTGATTCTCTTTTTAAAAATCACAAGTGTTTAAATTCAAATTGAGAAATTTTTATATCAACATCTAGATCCATATTTGTGAGATGATTCAAGTGTTTGAAATCCACAATAACCATGATTTACATTTGAGTCACTTTTATTCCATATGATCTATACTCCGAGATCTCAAATGAGGTATTTTAGCTATTGAAGAGTTCAAGCATGGTGCGATCCCACTAGGATGAAGAATGCTACTTTCATATTAGGTTAATAGAGATTTTATTAGATTTCTCACTGGAACAAGGGAGAGTCTCAACGTCCATAGGTAACTTCTTGTTAGGGAACATGAGAGAGGTACCTTCTTATATTGTATAAAGGAACTGTTTAAACCTAATGAGAAATTAGGATGCACCGGGGATTTTTACCCATAGGTTGGAATTTTTCATCACAAATCAGTGTTGTGCAATTGTTTTATGGTTTGTTTGATTGTTTGTGCTTGTTATCTTCATAGTTAACATGTATCTGCTTGTTAGAATTGGAAATGGCTTAAATCTAGGTTGGTTGTTGATGCTTGATGTTTTAAAATTGGGATAAATTGCTTTGAAATCTATTCACCTACCCTCTAGGTTTACATATAGACTACACACATTTACATCCTCATAAACCGCGACACACTAGCCAGACAGCGCATCCTAACGTATCCTAACGTATTGTTATTATTTTTTTTATTGAACATTGTGAGATTAACAATTTTATATTCTTAAATTTCAATAGTCTAGTTGTCATGCATATTATTCGTATAATATTATCTCTTTGTTTCGTTTTTTTATTTTCAATTTAATAGAAATACATTCAAATTGAACTTAAACAACATTAGAAATAGACAGAAAGGAAAATGGGTTTGCTTCCCGCGACATTCCACTTGCCGAGCAAAATGAAAGAGCAAAAATAGCATTTTGCAAGCTTGTCGATTGCCTTGGAGATGGTTTTAGGATGCTCTTATACCATTAAAACAATCATAAAGGTTCTATGTTGTGTTTTCTTGCACCAATATTCCATGAAAAATGACCAAAGATTCTGTATTTTTTTTGGTAGTATTTGATAGTGCACATTTTTTTATATAATAAAAATCCTATATATTTTTCCCTACCAATAGATACAACTTGGTAAATTTACACCTTCTGCATTTCCCAATTTTATTTTCTCACCTCTTCAATACTACTTTTTCCAAGTAAAATGAACTTCATTTCCCCCTCTTCCCCTAGTATACCTACACATCATTTTTCAAAACTACTATCAAAGACCCAAAAGAAGAACACATTGTGAAAGAGACAATGAAATCAAACTTTTCATTTCTATTTAACAATTCCTCTTATACAACAGTTTATTCCAATCTGAGATTGCCTCATCTATTTCCAGTCAATACCACAGTTAAAACAACTCATCATCCAAAGTGGACCTTGTAATGGGTATGGACCACCTCCCCAAATGGGCAGTGTAATTAATGCACCGGACGACACTCTTTCCAGTGGGCCCATCCGGGAAATCGAGGAGGCTTATGCTGCCTTCATCAAGATAAAATGATCCCATCCAATCCTTTGTTAGATTTAGACAGTGCCCCATCAAAGCAATGTGAACCGTAGGATGCGCAACCGCTACAATAACATTTTCGGGCTCCTGTTCACCGGATAGCTCCTCCAACAAAGATTTCCAGGCCTTACCCGATCGATCCCAAAGTGCCTGAAGTGCTTCATTTGAATCCTGTGAAAGAAAAGAACGTGACTAATAAATGCTAAACTCAGTATTCACTAGATTCATGTTCATAAGGACTTGACAAAGTTTACGCCGGCTGTGAGTTACCTAACACAACCCTCATCCTTTATCCGGGCTTGGGATCCACAATGTATACGATAAAATATAAGAATTTAAGCATGACACAGGCAGAGTCACGACTAATATATGTTATCTTTTCAAAATCATGAAGATTTTCAATGCTAGTTAATGTGATTACTGACTAAAAATAGTATAATAAACTCTATTGTGGTGAGTAGTAATTTATATCAAATAACATTATTACACATCTCAAGTTTTGAGTTCATTTTGATTTCTCACACGAAGGGTGCAACACGCATGTGCACTTTGGACTCAAATTGGAAGACTTGAGACTCGGGAGTTTTTTATACTACTGAAAAATGCCAAGTGTGGTGACTGAGAAATTATAAGTGCTAGTCATGAATTGATATGTAGAGCTATTATTCTTTGATAATATGAAATTAATACTTTAGGCTATAAATTTCTGTTGGACAGTGGATAAATAGAATTAGATGATAAATGGCAATCAACACTAATAGAATTGGATAAATAGAAATTATAAGTTTCTATAAGTTCCTATTGTGTCTACCACTGGGGAATTGCATGATGTATTGTTAAAGAGTGCGTCCATCCAGTTTTCTTTTGATGTTATTGCCTCTCCCTTGGCTGCAGAATAATGACTAAAATATAGAACAGAAAAATCAACAAAGTAAAAGGAAGCAAATGAAAAGCTGAAAAACATGTAAAATGTTAAACGTCTTAGTTCCTTGATCAGCCAATTTCAGCTTAAGCATAAGTTTAAGGGAAAAGGTTGAAATATTCGTTTTCTTTTGATCTATGGTTCTCTTTATTAGTTGGTATAATTAGGTAAGGAAGGATAAAATAAATTAGAAAACCAGACTACAATAATTCTTTCAGTTATTTAACCCAAATGATTAATAAGATTTCTCAAACACTCCCCCACTCCCTCTTCTTCTAAGATAAAAACATAAACAAAAACAATGATCCAAGCCCGCAGAAGTGATTAAACACACAAACACAAAGGTATATAATTCTCTCTCTGAAGTCTGAACCCAGCTTCTTACTTACGTAATTGATCACAAGAGATGGCCCTTATTTATATTTATAGGCTAAAGCCCAGAGTTATAAAAAGAAACTACGAAAGTAAATAAAGATAAACAAGGAAACAATGAAATATATCCTAATCTATATGCTCTCTTAAAATCCCTACCAGAAATCAGTAATAAATAATATATTAATAATTCCGCCCCAACCCCCGGCCCGCCCGCCGCCCTCTTCTTGTATATTCGACCCTCCCTGGAGGGATCCACCCAGTCACACAACTAATCTTCTTGGAAGCCTTACAGGGTACCAAAAGAATTTCTAATATCATAACAAAAATAAGAAAGAGAATGCCTAGAATCCAGATAACAAATCATTCTCTGGATTGCCTAAATCACATGATTATAAAATTTCACTTGGGCATTTATTTTTGGGAGCTTGACACAAGTTCCGTTTACATAAAACATTTCCTCATTGGTCCAACATCTTTATCTAATATGTCCTAATCATACATGTAGTAAATATTCACTTGTTTTCTTGTAGGACCTATTGGAGCAAAAAAAATCTGGAGGACTACTTGACTAAATACTTAGTAAACAAGACCAGCTGATAAAAATCCCTTTATTTTTCCTTTTCCTCTACTAGGCAAGAAAAAAAGCTCCCCCCCCCCCCCCCCCCCCCCCGCCAAAAAAAAATGCCTCCTACCTTTTTCGATTGCCGAAAGATGTTTTCAACATCAAGGTCAAGTATCTGTTTTATTTCCACATAGCGTGGCACACAGTCAGCACCCAAGCAATCAGCAGCTTCTTGAACCTATAGTCATTTCAGCCAATTGGCATTAACTGTAGAAGTAAATAAAATTAAGTACTCTGTTGAAAGCGATAAATATACAGAACTCTGAGACAAGAACATTGAGGATAAGCTTACTCGAGCGATGGCATTGGCTGTCTCAAATGATGCAATTTTTGGACTGCTAACTATTGTTTTCATCTTTATATCAAGTAGAAGCTCAGCAGTTTTTTGGGACTGTCATGTAGCCAAGAAACAAAATCAGATCATACCACCCCAGTATCTTTACTCTTCAACTGGAAATGAGAAAACCATTGAACCTGTATAACTCCAAGCATGTTCATTGATGTGTCCTCGGCATAGGCAATACCAGCCTGGTAAACATTTATAGCAATTTCATTACATTTTTTACACGTACATGTAAAATACCAGATGAGTGCATGAGAATAATAGAGATATTTTAGCAATTCAGTTTTCAGATATAAGGTACATATCTTACCCTTCAACAGAGTGAGAGCCATTTCGGTATTCTCGACATATTGACATGAAATGATTTTAACTTTGGGTATCAAAGTTTTCACTATTTAGTATTTACACTTGTGGGGTTTGTTAGGTTTTTTTTTTGCGACAATTTTTTCACAAAAGTGTAGCAAGAAGTGAAAATGAACACCAAAGTGTAAACGTTTTAAACCTCGGTAGTCATATGAAATACACAATACATATGGGGGTCAAAGGCCAAATGACCTAAAATATTAATATATATGAGTATAATATAAGTAGCTGAAGAATTTATTTTATAATATACCAAGCAGTATAGTGCTAAGAATTAACTCAAATCTGATCTTAAAAGCAGAAATTCAACTGTGAAGCACCTCAACTTTTCATATGGAAGTGGAACAATTGCTATTTCAACATGTAATTATATGTCAACCCAATTCCAGCAATATAGCAATCAACCAATTAGACATACAGAATTTACTTACTGCATACATTATATATTTACTTACAGATATATTCTGAGATTAATTTTGGGTATAATGTAAGTTTTGTTACCAAAAAGCGGGGGTAACAAAAGGATATACAATGACACCCACAAGATAGGCCCCAGGGTACTAACTAGCCCAAAGTCAAACATTATATAATATAATCTGGCTTTACATAAACTAAAACTAATTCTAGAAAAAGGTAAATTCTAAATACAACCCCCTAATTGCAAGACAACCAGAGTTCTAAATTCGACCGTCGATCTCGGGGGTGTTTAACGAGGTCTGATATGGGGCATGGATTGTATTCAATGTGGGTGTGATGGGCATTTAATGTGATGGGATGTGCATTAAATGGCTTTGATATGCTATCATGATAAGCAGCTAAAAGGTACTGATAGGTTATTGTTTTGAAGCTGACTTGACTGTGGTAGTTATGCTTTTGCAGTAGTGTGTCGGTTGATGTCAATATGGCTTTGGTTTTCTCAAAAGTCTAGTTTTTTTTTATGGTAGAAACAGGAAACTAAAAGCAACAGCAAAACACAATAAAAGCAGAGGCCCTAGACAAAGGAGAAGCCCTCCTCATCCATCTCACTATTAAGCATCTTGAGCAGCTCTTCAGGTGCCGCATCGTACTCCACGTACAATCCATCCACATCTCTAGCCAACTTCACCATGTCGTCAGCCACAATATTACTTGCTCTAGGGATATGGATGATATTAGCTTTCAAATCTTTCACCAGGTCCTTGCAGTCCTCAATGATGTTGGCGAGTGGGTGATTTTCGGGAGTCTCCCTGTTGATAAGATTAATGGCTTCTAGTCAATCATTCTTTAGGCACACTCTTCTCCAGTTCTTCTTGAGGGCAATGTTAGACCATGAAAAATTCCTTCCATCTCCGCTCGCAAGGGGATAGCAGTGCCCTGAAGTTTCCCGACAAACCCCACGATCCATTCCCCGTCCCCGTTCCTCACCACCCCACCAAACGAACTGGTACCACTACCATGACCAAAGCCGTGTATGGATAATGAAGTTACTTGCATTAGAAATTGGGACAAGTCCCCACTAACGTTTGCTCGCTTGAGATTTTGGGCGTCAAAGAGGTTTTTTAAGAAAATCATAGCTAAGCGGGCAACCGTTTGTGGGGACTCGTTAACCTTATTAAAAATGACGTTATTTCTGAATTTCCAAATATGCCACAAAACAATAATAAAGCTTTTGTACCTTTCTTCATTTGGGTTACCCCAAATATTTAGGCCAATCCAATCATTAACATTACGTGGGGAATTATGATCATATGAGTGGTCAAAACCAAGCGTATCCCAAACCTCCCTAGCGTGACAACAATCCATGAAAAGATGAATGTTATCCTCAACTAGCCCACACCGTGGGCTCTCTCCATTAGCCATAAGCCCTCTTCTCATCCAATGTTCATTAGTAAGGAGCTTACCATGGAGAAGAAACCACAAAAATGGGCTGATCCTTGGAGGTATCTTAAGTTTCCACAAATTTTTCCAACCCTCCCAAGGTTGATTCTCTTCATTCTTGTCAAAAAGGGATTGATAGCAGGAATTAATGGAAAATTTACCCTTTTTACTCGGATTCCAAGAGGGTTTATCATCACGAAGGCTAGTACGAGAGAAAGGGATGTTAACAATCTCATTTCTAGTGTTCAAATTAAAAGAATTATCAATAGCATTAACATCCCAATCCCCGTTCACACCAATAAATGAGCTAACATTAATATCTTCCAGATTTTCGGGTTGCTCAACAGGATTAATATTATTCTTCCCCACCCACCAATCTTTGAGAGTGTTAATGGTTTTACCATTCCCCACATTCCATTTGACATACTAACCAATGTTTCACGACATTTAAAAATACTCCTCCAAGTATGAGGAGCTAAGCTTCTTTTTTTCCAAAGTCTTAGATTTTGACCAGTTTTATATTTATTCCTTAACACATCAGCCCAAATGGACCTATCATTATTAGCAAGTTTCCACCCAAGCTTAGTCACAGAGGCTTGGTTAATTAAACCACACTTCTTTAAACCAAGGCCTCCATTACTTTTAGGGCTGCATACTTTGTCCTAATTAACTAGGTGGACCTTTTTCTTATTATTATTGTCATCCCCCCCTTCCAAGACAATTTCGATTAAGTCTTTCAATTTCATTACAAACTTTAACAGGAAACATAACCGTTTGCATATTGTAATTTGGGATGGTGGAAGTAACTGCTTGAATCAGAGTCTTTCTACCGTCAAGGGAAAGAAATTTAGATTGCCATCCCGTCAGTCTTTTTTGGACTTTATTTATGATATCCTTCAAATGAGAACCGTTCATTCTGTCGAGTATAAGTCTGTTACCTAGATAGAGACCTAGGCAATTTGTAAGACTCATACCAAACATGTGACTCGTCTCCAAAACCTCCTTCTTAGGGATGTTGGGAGAAGCAAACACTTTACATTTAGTATAGTTAATTCTTTGGCCTGAAACATGGAAAAATTCCCCGAGGGTATCTAAGACCACTTCACAAGAAGGAATGTTATTTTCTGTGAATAGAATATGGTCATCAGCAAAAAAAAGAGGTGGGTGATGGGGGGACCCTTAGGGGAGGCCTTGATACCTTCCCGTTTATTAAGTTTGACTTTTTTCAATATCATAACAGAAAGATAATCCATACACATAACAAAAAGGTAGGGCGACAAAGGGTCCCCTTGTCGAAGACCTCTGGACGGATTAAAACTGGGGAGGGGGTGCTGTGCCAGAGGATAGATGTATTGGTGTTCTTGACACATCTCATGATAAGATCACAAAAATCTTTTTCTACATTAAACCATTTAAGACCCCTAAAAAATCCCAGTCCACTGTATCGTATGCTTTTTCAAGGTCAATTTTAAGGATATAGCCCCCACTTTTGCCTTTTAAATTCATATTGGTGTTAATGATCTCTTGGGTAACAATAACATTATCCGACGCCTGTCTCCCAGGAAGAAAGCTGGCTTAGTGGGGGCTAATATTACGACAAAGAATAGGTATCAATCTGAACACAATGATTTTAGCCAAGATTTTATAGGAAACATTAATAGGTCTAAATTGAGAAATGTTTTTAGGGTTATCAACTTTGGGAATAAGCGTTATAAAACTATTATTTAGTTCAGTGGGAAAATTATCCCGAAAACAATTTTGACAAAAAGAGAAGTGGTTTATAGCAATGGTATTCCAAAAGTGCTGATAAAAAAGAGGTTGAACACCATCCGGGCCGGGCCGGGGGCTTTAAGGGCGTTCATACTAAAGGTAGCTTTCCTAACTTCTCCCATCGAAAGAGGGATAGTTAGGAAAGTATTGTCATCTTCAACAAATTTCATATTATCCAGACTACGTATCTGACTTTGCACGTCATAAGTAAAGTCAGCTCTAAACAAGTTACTGAAATAGTCATTGAAATGATTTAATATGAGGATACCATTATCAACCCACACCCCATTAATGTTAAGTTTATTAATACAATTTCTTCTACGTCTAATAATAGCGGGAGTATGATAAAAGTTGGTGTTTCTATCACCCTCATTAAGCCATTGTATTCTAAATTTTTGTTTCCACAAACTTTCCTCATGTCTAAGTAAAGTATTAAACTCATTTCAAAGGTTATTTTTTTCAAGAATATTAAGATTATGAGAATAATAAACTTCTTGAGATTTCTGGATACCACCAAGTCTACGAAGGATACATTTTTTATTTTTGAGGATATTCCCATTGATATTCTTATTCCGGTTTTTAATTTTCTCAGAACACTAGTGGATATTAGTTTCAAGGTTTGAGGTACTATTCCAGTTAGAATTAACGAGATCATTGAAATCGAGTCTTTCAAACCAACAAGCCAAAAGTCTAAAAGGCTTCGAAAAAGAAGAGTGAGGTGTTATACCTTCAAACCTGATAACAATTGGGCAGTGGTCTAAGGCAGTCCGAGGTATGTTTTCTACTCCAGCTTTCGAGAATTTTAAACTCCACTCAGCGTTAGCCAACCCTCTATCCAACCTAACGAGGGTGTTCGTCAGCCCCTTCCTACTGTTAGTCCACGTCCGCTTAGGACCTGTGCACCTCAGATCTCCGAGGATACACTTGTTTATGTTATCCAAAAAGGTAGAACTTCTAGTATCCTTCACCTGTTTGCCAAAGCTTCTTTTTTCATAATCATTCAAGTGGTTATTGAAGTCTCCCGCAACTAGCCAAGGCAGATCAATGTTCTCAGAAATATTAAACAAGTTATCCGAAAGTTTTTTGCGAAGACAAGGATGTGGACTAGCATAAATTGCTGAAAAAAACCCACTCATCATAGTCATCCTTTGTAACCATGAAGTGAATGGCTTGCCTCGTGATGGAGAGGGTTTCAGATTAATGGAATTTGGATTCCAAGTAACCCAAATCCCCCCCGATCTGCCCGCAGGTTCCGACACTTCTTTATTAGTGAGGCCAAGACTATCGAAAAAATCAACCATGTTGACAATAGGAATATGTGTCTCTAAAATAACAACTATATTTGGATTGTAGATATTCTCGAGTTCAATGATTGTGGGTTTGAATAGGGGTTTGCCCGCCCCTCTGCAATTCCAGATTATCGCAACCATTGAGGGAATGTGTTGAATAAGAGAATCCACCTCATCAATTGTCCACTTGCATCTACTTGCAATTTCCTGGTGCATTTGTAAGTTCTTGCTCTTCTCCACCATGCAGTGGTTACCATCTCGTTCCCCCAATCCTGGTCTAGGATGTTGACTATTAATTTGGCTTTGGAAATTTTCCAACTCACTTGGAATATAATTTCCTCCTCTACATTCCTCGCTAAGTTGATTAGTGTTTCCCCTGAGCTGAGCGTATGATTTTGTATTTGGAAGTCCCCTAGCATGGCTAGAGGAAATGAGTGGTCCGTGATCAATTTGGTTAACAGGGACAATTGGTTTTGTCTCTCCTATTTTTTTAGTTTTGGTTTATTTACAAATTTGCCATTTTGGCTCAAATCTATAAATACAAGTTATTTCTAGGTTTTGAGAAAGGACAAGTTTGAGAGCTATTTTGAGAGTTATCAAAGCTAAAGAGAGATAGAACTCCCATTTGGGTGGTGAGTTCTTGTGAGGTTGTGAGGGACTTTCTAAGAGAGATAAATTGTGTGTGTGTATAACCTTTGGGTTCCTCCATTTATCTATAGAAAGAAGAAATCCTCCTTGGTGGATGTAGCCCAAATTTGGGTGAACCACGGTATATCGTTGTTGTTTTGCTTTGATGATTGCTTGTATGTTCTTATTGTCTCTTCATTAATGCTTGGTTGAATTGATTGGGAGTTTGCACACTAGTTCATTTTGGGAACAAGGTCTTGGTTGTTTTCCGCACACTAAGTGTTTGATAAAATTCCCGAGTGAGTTTTATCGTCTTGGTCGCTAGAGATAGTCTTGCTTTAGTGCAACAAGTGGTATTAGAGCTTAGGTTGCATTGTTTGCCCGATTTTTTGGTTCGAGGTTGAATCAATTTTGGCAATTTTGGCATAGCTTTTATTTTTGTTCCAAATAACGGAAAATGTGGAGAGTACTCGATAATCAACCTCTATGAGCAGAGGCTCTAAGAGATGGGATCCGAGTTTTGGATCAAGTGGCTCAATGGAGACGGACATGAAGGCTTTTAATGAGAATATCAATTTCGGGTTATGGCAAAGACGAATGCGAGGCGTTCTTGTCCAACAGAGGTTGCAATTAGCATTGTTGGGGGTAGAGGGACGACCGATAGGCATGACCGATGCCGAGTGGATTGACATTGATCAAAGAGCGGCTTCGTGTATTGAGATGCTTATCACGGATGATGTGTTGAATAACGTGATAGCGGAGACCACGGCTAAAGGCATGTGGGATAAGCTAGAAGAGATTTATTTGAGAAAGTCGTATCAAATAAATTGTTCCTCAAGAAGAAACTCTTCAAGCTTGAGATGAAGGAGGGTGAGAATATGATGAAGCATATCAACGTTTTTAATGCCTTGATAAATGACTTGAATCGGATAAATGTTCAATTCATTGATGAGGATCGGGCATTATTGTTGCTTGCATCATTACCCGATTCATACGAGCATTTTGTGACCACTCTCATGTTTGGGAAGTGTACGCTCCGGTGCAATGAGGTTGTGCAAGATATTCAATCTCATGTCACGATGAAAAAGAAGGAAGGTGGAGGTGACGGGTATTCCCATAATGAAGGCCTTACGGCGAGAGACGGAGGTGGGCAAAATGGCGGGAGGAACTCCAACCGGGGATTTAATGACGGTAGTAGGTCTAGATCGAGAGGTGTTGGTGGTAAAGGGCCGAAATGCTACAAGTGCCGGGAATGGGGTCATATGATCCGAGAATGTCCTTTGTGGAACGACAAGGTTAAGGGCAAGGTTGATTCCGAGAGGGCAAGGTTGATTCCGAGAGGGAACGGTAGCGAGTGCGAATTATGAAGATGAACTTGGAGAACTTCTCACAATCTCCAAGGTCAACTCTCTTTCCCAAGATGATTGGATATTTGATTCGGGATCGTCGGATCACGTTTGCTCTAAGAGGGAATATTTTGATTCTTTCACGGAAAATGGAAAAGGTTCCATGCCTTTGGCTAACGAAGAGAAGGTTTCCGTTGAGGGTGTCGGGACGGTGAAACTCAAGATGTTCGATGGGGTGGAACGCACATTGGGTGGTGTGGCCTATGTCCCAAAGTTGCGAAAGAATTTGATATCCATTAGCCGTTTGGATTCCAAGGGTTACCGGGTGTCGGTGGCGGGTGGAGTCTTGAAAGTCACACGCGATTGTATGGTCCTAGAGAGGGGAAAGGAGAGAGAGAGGGGTTGTATCGTCTAAATCAGACTTCGAGGAAGACGGGGAAGCAGTGTGCACAAGTGATCGAACGTTCGAGGCATGTCTCGTTTGTGAACAAAACGGAGACATTGGGTGCTAGCTTTCCGAGAGCAGACGGTAGTGATGGGAGAATACCTAATAGTGGAGGGGATGGATCTAAGTCCCCCTCCAGGGCCAACGGGTGATGTTGACTTAATTTAGTTGCACACATGCATTGGCCGATTGGAATCGAGGAGGTGTAGGACCGTGATGGATTCGAGGTGTGTGTAGCTAGTTCAAGGAGGGCCGATGAGTTATTGTTTGCGAGCATTGGCAAACGGGAGTTTTTCGTGACAAAGACTTGGTACATCTTTCGAGGGTGAGATTTGGAGGGTATGAGGTGAGGAATTTTCCCTCTCATCCGTGGTTATTCTCAAGGTGGAAGATGGTGTTGATGTGTTTGAATGTTTCATGTAAAGAAGGTGTATGTTATATGTATTGTGTGGGGGTGTACTCACCGGGCTACATGAGGGGCGAGCTTTACCGTATGGTTACATGGGAAGCATTCAGATGCATGAGATGGGGAGTTCTTAGTTTAGAACTTGGTTCCTCAGCGGGTGGAGTCGTTAGGAGTCTTGGAGTGAATCGCGGTATCTCACTTCATGGTTGAAGTTTGGGGTGGCTTAGCGTCGGGTGGAGCGTATTGGCTTGTTAGACGTCGGGATGATCTTTGAGCGGATTTGATGTTTGTATTCCGAGTTCGGTTGGATTGTGAAGATTGCCTGGGGGAATCGCATTAGCTTGGTAGATGGTGGGATGGTCTTCAAGCGAGTTCAATTTCAGCATTCTAGAGATTGGTTGGATCATCAGGATCGCCAAGGTGGAGTTTGTTGGTTTTGGCTCTCCTATTTTTTCAGTTTTGGTTTATTTAAAAAGTTGCCATTTTGGCTCAAATCTATAAATACAAGTGTTATTTCTAGGTTTTGGGAGAGGACAAGTTCGAGAGCTATTTTGAGAATTATCAAAGCTAATAAAAGATAGAGCTCCCATTTGGGTGGTGAGTTCTTGTGAGGTTGAGTGACTTTCTAAGAGAGATAAATTGTGTGTGTGTATAATCTTTGGGTTCCTCCATTTATCTATAGAAAGAAGAAATCCTCCTTGGTGGATGTAGCCCAAATTTGGGTGAACCACGGTATATCGTTGTTGTTTTCTTTGATGATTGCTTGTATGTTCTTATTGTCTCTTCATTGATACTTGATTGAATTGATTGGGAGTTTGCACACTAGTTCATTTTGGGAACAAGGTCTTGGGTGTTTTTCGCACACCAAGTGTTTGATAAAATTCCCGAGTGAGTTTGCTTTAGCGCAACAGGGATAACCCTGGTGATGGGTTTAGAAGGAGGTGTTGACTACTGACGTTGGTATCACAAATATTCACAATGTTATTGTTGGAAGTAAGTTAATTTTTGTTAATAACATTTGGGGTAAACCCGTGAATGATGCCTACAGTGATGCTATCACTTCTATTTGACACTAACTGAGAGTTGTCACTCCCATGACTCATTGAGATAACAGCTTGGGACCTTCCCAAAGTCTGTTCCGCCGACGAGGTAAAGTTGTATTTCCCAGTAGGATGATTACATTTTACTAACTCGAGATTTGTACCTTTTTGTGCCGCCATATCATGGCTTTTTCTTTTCGCCAGTTACTCATGGCTTGGCCCATTCTTTAATGCTTCCGTACGCTTTCTGAGGCTAGAAGAAACCAGTTCAGAGGTGCCAGTGTCTCCTCTTGGTTATAGAATTTTTGTATTAGCAAACTTTTTCCCATGTGATTTTACCGTACCCGCTTGTGACTAGTCGTTTTTATCACTGACAAGAGCAGAAAATCTATTCAAATTGTTTGCCACAGTCTCTCTAGTTCCATTGTGACTAGATTTGGTTTTAGCGTTCACATTCCTTCTGTTTCTTTGCACCAACATCCAAGGTCCAAAGTGCTCATCTTTTTTATCCATATCAGCTACTGTAGTTGCCTCACTAACCCCAATTGTATTCTTTCCGTTATAGCCGTTACCGATCGTTGCAGCCTGTGTTTCACCTCAGAACCTTGCATTTGAATTTTCCATTGAACTGCTTTTGCCTTGAGTTGGTGCATTAAGAGGACGGAATTCCGTTTTATGGCTGATCTTGCCTCACTTGAAGCAGACATAAGGGAGGAACTCGTATTCAACCCTATACTTCCTACCATCCATCTTATAAAAAGGTATCAATGGTTTTGAGAGATCAACCTCAACACAAACTCTAGCATATTTACTTCTGGAAAAGGACCCAGAGTTAAAGTCCTTCTTAATGGGTCTTCCAAGCTTACAACCAATCTGATATAAGGCTCTTTCATCGAACCACTCTATAGGGAGCCGAGGAAGTCTGACCCACAGGACAGTGGTAACTCTATTGGACTCCAACGGGTTGAAATTTGGTACCCATTTTCTGACAATTAGATAGTGGTTATTTATTACCCATGGTTCTCTCGTCAATACATTGTGGTAATATTCTTTCATCATAAATTTGAATAGGAAGTTCCCATCTTCTAAGTCTACCACTTCATAATCACCTTGCAAGTTCTAAAGGGAAGGGACCCTTGCACTAAATACCTTGAATCCAATGTTTTTTCCCAAGTAAACTAACTATGACACTATCATTCCACTTCTTTCTAAGTTTCTCTATATGTTTTTGTGGTATAGAATATTAGAAACCACTGGGCACAGTGGGTCTTCCTCCTCATCAACCGGGTTGGAGTTAGGTCCATCATTTGGCAGTTGCTTTCTATATTGGTTTCCATTTCTTCATCAGACCACACATAATTTGCATCATCAAGGAAAATATCAGAGTTTGCTTTTTTCCCCACAACATCCCTATACGATAGTCTTTTTTGGATTTCCATTTCCTCACCCCCACCGACAGTCATGAACTCTCGACCCATAGCGTTGGGAATATCATCATTAATCATAGATGAATTATCTCTCTCCCCATTACCATTAGTATCAATTTTGTTATTGCTTTGGGTGATCATAGCATCCTCATAGATCTCTAATTCAATATCAACATGAGTTTCATGGTTGTCCTTTTGTGTCTTCTTACTTCGTAGTAACAGATCATCTTCTTCCTTGGAGTTGGAGTGCTCCCAATCTTGCCACTCTCCATCATGGCATGGTCCGAAGTGTTTGCATGAACACCATGCATGGTTAAACAGTAGAAAAAGAACATTAGACAAGAGAGCGTTTAAAGAGCGTTACTCATACCATAATGTAATCATCCTACTGGGAAAGACAACTCTGCCTTGTCGGCGAAACAGACTTTGGGAAGGTCCCAAGCTGTCATCTCCATGAGTCATGGGAGTGACAACTCTCAGTTAGTGCCAAATAAAAACGATAGGCATCACTGTAGGTGTCATTCACAAGGGAGGGTTTACCCCAAATGTTATTAACAAAAACCAACTTACTTCAAACAATAACGTTGTGAATATTTGTGATACCAACATCAGTAGTCAACCCCTCCTTCTAAACCCATCACCACCTGTTAACCAAATTGATCATGGACCTCCCATCTCCTCAACCATGCTAGGGGATGTCCAAATACAAAATCAGACACAGCTCAGTGGAAGCACTAATCAACTTAGTGGGGAAAGTAGAGGAGGCAGCTATACTCCAAGTGAGTTGGAAAATTTCCAAAGCCACACTAATAGTTAGCATCCTAGACCAGGATTGGGGGAACGAGATGGTAACCACTGCTATTATGGTGGAGAAGAGCAAGAACCTACAAGTGCAACAAGAAATTGCAAGTAGATGCAAGTGGATGATTGATGAGGTGGATTCTCTTATTCAACACATTCCCTTAATGGTTGCAATAATCTGGAATTGCAGAGGCAAACCCCTATTCAAACCCATAATCACTGAACTCAAGAATATCTGCAATCCGGATATTGTTGTTATTTTAGAGACACATAATCCTATTGTTAACATGGTTGATTTTTTCGATAGTCTTAGCCTCACTAATAAAGAAGTGTCGGAACCTTTGGGCAGATCGAGGGAAATTTGGGTTACTTGGAATCCAAATTCCATTAATCTGGAAACCATCTCCATCACGAGGCAAGCCATTCACTTCATGGTTACAAAAGAGAACTATGATGAGTGGGTTTTTTCAGCAATTTATCTTAGTCCACATCCTTGTCTGCACAGATTTCTTTAGGATTACTTGTTTGATATTTCTGAGAACATTGATCTGCCTTGGCTAGTTGCGGTAGACTTCAATGACCACATGAATGACTCTGAAAAATGAAGCTTTGGCAAACGGGTGAAGGATACTTGAAATTCTACCCTTTTGGAAAACATAAACAAGTGTAAACTTGCAGATATGGGGTGCACGGGTCCTAAGCTGACGTGGACTAACAATATGAAGAGTTGGCAAACACCCTCGTTAGGTTGGACAGAGGACTGGCTAACTCTGAGTGGAGTTTAAAATTCTCGGAAGCTGGAGTAGAAAACATACCTCGGACTACCTCAGACCGCTACCCAATTGTTATCAGGTTTGAAGGTATAACACCTCACTCTTCTTATTCGAAGCCTTTTAGACTTTTGGCTTACTGGTTTGAAAGACTTGATTTCAATGATCTCGTTAATTCTAACTGGAATAGTACCTCAAACCTTGAAACTAATATCCACCAGTGTTCTGAGAAAAATTAAAAATTGGAATAAGAATGTCTATGGGAATATCTTCAAAAATAAAAAACGTATCCTTCGTAGACTTAGTGGTATCCAGAAAGCTCAAGAAGTTAATTATTCTCATAATCTTAATATTCTTGAAAATAACCTTCAAAATGAGTTTAATACTTTACTTAGACATGAGGAAAGTTTGTGGAAACAAAAGTCTAGAATACAATGGCTTAATGAGGGTGATAAAAACACCTACTTTTATCATACTTCCACTATTATTAGACGTAGAAGAAATCGTATTAATATACTTAACATTAATGGGGTGTGGGTTGATAATGGTATCCTCATATCAAATCATGCCAATGACTATTTCAGTAACTTGTTTAGAGTTGACTTTACTTATGACGTGCAAAGTCAGATACGTAATCTGGATAAAATGAAATTTGTTGAAGATGACAATACTTTCTTAACTATCCCTCTTTCGATAGGAGAAGTTAGGAAAGCTACCTTTAGTATGAACGCCCTTAAAGCCCTTGGCGCGGCCCGGATGGTATTCAACCTCTTATTTACCGGCACTTTTTGAGTACCATTGCTATAAACCTCTTCTCTTTCTGTCAAAATTGTTTTCGGGTTAATAATTTTCCCACTGAACTAAATAATAGCTTTATAACGCTTATTCCCAAAGTTGATAACCCTGAAAACATTTTTAAATTTAAACTTATTACGCTTTGTAATGTTTCCTATAAAATTCTGGCTAAAATCATTATGAACAAATTGAGACCAATTCTTTCTCATGATATTAGCCACCACCAAGCCAGCTTTCTCCCTGGGAGATGAGCGTCAGATAACGTTGTTGTTACCAACGAGATCATTCACACCCTTGTGAATTTAAAAGGCAAAAGTGGGGGCTATATCCTTAAAATTGACCTAGAAAAAGTATACGATAGGGTGGACTGGGATTATTTAGAGGTCTTAAATTGTTTAATGTAGAAAAAGATTTTTGTGATCTTATCATGAGCTGTGTCAAGAACACCAATACTTCTATCCTCTGGCACGGAACCCCCTTCCCCAGTTTTAATCCGTCCAGAGGTCTTCGACAGGGGGACCCTTTGTCGCCCTACCTTTTTGTTATGTGTATGGATAATCTTTCTGCTATGATATCGAAAAAAGTCAAACTTAATAAATGGAAAGGTATTAAGGCCTCCCCTAAGGGTCCCCCCATCACCCACCTATGTTTTGCTTGCTGATGACCTTATTTTATTCATAGAAAAAAACATTCCTTCTTGTGAAGCGGTCTTGGATACCCTCGAGGAATTTTGCCATGTTTCTGGCCAAAGAATTAACTATACTAAATCTAAAATGTTTGTTTCTCCCAACATCCCTAAGAGGGAGGCTTTGGAGACGAGTCACATGTTTGGTATGCGTCTTACAAATGACCTAGGTATCTATCTAGGTAACAGACTTATACACGGCAGAATGAATGGTTCTCATTTTAAGGATATCATAAATAAAGTCCAAAAAAGACTGACGGGATGGAATTCTAAATTTCTTTCCCTTGCTAGTTGAAAGACTCTGATTCAAGCAGTTACTTCCACTATCCCAAATTACAATATGCAAACGGTTATGTTTTCTGTTAAAGTTTACAATGAAATTGACAGACTTAATCGAAATTTTCTTTTGTGTGTGTGTGTGGGGGGGGGGGGGGGGGGGGGGCAGGAGAGAGGGAAATGACAATAATAATAAGAAAAAGGTCCACCTGGTTAATTGGGACAAAGTATGTAGCCCTAAAAGTAATGGAGGCCTTGGTTCAAGGAAGTGTGGTTTAAATAACCAAGCCTCTGTTACTAAGTGTGGGTGGAAACTTGCTAATAATGATAGGTCCATCTGGACTGATGTGTTAAGGAATAAATATAAAATTGGTCAAAATCTAAGACTTTGGAAAAAAATAAGCCTAGCTCCTCATACTTGGAGTATTTTTAAATGTCGTGAAACATTGGCTAGTCATGTCAAATGGAATGTAGGGAATGGTAAAAACATTAACACTCTCTAAGATTGGTGGGTGGGGAAGAATAATATTAATCCTATTGAGCAACCCGAAAATCTGGAAGATATTAATGTTAGCTCATTTATTGGTGAGAACGGAGATTGGGATGTTAATGCTATTAATAATTCTTTTAATTTGAACACTAGAAATGAGATTGTTAACATCCCTCTCCCTCGTACTAGCCTTCGTGATGATAAACCTTCATGGAATCCGAGTAAAAATGGTAAATTTTCCATTAATTCCTGATATCAATCCCTTTTTGACAAGAATGATGAGAATCAACCTTGGGAGGGTTGGAAACATTTGTGGAAACTTACGATACCTCCAAGGATAAGCACATTTTTGTGGCTTCTTCTCCATGGTAAGCTCCTTACTAATGAACATCGCATGCGAAGAGGGCTTACGGCTAATGGAGAGAGCCCATGGTGTGGGTTAGTTGAGGATAACATTCATCTTTTCAAGGATTGCCATCACGCTTGGGAGGTTTAGGATATGGTTTTGACCACTCATATGATCATAATTCCCCAGGTAATGTTAATGATTGGATTAGCCTAAATATTTGGGGTAACCCAAATGAAGAAAGGTACAAAAGATTTATTATTATTTTGTGGCATATTTGGAAATCCAAAAATAACGTCATTTTTAATGAGGTTAATGAGTCCCCACAAACGGTTGCCCGCTTAGCTATGATTTTCTTAAAAAACCTCTTTGAGCAAATATTAGTGGGGTAAGTCATAATATTCTCACACTTGTTCCGATTTCTAATGCAAGTAACTTCTTTATTCATACATGGCTTTGGTCATGGTAGTGGTACCGGTTCGTTTGGTGGGGTGGTGAGGAACGAGGATGGGGAATGGATCGTGGGGTTCGTCGGGAAACTTCCGGGCACTGCTATCCCCTTGTGAGCGGAGATGGAAGGAATTTTTCATGGTCTAACATTGCCCTCAAGAAGAACTGGAGAAGAGTGTGCCTAAAGAATGATTGACTAGAAGTCATTAATCTTATCAATAGGGAGACTTCCGAAAATCACCCACTAGCTAACATCATTAAGGACTACAAGGACCTGGTGAAAGATTTGAAAGCTAATATCATCCATATCCCTAGAGTAAGTAATATTGTGGCTGACGACATGGTGAAGTTGGCTAGAGATGTGGATGGATTGTACGTGGAGTACGATGCGGCACCTGAAGAGATGCTCAAGATGCTTGATAGTGAGATGGATGAGGAGGGCTTCTCCTTTGTCTAGGGCCTCAGCTTTTATTGTGTTTTGCTGTTGCTTTTAGTTTCCTGTTTCTACAAAAAAAAAAAAAATTACTAACTCAAGATTTATACCCTTTTGTGTCGCCATATCATGGCTTTTTCTTCTCGCCGGTTGCTCACGGCTTGGCCCATTCTTTAATGCTTCCGTACGCTTTATGAGGCTAGAAGAAACTTGTTCAGAGGTGCTAGTGTGTCCACTTGGTTGTAGATTTTTTGTATTAGCAATCTCTTTTCCATGTGATTTTACCGTACCCGCTTGTGATTAGTCGTTTCTATCACTGACAAGGGTAGAAAATCTATTCCAATTGTTTGCCATAGTCTCTTTTGTTCGATTGTGACTAGATTTGGTTTTAGCGTTCACATTCCTTTTGTTTCTTTGCACCAACATCCAAGGTCCAAAATGCTCATATTTTTTATCCACATCAGCTAATATAGTTGCCTCACTAACCCCATTTGTATTCTTTTCGTTATAGCCGTTACCGACCGTTGCAGCCTGTGTTTCACCTCAGAACCTTGCATTTGAATTTTCCATTGAACTGCTTTTGCCTTGAGTTGGTGCATTAAGAGGACGGAATTCCGTTTTATGGCTGATCTTGCCTCACTTGAAGCAGACATAAGGGAGGAGCTCGTATTCAACCCTATACTTCCTACCATCCATCTTATAAAAAGGTATCAATGGTTTTGAGAGATCAACCTCAACACAAACTCTAGCATATTTACTTCTGGAAAAGGACCCAGAGTTAAAGTCCGTCTTAATGGGTCTTCCAAGCTTACAACCAATCTTATATAAGGCTCTTTCATCGAACCACTCTATTGGGAGCCGAGGAAGTCTGACCCACAGGGTAGTGGTAACTCTATTGGACTCCAACGGGTTGAAATTTGGTGCCCATTTTCTGGCAATTAGATAGTGGTTATTTATTACCCATGGTCCTCCCATCAATACATTGTGGTAATCTTCTTTCATCATAAATTTGAATAGGAAGTGCCTCTTCCAAGTCTACCACTTCATAATCACCTTGCAAGTTCTAAAGGGAAGGGACCCTTGCACTAAGTACTTTGAATCCAATGTTTTTCCCAAGTAAACTAACTATGACACTATCATTCCACTTCTTTCTAAGTTTCTCTACATGTTTTTGTGGTATAGAAACCACTGGGCATGGTGGGTCTTCCTCCACATCAACTGGGTTAGAATTTAGGTCCATCATTTGCCAGTTGCTTTTTATATAGGTTCCCATTTCTTTATCAGACCACATATAATTTGCATCATCAAAGAAAATATCAGAGTTTGCTTTTTATTCCCACCACATCCTTATATGATAAAGTCTTTTTTGGATTTCCATTTTCCTCACCCCCATCGACAGGTATCGACTCTGGACCAGTAGCGTTAGGAATACCATCATTAATCATAGCTGAATTATCTCTCTCCCCATTGCCATTAGTCTCAATTTTGTTGGGGTGCTAAGCTAAGTTGACTCGTTTGTTCTCCAGCCTCCAAGCCAAAACCCTCGAGAGCTCCGAATACAACGTAACATATAATTTCGATTGTCTCTTTGAGGTTCTCTCGATTTCTGCTTAACTCGAATCCTCTAGTTTGACTTTCGAATATACAACTTACGAAAACAAACCCAGGGTGTGTTCTTCGATTATCTATTAGTTACTTCTTCGATTGCCAGTTACTTCTTCATTAACACTGATTAGTGGAATGATTTCCCCTATTATCCATGTGATGTCATGAGTGACATCACTAAAGATCCCCATCATGCCGTCATAAGGGCTGGAACATTCTTATTACAAATTACCTATTCTAGCCCTTACTAAACCTAATAACTATAACTAAAAATGAAAAACAATGAAAAGGAAGATATAATAACAAAAATAAGAAAATAAAATACCCAAAATACAATGATATGACACTCCCCAACTTAAAACCAAGCGAGTCCTCGAGCTTTTAAAATTAAAGAGGAGTGAAAAGTTTCCAATATATGTGGCTGTCGAGGATGGAAAAGTTTTAGGATCCCAAAAATAATTTTGCCAAAATGAGGGACGACCCAAAATTTAATCACCCAAAATTCCTCCAAGAAATTTGGGCCAAAATTAAAATTTCTAAACTCCACGTATTTAGCCTCCAAATCAGCACTAAAAGAACCATGTCTTTTAAAAGACTCGAGCCCAATTTAAGATAAATATTAGACTGGACAAACGCAACCCATTCTCTCCTTTATTAAAACACCCATTCTCTTCTTTATTGAAACATAAGATAAGTCTTGCCGACTAGAAGCTTAATAATTGTTCTTCTCATATTGTTGGAGTTAAAAGTTCCATTATTATCAATAATCGCTAAAATCATCAATGTTAAAATTAGGAACGCCACATTTAGAGATCCAAATCGTGAACCTACCACGTTTCGAATCGTACGACCCCGGATCGCAGTACGTATGGGATATGGTGATCCCGGCAACTATTTTGTTAAGCCTTAATAATAACCCGGTATACCCCGTAGCACTCCGAACCCACCCAAGCCACACCAATGTACCACTTACCATGGATTTGGCAAGAGGTTGTCGTTTGCCCCACACGGACCCGGGAAAAACCCCACTGAGCAGGCCAACCCGCGTTCCGCACGGCCCACGCCAAGAAGCCCATCATCCGACACCTCAGGAGGTCATGTCGAAGATGATTCCGAGTACCCCATCTTCAACGAACAACCACGCAACAACAAAATGGGGCAGCCCTTTCGTCTTTTAGAGCAAGGTATGTGGGATATTTGGGATGATATATCGAGATTTAACGGGCATCTTTACCCAACATGTTTATCAGTTGGCTCAATGCACTATAGTCAATTATCGTTTACAAACGTGTTTTAAGTGTTCGTTGTATCTACCTTGGTTAGTCCAACGGTAAGGGGCGAACAGAAAAAGGCCATAGGTCTCGAGTTCGAAACCCCCCCAGAGGATACTAGACTTTAAGCGGGGCGTGCGTTAGGGTGGCTCTGGCACAGCGTCCCCCCTGTTTAGCTCGCATGGGAGAGTCCAAAGGGCTCGTTCGTGTGGACGTTCTGGGTTATCAAAAAAAAAAGTGTTCGTTGTGCTCCTTTGGCCGCCACGAAATTCAAAGGATTCACACGAGTGTGGTGGCAAAAATTCACCCGGGGCCGCACACTTGACCATCAGCCTCACGATTGCACTTGGTCCGAGTTATAAAGGTTGTCATGCACGCACACTTCCTCCCGCACAACCTTTGCCAAGGCACATCGTCAATCATATACTAAGCCAAGAAATTTCATCTCTTTGCTTGCACCCGAGTGTGTTGTAGTGTGGATATTCCCTCAAGAGAGTGATTCGTGCACACTCAAGATCCAAAATGAAGCAACTCAAGAAATAACAAGTAAAAATAAAATCTGAAGGCAAAGTAACGAGAGATTGAAGAGAAGTCACACACCAACAAAACATAAGATAAGATGTACCTGGTTCACCAATTTAACTACGTCAACGGATGATGATTGCTTCCTTTCTTTGATTGAGTAAACAGAGGGTTACAACTTCTCTCAGGCCTCACTATCTCTCTCATGCGTTTACAAGAGCATTTCAATGATGAATTAGTTTCTCAATAACTTAAGTTAAATGACCCAAAATGAGATATTAGACCTTGCCCCACTTCAGAGGGGTCCTAGGCTCAGAGGTCCCACAAACTTGGGTAGGGCCGAACTCCCAAGCCCTAGAAATAAAAAAGTAGCGAGGCTTTAAGTTTTATACGAGGGAAACCCCAAGGGATGAAATGCCCAAAATAACATTCATTAAAACCCATTTTTTGTTGTTCACTGCACCCACCGCAACCACTTTGTTGCAGCCATGAGATTCGTTGCAATGAATCCAGCCTTCATTGCCTGCCAAGCACCCTTCACTGCAGCAAAGGCACATTTCGCTGCTGCCAACTTTTGACTCCAAAAAACTAACTATCAGTTTGAACACGCGGACAATGAACCAACCCTTTGCCGTAGAGAAAAGGCTGAAATTCTAAGCCAATATCCACAAGTCTACAACTTAGCAAAAGAACCCGCATACACCAAACTCAATCATCAAAGAACATCATCACCATGCAATCCCGAAGGGCCTCAATAATGTAGAATATTGATCAAGTTTGAACAACTCTTAAAGTTGACTATCGGTACCACCTTCAACATGTCAATCAGGTTATCATCTATGCCAAATTTCTTCAAAACAATGACACCAACATCAATAATCTCGTATGAAATAAAATTGAACATCAATATGCTTGGTTCTCCTATGATAAACCTGGTTCTTGGTCAATTGGATGGCACTTTGGCTATCACAATGCACCTCCACACAATCTTATGCAATCTACCAATTGACACTTTGACCTCTTTGTTAGCTTTCATTGTCACCATATACTCCGTCTCAGCAATAGACAAAGCAGCCATGGCCTACACAAGGACCTCCAACTCACTGGACCACAGGCTAATGCAGTTAATATAAAAACATACGCCGTAGAAGATCAAAACTTATCCAAATCACCTGCATAGTTAGAATCAACATACCCAGAAGTACCTTATCAAGTGATCGACGTAGATAGCGCAAAATCCACTTTACCGCAATCTAATGATCTTTTCTTGGATTTTTCATATACCCACTCACAGCGCTCATTATTAAGCTATATCCGACCAAGTACAAATCATGGCATACATCAAGCTACCCACCACACTCACATACATAACAGTCATATACTCCACCTCATCCTTTGTGCTCGAAACCATTGTAGCTGTAAGTCTGCAATGTGCCACTAAGGGAGTATTCACGAGCTTTGCATTCTGCATTCCAAACCATGCTACAACCTTCTTCAACTATTGCCTTTGTGTGAGGCTCAACCTTCCAGCTTTAGCCATGATATTCACCGCCGCCTCACCGACTGCTCCAAAGCCCTCTTGGCCCTCTTTGGGCTCCAGTATTGTCATGAACTGCTTCCTCCCCGATGGTGACAAGTTCCCACCAGAGAACGACCCCAAAGAATTGCAAGCTACCACCACCGTTTCATGTGTCATCCTGCTGAACTCGACATGGCCGGCACCTCCCTTCAAGTTCGAGATGAACTCAGGGGAATGGAGTCACACATGGGTCCCCAAAAGAGAAAGTTTCCGCTTGTAGAGAGAAAGGGAGTTTACCTCCTTTTTATTGTGTTATTCTATTACCTATTGGCTTATCATTAGATCATTACCTATCAGTTTATGTTTTAGTTATTTGTTTGATTTGGCTCTTAGTTTTTCAATATATGAGGTTTAACTATTAGTTATTTGTTAGAATTAGCTCTTAGTTTTTCAATAAATAAGGTTGCCCAGCAATGTTAATCACAATTACTTTTAGTAAGAGTTTAGTGAGATTTCCGTGCTCACATCACTAACTAGTTCTTAGGAGAACGTAATCAATGATCGTACTCCCATATCATACACATTTTTTAAGAACCAAAAAATAATAGATAAACAAATAACGAAATATCCTGCAAATGTTAATGAAATACCTCAACTCAATTTGAGGACTAATTCGGATTAATGTCAACACTGGGATCACTAAAAAGACTATCTATTACCTCCACTATAGATCTAGTATTTATAACATAAAAAGTCAGAGATATATTACATCAACGTGCTAGAATCATCAAAAAAACCATGCCAAAAAAACTTTTTCAAACTAAAAAAGTAAGAAACATACTAAATTCAATAGGACCTAACAATTGTAAAATTAGTGCATTTTAAAATAAATATATAAAATGAAACAAATATAATATAGCCACAACTTCACTTATTTCATACCTCTGAATCTCTTTGTGAAGATCCGTGGCAAACAAGTATAATCCGCTTACTGGTTTTCCGGCCTCCAGAACTTCTCCCAGCGATTGGTGAATCTGGGGTCTGTCACATTTGCAATTAAATTTATGGAATAAACTTCAAAGCAACCCAAGAAGATTAAACTGCAAACTAATGTAAATTGTTCATTTGATTGCATGATGAATCCCAAAAATGAGATGTCCAAAGTTTGATCCAAGTGTATATTAGCAATACACCCCGTGTTATAATTTATCAATATGGATCAGACAAATCTATTTATTGATAAACCACATCTTTTTCAAATATTGCATTTTCATCCTCTTGGAACATCTATTTGAATCAACTGAATCAGTTAATACAAGTACCTTGAAAGGCAACAATGTAAAAAGTTTTTTTTTTATGCAAAGAAAGAATAGAGAATTAACAAAATCATTTTAGTTTGTACAAGAAAAATTTATAAAATTAAACCAAAAATGGTAAATAGTATGACAAGCATGGTAAGATTTCCCTACAAGGTAACTAGCCAATTTTGGTTCCTTGTATACATTTCACAAGACCTTGTGGCCATACCCATTGTATGTATGCTAGGGTTGTGGGGCCTAGGACTGGATACAAACTTAACATTCAGAATATTCGGACAAAGTGGTTGTCATAAATTCAAAGTGGTTCTCTTTTGGAATGCATTAAGATGCTCAAATTCGTTAAACACGATGATGTTGGTATATTTAGAAAACCCAATTCTCAAAAATCATTTGGGATATAAATAAAGATATTTCATCACTCCTAATTCTGAGCCCATGCCAGTAGCATTGCATTGCATTGCATTTCTTTTTCTTTTCTCTATTTGCCCTTCCTCATCAAACTAATGTATGTTATAAAGTGGGATCCCCAAGCATGTATGGGGAAAATACCTGATTTAAACGATTAAGACAAATATATGGTGATCCACCATCAGGTCGTGGGATGAAATCCAGCACACTCACACCACAGTTACTCTGAATTAAAACCCTGAAGTACTCAGTTCCTAGCCCTGTTTAATTATAAGAAACAAAAAAAGAGAACAGAATAAAACAACTTTTAAATCATTGTTCAGAAGTTCTGTCGTTAGTTAAAACTAAAGAAAGGAAATGTACCCATCGCTGTGGCAACAAGAGCCTGGTTAACAGCATTATGAGCAACCACAAGAACAGACCTGCTTTCATGGGCTAATATTTTATTCCAGCAGCTTCTAGCGCGTGCCCATAACTCCCTCACTGGATAATGACCATCGATACTAAAATTGGGTGCATCTAATTGCCACTGAGTAAAAGCCTCACCAAATTTGGCTTTTCCTTCATGCTTTAGGAGACCCTAAAGTCAATAATGGAATTAGCAATCATTGTGAACCAATTCTATCAGTTTGCCCTATTATTTAAGTATTAACTCAGTGCTTTTAACAAATTTTGCATTGCTGGGGAAGGAAATGTTGAGAAATCACACTAACTTGAAATGAGTACAGGTCTATTTCCCTCAGGTCAGAATCAGAAATTATCTCCTCATTGCGACCACCCCATATTATTTCAGCAGTTCTCTTCGATCTATTCAGTGGACTGAAATATTCAAACCCACCACGTCAGTGATTCTAAGAATGCAAACAGTTTATTGCACTAACGATTTTACTAAAGATGCAAGGCCTAATACACATGATTTCAAGACAAATTTTTACTATATCAGGTTTGGCACATATGTGTGTTTAGAATGGGTTGGTCCATTGTGTTGTCAATAGTATCAAACTACACAAATCCAACAAAAGGAATAGCACCAGAACAAAATGAGAGTCATCAACACAAACTGAAAAGGCTAGAAGGGCCCAATTCCCATAATGACCCATTCTACTGTATATTTGTACATCAAATTGAAGCTACTCAATCATATAGGAATTTCAAGCCAAAAAATAAAAGAATTCCCACTACTTAATCCTTCAGTTGAGGATCTACCAATTGTTATCGGTGAAAAATCAAAGTAATCAGTCAACTTCCAAGTTTCAAACCATGCATCCCCACTTGAATTCAACCAACAAATGCTTATTTTCCATGGTGGTAGACTCACGAACTTATGGCAGAAAAATACAGATCTAAAATTCAATTAAATTTTCCAAAAACAAGTTTAGGAAATTAAACCTAAGGGAGCATTAAAAGAATCATACGTAGCATCTTTTAGTTCATGGAGCAATTCTTATGATACCATAATTTACCACATACAATCAATTATATAGCCCAAACCTCTAGTCTTGGGAACCGAGTAAACTATTTGTATTAATCAAATAGTATTATTGTAAAATGGTGACTAATGTTCTACCTCCAAAACTCCTAATTACTACACCATGTTGCTTCATAGTTCCAGCATTATACTTTTGTCAGTAGAGAAACCAATAACATAGGCGACAATGGCCTAACGGCGTAAATACAGGGTTCTTGTGTGTGTAATTGATTGTAATGTCCAGAATCAACAACTTAATTAGTCAGTTCAAAAAAAAATTCTTAATCACTTGGGGTCCCCTCCATGGATCTAATTTCTCTACTGTCTTTTTTTAGCGCAATATGCTGATGATATCATGTCCTTAACTCTACGTTACTAGAATTGACAACCTCAGCCCGATTTTCTCCAGCCACCCAAAGTGACTCACTAAAAGTTCTCACGGGACCCATGTAAAAATTCAGCAGGCTAAATTCGGGTTTATATATATATGTCCATTTTATCTAAGGAGCACTGGTATTTAGTCCCATTTGGAATATATTCACAATATATGCTATGCTTTTATGTTTTTAGTTGTCAGTCCTATTAAATAAAACGTGGGACACATGTTATTCTCTACAAAAAATGAGAAATCATTAAAATGGATGGATACCAATTGAATTTTAAATGATAGAGACGGTTATAGGTGGCTGTGGGACTAATTGCAGTTTAAAAAAACATGGGATTGGGGCCAATTGAAACTTCCGAAATGGGGCTAAACCCTAAGATTCTATTTTATCTTTACCCAAAGCAGCCTATAGATATGCGGGCCCATCTTTTTAATAGCCTTAATAACCCTAAATATCTAAACAATCTTATTTTCTTTGTTGCAGTTGATGACAAGGTGAGCCCCTCTTTCTCTCGCTCTTCCGCCTCCCACAACAAAAGCGCTTCACAAAAACTTCGCAAATAAAGTCATATATCCCATATACATGAATCGGTGTTATAAAAAAAAATATTTTGACAATATTTTTGTAAACTAATTTTTTATTTTTAAAAAAGTAAAGATCTCTCAAAGTAAAACATTTTTAAGATACATGTAACAATTATTGATTGCAAAAAAAAAAAAAAAAATGGACTGACCCAGCCCAAACCTGGACCGCCATTATCTCCACCCATAATTAGCCCGCCCACTTCCATCCCAACCCATATTTGGCCAGTCCAAACCCACCCAAACCACACAGCTTCCAGTGCTAAGCATTACCATCAATATTAACCACATCACTATTTCTTACCGGAGCACCTTGGTTTAAGTCTAACATCTCCAAACCCTCTAAGTCGCTTTTCTCACATTTTATCTTGTATGAAAGTTGCTTCTACTGTTTCACAAATCTTTCCATTTCTAATTTTATCCTTTCTAATTTTACAACACATCCATCTTAACATCTATTATTTTTTAAACATGTTCGTAGATGCCCAACACTTTGTCCAATTAGCATTTCTCCACCGCTAAACCTAAATAACGAAAATAATAACTAAAAATTTCTTAACCCCAAGATTCAATACATCTTCATTTAAGCTCCAGCTCTTAATTCTTGGTTTTTTCTCCACACTTCTAATAACTCCACTAGAACATATTTATCAATAATTACATTACGAGAAGTACTGAACTCAACAATTTGAAATCAAAAATGAGAAAAGATTACTTTCAGAGTGAGCTAATCAATCGACAATGAAATTAAACGCCCAGTACAGAACCTCGAGAAGCAAATATCAAAGGCATCATCAATGAGCGTTTGACAAAAAGTCTCGACCTGCGACTCGAGATTCTTATTGAGCACTGAGAAATTGGAGCTCCTTTATATCCTACCTTCCACATGCTTTGCTCGTGCCTCACCAGCACCACTCTCTTCATTGCCCTAATCAGAGGAAAACTCAATTCTCTATCTTCCAATTTTTTGATTTCCTAGAAGGTTGAAGATGATCGAATTGTGGAGTTGTTTGGGTTAGGTCTGATGGTGATACGCTTGCGGGAGAATTAGTGATTATTGCGGATGAAGATATGGCGGTGGCCAATGGGAGAATTTGCGATGGTTTTTAAATGGAAATAGTTTTCAATTCTTTCTCGCGCTAAAATAAGTGAAACCATCTCGTGTGGTTACCGTTGTTTTTATTCTACCAATCAAGGAGAATTGAAAGGGAACGGACAAGTGAAATAGCCCCACTTATCATCTTGCATTTGCACGTGCCAGGAAGGGGTTGTGCACTCTTTTTGATCCTTCACGGGAGATATCAACACAGGAAGTAAACTTTCTTATAACTCTTACTCACACTTTTGATATCATTAGAGCCTTTCTTCTGCAACGGAGGCCTGTACCCACCATAAAGCAGGCTCTCTATGAACTTAAACTTCCTTAAGGCTCTCAAGTCTCAAACTCTTCATCCACAAACTGCTGATTCAATCCTTGCTACCTCTTATCACATAACTGGTCAAAAATGTACTTAGAAAGGATGTAATTACTGCCACGACCCTAACCACGTGTTCTTCAGCATTTAGTTATTAGGATTTGTGAGTTCTGCCACTAGAAAGGATAGATAAATCCATAGGGTCCTCTCTATATGATTTTGTATCACTATCCTTCTCTACTAGTGATCTCTCCCATTATGGTACTCCTACTTCTGTTATTCCTACTATTTAAACTTCGAAATAGTACAGAATTGTTAATAAAATAAAAATTACAGAAAGAAAAAGAAATTATATAAAATTAAATCACTTACTTGAATATTGCAGAATTAATAATAAATTAGAGGTAAATCCGAGCCCTGTTACACAGTCTCCTTAAGACAAATTTATTCCTCCAATGTGCTTGAGTTTAAGAATAATTGTCTCCCAAGTTAGAACGGATTTCAGATTAATCAAGTAGCACAACTGTGATTAATCACGACGAACACAATTTTTGCGTTTACTCAACCAAACAGACTGATGAATGAATGCAGAAAGAATTCTGGCAGCACTTAATTTTTGGAGGAAAATTGAAGGACGAAATTTCATTAGTCTTTAAAATTGGAGGGAAGGAAATGTATTTATAGACTGTTGGGAACAGTCAAACCGTTTTTAACTGTCAATGACAGTTAATTTCGGTTTTAAAGCAACTGCTGACTTTTGAAAATTAATTAATTCGTTAATTAATTAATTAAATTAAAGCCCAGAAAGTTAATTAGATTCGGCCCAAAAATTTAAGAATTTTTATAA
This sequence comes from Sambucus nigra, assembly GCA_949130495.1. Lineage (NCBI taxonomy): Eukaryota > Viridiplantae > Streptophyta > Magnoliopsida > Dipsacales > Adoxaceae > Sambucus > Sambucus nigra. Next base: position 461,733,375 of record OX422218.1, read on the forward strand.
GCCCGAGTCCGAGCCCGAGCAGAGCAGGGCAGAGCCGGACGGACGCGCGCGCGCGCGCGCGCGTGTGGACCTTTGACCGAAAGTCAACCCAAGCATAGCTTAGGTCATCTCCCCTTCAAAGAGTTGGGATACCCCAAAGGCATCCAAGCCTTAGTCCATCAATTGGGTTTTATTAACTCATCCTTTTTCCACTACTCTTCCAATGTGGGACAAGAGTTAAAACATACCCAATACATTAACTTTCATTGCTTTATGAGTCACTTTGAACACACATATATCATTCATAACTTAATGGATTTGGATATATGAATATACTACGTTAATCTCCTTGCCAAGGAGAACGTGTTCGTATATGGTCCCACAATTTTCGTGGTGTGGGTCCCACCTTAATTTGAGCTCAAAGTTGCTCAAATTTTGCTGTCAAATACCATTTTTTCTAACAATCCCCCACATGAATGATATATCACTATAAATATAAATAATGCAGATGCAGACACAGGTTGAGTAAAACTGAAGTTTTATTGCATCGGGAGAAGTAGCCTGGTGGCCTTGAACTTTCCTTAGTGATATACTATCGGATTTACTTGGTTAATCAGTAGACTATATGTCCTTGAACCGTCAACCGTTTTTGTAAACCTAGACAATAGTATTCACACAATAATTCTTCAACACAGTTGGTTCTCACGTTTGTGTTCATTTTGGCCGTGAGCACCACTTGGTTCCATGAGTATTTTAGAGAATATGCCTTTCATTATTCTCATAGAAGTGCCACCTTCTTACTCACGTAGGTGGCTTCCATAACGAGTATCCTGCAATACTCCACTTAGACATACTAAGATATGGATGTCATTAAAAGCATAATTTATCCTTATATCGCGGCAGATGTGCACTGTCTCATCTTTGGAATGGATAGGATTAAATATCCTCTAGTGCTTACTGAATACAATGTAGTTCGGTTTGCCCATTGAACCTAGATCTTGGGATCTCCAGTCAGCTAGGTTGGGTTGCCACTATATTGATTCTTATTTATTTATAGGCTTTAGACCCATTCCTCTCGATGATCTTTCAACTTGCTCTCAGTTTAAACCTTTCGTTAGTGGATCCGCTATATTATCTTTTGACTTTACATAGTCAATTGAGATAATTCCGTTTGAGAGAAGTTGTCTAACGGTATTATGTCTTCGACGAATATGTCGTGAATTTCCGTTATACATGTGATTTTGTGCCCTTCCAATCGCCGATTGACTATCGCAATGAATGCATATCGCGGGCACAGGTTTAGACCAATTTGGAACATCCTCTAAGAAATTTCGAAGCCATTCAGCTTCTTCTCCAGTTTTGTCTAGTGCAATGAATTCGGATTCCATTGTCGATCTAGCAATGCACGTTTGTTTTGAGGATTTTCAAGATACGGCTGCACCTCCAAGGGTAAACACATACCCACTCGTAGACTTAGAGTCTTTTGTATCAGATATCCAATTTGCATTGCAATGTCCTTCAAGAACAGCTGGATATTTTGAGTAGTGCAATCCATAGTTTTGAGTATATTTTAAATAACCCAAAACTCTCAATATTGCTTTCCAGTTATCTCTTCTTAGATTACTCGTAAATCGAGTTAACTTACTTATTGAGTATGCTATGTCCGGTGGCGTACAGTTCATGATATACATTAAACTGCCGATAATACGAGAATATTCTATTTGAGATATGCTTTCACCATTATTTCTTGCTAGATGTAAATTTACATCTACAGGTGTCTTGGTAGGACTAATATCATACTTCTTGAGTTTTTAAAGTACTTTCTCTATGTAATGAGATTGAGATAATATAAGTCCATCCGATGTTCTAGAAATTTTAATTCCTAATATAACATCGGCGATTCCCAAATCTTTCATGTCAAATCTACTACTCAACATTTGTTTTGTAGTTTTGACAATTTCCAAGTTACTACCCATGATAAGCATATCATCAACATAGAGGCATACAATGACATATCCATTTTGAATGTATTTAAAGTAAACACATTTATCGCATTCATTAATTTTGAAACCATTTGATAACATTGCATTATCAAATTTTTCATGACATTGCTTAGGTGCTTGTTTTAATCCGTATAGTGATTTAACAAGCTTACATACTTTTCCTTCTTGTCCGGGAGCTTTGAACCCTTCAGGTTGCTCCATATAAATTTCCCCATCTAGTTCACCATTTAAGAATGCGGTTTTTACATCCATTTGATGTATTTCAAGTCCATTAATAGAAGCTATTGCTATTAACATCCGAATGGACGTTATTCTTGTTATCGGTGAATATGTGTCGAAGTAATCCAACCCTTCCTTTTGCCTATAGCCTTTAGCTACAAGTCTAGCTTTATATTTATCAATTGATCCATCGGCCTTCAACTTCTTTTTGAAGATCCAATTATAACCTAACAGTTTTGAACCTGGTGGAAGATCCACTAGTTCCCATGTATGATTTTGTAATATGGATTCAATTTCACTATTAATTGCTTCTTTCCAATTGGAAGCATCGGGTAAGGATATAGCTTCTTTATACGATTGAGGTTCATTTTCTAGCAAATATGTTAGAAAATCCGGACCGAAAGAAGTCGAGGTTTTTGCTCTTTTACTACGTCTTGGTTCATCCCTCTATTGATTCAATAGGTTGATGAGTACCACTTGTAGTACCTTGATTTGTCCTCTTAGAAGGACCAGATTCTCGGGTCATGTTATACAGGAATTCATTTTCAAAAAATGAAGCATCCCTCGATTCAATCACCGTATTTACATGAATATTCGAAATCTCAGATTTACAAACTAGAAATCGATATGCACTGCTATTAGTAGCATAACCGATGAATACACAATCCACGGTTTTTGGCCCTATTCTTACCTTTTTAGGTTTAGGAACCATCACTTTGGCTAAGCACCCCCACACTCGTAAATATTTATAGGAAGGTCTTCAACCTTTCCATAATTCATAAGGTGTCTTGTGAGTCTTTTTGTGAGGTACTTTATTGAGAATGTAATTAGCAGAAAGTAAGGCTTCCCCCCACAAATTTTGTGGAGCTCCTGAACTTAATAACATTGAGTTCATCATTTCTTTCAAAGTACGGTTTTTGCGTTCAGCAACACCATTCGATTGAGGAGAATAAGGAGTGGTTGTTTGATGAATAATCCCATTTTCAGAACAAAATCCTCAAATGGATATTCATATTCACCTCCTCTATCACTCCTAATAGCCTTTATCGTTTTGCTTAATTGATTCTCAACTTCATTCTTATATTGTTTAAATGCATTAATAGCCTCATCTTTACTATGTAACAAATATACATAGCAATATTTTGTGCAATCGTCAATAAAAGTAATAAAATACTTTTTACCACCTCTAGTTTGAACAAATTTTAAATCACAAATATCAGTGTGAATTAAATCTAAAGGTTCAGTTATCCTTTCAATAGAATGGAAAGGTAATCTAGCTAATTTAGATTCAACACAAATTTCACATTTATGATTTTTATCAATATTAAATTTTGGCAAAAATTCCAAGTTAATTAATCTACGCAATGTATCAAAATTAACATGTCCTAATCTAGCATGCCAAATATTAGATGACTCAATCAAGTAAGAAGAACTAGCAATTTCATTCATTGAAACAGATGTTTTTGGGGTTACAGTAAGAACATTGAGTTTAAAGAGCCCCTCATTTAGGTAGCCCTTTCCTACATACATGTCATTTTTTGACAACACAAAGTGATCAGACACAAACACAAGCTTGAAACCATTTTTAGTAAGGTGAGATCCAGAAATCAGATTCTTTCGGATATCAGGCACGTGAAGAACATTGTTGAGAGTAAGTTCCTTTCCAGAAGTCATTTTCAGAGTTATCTTTCCTTGTCCCACCACCTTCAAAGTGGAAGAATTTCCCATAAAGAGGTTCTCCTCATTTTCCAAAGGCTTATAGGTGGTGAACATCCATTTGTTTGCACAAATGTGTCGTGTGGCTCCAGTGTCCACCCACCATTCCTTGGTATTTCCAACCAAGTTACATTCAGAGACCACGGCAGAAAGATTCATATCCGCCAAATCATTGGCGATATTCTCACCCTCAGTTACATTTGCTTGAGAGTTACTTTTATTTTGCTTCTTAGGCTTACGACACTCGCTTGAGCGGTGTCCAGGTTTACCACAATTGTAACATTTGCCTTTGAACTTTTTCTTGTTATGCTTGGAAGCGCCTTCCCCATCATACTTTCGTTTGTTCTTCTTAGGACCTTCAACGACATGGACCTTCGTTTCCATCGGATTCTTCCCACTTTTCTTTTGAAAACATACCCAATACATTAACTTTCATTGCTTTATGAGTCACTTTGAACACACATATATCATTCATAACTTAATGGATTTGGATATATGAATATACTACTTTAATCTCCTTGCCAAGGAGAACGTGTTCGTATATGGTCCCACAATTTTCGTGGTGTGGATCCCACCTTAATTTGAGCTCAAAGTTGCTCAAATTTTGTTGTCAAATACCATTTTTTCTAACAACTTCTACCACCATGTTTGTCACTTTAGGTAATTCTTCTTGGATTTCTTATTCTGTTTGTTGCAATCATATAACATCGATTCCACTATCTTTACCTTTGAAAATTCCTATCACTCACGGCCAATGTGTTTCATATCTCCATTAGCCATATAAGAAAAGTCTCTCTCACTCTCTTTGGCACTTGTTATATTGCTAAACTTACTATTAATCTTATATCACTTGAACAATAATGTGAACTTGGGCTTAATGCTCTGTTCTCTTCTTCAGGTAGGTATTATGTGCAGGACCTAGACGGAACATAATTTTAGGATAGGCCTTAATGTTTGACGACTTATTAAGCTCATCAACCAACACATTCCTCCTCTCCATTCTCTACCAAAACAAACCACTACCTCTATACCCAACGACCTCTTCACAATGTTTTTAACCTTCTCGCATGGGTTATGTGCCTGTTGGGCGCCTATGCTCCTTAGTATCCAGTGTCCAGTTAGGATTCGTCGATAATAGCGAATGGAACTTGTTGACCTTGTCAACTTGGCAAACCGCCCGTTTCACCTTTCAATAAATAGACTCTATTTCAACTACTCCTTTTGGGATGGAGTGGTCAAAATACTTTGTTATATTTGTTGACTATTGTTGTTTCGCCGAGATCAATTTATGCATTATCATTCTGATTAAAAAATAAAATAAAAAATCCAATCAATTTCACATATATAGTAAAAACATCATTTTCTCGATCTATTAAAGTGTTATGCGCTAATAATGCTATGAAATACAAAGAAACCAATATTTTGAACTTTCTTTATAAACATAGCATTATCTCTCACTACTCTTGGCTTGAAATCTCAGCAAAATGGAAGGGCAAAATGTGAACACAAACATATTCTTAATACTGCCCGCACTCTTCTTATTTTCAATTCCCATCATGAGGGATTTGGGGAGGAAGTAGCTCTCACTGCTGTTTTTACTATCAATCGACTTCCCATGGCTATCACCCAAAATCATCCCCCTTACGCGCAGTTATAAGGAAATTCTCCTTCCTATAATCAACTCATAGTTTTTGGTTGTGGGTGCTTTGTCTTACTTCAGCCTCATGAGTGTATCAAGAATCTCAAGCTTGTCTTTATTGTTTATTGGGCCATATGATTGAGCACAAAACGTTTCAGTGTAGGGATCCCGTTTCAAAAAGTTTGCGTATCTCTCGTCGTGTTATCTTTTGGGAACACAATATGTTCTCATTTCTCTTCAAATTTCACCTTTCCTCTACATTCACTCCCTTCACTAATCTACTATTGTATCTTATCATCAGCTTTAATCGATAAGGCAGTTCTAATCCTTTGGCACAAGCTATGAAATATCAATTACAGGCTCCTGACAAAGCACATATGTGGGGCCTGTCTGGGTTGCCTCCTAGAAAGCCTGTTTTTGGGTGCAAATGAGTCTACAAAATCAGGGCTCATTTTGATGGTTCTGTAGGACGGGATAAAGCTCGTCCGGTGGCCTAAAATATGTATGGCATTGAATATGAGGGGATCTCTATTCGCAGCTATTAGCTACTGCTGCAGCTCAGAAGTGGGACCTCTATTCAATGGATTTAAAAATGACTTCCTTGTTAAGGAAGTTTATATGAAGCCACCCCATGGGTATGATCATTCTCCTAATCAGGTCTGCAAAGTTCATTGTGTTCTCTACGGGGGTGTGGCTTGTAATATTTCAGCTCTACAATTGGCACTTTTGGCTTTACCCAAGTGCCTATGGTACATTTTTATTTATCTCTGAGATTTTGGGTTACTCTTCCGTGGTTCTACGTGAATAAGATGATCATAACCGAAGATGATATTGCTGCCATAGGTTCCCTTAAGAATCTCTCAATTTCCATTTTAAATGAAGAATCTCAGTTGTCTTAGGTCTTGAGATTCTCTTTGCTGACTCCAATGATTTCAAAACTCAAGTTGAATTCTACTATACTAGCTTGAGTTTGAGGGAATGTAAATATCATTTGTTAGGTCCTAAAGCCATAACTAGTCACCAATATTGTTCCCACTTAACCACTTTCCCTACCACATTGTTCGGTTTCATTTCAACCCAAAAGCCCTCCAAGCTAGTTAAAGGTTTAGACTCACTTAAATCCTGTATGTTATGTTGGACTCTACATCTTTTTATGCGGAATTACTATTTGGCACAAGATATTTAACATGGTCAAACCCAATTGTCTTCGGATGTCATCAACTTTGAGCTCCACCATGAACACAACGTGTACATGGTGTAGGGTTGTATCACTTATTTGATACACAACGTTTATAAAAGGGCAAACCCAGTGCAAGAGGCTCCCGCCACTGCGGGGTACTGGGGGCCTGGATGTACGCAGCCTTACCTCTGCGCAAGCAGGGCTGCTTGCGCAGAGAGTCTGTTTCCGTGAATCGAACCCGTGACCTCAGGTCACAGCGGGGGCAACCTTACCGTTGCGCCTGGGTTCAACGTTTATAAGATAATTAAAATTACTTAGGGAAGGAACTAAAGTAATAACGAATGTTAAGAAAGAAGAGCGAACCTGGAAAAGCAGATATCGAAGGCATCATTAATGAGCATTTGACGAGATGTCTGAGCCTGGGACTCACCTTTTTGGGTGAGCACCGAGAAATTGGAACTCCCTTGTATCCTCCCTTCCTCATTCCACGTACTTTGGCCATGCCTCACCAGCACCACTCTCTTCGATTCTCTAATATCACAAAAACCCAACTCTCTCTCTTCCTGTAGAGTTGAAGATGATCCAACTACCAAGGACACTTTTGAGGTTTTGCGGAGGAGGAAGCTACGGCCGTGGCAAACGAGAGGATTTGCCACGGATAACATTGCTTTTGCCGCTAATATTATTGAAACCTCTTCGTGTGGTTACCGTTGTGCTATTCTAATTTCTACCCATCCTCAACGAACCCAGAACTCACCCCACTTAGCAAATTAATCGCTCCTAAAACCAACGAGTCTTTTAGCAAATTAATCTTAAATGTCTCGCACATAAATTTTGAACATTAAAATTTTTTTGATAAATTTTAAATATTTAGATCAATTAATGTGGACCTAATAGTAAATTATTCTTAAATACTTAAAAATTATCAACAAGGAACCTAATTATAAATTGTCATTTTTTTATATTATAATACCCCGTATTTTTACTCATAATTTATTTTATGGAAAATGGGGATTAATTAAATTAAAGGGAGAAAATTTAAATTGAAATTAATCCGATTTTATGATAATAATCACTAGCGGAATGAGAGTTAGTAATTATTGCAATAATAGTATGGCCGAGAATGAGATACACGGCAGTTATGTTATAAATAATTGGGACGCGTATGAGTCGCGTCATTTGTATATATGTGGAGGATCAAAAGATAATTTATTTTTGTATAACTCGGACGACTATTTTGAGTGCGCCAGAGTGTCCGGAAAGGTCGAGATAGTCAGAAAACACTATTCGGGTATTTTATTTGGAGTTCAGGGCATTTTAACCCAAAACGACACCCCGGAGGGGTATTTTGGGCTTTAGGAATTTTAGGATAATTAAATGGACGAAAATTGGGTTAATTAAAAGACATTTAGGGTTAGTGGCAGTCAGTTCAACCTACGTGAGAAGAGAGGAAAAGAGAGAGAGAACCAAGGAAGAAGAAGGAGACTCCATTAGAGCGTTAGCCAAGAACTTAACCTTTCACAACAAAAAGTACACCAGCACGTAGATCGTGTCAGGAGTATCGTTCCTATACCAATTTCAACCCGCAAATCAGAAGTTCATTTTTAAGGCAAGTGATTATCTTGCTCTTCTCTTAGCAATTATTACTCATGTTAACATGTGTTGAGGTTTTAGAACAACTAATACCCAATTTGGGATTTTCTATGATGAAATCGTGTAGGAATTCTAGAAATTTGATGGGGGGCTTGCATGTAGAGGACTTTTCCCCTTAATTAGAATGTGAAATTTGGTGAATTAGATGTTAATCACGAAATAAAAAAAATGGAGCTTTTATAGATAAATAATTATGGGTTTTATGTTAATATGGTTTATGGTTAAAATTTGGGAATTTATAGTAATCACATGATGATTAGGAGGATTTGACCCCAATATTATGTTAAGAAGTGTTCTAGGGTGACTTAGAGTAGTTTGGTAACCTTGCATTTGAGTTGGAATGGATTTAGGTTGATATTTGAGAAGAGAAAATCTGGAAAAACAGACTTTGGAGATGAACTGGGCGACTTCAGAAATTTCGTTAGAAGTCCAGCGCAGGTCGTTCAAACGACCTCGTTCGAACGGGACTTCTAACGAGATTCCAATAGCCCTTCTAACGAGTTTGGTGGTTCGTTCGAAGTACCTTCGTTCGAACGACCCTCGTTCGAACGAAATTTCTGGGTCTTCTAACGAGATTCCAGAATGGACTTTTTAAGCCCGAATTTTATTTTGAACTTCCCGTGGGCTTATTCAAGTGAGTGTTAAACCAGTATGATCGTTGAGTGACTTATATTAATAATTAATAGTGAGCAGAGAATATGTCGACCCTCGGAAGGTATAAAATCCATAGAATTAAGGAGGTGCAAAAATACAAGGTAGAGTACACACGAATAAAGTATGGGTTATAATAAGAGATATAATATAAGTACTGCAAATACTAGACTGTGGGAAAGCTAATGAATTTTATATAAGTTGTGTGCATGCTTATTGTTAAACGTATTATGTATATGACATACCTAGCTACTGGCTATGCGTGAGCTTTGCAAATGGACTAGATAGCCGAGTATGCGTAGCACCAAGGGTTTCTCAACCAAGGGTGAATATTGCTATATTTATATAATTTAATATGTATACATTAAGTGAATAATGTGTGTAGACCGAAAATCATGTTTGGTGTCTTATGCTGTTGACGCTATTTTTATATGTACACTTATGGTACTATCAGTTGGGCATTTAGAAGAATACGAGAATAAACTAAAGAAATCCTAATTCTTTGTCGAAATCATAAGTACGTCGGTTTTGAGTTATTTAGGGAGACTTTCAAACATCATATCATACACTTAGGAGTCAGTCAGGGTATCATGACTAGTATGGGTAGTTAGGCTCATTAGAGGTACACACTAGATCGAGGGGTGAGTAAGCTAAGTTAACTTGATTAATAATTGTGCTAATTGAATTAATTTAAGCACTTGCTATTTTAAATTATTTTCAACTCGGGCTTTGACCCGTTTTTCTGTATATCTTTCTATTGCTCCATTATTTTAGGTGCCCAGCCACATGGACACCAACCTTAGGAGACTCTTTTCAGTTGCCATGTTATAGCTGCTGTGGAAGTTGCAGGATTATTGCCAGTAGACGACTCAGCTCATTCTTTCCTTTTCAGTTATCCATTTTGTTGGACATGTCATCCTTACCTATGTTTACTTTCAGAGATTTAGTCGTTTTAAATTCTCTATTAGATTTGATTTCTCTAACTGGATTTATTGTATGGGATTGTACGTGGAAATAACATTTATTTTATTTCAGTCAGACTTTACTTATATTACTATGATGCATGGTATTTATTGGTATTCTTTTAGTAGTAGTTAATGACAAGATAAAATTTGGACATCACCCTTTTTTAAATACTAGGTGGTTAGTTTTATTAAAATAAAATTTGAGTTCTCGACAGTGATGCATTATCTGAACCAACTTGATATTCTAAAATTAATTAATTAAGGACTGATCACTCGGTAATTAATTAGGCGGGGTGCCACATATACTTTAAGACATTATTGATTTTTTAGATCAATTCGACTTTAGTATATTTTCATCATTAAATGTGAAAATTTCGCAACTAAAAGTGATTTGGGGTGACATCTAGAAACGACTAATGCACTCAAGTATAATTAACTCATTAATTTGGATTAAAGTTTAAAATAAGAAATTAATAATGTATTAAAGTCCAAAAAAAAGCTAAAAATAAAGATTGTCCTATCACAACTGCTTAGAAAATAAATGAATCAAATTTCTTCCTTCAAATTTGGACTTGTTAGAAGTTATTATGCTAGTGCAGGGGATTCTTCTTGTTAACATCTTATCATGAGCCTTAAAAAGCTTTGCTTATACAATTTACAGGGTCGAATAGGCAAAGATGCCAAGAGAGAGAGGTTGTAACTTCTTCGTCTATGTAAAGAGAAAGACTCTCGAGTTTGTCAAGGTTCGCCAGTGATGATAAATGTGTTATTCCTTAACTATATGGTAAGGGATTTTATTTCTAAGAGTTATATGAAGTTTCACATATTCCTCGTGTGACCTAGTTGGGAATTCAAAAGCCATCTAAAATATTCTTGGACATGCTAAATTCATTTAGTCTGGTGTGGTACTAAGTCAAAGTGTAAAGTATGCGGCCTTTGGATTGCATGAGTTGTTTAATAAGATGTCAAGGTGATATCATTTTTATATAACCATCTTGGATGATATTATCAAGTCGAGTTTGTCGAGGATTATGGTGATAGGTGGTCCTTAGTCGAGGACACTTTTTGGCTGAGGCCTTTTCGCTCAATGTAGAGGCCTCTTTTATGAACTTGGCTTCATTATCTTAGATCCTTGGATTGTTGAAGTTGTCATGTTTGCCACGTGTATGTGCACAGTCACATCCAAAATATGTTATATTAATTGCCAACAAGCCTTAATATTTAAAAATGAAGTTGATTTAGAGTTTAGGGTTTAGATAATAATATTTATCGCAATCTAGATTCTAGTTAGTGATATGGATTTGAGGCTTCAGGGGGTGTTACAATCTTCAACTAGTGATAGGGACAGGAGAAGACTAAGGTGGTCCCGAAAGTGACCGACCGCCCACCCTATTTTTTTTATTTTTTTAGATATATACTTTAAAAAATGAATCTTTGTGTAAGTTTTCACAGTGAAAGCCAATGAGTTTTATGTCATTTTAAAATCTTAGGGGTGGAGCTATAAATAACATATCTTCTAATTACATATGCGTTTAACTAAAAACATCTACATTCAGTTTTCATTTCTTCCTTTTCTCCCCTCTCTCTTCCCTCCTCGCCCAAGATGCCGATGTCCTTTCCTTACCCAACCCAAGTCATCGGCGACCCCCCTTCCATTCCCTCATTCCGACGACAACGGTCAAGCCAAGTCTCTCTCTCTCTCTCTCTCTCTCTCTCTCTCTCTCTCTCTCTCTCTCTCTTTTCCTTGAAGGGCAGAGCCTCTTTCATTTAACAACACAAGTAATTTTTAAAGTTTTAATGACATTATTATTTTTTCGGTTCAATATTTTTTTATTGATTATTATTTTCAGTTCAATTTTTCTAGATAATGTTTATTTTATAATTAGGGTAAACTTTGAAAGTTCAACAATGTAAAATGTTAAATTAGTTTAATTTTTCAGTTCAATGTTCAAATGTAAAATGTTAAGTTAGTTTAATTCTCAATGTTTAAATGATTGAATGATTAAATATGTTTATTGTAATTTTTGAAAAAAAATGTTAGATTAGTTTAAAGTGTTGAAATTAAATTGTTGTGGTTTAATTGTTGAGTTTCTCGTATTTTTTAAATATTTAATTGATGTAATTTTTTTATGATATTTTATTGCTAAAATATAAATTAAATGAGTAATTGTCATAATTCAACTTGAATAAGTATTTGTCAATCAATTGATATATTTTTTTTTGGGGGGGGAGGGTTAAAAAATTGTAAAAGGCTATAAATAACCCTAAAAAAATTGCCTCGGCAGCTCTCGCCCCCGAACCCCCGCCACTACTCTAAAAGTTCGTACCCCCTGACTTAAAATCCTAGTTCGCCATTGGATATGGGTGTTGAGGCTTAATTAATGCTTAGGTTGCAACATATATATATATATATATATATATATATATATATATATATATATATATAATTGTAGCCTAAACTCCTTACGACATGTGTGACGTTTTCACACTACCAAGTGTCAAGAGTATTAATCATCTATATTAATTATCTTAATTAACTCACTTCAAACCCCACTTTTAACTTCAAAACATCAAGAAAAAAATGTTGGCTCTCCTTGTCCTAAACCTCATCAGGCTTTTCATCTGTCAATCTAAAAAAATGTTCCCTCCTTCGTTTCATCAGCAACCATCATTTTATTTGTAAAACATACAATCAATCTTTACTCTCCAATATATAACACAGTGAATTATAAAGTGAGGTTTTCCTTGCCTTAACTTCTACACCTCCATTCAAATAGAGAACCTATTTTTTTCTCCTTCTAACCTAATATACAAACACAATATCACATGGAGAGATAAGGAATGTATAAAAGTTTTGCCACTTCTATCTCTTTTATCAATTTTCCTTTATTTTCACTATCCTCATTGTTAACGTTCTCTTTTCAAGTGTTTTAAGAAGATAAACATGTATACAAATACACGAAATAACATCTATTAGCTAGAGATATAATCATTGATAAACATATTTCTATAAATATATTTTTATTTTGTTACATCCATTTATTTTCTTTATCTTTTGTTTACAACAATTTTGAGAGATTTTTTTTTATCTTTTTTGTTAAGAAATTTACCCATTTAATATTTATTTATGATTTTTTATAAGCACCCAAAAGTGTAAATTTTATATCCCTAATAGAAGCATTTTAGTTACTCGTTTTAATTAAAATTCGTCTTATGTTCGTATTTATCTACATTACAGGTCAATCAAAAGTCGCAGTGTCAAATTGTGTTAAATCAAGTCAATTGCGATAAAGAAGCGGTCAAATGCGTTAAACGAAGAAATCAAACGAGACCGTGAAGTTCGAGTTCCCATTGAGCTTGTCGAGATGAGTTCCGAGGTCCTAAGCCCAGTCTCGAGCTAAACCTAGCTTAAATCGAGCCCAATCCATTACCTGAGCCTCGTGTGTATTTATTTTGTACCTTTGTTATTTTGTTATTATTTTTATTTGAGTCATTTTATTTTTTGGATTTATTTGCAATTTTTCTATTTCCTTTTTATTAGTGTAGTTTATTTTGATTTTTATTAATTTTTAGTTTTTAATCTTTATTTTATTTTCTCTTATTTTATTATGATTAATTTTTTTTAGGAATTTATATTTAGTTTTACATTTTTTTAGGACTTTAGTTTTTGTTTTTATTAGATTTTTAGTTTTTATTTCTTTTATTTTATTATTTGAGTTTTTTTAGCTAGGCTTTTATTTTTATTTTTATTTTTATTTTAGGTAATTTTAATTTTTTTTAGGTACAAAAACACACACACTTATTCCCACCACATACCACCTACCGACACCAAACATACACACAAACACCTCCCTAACTCACACCATTCCTCCATACACCCTCACCACACACAACCAGACCCACACCATCTTCTTCCCCGACACCTTTCTCTCTCTCCTCTTTCCTCTATAGCCAAACACCACACATAACCTCCCCGCTCTCTCTCACCAATCCATTATAAAACCCAAGAATAAACCATTTCCAAAGCTAACTCAAAGAAAAAAAACTCGGGCAGTCCAACCAACCACCTGTCGCCCCCGTCACCACTGTGACCCATACCCATATTTGCCTAATCCGGGTTAAACCCAATTCACCCCAAACCCATTTCAAACCCGGAGTTGTACCCACGAAACCAACCCGAGATTCCCATTTTGGTCACCCGCTGGAATCCAAACTCGGTCAAACCAAGATCTCCACCAAAACAGGAAACCAATATTTGCCAAACAAAATAGGAACAAAAAATCCCACCTTTGATTTGGTCATCTTTAAAATCCCAAAAAAAAATCTCTTCCAACAGACCAACAATCGTGGGACTCTAATAAAGGGATGACAACTCATTTATAAAAAATGATAGAGAAGACTCTCACACAGAACATAGGAGAGACTGCATAAGAGAGAAAACAGTGTATATTATGTACAAAATAAAATCATAAAAAAATACAAAAAAAATAGTTTGGTTTAGAATAAATTTTAAGTTTGTTTTTTAGTCTTGTTGGTGTAATCAAGTGCTGAAATTTGTGAAGAAGATTGGATGAATGTCGAGACGCGTTTTAAGAACATGATTCGACAAGAAAAATTGCGTACTATATTTCTTCCTCTTATTTCATTTTATATTATTCTTGACATATATTTGATTATTGTATTATGTTCTGATATGAGAATGTTAGGCTAAGCACCTTGTTCAAGGGGTGGGATGCACTGTTTAGGATATTATATTAATTAATTAATTTCATCAATTGCTATATTTCTAGGTTAATTAATTTAGAATTGTCACAAATTAATTTATATAACGAGAGTTAGTAAATTAATTTTACAAATTAATATTTGATTTTGGGAATCGATCTAGAGATAGGTTTTCTCTAAGATTAAATATTAATTCAGTATTGACATTTAAGGATTCATACTGTTTTTATTAAATTGATCCTAGCGGGTAATTTTCTTGAAAAAAGTATAATTCTTAATATTTCATCGTGTGACATTTTTAAGTTAGTTTTCTGAAAAAGATATTATTAAATTTATAATTGTAACGAGAGTTAGATTGTCGATTTAATATTATCTCGAAATATTTCAAATTAATAAATTGAGAAATTAAAATAATTGATAAAGCGGTGTATTCCCATCTCTTGACTTTCTCACATTTATCACACTCGGTTGCACATTATTAGTCATTTCATAGTTTTAGCATTTAGCAGTTAATATTTCCCTTGAAATTATTTTTAAAAAAATAAAAAAGAAGAAAAAAAGATTTTAATAATAAAATTTGAAGTGCAAGTTTTCACAATAATTGTTTCACCCGTGGAAGTTGGATTGATACCCGCACTTACCGCAATACGAGTTGTTTTAAACAAGATTTGTAGGTACTCAAGGAAATTTTAAGATTGGATTTGGAAGACAACGACCACACGCAAAAATCCTCTTATCAATTTTATACCTCCTTAATTTTTTTTAATGCTTTGAATTTATACAAATATGTAAAGTTATGAAGATATTGATTTTTTGTCTATTAGGATTTGTAATAACTAATAAGAGAACAAAGTGTCATGGACAGAGAAAGGAAGTATTTCTTAAGACTTCAAACATACGAGTTCTCCATAAGTGAGGCATTTACAAAATTCAATTATGGATTGTGCTTTAAGATTATTATAAGACGAGTGATTTTTTCAAAATTTTAAATTTCCATGTTAAAATCTTAAAAGGAAGCATGTGGCATGTTGCAATAAGGAGCTTATACTGTATGAAAATATTCATGAACGCACTACTTGAAACCTAAAAATAAAAATCAACTTATGTAAGAACATAATTAGCTCATAGATTAGGTTAGCATCGTTTTTGGCATATACCGCTACCATTTGATTCAAGTTGACACGAAGTCCGAAGATCCAACATCTCCAACTTTCAAGCATCTCCACTCTATGAAGGCATAATGCTATTAAGTTTAAATGTGTTCCTTGAATTTATTTTGGGATGTCTATTTTTATTAAAACTGGAAACGGGATTTTTTATTTAAAACTCGAAGCCTTTTTTTCTTTATTTAAAAATTTTCAAAGTCCGCCTATGTTGTTTAAATGAGATGGGAATCTTGTTCTAATGAGGGCGTACTATTTTAGGTCGTTTGAATGATAGCTTGATCGTTCGAACTAGTTAATTTTTGTTACAACGAACTGTTATTCTTGTTCAAACAAGCTTCAAATTCGTTCGAACGAGCCACCATCTCGAAATTTTTAAACGTGTTATAATTACCTGTTTCATGTTTATTTCATTAAGACTTTTGCCATAACTATTTCTTCATACCTTTAGCAAAAGTTTTCAACCTTTTGAGTTTGAAAAACCTTTTTGATTCACAAATCACATTTTCAGAATAAATTTGAGTGAATCCGGTGTAAACCCTATAGTTTGTATCCTTACATACACAACCTTTGTGGAAAAGGCGTCTCCATGGCTAACTTGTGAAAGTCGAGGGGATCACTACTGAAGAAGAAGGCTGACGCTGAAGGAGGACTGCGGTTCTTATGATTCTTGCGAGGATCATTGCTAAAGAAAGGCTGGGGTTATGTGATTCTTGAGACGATCATAGTAGATTCATTTATAAAATTTGTAAGTTACGATTTGCAAATTTTATAAAGTGAATAAAAGGTTTTACCCCAAAGGTCTATTTTCCTGAAACTCTGTTTAGATTACATATTTGGATTGTTTTACACTTTGAATCACATAGTTGCATGTTCTACGGCTAAAGGAATTAAAAATTGGTGCAAGTTGTAATCTAAATTTAATAAGTTAACTCCATCAGATCATTACACACCACCTTTACAAATTGGTATCAAAGCACGTTTCACTAAATTATCTTGAGATCCTGATTTTTTGCAAAAAAATTCTGTGATATCAATTTTTTTTAAAAATGATTTTGAAAAATCGTAAATCTTCTGATGGATAACTTATATAATAGGATGCAAATTTTCAATGGATCAAACTACGCATATTAGAAAGCCCGAATGAGATCCACTTTAAAAGCCAATGATGAGTGGGTTTGGTTATTGTGTGAAAGAGGGTGGACCCCACCCATGATTAGTGTGAATAACGTTGAGAGTCAAAAAACTGTCACCTCCTAGATTGTTGATGAAATTAAGTGGAGTACCTTCAACTCCCGCGGCCTTAGTGCTATTTCTGGAGCCGTCACCCCTGACGAGTTTCGACGCATAATAACATGCACTACGTCTAAGGAAGCATGGGATATCCTCCAGATAATACATGAGGGTACCAACGCGTTGTCAAGGCATCTAAGCTTCAAAATTTGACCACCCAATTTGAGACCATCGCTATGTTAGAGTCCGAGAGTTCTGATGAATTTTATGCTAGGTTGTCGGATATCGTAAACACTAGTTTTAATTTGGATGTGAAAATTCTTGAGACTAGGGTCGTTAAAGATTCTAAGGTCACTCCCTTCCCGATTTATTCCCAAGGTTATGATTCTTAACTCTTTAAGGATTTTAGACACTCTTAAGTTAAAATAACTCGTAGGAGACCTTCAAACTTATGAGATAGATACGTTTCCTATAACTATTAAACCTAAGGATATAGGAGTAGCTTTAAAGGCTCAAGATAAAAAGAAGAGTGTTTGTGAGTCTGAATCTGAGGGTGATTTTGATGTAGATGACTTGGCCTTATTTACGATTTTTTTTTAAAAAGTTTCTCAAATTTTCTAAAGAAAAATCTTCCAATAAAAAGATTTTTGAGAAAAATAAAAATAAGAATGAGGTCAAGGATAGCAGTGAGAAAGAGATAAGGTGTTTTGAGCGTAAAGGTAAAGGGAACAAATCATATGAGTGTCCCACTATGCGAAAGAGAAATGGCAAGGAGATTGCAAATAAATCCACTTTTAGCGATAGTGACATCGAGCCGGTTGATTCGGGGGGAGAATCACAAAATGAACCGTGTATTGAGCTCATGGCTAGTCATGTGAGTACTTCTAAATTATCCCACGACGATGAAGTCACATTTAAACGTGAGAGCCTCGATGATGTTTCGAGCCATTCTAGTGAGAGTGAGGATGAGATTGCAAAAGAGGGATAATGGGATGTCTAAAAAGCTTTAGTGATTTATACACCGAACTGTTGAAGACCAAAAAATTTAAACAAAGATTTGTCTCTTAGGTTGTTATATTTGGAGAGAGAGTTGAAAGTTTTGAGGATGTGTGAGGTGTCGGTGAGTTAACTCGAGAAGGTGGAGGTTTCTTTGAGTGAGCAGTTTATCGTCTTAGGTATGGAGAAGAGAGACTTGACCAACACTGTAGCTAGTCTTACTGGAGATCTTCAATCTTCATTGGAGACTCATGAGAAACTTGAAACACATGTATCCCAGCTCGAGATAGATCTCGAACATGCTCGGGAGGTTAAAGTCACTTTAGAGGATATCGCTTTGGGTAATATTGAGAGGCTAGGAATAGGTTATAACGGTGTGTCCACTTCCCATGTTGCGGCCCGAGTTTATGTTAGATTCATATGACCTCGACCTAACCCACCTAGGCATCTGAATCCATATGGGAGAACTCTCCCTAGACATTTTGAGCAAGGTAGACCTATGCCCATGTATGCTTGTTCCCATTGCAAGCAAGGAGTCCACCTTAGGGAATTTTACTTTAAGTTGGGTAAAGTGTCTCATAGGTATTCTTCATGATATTCTACCACACGAGTATCTACACGAGTTCTCGCACACACTTCCACACATGTTACTTCGCATGCTTTCGCACATTACATGAGATATTTTGAGAGTTTTCTGTAACACCCCATATTTCTGAGTATTTAAAATTGAATTAATTTGTTTAATTTTAATTTACACGCGTGACATAATTTAATTGAATTAAATATTATGTGTTGATTAAAATATTAATCGTAGAGAAAATGATTAATGTTTATTGAAAATAATTACTAAGTGAATAGTAATTTATTAGTTTATGTCATAGCGAGTAATAGTGACGCCACAATATTATATCTCAATCGGGAGTCGCGTGTGGACTATATGAGGTCGAGATAGGAAATTATTGTAGAGTGTCTCGAATAGTAATTTTAAGGTCACGGTTGATTCTGAGTGGGTCAAAATAGTCGAAATAGTATACCGGGGCATATAGATTGGGTCCCGGAGAAATTTTAGACCAAACCGGCACCACGAGAGGGCGTTTCGATCATTCGGGAGTTTAGGGTAGAGAGAACTCCAAAAATTTAAGAAGTGTATCAACCCATTGGAGGGTAGGGCTTGGTTTACAACAATCTTGAGAGAGAGGAGGCAACAAGAAAGGAAGAAAAGAGAGTTCTTGGAGGTGCAACGTCTTTTCTATTCACCAAAGTTGTTGGAATTGTGATTTGGAAGGAAAGGAAGGCATCCTTATCACACAGAACAAAAAATTAGACCTTCTAGTGCAAAGGCAAGTGTTTATCTTGTAATTTTTAAAGCATGTTATAATACCCATGTAGTGTAGGATTTATAATTTCATGATTTCAATTATGTTCTTAGAATTCAAAAGAATGAAACTTATGATGTGGGATGGGATTATATGTAGAATGAATCCACAAATGTAGAGGACACGAAATTAGAATATATGTGATAATTATTATGGGAGAAATCTGGGTAAATGATTGATTATGAATAAAGAACATAAAAACTAGATTTTTGGTAGAAATCTGGGTTTTAATCTGTTCTTGGGTAGAATTCATATGGATTTAATGTGTTATTAACATTAGATATTGTTTATATACCCCTATTTAATGTTGGGTTGGAACATACTAGAGTTTGGTTGTGATACATGAAAGTTATAATGAATAAAAATGGTGTTGATGTAAAAAACTAGATCACTCTAATTCTTCAATCACAGATAAATAAGTAAGACAAAGATTTTTAAAGTGGTTCGGCTAGGAATAAAGCCTACGTCCACTGTTATGTTATTGCTGAGTGTTTGTGGAATTCTTGATTACAAGTTCTCTCAAGAAATTCCCGTCCCCTTGAATGAGGGTGATACAAGGTATTTATAGCCTTGAGGCTGTACATGAAAGGGTCGATACATTAAATGATATACATGTGAAAGGGTAATACATTTAATGCCCTTAGACTTGTGCGTCAAGGATAATCATTTAATGAACCAGTTGGACTGTTCGTTATCTGGCAATCAATGCTGTGGCCGAGATGCAGCTCGGATCGTCTGAGTAACTCGGGTATGTTGATCTTCCTGGTATTCAAGAGTTCCTCGGAGAGGTATGTTCCTCGGAGAGGTATGTTCCTTGGAGCCTGTGAGTTCCTCGGAGAGGTATGTTCCTCGGAGTCTGTGAGTTCCTCGGAGAGGTCTATTCCTCGGAGCCTGTGAGTTCCTCGGAGAGGTCTGTTATTGCCATGTAGATAGCCAGGTGTCTTCGTATGATTGGTCCACGTCAGCAGATTAAATTTGGTATCAACAGAAGCCCCCAATGCTTCATGCTTGATGGTTTACTTGAAAGGATGGAGTATTTTATTTTGCAGTGTTGCTCGGTGCTCGTGAAATTCTTGATCTACCTTCTTGATTTGTTGGACATAAAGGGCATTATCTCCTGGACGACATATGATGCCGTTTGTAGCTTATCATAATCTTCAAGTATGTTGATTGGTTTGCTAGCCGACATACTGCCTCCTGTGAGCTAGTGGTGGACTTCGAAACATTTTCTTGCAACTTCTTCTTCAATGTTGGTCGAGACAGTAGTAGCAAAGATCTCAGTACTGTAGATGTTGATTTTGATTTCTTCCTCTGCTCGGGGACGATCAAGAGGTTCTCGGGGATGTGCAAGTGCTTCTCGGGAATGGGCTAATGCTTCTCGGATAGATCATCTGTGATGAATATCAGAATGTTGAAAGGTCTTAACTTCATAAACTCCTCTTATATTTTAGATGATCCTCCTGCTGGTGAGGAACCTGTTTCAAAATCAGAGGGAGAGAAACCAATAGAGTAGGAATCTCAATGTAATAGTTAGTACACAATTTAATATCAATGTAATAAATTTGCATAATTCATTTTGAATTCAGTGAAAGAATTTCATTTTTGTTCGCAAATTTGAATTTGCTATTGTTTTGTAAATATCAATCACTTTATTATTTGTGCTTGCATAACAATATTGTATGGTTCATCGACCAAAAAAGTTACAAATATTAATAATGTTGCTTGATCACTTAATAATAAAGTAATGAGTATAATTTATTCAAAGTGTTTCCAACCAACCAAGGTGGATAAATAATGTTTGTCGACCAACTACAGTTGATGGGTTTTTATCCCCGACCAACCATACTTGGTATAGTTTGGAATATTTTGTTCTTTTAAAGAACTTTTTGTAATAATGTTACCTCCCGACCAACATAAGTTGTAATGCGAGAATATATAAAGTCTTACCAACCGTAGTTGATCATGCTGGTGTATACCTCCTAGTCAAAGGAGTAGTAGGGTTCTTTCGAACTTTTTGGCTCCTTGGAGCATGTCCTCCTAACCAAAGGAGGTTGGCTACTTATAGCACTTTTGCTCCGTAGAGCGCTCCGTAGAGCTTATCCTCCTAACCAAAGGAGGTTGGCTACTTATAGCACTTTTGCTCCGTAGAGCGCTCCGGAGAGCTTATCCTCCTAACCAAAGGAGGTTGGCTACTTATAGCACTTTTGCTCCGTAGAGCGCTCCGGAGAGCTTATCCTCCTAACCAAAGGAGGTTGGCTACTTATAGCACTTTTGCTCCGTAGAGCGCTCCGTAGAGCTTGACTCCGTAGAGCATGGCTCCGTAGAGCATGGCTCCTTAGAGCAGTCTTCTTGGTTGATCCTGTAACATCCACAGGTTGATCAGCGAGCAATTTTTGTTTCTCAGGAGTATTAAGATCAGTAAACTCTGCTATAGCTTGTATTAATGGCATGTCGGTATGCATGGTATGGGCCTGGAAATACAGCCTCCTTCCTCTATTTGCTTTAATTAATGCCACTGCCAATTTTTCCAGCTTTGGGTATCTGATCTCTGCACCTCTTCTTTCGTTTTTGGGGATCGCAACCCTAAAAGGGCTTTGATCTTGTCTGGATTTGCTTCAACGTCTCGCTGGTTGATGATGTACCCGAGGAACATTCCATCCCGTACTCCAAATGTGCACTTCGTCGGGTTGAGTTTCATTTGGTATTTATCCAGTTGATCAAAAGTTTGACTCAAGTCAACCAAATGATCAGCAGTTTTCTTGCATGTCGTCAACATAGACTTCCATACTGCAACTGATTTGCTCGGCAAAAACCTTGTTCATTAGCCGCTGTTATGTCGTTCCCTGTCTTCAGGTTTCATTTTGATCTGGTGTTAGCCAGAGTAAGTATCCATGAGCGACTCGTGTCCCGAGGTAGCATCCACTGCTTTGTTGAGATCGGTGAAATCAACACACATTCTCCATTTATTGTTTTTCTTCTACCCGGCAAGGAGATCTAGATCTCTCTCTGGCTCGGTCTTCATTTCCTCTTGTGTAGCTTGATTCTTCTCGGGGCTGGATGCTCTTCTTCTCGTATGTCATGTCAATAAGTGGCTCAGCTTCTATCCACTTAGTAAAATAATCTACTGTGATGACGAGGTATTTGAATCTTCCTCGAGTCGTCGGCAATGGTCCAACCAAATCAATCCCCATATGGCAAATGGCCAAAGGGAGTTATGGGTGTCAACAATGCTTGTGGAATTCTTCGGATGGAGGAAAGCGTTGGCACTTGTCACATTTCTTGGCATAGGCTTATATAGTTAGCTCTCATCGTCGGCCAGTAGTATCTCTGCGTCATCACCTTTTGCAAAAGTGTCCGACCTGCTACATGGGCTCCACAGGACCCTTCATGGATCTCTTTAATCAATTCTTTCACCTTGGAGGAATGTACACATCTTTGCAAACCTGCCATAATTCCTCGTCTATACAAAATACCATTAATTAATACATACCGAGCAGCTTTAAACTTCCATTTCTAGGCAGCGAGATTATCCTCCGGTAATTGTTCCTCCTCAATATATGCTCCGACTTTCTAATACTTCAATTGGTATCGTTCTTCGCAGCTCGGTACAAGTAGCTGATGCTAATCGGGCCAATGCGTCTGCTCTAGCATTCTCCATCCTCGGTGTCCTCACCAATTGAATAGCATCAAATTCTGTCAATAACTCCATCACCTTTACATGGTACTTGACCATCGACTCTCCATTCACTGCATATATTCCCATCATTTGATTCAATTAATTGAGAATCACTGAAAACAATTACTTGCCGTGCCTCCATGACTTTCGCCAAATGAAAACCTGCTATCATAGCATCATACTCAGCCTCGTTATTGGAAGCTTTGAATTGGAATCTCAAGGCATACTCCATGTCAATATCATCTGGGGTGTTTGAAACAATCCCTGCTCCACAACCAGCTGTGCAAGATGATCCATCTACATATAATCTCCATGTAGGTACCTCGTCTTCAAATTTCTGGTCTGACAGAGTTCCTCGGGGGAATACTTGTCGCTTTCTTTCATCATGTCGTGATACTTCTGAATACACCTCTTGAATTTCAATATACCTCCTGAACTTCAATATTCCTCCTGAACTTCAATATATCTCCTGAACTTCAATATTCCTCCTGAACTTCAATATACCTCCTGAACTTCAATATTCCTCCTGAACTTCAATATATCTCCTGAACTTCAATATTCCTCCTGAACTTCAATATTCCTCCTGAACTTCAATATATCTCCTGATTAGTCGGGGTTGAATTTGATGCTCGACTGCATGATGATATAAGAATGTGCCACCAAATGAACAAATATATCTGTAATATAAGCCCCCAACTGTGGAATGTGAACTTTGAATGAGATTTATCGACCAATACCAACCGGAGTTGGATTTTATCTACCAACCGGAGTTGGATTTTTCTACCAACCGAAGTTGGATTTTGTCTACCAACCGGAGTTGGATTTTTTCTACCAACCGAAGTTGGATTTTATCTACCAACCGGAGTTGGATTTTGTCTACCAACCGGAGTTGGATTTTATCTACCGATCAGAGTTGGTGGTAATTGATAATAAATGATGAAGACTTCCTCGGAGCTGACCAACAGATTGTTGGGAATAAGATAATATAAATACTGGAGACCTCCTCAGCGCTGACCAACAGATTTGTTGGGAATAAGATAATACAAAAGCTAGAGATCTCCTCGGCGCTGACCAACAGATTCGTTGGGAATAAGATAATATAAATGCTGAAGACCTCCTCGGTGCTAACCAACAGATTCGTTGGGAATAAGATAATATAAATGCTGAAGACCTCCTCGGTGCTAACCAACAGATTCGTTGGGAATAAGATAAATGCAGGATACCTCCTTGATGATGACCAACAGATTGTTGGGAATAAGATATAATAAATGCTGGAGACATCCTTGGAGCTGAATAAGATATAATAAATGTTGGAGACATCCTTGGAGCTGAATAAGATATAATAAATATTGGAGACATCCTTGGAGCTGAATAAGATATAATAAATGCTGGAGAGATCCTTGCTGAAATGAGAATAGAATATGCATCCAAATAGATATAAAGAACAATTAAAAATAATAAAGTGCCTCGCCGATCCGTCGAGGTAGAATCATATAATGCAGAACAAGAATAAGATCTTTCAGAACATAAGAATATGGCCGAGATCGTTGTCAGGCCTGCATATAAATAAGAATTATCCGAACGAATGTTGTAATTCTCCTTAAAGTTGAATAAGTATCTTGTCGAGGCATAATTGCGGAATGCCGAATAAGAATAATATTTTCCAGAACATAAGAATATGGCCGAGAACTTTGCTGGGCCTGCATATAAATAAGAATTACCCCGACCAACAATTCGTTGGGAGTGAAATATAATAAATGTTATAGATCTCCTCAGAGCTGAATATGATAATAAGTATCTCGCCGAGCTCCATATTGAGATGAATATAGAATATGAATCCCAAGGGATATATATAGAATCATTTGTGCTGGAGCAGATATCTGGGCCCGAATATAAATAAGAATTACCCCGACCAACTATCCGTTGGGGGTGAAATATAATAACTGTTGTAGCTTTTCCTCGGAGCGGAATATATATAGAGAGAAGAAATTTTTCGAGCTCCATGCTGAGATAAATATAAAATATGAATCCGTACGGATATAGAATAATTTGTGCTTCAGCATTCGTCGGCATTGAATCTTGTGCCTGTAAAAATTAATAATTTGCTATACCATATGTGTAGGCTGAATTGATTAGTCATGAGAATAATTTACTCATCCAATCAATATATGATATGTATCAGCATAAAAATTTCAAAATATGAAATAATATGTTTTATGCCAAATGTGTGTGAGATGGACAAATTATTATCAAATATGCATCATAAATAAGACGTAAAGTTTTTTGTAAATTTATTTAATCTCCAACAACCAATTCAGGTATTAGTTGCTGTTTAAAAATATTTTTGGGGTGATCATAAGTTAAAAAGACTTAAGCCCCCTGCTTGTCCCCAAGCCGAACTCGCGTTTAAAGAAATATCAGGGGTGCTTAGCATTTTTTAATACCCCAAGATTCTACTGCTGCCGACAAACGACATGGATGTTGCCGACCAACATTTAAGGATATCTCAAATTATAGAATATATGGTTGGATGACTAGAATATCTCGAATCTTTAGATCAAAAAATAACATTCAATGTAAAATTTAAGCCTTGAGACTGTTAATTAAATGAATAAATATATAACCCACTAGATCGTGTGATTTCGTCAAAGAAACCTTGTGATGTGATGAACGAGGGGCCAACATATCAAATTTGTTCCCAGTCTTGATATGGTCATGATTATTTTACTGATCCTCTTTTACAAGAGGTGGGTAATGATTTTTCAGGTGAGAGAAAATTATTTTTTTTTATTGATCCCTTCATATTCCCAATTTGGAGAGATAAAAATATGGTCAATGATTAAATTCATTACCAAATTTATATAAAAAATCAATCAATTTGACTTTATTGACATAGATGGAAGATGAACCAAATTAAATATATAATTCATAAAAATGAATGCAAAGAGTCTCAAACTTGTGAATGCAAAGAGACTCAAACTTGAAGAGAGAGAATATATATGGGTCATGATTTCCATGAGAAGACTTTTCATTGTCTTTAACCTTTTCCCATTCTTTTATTAAAAATATGATGGGAATTTGAATAGACATCAAATAGCTTACAAAATTTATTTCAAAATCAACAATGAAAATGATCAAATCTTATCATCGTCGCATATATTGGCATATGTAATCATTTAAAATATTTATTTCATGATATAAAATTAAAACTTGAGAATCAAGCAAAGAATTATGATTTATGAAATCTACTATTTTTCAGATTTCTAAATAAGAATTAATCTAACAGTTATGATTTAAAAATCATGATATGCAACATTTTGCAGATAAAAATTGGACAATTAATTTATGTATATAAACATAAAAATCATGATTGAATCAAAAGATGTATGTATAATTGATTATACGTATAGAAAATAAAAACTTAGCTTTTGGTGGAGAACAACGCTTGTAACACGTTCCCACAGACGGCGCCAATCTGTTGATGTAAAAAACTAGATCACTCTAATTCTTCAATCACAGATAAATAAGTAAGACAAAGATTTTTAAAGTGGTTCGGCTAGGAATAAAGCCTACGTCCACTGTTATGTTATTGCTGAGTGTTTGTGGAATTCTTGATTACAAGTTCTCTCAAGAAATTCCCGTCCCCTTGAATGAGGGTGATACAAGGTATTTATAGCCTTGAGGCTGTACATGAAAGGGTCGATACATTAAATGATATACATGTGAAAGGGTAATACATTTAATGCCCTTAGACTTGTGCGTCAAGGATAATCATTTAATGAACCAGTTGGACTGTTCGTTATCTGGCAATCAATGCTGTGGCCGAGATGCAGCTCGGATCGTCTGAGTAACTCGGGTATGTTGATCTTCCTGGTATTCAAGAGTTCCTCGGAGAGGTATGTTCCTCGGAGAGGTATGTTCCTTGGAGCCTGTGAGTTCCTCGGAGAGGTATGTTCCTCGGAGTCTGTGAGTTCCTCGGAGAGGTCTATTCCTCGGAGCCTGTGAGTTCCTCGGAGAGGTCTGTTATTGCCATGTAGATAGCCAGGTGTCTTCGTATGATTGGTCCACGTCAGCAGATTAAATTTGGTATCAACAAATGGTGAAAAATGTAACAGCGTAATGAAGAAGATGACCTGTAGCATTTCGAATCAATTCGGTAGGTGAACCGATTCGGTCTCTTCATTGAATCGATTCGGTTACCCAGATTTGCCTAGTTTCTTTTGTTTATGCCCCGAATTTGTGAATAATTAATCAAGAGACTTTTGAGTTATTCTTAAACTATAGTAAGGGATATAATGAATTCCAGTAGGCCCATGATAGAGCTTAGGCTAGCCAAAATAGGAGAATTAAGGCTAGTACCTTTTGGGCATTATATGAAATTTAAGAAGTTTAGAGAATCGGAACAGGTTACGGGGAGTGTGAGTAACCCAAGTTGTGAACCAGTAGGATAGTGAGATATTAACTATTGATAATAATTAAGGGATAATTAGGACCCTTCGGATAGCGAGTGATAATCGAGAATATATGAAAAGAGGTTATAATGAGTATATTGGGTATGCGAGAGATATAGACTATATACAAGTTGATATCCTGGGTTGTGTGTATACCTACTGAATAATATGTATAAATAGGTTATGTGAATACCTATTGTCATGAGGATTTGGGACATGCAGTGATGTCAGAGTCTCACGAGTCCAGGTTTACGGTATATTTCGGTGGGGATAAGATGTACCAGGATATGCGCAGGCAGTATTGGTGGTTGGAGATGAAGAGGGAAATAATGAAGTTTATCTCGAAGTGTTCTACCTACTAGATAGTGAAGGTATACCACCAGAGATTGACAGGGATGTCATAGCCACTCGAGATTCCAGTGTCGAAGTGAGAGAGATTCTTCATTGATTTTATTATCGAGCTACCGATATCACACCGGGATCACGACTCCATATGGGTGATAGTGGATCGGTTGACTAAGGTGGTCCATTTTCTTTCGATTCGTACAGATTTTGAGATGAGGTGGTATGAACAATTATTTATTACAAAGATTGTGCGTCTACACAGGGTTTCGATTAATATTGTATCCGATCGGGATAAGATCTTTGTGTCCCATTTGTAGCAGAGCTTCCAGGAGGCTGTAGTCACAGATTTACAATTGAGTATGACGTATCATCCACAAACTGATGGACAAACATAGAGAGTTAATCAGATGCTAGAGGATATGTTGAGGATGTGCATACTTGACTTCGGAGGAGGATGGGAGTAGTACCTTCCTTTAGTGGAGTTTGCATATAACAACTCCTACCAATTCACCATCGACATGGCACCATTTGAAGAGTTATACAAATGGCCCTGCCATTCGCAATAGCATATAGGTTTGGACTACCGGAGCATTTATCGCAAATTCACGATGTGTTCCACGTGTCATTGCTGAAGAGGTACTAGAGGAGTGAGAGGGATTTTTGACATGTCCCATTAGAGGAGATCGACCTATAACCAGATATCTCGTACGAGGAGAGACCAGTGGCGATAGTTGATTGTGGTGAGCGTAAGCTGCGATCTAAGGCAGTACTTGTAGTTAGAGTTCAGTGGGGTACCACAATGTTGATGAGTCGACATGGGAGAGGGAGAATGACATGCGTGAGCTGTATCCAGAGTTATTCATTGCAAGTACGTCCCAATTTCGAGGGCAAAATTTCTTTGTAAGGGGGGAAGTATGTAACACCCCGTATTTTTGAGTATTTAAAATTGAATTAGTTCGGTTAATTTTAAATTACACGCATGACATAATTTAATGGAATCAAATATTATGTGTTGAGAAGATAAAATGGTTAATTTCTATTGAAAATAATTACTAAGTGAATAGTAATTTATTAGTTTGCGTCATAGCGAGTGATAGTGACGCGACAATACTATATCTTAATCGGAGTCCAGTATAGACTATATGAGGTTGAGATAGGAAATTATCGTAGAGTGAATCAGATGGTAATTTTAAGGTCACGGTTGATTCCGAATTGGTTGAAATAGTTGGAATAGTATATCCGTGCATATAGACTGGGTCCTGGGGCAATTTTAGATCAAACCGGAACCACAAGAGGGCGTTTCGATCATTCGAGAGTTTAGGATAAAGACAAATCTGAAAATTGAAGACATATATCATCCCATTGGAGTGTGGGGATATGGTTACAATAATCTTGAGATACAGGAGGCCACATGAGAGAAATAAAAGAGAGTTCTTATAGGTGCAACATCTTTTCTCTTCACCTGAAGTTGTCAGAATTATGATCGGAAGGAAAGGAGGGCAACCTCATCACACATAACATGAAATCAGACCTGCTAGTGAAAAGGCAAGTGTTTATCTTGTAATTTTTAAAGCATGCTATAATACCCATGTAGTGTGGGGTTTATAATTTCATGATTTCAGTTATGCTATTGCGATTTAAGTGAATAAACTTATGATTTGGGATGGGATTACATGTAGAATGATTCACATATATAGAGGACACGAAATTAGAATATATGTAATAATTATTATGGGAGAAATTTGTATAAATGATTGATTATGAATGAAGAACACATAAACTAGGGTTTTAGTAGAAATATGGGTTTTAATCCATTCTCGGGTAGAATTTGTATGGATTTAATGTGTTATTAATGTTAGAAATTATTTATATACCATTATTTGACGTCGGGTTGGAACATACTGAAGTTTGGTTTTGATACATGAAGGTTACGATGAATAAAAATGGGGAAAAACGTAACAGCGTAATGAAGAAGACGACTTGTAGCATTTCGAACTGATTCGGTTTAAAGAACGAATCGATTCGGTAGGCGAACTGATTTGGTATCTTCATCGAATCGATTTCCTAGTTTCTTTTGTTTATTCCCCAAATTTGCGAATAATTAATCAAGAGAGTTTTGAGTTATTCTTAAACTATAGTGACAGATATAGTGAATTCCAGTATGCCTATGATAGAGCTTAGTCTTAGCTAAAATGGGAGGTATAAGGCTAGTAACTTTTGGGCATAATATGAAATTTAAGGAGTTTTGGGAATCAAAACGGGTTACGAGGAGTGTGAGTAAATCAACGTTTTGAACCAGTAGGATAGAGAGATATTAACTACTGATATTAATTAAGGGATCTAGGACCCTTCGGGTTGTGAGTGATACTCGAGAATATATTAAAATAGGTTATAATGAGTACGTTGGGTATAAGAGAGATATATACTACGTACGAGTTGATATGGTGGGTTGTGTGTATACCTACTGAATAATATGTATATATAGGTTGTGTGAATACTTGTTATTATGATTTGATTATATGTGTGAACATACCTACGTTGTCTGCTATCACGAGAGTTTCCATGCAGAGGGCGATCCCACCTTGACAATTCCAGTGAGGTCTAGATGTGTTTCCCAGAACATAGAACTTAGGGAGGCTCACTATGTGCAGTGTATTAGTGGGACTGGCAAGTCATTTTGATACGTTAGGTATGTGCATAGCCCAAAGGCTTAGAACTATGTTCGCCTCCGTTGTGTGTTGTTATTTTCGGGTTTGAGGAGACATTCTGAACCGTTAGTCCTTGATTTGGTACGAGAAATAGATGGACATGATAGTAGAATATGCCAGCATCACGGGGGTCATTTTGGGGATGCTATAATTGTATATATTATGTGTGTGGTAAATATATAAAAGTGTGATTTATTTACTTATGGGTGATAGTAGAACCGATAAATAGTGCATATCTTAAGTAAAGAGACATAAATAAATGACTTAATAATAATATGCGGGTAATATATATTACTAATATTGTGGTAGCATGTCGTATGGGTGATACGAGGGAGCTAGAACTATTGTGTTTAGTTTAATTAGTTATCTAGTTGGGCTGGATAGCATAGCTAGGTAGGATACATTAGGCGTTCCCTTTAGATGAGAGGTGAGGAACTCAAGGGAGTGTACATGGAACTAACATGTGTATCTATACTACACCAAAAACAGGAATCTGGCACGGTTTTGAACTGTGCCAGAATCAGGTGTTCCAAAATGGCCATTTTTTTCTGGCACGGTTTAAAATTGTGCCAGATTTAACCAAACAGGAAAACTTCTGGCACACTTTTAAACCGTGCCAAAATTTGATATTTCTGGCACAGCTTTGGCACAGTTTTAAACTGTGCCAGATTGAGCACATTTTCATCAAATTTTGGCACGATTTTGAACTGTGCCAAATTTTTGGATGAAAGAAAACAAAATTAATTATTTGAAAATAAGAAAATTCACAAATTGCAAATATTTTACGTTGTTGATAAACTAATGTACATACAAACTTCAAAATATTACAAGTCTTTAGTAGTTCACAGACCAAAAAAAAATTGGGCAGAGTTTACTCTATTTTCTGGACATTCTAAAACCTGCGTAATATAAAGCCCGCACGACCACAAAATATAACAATAAACTTACAAAAGTCCGCACGGCCATAAAAGTTAACAATAAAACTACAAAAGCCCGCACGACCATAACAAAAAAAAAGAGTCATGAATATTAACGACATTAAATAAATAAACCCCTTGTTGTAAACCACTGACTTCTCCGTGTGTTTCACGTGAATAAATGCTAACGATAAAATGTTATCCTGTAAAAAAAATAGGATACAAAAAAGAAGCGATATTAGTAACCAAGTAATTTATAAAAAAAGCATACTCAAGCTAAAAAATTATATATAGGAGTTGAAATTATTATTATATTCTAAAATTGAAAATCTTACGCAAGTTATGACTACCTCATTAGTTCCTACGAGTTACATTGGTCCCGTGCGAGGTGTTCGTGCCTCTTACGGGGCCATTTGGGCTTTCACCCTTTAACAACTTGTTTTTAAGCCTAATTTAGAAATTTTATAATTATTGTCATATTCTCGAATCGAGAGACCCGCGATTACGCGGTCAGTTCCTATAAGTGACATTGATCCCGTGCGAGGTGTTTGTGCCTCTTACAGGGCCGTTTGACTGCTGGTTTGAGTTTTCACCCTCAAACAGCTTATTTTTAAGCCTAATCTAGATATTCCCAAATTATCATCATATTCTCAAACCGGTAGATCCGCGACTACGTGGTCAGTTCTTACAAGTTACATTGGTCTCGTGCGAGGTGTTCGTGCGTCTTAAGGGGCCGTTTGGTGGCTGGTTTGGATTTTCACCCTCAAACGACTTGTTTTTAAGCCTAATCTAGATATTTCAAAATTATCGTCATATTATCAAACTGGGAGACCCGCGACTATGCGGTCAGTTCCTATAAGTTACATTGGTCCTGCGCGAGGTGTTCGTGCCTCTTACGAGGCCGTTTGGCGGCTGGTTTGGGTTTTCACCCTTTAACTGCTTATTTTTAAGCCTAATCTAGATATTTCCAAATTATCGTCATATTCTCAAACCGGGAGACCCACGACTACGCGGTCAATTCCTACAAGTTACATTGATCCCGTGCGAGGTGTTCGTGCCTCTTACGGGGTCGTTTGGGATTAGTTTGGGTTTTCACCCTTTAACTGCTTATTTTTAAGCCTAATTTAGATATTTTCAAATTATCGTCATATTCTCAAACCGGGAGGCCCGCTATTTTGCGGTTAATTCCTACAAGTTACATTGGTCCCGTGTGAGGTGTTCGTGCCTTTTACGGGGCCGCTTGGCCGATGGTTTGAGTTTTCACCCTCAAATGACTTATTTTTAAGCATAATCTAGATATTTCCAAATTATCATCATATTCTCAAATCGAGAGACTCGCGACTAAGCGGTTAGTTCCTACACGTTACATTGGTCCCATGTGAGGTGTTCATGCCTCTTACGGGACCGTTTGAGAGTTGGTTTGGGGTTTTACCCTTTAACTGCTTGTTTTTAAGCCTAATTTAGATATTTTCAAATTATCGTCATATTCTCAAACCAAGAGACCCGCGATTATGCGTTCAGTTCCTATAAGTTACATTAGTTCCGTGCGAGGTGTTCGTGCCTCTTATGGGGCCGTTTGGCGGCTGGTTTGGGTTTTCACCTCGTAACTATTTATTTTTAAGCATAATTTAGATATTTTCAAATTATCATCATATTCTCAAACTGGGAGACCCGCGACTACGCGGTCAGTTTCAACAAGTTACATTGGTCCCGTGCGAGGTGTTCGTACCTTTTACGGGGCCGTTTGCCCGATGGTTTGGGTTTTCACCCGCAAACGATTTATTTTTAAGCCTAATCTAGATATTTCCAAATTATCGTCATATTGTCAAACCGAGAGACCCGCGACTATGCGATCAGTTCCTGCAAGTTACATTGGTCCCGTGCGAGGTGTTCGTGCCTCTTACGGGACCATTTGGGGGCTGGTTTTGGTTTTCACCCTTTAACTTCTTGTTTTTAAGCCTAATTTAGATATTTTCAAATTATCGTCATATTCTCAAATTAGGAGACCCGCGATTACGCCTTCAGTTCGTACAAGTTACATTGGTCCGTGCGAGGTGTGCGTGCCTCTTATGGGGTCGTTAGGCGGCTGGTTTGGGTTTTCACCCTTAAACAACTTGTTTTTAAACCTAATCTAGATATTTCCAAATTATTGTCATATTCTCAAATCGGGAGACCAAGACAATGCGATCAGTTCCTATAAGTTACATTAGTTCCGTACGAGGTGTCCGTGCCTCTTACGGGGCCGTTTGACGGCTGGTTTGGGTCTTCACCCTTTAACTGCTTGTTTTTAAGCCTAATTTAGATATTTTGAAATTATCATCATATTCTCAAATTGGGAGACCCGCAACTACGTGGTCAGTTTCTATAAGTTACATCGGTCCCGTGCGAGGTGTTCGTGCCTCTTACGGGGCCGTTTGACGGTTGGTTTGGGTTTTCACCCTTAAACAACTTGTTTTTAAGCCTAATCTAGATATTTCCAAATTATGGTCATATTCTCAAACCGAAAATCCGTGACTTCACGGTCAGTTCCTAAAAGTTACATTGGTCCCGTACGAGGTGTCCGTGCCTCGTACGGGACAGTTCGGGGGGATAGTTTGGGTTTTCACCCATTATCTGCTTGTTTTTAAGCCTAATTTAGATATTTTCAAATTATCGTTATATTCTCAAACCGGGAGACCTACGATTATGCGGTCAGTTCCTATAATTTTCATTAGTCCTGTGCGAGGTGTTCGTGCCTCTTACGGGGCCGTTTGGCGGCTCGTTTGGGTTTTCACCCTTAAACGGCTTTTTTAAGCCCAATCTAGATATTTCCAAATTGTCATCATATTCTCAAATCGGGAGACTCATGACTACGCGGTCTGTTCCTATAAGTTACATTGGTCCCATGCGAGGTGTTCGTGCCTCTTACGGGGTCGTTTGGCTACTGGTTTGGGTTTTCACCCTCAAACGGCTTGTTTTTAAGCCTAATCTAGATATTTCCAAATTATCATCATATTCTCAAATCGGGGGACCCGCGGCTACACGGTCAGTTTCTACAAGTTACATTGGTCCCGTGCGAGGTGTTCGTGCCTCTTACGGGACCGTTTGGGGGCTGGTTTGGATTTTTACCATTTAACTACTTATTTTTAAATCGAATTTAGATATTTTCAAATTATCGTCATATTCTCAAACCGAGAGACCCGCGATTATGCGGTGAGTTCCTATAAGTTATATTGGTTCCGTGCGAGGTATTCGTGCCTCTAACGGGGTCGTTAGGTGGCTGGTTTGGGTTTTCACCCTTAAACGACTTATTTTTAAGCCGAATCTAGATATTTCCAAATTATCATCATATCCTAAAATCGGGAGACCCGCGACAACGCGGTCAATTCCTACAAGTTTCATTCGTTCCGTACGAGGTGTTCGTGCCTCTTACGGGGTCGTTTGACGGCTGGTTTGGGTTTTCACCCTTTAAGTGCTTGTTTTTAAGCCTAAATTAGATATTTTCAAATTATCGTCATATTCTCAAATAGGAAGACCCGCGATTACGTGGTCAGTTCCTACAAGTTACATGGGTCCCGTGCGAGGTGTTCGTGCCTTTTACGGGGCCGTTTGTCCGATGGTTTGGGTTTTCACCCTCAAACGACTTATTTTTAAGCGTAATCTAAATATTTCCAAATTATCGTCATATTCTCAAACTGAGACCGCGACTATGTGATCAGTTCCTACAAGTTACATTGATCGCGTGCGAGGTGTTCGTGCTTCTTACGGGACCATTTTGGGGCTGATTTGGATTTTCACCATTTAACTGCTTGTTTTCAAGCCAAATTTAGATATTTTCAAATTATCGTCATATTCTCAAACTAAGAGACCCGCGATTTTGCGATCAGTTCCTATAAGTTATATTGCTTCCGTGCAAGGTGTCCGTGCCTCTTACGGGGCCGTTAGGCGGATGGTTTGGTTTTTCACCCTTAAACGGCTTGTTTTTAAGCCTAATCTAGATATTTACAAATTATCATCATATTCTCAAATCGGGAGACCCGGGACAACGCGGTCAGTTCCTATAAGTTACATTGGTTTCGTACGAGGTGCTCGTGCCTCTTACGGGGCCGTTTGGCGACTGGTTTGAGTTTTCACACTTTAACTATTTATTTTTAAGCCTAATTTAGATATTTTCAAATTATCGTCATATTCTCAAACTAGGAGACCCGCGACTACGCGGTCAGTTTCTACAAGTTACATTGGTCCCGTGCGAGGTGTTCTACCTTTTATTGGGTCGTTTGGCGGCTGGTTTGGGTTTTCACCCTTAAGCGGCTTATTTTTAAGCCTAATCTAGATATTTCCAAATTATCATCATATTCTCAAATCGGGAGACCCGCGATAACGCGGTCAGTTCCTACAAGTTACATTGGTCCCGTGCGAGGTGTTCATGCCTCTTATGGGGCCGTTTGGCAGCTGGTTTGGGTTTTCACCCTTTAACTGCTTATTTTTAAGCCTGATTTAGATATTTTAAAATTATTGTCATGTTCTCAAACCGGGAGATCCGTGATTACACAGTCAGTTTTTACAAGTTACATTGGTCCCGTGCGAGGTGTTCGTGCCTTTTACGGGGCCGTTTGAGGGCTAGTTTGTGTTTTTATCCTTAAACGGCTTGTTTTTAAGCCTAATCTAAATATTTCAAAATTATTGTAATATTCTCAAATTGGGAGACCCGCGACTACGTGGTCAGTTCCTACAAGTTACGTTGGTCCTATACGAGGTGTTCGTACGTCTTACGGGGCTGTTTGGCGGCTGGTTTGGGTT
Organism: Sambucus nigra; assembly: GCA_949130495.1. Lineage (NCBI taxonomy): Eukaryota > Viridiplantae > Streptophyta > Magnoliopsida > Dipsacales > Adoxaceae > Sambucus > Sambucus nigra. The sequence continues at coordinate 461,769,746 of OX422218.1, forward strand.
TTCACCCTTTAACTGCTTATTTTTAAGCCTAATTTAGATATTTTCAAATTAGCGTCATATTCTCAAACCGGGAGACCTGCGACTACGCAGTCAGTTCCTACAAGTTATATTGGTCCCGTGCGAGATGTTCGTACCTCTTACGGGGCCGTTTAGCAGCTGGTTTGGGTTTTAACCCTTAAACGACTTATAATTTAGGTCGAGCTTTCTCCGCTAGGAAAGAATGATGTGCACAACGAATTTTGGACAATTTAATCAAGTTGATAAATAAATAATTTATTATAATTTGTAATATTGTGCTGGTGTATTAATGTAGGGATATATATATCCCAAGGGAAATTGGTCCCAACTTCCCACCCTATTCAAGCACAACTCACCAAAGACGATCAAAATCAAATTGCTCAAGTACCTCAACATGTACGATCTCACTAAGGTCTTGAAGATAAGGAGTGCCACTGGATGACAAGGGGAAGAACATAAAGACAAGGAGAATCTCACACTTTATTGGGAATTATAATTATCAATGCTGAGCCTATAAAAACTATCCTCACAACCCCCTTTGATAACCATCAACACCTACCGCCTGATAGACTTTTACTACCCAATGCACAACCCCAAAAAAGATCACCATTAACCTTAAATAAGACTTGACTCCACCGCAAAAACACCATTAGCCCCTGGCAACCAGCACTTGAGTCCCTATTTGATAAGCAAGATGACACTTACATATATACGCCTGACACCCACAATACATACATGCTAATATAGCTACAATACCTTTGAACATCAGTGGGCCATATCACCCCACAACTCCTTTTATATATTGTCATATATAACAAATATATATAACTGTTATATATAACAACTGTTATATATAACAACTGTTATATATAACAGTTGTTATATATAACTGTTATGAATCTGAAATTAGATACCCCCATTATTACATGCTAAAAAAAAGAGCTAGTTTTAGCTCTTGCACATATCCATGTTTACACGCTAAAGCTAGTTGTACATATTACCCAAGATTTGACCAAAAAAGTTAGGATATGATAAAAATAAATTTAAAGACACCTACCTTTACACACCAAAAAACTCATATTTTAGTCCAGTAAAAAATAATAGCTTGTCTACGGAGACGACCAGTCCTCCAGGTGGAGCATCGCAGTGAACCAAATCATCAGAAAAAGCAGAGGCCGTTAGTGTCTCGAGGTCATCACGACCGAAGTATTAAGCCATTCCAATAAAGACCCTATGGAAAAATTTTGAGCCAGGAAATTGCAACATCCTACCAATTGCTATTAGTGAAACACCCTGCAAATTGCATAATTTTATACAAGTCATATACATCAACTAGAGGTTTTGTAGTATCCATATTGAGTAATTTTATCCGTCTAACAAATTTAAATCACCTCAAATATGCCAAACGAGATAGTTGGTGGTGGAGCAAGATTATATAAGCATAAATTAGGAATATAAGTAGAGATTTTATAGATTTGTACCTTAGAAGGAAGTAATTCGAAGCAAGGTGGTGTAGGTGGAAGAGGATCTTGTGGAGAATCCTCTTGTCCGCATCCTTCCTAGCCGTATATGTGTACCTCACAAGAAATAAAATTAAATATTAATAACTAAATGTTAAATTGGAAAACGTAGATGTTAGCGTCCAACATAAATTAAACTAACCTTTCTTTAAGTGATCCATAATCGAGTCCCGAATGCTCATTTTACTGAAGTTATAATCATCATCCATGACAAAAATATTTCATGCAAAGAAACAAAGGATGTGATAATAATATTTTATCCCAACACCACAAAAGCAAATATAATATGCAAACAAACAAAAAACAAAGATAGCATTTATATTATCAGAAGTGATAGTTACTTTTACACTTGTGACTACAAAAGTGAATGCAATACCTAATTAGCACCAAGACAACTATTTTAACGATGTAAGAGCTCCATGTTCATCAAACACAATACCACAAAAGTTACAAAAGTTGACTCAATTACATCATTCTTCGGTGTCACCAATGCGAGGACAAAGGTCGTCGAGCCAATACATAATTCCATTTTTACCAACATCTTTCAAGTTCTCACAATGAGCTTGTTTTCCACCCCAAACTGGATACTCAGGCACTTTGATGTCATCGAGTAAAACTCGCACTTCATTCTTTCTCAACGTATGGAAGTGAACGGTCGAGACGGCTCTTGGTTGCATTTTCCTCCCATAACCAACAAGTTCACGTGTGTGGGATAGTATTTTGCATTCAATTAGAGAGGTGAAATTTGGAACCTCGAATGCAGGGGAGGAAAGAGAACATGAAGGAGTTCCAGTGCCTAAAGTAGGTAACTCCTGAACATTGTGTCCAACACATGAAAATTTCTCGATTTTGAAGTCAGTAATAAATTCTGATAATGAGGACTTCATCCCCTCTAAGTCACTCCAAAGGTGATAAACATGATCCTTCCAATTTTCGGTGTCCTCTTTCACCTCTTCAAGCATTTCTCTAGCAAATGCCGACCTAAATTTTGGCACTGTTTTAAAGTTGCTGGATTGCTATTAAATCGTGCCAAAATCTGGCACAGTTTTAAACTGTGCCAGATTTTTAATATCAGGATGTGCCAAATTGCTATTTTTGGTGTAGTGCTAATAGCTATTTTTAAACTATTATATAAATACCTCCAAAATATTTTCAAACAATTTTTTCTTTGGCTCTGACCCGTATCAAATTCATTTTCCAAAACCTTTTAGGTGTCCAATCATAGGGACGCCTAGGTTGATGATTCTTTTGAGGAATGCATAGATGCAACTCTTGTGGAGACTTTCAGGAGTTGATGTAGACGCTTCAGTTATTCAATCCTATATTAGGAGTTTCATTTTAGTATTTTCATTTAGGCATGTTGCCCCTTCACACGATTTAGTATTTCAAACATTCAGTATTTATTAAACTTTGTTCAGATTCAGTTTTATTTGCCTTAGATTTGTAGTTGGATTTTGTTTGGGAACCAATGATTTATTCAGTATTATTTATTCAGGTATTTATTATGTGATTTGTTCAGACTATTATATTATGTGAATGGTTTGGTGAGTGTATTTAATTTCCTCATGTTGTTACATTAATGCAAGAAAAAAATTTGGCACTGACTTAATTTAACATAGGTGGTTAGTAATTTAAAAAAAATTCAACAATGATGCTAAGAATGAACCAAATGAGATTCCTGCTTGTTTTAATAAAGGACTGATCACCCATGGTTAAAATAGGTAGGGTGCCACATTTTTTAGAGCAGGTAGAGTGTTTGGTAAAAACTTCACAAGACTTGATAGAAGTTTTTCATAGGATGTCATCTACTTTGGTGAACTCCACTGGGTCTAATGATTGAGGTTGAGACTCGTTTCTAGCATAGTTTGCTTTTTATTTTCACATTTTACATACCTATTGCTAGATTGTACTACCATTGTATTATTATTGTAGTTATTTTTACCATTTTTCTATATTTTTTCGAAAAATCCAAAAAGAATTTTTATTTTTCTTAAAATTTTTTAGAAAAATACAAAAATTTGGCTCCTTTTAAGAAAATATGAAAAAGGCACAGAGATTTTATTTTTCATTAAATTTTTGAAAAATCCAAAAAAGATTTTTTTTAACACCATATGTGGATGAACATTAAAGATGTTTGAGTCACCCATTCATTCCGTATTCCCGTGACTATTTTGTAGTGTTTGGGGACGTGACATCATTTCATATTTGTGCTTTATAATGTGTGGAGTCATTAAGATGTAATATGATGACTACTTGATACATGTTTGATTTTTGTCACTTTTAATGCACATGAGCACAAACTTATTTGAGTATTGCCCTTTCCTTTCACGTGTCGATTGTAATGTTTTTTTTTCTCAATCATGCATTTAAAACGAACCAAATATAAAAAATGAGATAATAAAAGTAGTGCATGTAAGAACCATTGCCCGGATTAAAAAATTAAGAAAATCTTTTACTGAGTAAATTTGGTATATTTTATTCAATGGAATCGGGCTGTGAAAGACATGTTGACTTTGTGTGAAAAAACACCATTTTCAATGAAAATAGCCTAAAATATTAAAGGCACATAAAAACAGAAGTGCCAGGACAATTCTAAGAACATTGATGCTTCGCTACATATAAAATATTTGAGTGAAAAAATTCAATATGTGAGGTTTGAGGGAGTTAAGTCGATGATTAATGGGTTTTCACGTCCTTGAAAATCTCGTTAAGCATTACATAGTTTTGGGCATTTTTGGTGTGAAAAACACTCACGGTCTTTATTAGTTGAATAGGTTAAGGCAATTTCACTTGAGTTCACCATTTTTACACCTAAGGTATACTTTGATATCTTGCGTTAGTGGTGTCTCATTCCTTCGTGCACACATGTTATGACCGTCTGAGTTGATTAATCTATAGAATATGTTCACACCCCTATATTCTGTTTCCATGATTTGGTTATTTTTGTGTTTCTCCATGGTGTGTTGTATTTGTAAAAAAAATCACTTGAAAAAATTGAAAAGTTTTAAAAATAGTTGGTGGAGCCTTTGAGTATATCATTGCATGCGCTTATTTGATATATCTTTGTGATGATATTCTACCTTGGGTGATGCTCCCTATATTTTTCATAATTAGTTTTTACTGGCTGGATATCTCTAATAAATCGATCGTACATACAAATCTGACGGCTATAAACGAGTGTGATGCCCCAGTATCAAATAAAATCCTACCCTCAAGCCCGTGAATAGGAAACATACATCTAATGCAGGTGGTGCCTGTGGGGCCTACTTTATGATCGCATCTCAGACGTTATAGACACTCGGTGGGGTTGGTGGTGCTAGTGCTGCCGGTGGTAACTGCGCCTGTTGTCCCTGCTAGACACCCTACTGTCGTGGCGCTCTGTCCTGCTATGGGTAGTCTCTCCTTTTATGGCCCATTTGTCCACAAGTAAAATAACGTCCTGAGATGTGTCCATGTCTTTGGCCCCGATGGCCCTTTCAAGGCTGCCCTTGCTGTTGGCCCTAATGGCCTCCCTTATTGTTCCCTTGGCCCTGGCGGCCCAGAGGAACATGCTTCTGTTGTTGCTTAGGACCCAGCTGACCCAGCCTGAAACCTCCCTCTGGTCGATAACTCCCATATCTAAATCTCTTGGCAGAATCCCTTTGCTGGGAATCCTTCCCTTGTTGTCTGCCTATCTACTGCTGCAGTGCTCCACTAGCACTGTTCCCACCTGCCTTGCCCAAATAGCTAGCTCACTCCCTCTTTTGCTTCCCTTCAGATTAAAAGGATGATCTTGGTAATGCAGAAATTCGATATTGACGACATCCGTGTAAGTCCTCAATGCGAGATTACCTATCAAGTGTTGCCTGATCCTCTATGCTAGGCCATCCATAAATCTCAACTTCTTCTTCTCTTTACTGTTCACCTCGTCTAGCACGAAATTAGCCAAATGCGTAAACTCTTCCTCGTACTCTGTCACGAAATGCTCACCCTGAACCACATCAATAAACCTCTTTCTCATCTCTGTCTCAAAGGCTGGCGGAAAGTATTTGCAGTCAAATCGCACGCAAAACTCAAAGATGGGCATAATATCCCTCTCATCAATAATGGTAACAGACTCCCACCACTGTAAAAGTGGATAACTTCTGCTTTTGCACGTGGCTACAGTCAACCATGCATAGGTTGCACTGAATATCCTTCTTCCATTAGCAAGCCAAGATTACGTCCAAACTACCCTAAAACTCGAGTGGATGGCCTTTCTGAAACACCTCCCTCACTTTCTGCCAATCTGAAGGCCCTGAGTGGGCCTAAACAACCGGTGCCACTAGTTGTTATGGTGGCTAGGCCTGAGGAAAGTGGAGTTCCATAGTAGTCATTACGACGTTAACTGCCTGTGCCACGATAGCGGCCACCTCTGCTTCCATAACCGTACCTTGTGATGGCTATGGATGCGGTGTCTCTGGCTCCTACTGAGCCTCTCTCTCGTCGGCTCTCATCGCTATCCTCATCGGTCGTCCTCTCCTGGGTGGAATCTAAAATGAGAATGAATTGTATAAGTTCACAGTCAATACAAATATAATAGCAAAAGAACGTAATCTCAAATAGTTAATCATGAATGCAACAAACCTAATAATAGGGCTCTATGTCATAGAATGCTACTCTAAAATCGTAGTAAGCCGCACAGATCCAATAGACACTAGAACCTAATGCTCTGATACCATCTGCGAAACCCCACCTATTTTAACCACTGGTGATCAGTCCTTTATTAAAATAAAGAGGAATCTCGTTTGATTCATTCTTAGCATCACCGTTGAAACTTTTTAAATTACTAACCACCTATGTTAAGTTAAGTGGCCAAATTTTACCTTTCATTAATATAACATCCCGCAGAATATAAATACAATAACCAAGCCATCCACACAATTATAATAGTCTGAATCAATCATACTATAAATAGATAAATAAATAATACCGAATAAACCATTGATTCCCAAAACAAAATCCAACAATAAATTTAAAGGAAATAAAATTGAATCTGAAACATAGTCTGATAAATAAACTAAAAATGTTGTATCAATTGAAGGGGCGACAAGCCCCCCAAATGAAATATTGAAATGACAATCGTAATCTAGGAATGAATAACTGAAGCGTCTAAGAAAACTCCTACAAGACTCCACAAATGATGCAATTACACATCTCTGTAATGAGTCATCAAGCTTGGCGTCCCTGTGGCTGGACACCTAAAATGTTTTGAAAATATATTTTGAAACTGGTCAAAGTCCAAAACCATTTGAAAAATAGCAAGTGTTAAAATGCATTAAGAGGAGTTTTTAGATATACATGTTTGTTTCACGCACTCTCCCTTGAGTTCCTCACCTCTCAACTAAAGTGCACACCTAACGTCTCCTAATAACCCTCCTAGTTATGCTACCCTGCCTAACTAGACATAAGTATGTATCTAACCTCTTTAGGTTTAACTCCCCCCGTACCGCCCATACACTACGCTATCGTATTAACATTTCTTGTATGTTATTGTTAAACCATTTCATTAAGTTCCCCATACTTAAGTTATATCTAGATATACACTATCTATCTTTTCAACCATCACACCAAAAATAGTTAAGTCACATAGGTGTGTATATATATATATATATATATATATATATATGCCACTACGATATCCTCAAAACGACCACCGAGATACATGCATACTCTGCTATCAAGTTCATGTGACTCTCGTACTATATTAAGGACTATCGGTTCGAAATGTCACCTCGAACCCTAAATTAAACAACACACAATGCGGACGAACATAGTTCTAAGCCTTTGGGATATGCGCATACCTAATGTACCCAAATGACCTACCAGTCCCACTAATGCACAACACATAGTGTGCCACCCTAAGTCCTATGTTCTGGGGCACAAATTCAGTCCTCGCTGGAATCACCAAAGTTGGATCGCCCTCTGTGTGGAACCTCACGTGATAGCAGGCAGTGTAGGTATGTTCACACACATAATAAATCACATAATAGGTATTGACATAACCTATATATATATATATATATATATATATACACACACACATAAATTCAATAGGTATGCACACAACCCATCATTTACACCCGTATGTAGTATTTATCTCTCTCAAATACTAAACGTACTAATATTTCTCACGTAGTGTTTTATTCATGCTTTTCGAGTATCACTCCCTACCCGAAGGATCCCAACTATCCCTTAAGGTATTTTTAATAGTTCATACATCCCTATACTACTGGTCTAAGTCTTGGGTTCACTCATGTTCTCCGTGATCCGTTCTTAATCCTCGTGATTTATTAAGTTTCATATTGTGCCCAATCGTCCCTAGCCTTAATCCCCTCATTTTGTCTGAATCCCTAGTCCCTACCATAGGTCTACTGGAACTCACTAAGCCCTTACCTATAGATTAAGAATAATACAAAAGTCTCCCATTTGTTTATTTGTGAAAATAAGGCATAATTAAAGAAAATTGCAAAAATCTGGATAGACGAATCAATTCGGCCTTGACCCGTATCGATTCACCCATTCGAATCGATTCGGCCAGGGAGACGAATTGATTCGCCACAAGTAGGTCATCTTATTTATTGCACCGTTACGAGTTTGTTCCATTTGTACCCATTACAAACTTCATGAATCGTACCCAACCTCCCATATAATTCAATCCATCATCAAATATGAGTATATAAACAGTTTCGAATGAATTTTTGTTACTAAAACATCATTAAATCCATAGTTAATAAGAATTTATCAATGGTTTATCTACACAGCCCTAGTTCTACCTTTTCATTCGTGTTCTTCGTGAAACCCAGAACTAAATTTCTCATAACATCCCAAAAGTTAAATTTCGTATTATAAACCCAAAAATTAAATCTCAAATGTAAATCCCAACTATTAACATGGATTAATCCCATTATAATATCTCAAACTCATGTGTCCATGCTTGATTACATCTAATTATACCATGGATATTATAACTGTTCAAGAACATGTAATATTAACACTTTCCTCTTGTGAAGGTGGTCTAATTTCGTTTTCAGATGATGAAAGTTTATTCCTCCCATTTCGATCCACACTCTGATGGTAATAACGGTGCAAGAATGGTGTTGAAAGGTCTAAGAATCCTTTCCTCTTCCTTTGTTATGGACTCTATTGGTTTTTTTTGTCTCTAACCTAGCCTCCTCAAACTATATGCTGATATAACACTTAGAAATTCGTAGCTCCTCCAACTCTAGTCTCCCAAATGATCGAAATACCTTTACAAGGTGTCAGGTTGTTCTAAAATCGCCCCGGGACCCAATCAGCATACCCGGGGTACACTATTCTGACTATTTTGACTCATTTGGAATCAATCGTGATCTCAAAATCACCATCCAAGTAACTCTACACAAATTTCTTATCTCGGCCTCATATAGTCTACACTCGACTCCCGATTGAGATATAACACTATCATGACATAAAATAATTATTTACTATTCACTTATTAATTATATTCTATAAACTTAATCTTTATCTCTCCCGATTAATATTTTAATAGACACATAATATTTAATTCAATTAAATTACGTCACACGTGTAATTTAAAATAACTGAATTAATTCAAGTTTAAATAGTCAGAAACATGGGGTGTTACATATTTCCCCCCTTACAAAGGAATTTTGCCCTCGAATTTATGACATACCTGCGGTGAATAACTCTAGATATTGTCACGCATGTCATCCTCCCGCTCCCACATCGACTTGTCAACATTGTGGTGCCCCCATTGAACTCGAAGAAAGGGTACCACCTTAAACTGCAGTTTACACTCACTAAGACCAAGTATCGCCACCAGTCTCCCTGGTAAGATATATCTCTTTGCAATTTTATCTCCTCCAATGGGACGTGCTAAAAATCCCTCTCGCTATTCTAGTACTTATTCAATGATGACACGTGGAACACATCGTGAATTCGTTATAAGTCTTTCGATAGTCCCAACTTATATGCCACTGGTCCCTCCCTCTTGATGATCGGAAACGGTCCCACATATATCTTGGCGCTAGGTTACCCTATTTATCGAACCTCATAACTCCCTTCATAGGATATACCCATACCAAAACCTGGTCACCAACCTCTAGCTCTATGTGCTTACTGTCTGCATATGCGTATCTCTTTTGCCTGTTCTGAGCTATACTGATGCACCTCGAATCAACTCAATCTTGGCAGTGGTGTCCTGAATCATCTCTGGCCCTAACTGCTTGTTGTGCCCTACCTCTAACTAGCAAGTGGGAGAATGACAAGGTCGACCATACAATGACTCAAATGGTGATATGTCGATGGTGAACTGGTAGGAGTTGTAATACGCAAACTCCACCATTGGAAAATACTGCTTCCATCCTCCCCCGAAGTCAAGTATTCACATCCTCAGCATATCCTCAAGCATCTAGTTAACTTACTCCGTCTACCCATCTGTCTCTGTGTGATATGATGTACTCAGTCATAAATATGTGCCCATGGACTCTTGAAAGCTCTACCAGAAATGGGATACAAAAATTTTATCCTGATCTGACATAATATTAATCGGAACACCATCTAGCCGCACTATCTTAGCAATAAACAACTACCCATATTACCTCATCTCAAAATCCATATGGACCTGTAGGAAATGGGCCACTTTTGTCAACCGATCCACTATCACCCATATGGATTCGTGACCTCGCTGCGATATCGGTAGCCTGGTAATGAAATCCATGGAGATACTTTCCCACTTCCATACAGGAATCTCGAGTGGCTGCAAGATCCCCGTCGGTCTCTGGTGGTCTTCCTTCACTAGATCATAATTAACTCATAGCTTAGTCTGGTTTAGTTTGTACCGGAATAGCCAAAAAGGGAGAGATTTGTAAGAACATAATTAGCTCATAGCTTAGGCTAGCATAGTTTTTGGAATATCCCGCTACCGTTTGATTCAAGCCAACACGAAGTCCAAAGATTCAACATCTCCAACTTTCAAACATCTCCACTCTATGAAGGAATAATGCTATTAAGTTTAAATTTATTGCTTGAATTTATTTTTGGATGTTTATTTTTATTAAATATGAAAACAAGATTTTTTATTTAAAACTCGAGGCATTTTTTCTTTATTTAAAATTTTTCAAAGGTCGCGTATGTCATTCAAACCAGATGGGAATCTTTCTCTAACGAGTTTCTATTTTCATTCAAAGTCTCATTTGAAGTTTACTTCAATTGAACATCGAACGAGGGAAAACTGTTTTAGGTCATTTGAACGATAGCTTCGTCTTTCAAACGCGTTAATTTTCATTAGAACGAACTACTATTATCATTCGAACGAGATGTCGCTTCAAAATTTGTAAATGTATTATAAATATCTGTTTTGTGCTTATTTTTATTAAGACTTTTGCCAGAACTATTTCTACATACCTTTAGCAAAAGTTTTCAAACTTTTGAGTTTGAAAACCTTTTTGATTAAAAAATCACGTTTTCAGAATATATTTGAGTGAATCAAGTTTAAATCCCATAGTTGTATACTTGCATACATAACTTTTGCGCAAAAGGCATCTCCATAGCTAACTTGTGAAACCCGAGGGGATCACTATTGAAGAAGAAGGCTGAGCCAGAAGAAGGAATGTGGTTCTTGTGATTCTTGTGAGGATCATTGCTGAAGGAAGGCTATGGTTTTGTGATTCTTGAGATGATCATAGTAGATTCATTTATAAAATTTGTAAGTTGAGATTTTTAAATTTTATAAAGTGAATAAAAAGTTTTACCCAAAAGGTTTTTTTTCCTAAAACTCTGCTTTGATTGCATGCTTGGATTGTTTTACATTTTGAATCACATACTTGCATGTTCTAAGGCTAAAGGAATTAAAATTAGTGTGGGTTATCATCTGAAAGTAATAAGTTAACTCAATCAGATCATTACGCACCACCTTTACAAATTGGTATCCGAGTAGGTTTCACCAAATTATCGTGAGATACCGATTTTTCACAAAAATTTTCTATGTAATCACTATTTTTAAAAAAAAAAAAATTGAATTTGAAGAATCGTAAATCTTTTGATGGATAACTTATATAATAGGATGCCAATTTTTGATGGATTGAACTTTGCCTATTGGAAAGCCCAATGAGATCCACTTTAAAAGCCATAAATGAGAGGGTTTGGTTATTATGTGAAAGATGGAAGACCCACCCGCGATCTGTGTGAATAACGCTGAGAGTCCTAAGTATGTCGCCTCCTAGACTGATGATGAGTTCAAGTGAAGTATCTTTAACTCCCATGACTTTAGTGCTATTTCTAGAGCCGTCAGCCTTGACGAGTTCCGACGCATCATAACTTGAACTACGTCTACAGAAGCATGGGATATCCTCCCGTTGGTACATGAGGGTACCAACGCGCTGTCAAGATGTCTAAGCTTCAAAATTTGACCACCCAATTTGAGACCATCACTATGTTAGAGTCTGAGAGTTTTTATGAATTTTATGCTAGGTTGTCGGACATCGTAAACACTAGTTTTAATCTGGGTGAGAAAATTCCTGAGACTAGGGTCGGTAAAAAGATTTTAAAGTCACTCCCTTCCCGATTTATTCCCAAGGTTACTATTCTTAACTCTTTAGGGATTTTAAACACTCTTAGGTTAGAAGAACTCGTAGGAGATATTCAGACTTATGATGATCCTTGGTCCCGCTTTGGGTAATTTTGGGAGGCTTGGAATAGGTATGATAGTATGTCCACTTCCCATGTTGCACCCGAGCCAGTTCTCGAGTTTGTGTTAGATCCATATGGACCTCGACCTAACCCACGTAGGCATATGAATCCATATGGGAGATCTCGTCCTAGACGTTTTGAACAAGGTTGACCTAAGCCCGTGTATGTTTGTTCCCACTGCAAGAAAATAGGCCACCTTAGGGAATTTTGCTTTATGTTCGGTAGAGAGTCTCATAGGTATCTTCCATGATATGCTACCATACGACTACCTACATATATTCTCGCCCGCACTCCCACAAATGTTACTCCACATGATCTCGCATATCACATGAGAGATTTTGAGAGTTTTTTTAGAGCAAGTAGAGTATTTGGTCAAAACTTCACAAGATTTAAAGGAGGTTTTTATTAAGATGTCATCTCCTTTGGAGAACTCCACCGTGCCTAATGATTAAGGTTAAGACTTTTTTTTAGCATGGGATGCTTTTCATGTTCATATTTTACATGCCTATTGCTCGATTGTACTACCATTGTATTATCATTGTAGTTATTTTTTCCATTGTGCTATATTTTTTTGAAAAAATCCAAAAAGAGTTTTTATTTTTGGAAAAATACAAAAATATTTTTGTTTCCTTTTAAGAAAAAGGCAAAAAGATTTTATTTTTCATTAAATTTTTGAAAAACCCCAAAAGAGTTTTTTATTTTTTTAACACCATATGTGGATGAACATTAAAGATGTCTTAGTCACCCATTCATTCCATATTCCCGTGACTATTTTGTAGTATTTTGGGACGTGACATCATTTCATTTTTGTGCTTTATAATGTGTGGTGTCATTGAGATGTGATATAATGACTATTTGCTACATGTTTGACTCTTTGTCACCTTTAATGCACACGAGCACGAACTTTTATAAGTATTGCACTTACCTTTCACGTGTCGATTGTAGTGCTTTCATCTCAATCCTACTTTTAAAACGAATCAAATGTGAAAATGGGATAATAAAAGTAGTGCATGTAAGAACCATTACCTAGATTGAAAAAATAGAAAATCTTTTATTCGGTAAAGTTGGTATCTTTTATGCAATGGAATCGGTTACGAAAGACATGTTGACTTTGGGTAAAAAGCCACTATTTTTAATGAAAAGAGCCTAAAAGATTAAAGGCACATAAAATTAAAAGTGCCAGGCCAATTTCTAAGAACATTGATGCTTCGATACATATGAGCGTTAATTTTTTCAAAAAGATTTGAGTGAAAAAATTAATTATGTGAGTTTTGAGGGAGTTAAGTCGAAGATCAATGGGTTTTCACGTCCTTAAAAATATTATAAAGAATTACATAGTTTTGGGCGTTATTGGTGTAAAAATCGCTCACAATCTTGATTAATTGAATAGGTTAAGTCAATTTCACTTGAGTTCACCATTTTTACACCTAAGGTAGACTTTAAGATCTTGCGTTAGTGGTGTTTCATTCCTTCATGCACACATGTTATGAGTCCACATTGATTAATCTATGTAATATGTTCACACCCCTATATTCCGTTTCCATGATTTGGTTATTTTTGTGTTTCTCCATGGTGTGTTGTATTTGTAAAAAAAAATTCACTTGAAAAGATTAAAATTTTTTAAAAATAGTTTGGGGAGCCTTTGATCTTATCATTGCATGCGCATATTTGATATATCTTTGTGATGATATTCTATTTTCGGTGATGTTCCCAATATTTTTCATGATTAGTTTCTACTCCTTGTCTATTTCGGATAAAATAAAAAAGGAAGAATAAATTAATAGGGAAATTTTATCTTTATTCATTTTATTTGATATGTCAAACTCGATGTATCATGGGGTATTTTCTTTGTTTCATGTGTGTAGGTATTTTGGAAGATCATAGTTGAATTACACTCGATGAAGACAAAGAGACCAAGAGAAGACCAGGAAGAAGTGGAGATTTTAAGACTTTTTTTTTAAGACATCTTTATCTTGTACCTATTTATTTTAGGGTTTGAAAGGGTATTAGGATATTGTATTTGTCATTAGGGGATATTTATTGTAATTTGGATTTCGATTTTATGCTTTTACCGGAATAGACAAAAAGGGGGAGATTTGTAAGAACATAATTAGCTCATAGCTTAGGCTAACATAGTTTTTGGCATATCCCGCTACCGTTTGATTCAAGCCGACACGAATTTCGAAGATCCAACATCTACAACTTTCGAACATTTCCACTCTATAAAGGTTTAATTCTATTAAGTTTAAATTTATTCCTTGAATTTATTTTGAGATGTTTATTTTTATTAAAACTAGAAACTGGATTTTTTTATTTAAAACTCAAAGCATTTTTTCTTTATTTAGAAATTTTAAAGTTCGCGTATGTTGTTCAAATGAGATGGGAATCTTGTTCTAACATGTTTCTATTTTCGTTCAAAGTCTCGTTTGAAGTTTACTTCGATCGAACATCGAATGAGTTAATTTTTGTTAGAACGAACTGCTACTCTCATTGTAATGAGCTTCAAAATTCATTCGAACGAGTCGCCACCTTAAAATTTGTAAACATCTTATAAATACCTATTTCGTGTTTGTTTTCGTTAAAACTTTTGCCAAAACTGTTCTTGCATACCTTTAGCAAAAATTTTCAACATTTTGAGTTTGAAAACCTTTTTTGATTCATAAATCACATTCCCATAATATATTTGAGTAAATCAAGTTTAAACGCTATAGTTGGTATCCTTGTATACACAACCTTTGTGGAGAAGGCGTCTTCATGGCTAAGTTTTGAAACCCGAGGGAATTAATGCTGAAGAAGAAGGCTGAAGCTAAAGGAGGACTACGGTTCTTGTGATTTTTGCAAGGATCATTACTGAAGGAAGGCTACGGTTTTGTGGTTCCTACGAGTATTGATAATCACCCAAAATTGTACAATTTATACCCCAAATAGATGTATTTTAGTTGCTAATTCTCGACAATATGGGTCTTATGCGCTTAATTGTTCAATATGCAGGCTTAATTGCAGTTGCGGTGTCAAAAGCTATATTCCCAGGCAATTTGCAGTTAAAATGGAGTTAATTCCCTTATCCCGTAACCCTATCCTACCCCAAACCCTGTGTGTGTTTTGTTTGTCCCTTTTTAATATTTTTAATATTTTTAGTTTAAGTCATTTCTATTTTTAGGATTTATTTTTTGATTTAATTAGGATTTCTAGTTTTTCTTTTATTTTTATAATTTTATTTTATTTTTATTTTTATTAGCTTTTAGTTTAGTCTTATTTTATTAGGATTAATTTTAGGAGTTTATTTTTAGTTTATTAGATTTTATATTTTAGGACATTTGTTTTCATATTTTATTAGATTTTTCATTTTTTATTTCTTTTGTTTTATTATTTAGTTTTTAATAGCTTAGATATTTTTTTTCTTAAGTTTTAATATTTTTATTTTAATATTTTTCTAGTTAGTTAGATTTTGTTTGATTATTTTTATTTTTTAGGTAGTTGAGTCTTTATTATTTTAGGGGTCACATATTAAACACACACACACACTAAAACCAAACCCTCACACCCCAATACCATATACCCACACACACCTAAACAACTCATACTCACCCACACCAATACTTCCCTACACCCTACCACACCAAATTACCCTCACCTTCATCTTCCAAACACCCACTCCCACTCTCTCTCCTCAATCCCCCATTAACAAACCTTACACCATTAAACCCATTTCACACCTCCAACTAAAACCAACATCTGATCCATCTCCGATCAGAACCACAACCCATACCCGTCGAAAACTCGGCACTGACCCCCTGCCATAACCCGGCGCCGGACCTGTTTAACCCGGAGCCCCGGTGACTTCCTGCCTGAACTATTTCCCCAACCCGAAGCCGTCGGCGACCAACTGCCTATCTCTTGCACTCTGGCCAGCGTCCCCCTCCTCTCTTCTCTCTCCCAATCGACCCTATAACCCGGGTCACCATTTCCAAGCCCCTTTTATGACCGGACTCAACCAAAACCGTTGGAGATACCCGAGACCCATCCGCGGGTCTGCCCTGTCCTACCCGCGCCGACGAAACCCCTTGCTCCCCTTACCCGGAGCTTCGATTCCAACCCGGCGAGCCCCCTACTCGAAATCCATAACACCTTCCACCTCCGGCGCATCCCAGACCCTTACCGGCGTCGTGACCCTTTAACCGACCGCCATTGCTGATCCAACCCGAAATCCATACCCTCTTACCCATGCCTTACTCACTTTCATAAGCCAAACACGATTTTCCTTATCTGTATAAAACCAAACTAAAACCAAATCCAAATAAATTCCCCATGTGCCATAAAACCCCTTTATTCCCATTTAGTGTTTGTACACAATTGAGAGAAGCTTGGATTTAATGCAAGTGCAATTTCTTTTCTCCCCCATTTTGGTTTGAATTTCTTCTCTACATCTTTTTAATTTCATTTATTAATTTTTATTAGAGTGTTATTAAGTGAATTATGACTATGGTTGGCTAATCACTCCATTCAAGGAGTGAAATGAAGCCCCATATATTCAATTGAATATATTAATTAATCTAGTTTACTTTGTTTCATTTAGTTAATTTTCTTTTCATTCCTACATGAGTTTATGCATTGAGAAATGGTAAACTATCCTTGAGAAAGGATTAAAAGCTAATATACTCTTAATTTTTGGATTCAGACTAGAGATAGAATGATCCACTAATTAGAGTATATTACATTTTATTATACTCATATATTAAAATTTTGTTGGATTTATGATTTATTATATGAATCTACTCTAGCGAGTGATTTATATAATTTTTCTAAATCAATTATTCATTTGAGGTGTGGGGATAAAAATTGGATTAACTAATTTTATATTAGTTTGTTTTGTCAAATGATGAGAATCAATTGATAAAATAAATTAATATTTGGAAAATTAGTAAATTAGAATAATTAACACATTTAATTGATAAAGTGGAGGTTAAGTTTCATTCCTTGAATATTTCTCAAATTTAAGTTCATCTCAATTCTTATTACTTAGTTCTTATTTGGCACACTAGTTAGTTTGTTAATTTCATCTCTTATATTAGTTTAGAGTTAATTCACCTCACCTCACCTACTTGTTTTAATATTTGAAAAACATAAAAAAATTAGAAAAACCCAAAAGTAAAAAAAGGGGATCAAGTGAATTATATTTATTATCCTCTCATGTTTAGCATGTTCACGCCTTAGATTAGGATTGACATCTTTACTTACCACTCTACACTTGAGTTTGTTATATATTTGTAGGTAATTGAGATTTTGATTGAAGAGCTTTTTACAACAACGACACACCAAAAAGTAATTCACCAAAAAGAAATTCATCAAGGATCATAGTAGATTAATTTATAAAATTTGTAAGTTGCGATTTGTAAATTTTATAAAATGAATAAAAGGTTTTACCCGAAAGTATTTTTTTTCAGAAACTCTATTTTGATTACATTCTTGGACTGTTTTACACTTTGAATCACATAGTTGCATGTTCTAGGACTAAAGTAATTGAAAATTGGTATGGATTGTCATATGAATTTAATAAGTTAACTCCATCAGATCACTGCGCACTACCTTTATAACTTACAAAAATAACATGTGAAATTTGAAAAAATATGTCGTATAAAGAGTAACCCTTACATTTAATAAGTTTATCTTAAAAACTTCATTAGAAGATACAATTTGAAAATAAGCCATAAAAATATAATTTATTTATTTGCGTACATATATTATTCTTTGGCCTTTAAATATGATAGAAAACATAGTTGTAGAACAATGAATTATGTAAATTTAATTTTTTAAGAACCGAGTACTATTGAGTTTACACCACGTGGCACAACCTTAATTCGTCATTTCCTTTTATTCTTTACATCTTTATCTTCTTCACTTCCATAACTTGCTTATTTATTAAATTCCAAAGGGCAAGATATCATACATACGGGGAATACTCTTCATTTCCAAGACATCAATATTATTATTTTGGGCTAAGAATTTTACTGGGTTGGGTTCACAAACACTAAATAAGATTGGATGCTTTCATTCTGTATGTCTCTACCCACAAAGACTTCCCTTTTGGATTTCTTTTTTTCATCCAGGAAAATTTTAAGCCACGTATATATGAAGTGGTCAACAAAGCTTTTGTAATCTGAAATATTTTTTTTGCCAAATTTACTCAGACAACTTTACATATTTTGTAATTTCAATTATGCATGTTAATTATTTTATCTATCCACCTAATTGGGAAATCACAGTAAATTTTTCTATGAGATTACTCTTTTCTATAGAGATTGAAGTTTGAATTGAGTTTTAAGTGTCACAGTAAATTATTATCGATTTTGTATTACTAGATAAAAGTTGAGATATTATATCACTTTTCCCCCTTTATTTTGATAATAGATTATGCTTCACTTGGGGTCTAAATGTGAGATGGTGGCTTATTTTATTAGAGCATTTGATTTGAATAATTTCAACAATTTAATATTTTTTTCATTTGTTTGGAGTTAAATTTGATGAATTATTTGGGTTTTGTTATGCTATGGAGGTCACCATATGAATTTTATAATTGTTATGTTACGTCGCTTCGTCATTTGATATCTATGAGTTAACTCAAAATATTTTTTGAAATATATATATATATATATATATATACACACACACACACACACACACTTATGTGTGTGTGTGTGTACAGGCTATACATTAGATGGATTTCAAGTAACTTAAACAACTTGTTTTTACAAACTCTATGATTGATTTTTCTTTGATAAATTGTATTATTCACATTTTCAAAATGCCTTAACTATATTCTCTTTCACAATGTGAGTCTCCAAAAAGTATAATTTTACGTTATGACTTTTCGTGACCTTTATCAAGTGATGATTCACTTTCTAAACTTAGCCATAAATAATTTATGTTGAGATCGGATTGATTCGACGGGCCCAGTGGGGTGTCTTCTTCCTCCCGTGGCGACTATAGCCAAAACCTCTTCAACCATACAACCTTTAATACCCAAAAGTATACCTTCTCCTTCATGTATAATACACATATAAGTATTATGAACATGTTTTTATAAGCTTTAAATGATTAGCAACTCATTTAATGGTCAAGTTATAGAATTTATAAAAGTAACCCAAAATTTAGGTCTCAAACGAGATTCATTTAATTGGCCTATAAATTCTAATCAGTCATTATAATAAAATGAAGGATTTTACATATTATAATAAGTAATAAGATTCATATATAATGAGTTTAAGATCAGATTACATGGATTCACGGGTTAATAAGTTGATTCATAAACAAAGCTTCAATAGTTCATGAATACATAAGTAGGGTTTTCAATATGATTAATCCTAATCACGAAATTAGGTTTAATTGTTATCATATTCCAACATATTAGTAGTACTATAAGACAAACCTAATTACATGATTACACAAAATATACTTACCTTAGGATAATTATTAGAATCAATCCCCAGAAACCTCAATTCTTCAAAGGTTGGGTCCTCCCTCTTTCTCCTTAGCACCTAGGGTTCTTCTCTAAATATATTATGTGAATTAGGTTAAGATAATTATGTTATTATAATAATAAACCAAGAAATTAGAGTTAAGCTCCAAAATATCCTCATCCCAAAAGGCTCAAAACAAGCTCTAAATGGCCTAAAACTTGGCCAACTCATATACTAACCCAACAGACCAAAATTCCACTATTTTAAAACCAAATTGGACTTTAAAAACATGTCAAGAAACAAAACCAAAAAGAACATATTTTACAAGTCAATTATCTCATTATAATTATTGATTAGTCGATACTCGTAGTTTGAGTTTATATCTTAATTATTAATTAATTAAGTAAGTATGAATCAGTATTATAAGAACCTACTTCATGATCGGTGGGATCCAATACTGAGAAAATAATTTAAACAAAGAAACCCCCGGAACCTAGCCCATGTCCATTCTATAGCCGCCCATAATACGAAGTCACTTAAATATTTAATTTAATGATTAATGCGTGTTTGTCAAATTTCTCGAGGATGTGAATTCATATAACATACAAAAGAATATGTAACACTACTACCAATGCAATATATATATATATATATATATATATATATATATATATATATATAAAATGACATATCGCATATCATAAATAATATCTAATTAATAGGAAATTATATTTAATTAAATAATTGAATAAATACTAGAAAATACAGGGTGTTATAGACACTTGGTAGGCCGTAACATGTCAACAAAGTAGTTGTGACTAAGATGGCTTATAAACAGTTGTATCCATATAAATGCTACCATCTATTCTCATGAACCAGATTCCATCCCATCAATCTCCCTCCAATCCATACATACCACTTTCATCGAATATGATTTTCCTCTATTCGAAGGTATCCAGACAAGTAAATAATCAAAGATAACTTATGATCGTGTGCTGGATAAAAAGTCTCATAAAAACTTATACTTTTCTATTGATGATGAGTTAGATCTTAAACAAAGAATTTATGTACGTTTTTGATATATTATGGCCCATTTCGTAATAAATCGGTATGAGTTACATGCAAAACTCCTAATTATACTTAAAGGAGAAAGTGACCTTTAGTTTATGACTTTTAGGTGGAGAACTTTTTAATAGAAGGAACATACTACATGGATTGATGATATGGAATAATGAGGTTATAACTTAATTATTAAGTTTTTGGTGCTTAAGAGCATTTTGAATGAGGAAATTTAGGGAAACCCATTGATATTTTAGAAAACCATATGTTTCTTAACTTTCCACTAAATAAGAAGTTGGGCACACTTTGTCAAATTTATATCCATTTTGAGGAGATCCCTGCAAAGCAAAAATGATATTTTAAAGTCTTGAAGGTGTTAGTGCCATTAGGATGTAATGACTTTGGAAGGGCAGAGGTGCATTTTAGGTTATGGAAGGTGGATGGAGTCATCCTTAGAGTTTCATAATCCAACTCATATAGTTAGACTTTGGACTAGGTCCATTTGGGCAAGGGATTGTCTTCCTCATCCTCCTTCTATTTCATAAACACCATAGTTCCTTTAATGAGGTGAGCCTTTTGACATTTAATCTAAATTCCTACTTTATTTTGGCATTTAGGCCACAGGATTTTACTATTCATCTATTGTCATAGATAGTTAGTTCAAACCATGAATATTACACCTTTTAAATCTCATTTTACGTGTGATCCCTGGAGATTTGGGTTAGGTTGGGGTTTTTGGACTATTCATAGTATTCTTGATATATTCTGGTAAGTTTGGGCTTTTTGATCCATAAAAGACTATAGAAATATTGAATGTGGTTTAAAAGTACCATTTACTTTTTATGTTTACGGGAAAGAAGTTTTAACTCTTTCATTGAGGTCACAAGCTAATTTAGTATATATTATGTCTTAACTACATTTGCATACCCCATTGTACTTTTAGGGTGTCAAGGCCATGTAATTTCATTGTTGGAATGTGACCTTTGGGTTTGAAATTAATCTCATTCCTATTACTTCAGGTTGGGGTAAAGGTGTTCCAGTTTAGTTCATGAGTGTTAGGAACTTGACTCATAATGAAAGTGTTGCAAGTTTAGTTTTGGAGTGTAAAGCACTTGACTTATAATGAAAAGTAAGGCTAGATTAGGGCTTAAATATCGAGCTGATCTTAGTCAGGATAAGAGGGCTAACAACATGCTGTTGAGGGATTGTCTTAAAAGTGGGAAAGAGAGAAGATCGCAAATTGTGGCATTTCTATGAAAGATACTAAAACATGGTCTTGGTGAGTAACGAGACTAAAAATGGCATATGGTTTGGATGTATATGGCTTGAAATCCTTAGAAGAGGTCAGGATCTTGATTAAGATTAACTATTAAGCCTGATAGTTTCCCATTGTCCATGGAATTATTTGTACATTTGAGAGATTTGAAGTTTATTTCTTGTATGTATTAGTTCTCTTTCCATATTTTGACATATCGCTGCTTCCATGTTTAATTATATTTGTTAATCCTTAAGATATATTAGATATTAATCGAAATACTTACTTGGAAGGTTTTGTATGAGAAGATGTGGTTCATCCTTTGCTGAACAATTTAAATGATTATTTATTATAAGTCATGGAGTTGATGTGTGCTCATAGGTTCCTTAAGTTAGGAGTTGAGGCGTACTAATAGGTCATGGACAGCATTTGAGTATATAAGCGGCCAAAGTTTTCTCACCTATTAGTAATATGTAGACTTAGTTACCTACAGTCTTGTAATTAAGGCCAAATGCGTGGCCATGGACTAGTATGCCAAACCTGGATTTTATATTGAACATTCATTAAATCTTTAGATATATATGCTTTGTAATTAAAGGTTATGAATTCAAATTTATAACAATTTTTATGTTATGGATTAAATATGATGGTGGTTATTTTATTTATTTGTGTTTCACTACTTATATGTGAGTTTGGTGGTTATTCCACTGTAGCTATGAGGTCGAGGTCCCTAAGACATCGTGACCAGTTTAGGATTTGGCTTAATAATTTATATAAGTGATTAGCTAAGTGCGTGTGCATTATGATATTGCCAATCATGACCAAATTTAAATTTTTATTGATAATCTCAACTTGAATAACTCTTGTTCGGCTAAATACTAAGGTAAGTTAGGCTAACATTTCTAGTGATAAAATTTCCTGAAGTTTAGTGCATTCTGTGACCTGGGGACAAGTTCTCCATTTACCCTCCCTAAATGGTGCAAACTTGTTCTTTTTGTTAATTTAATTCGATATGACCCTTCATATTCTAACTTCCCATCTAAAGGATTTATTGCCCTTGATAGAAACTTTCTAGGCACTAATTCACCAATAATAAACTATAGCCCTCTAACTTTCATATTGTGGTGATTGGTGAGTTCCTCCTAGCATGTTACTATATGGATGGGGTCTCGATCCTTCTTTTCTTTTTCCAAGTCCAGTTCATGGGCATGTCAGTAATCAATATGACCATCCTCATCTTACGTGTTGATATCCCAATTTAAATAGGGATGATGCCATCCACTATATAAGATATGACATATGGAATTTCATCAATGGATGTTCTTGGAGTAGGTCTATAGGCCGAGAGAACATATGTCAGTTCCTAGGCCCACTTACCCTTGGAATTTTCTAGTTGGCGCTTGATTCTAAAAGGGAGAGTCTTGTCGGAGGTATTTGCTTGTCCATTACTTTATGGGAATACCACCAAATCATAATGCTTGGGAATCAAATATTTTTGTACATGATTCTTTAACTAGTTATTATTATTTATTCTATTATATGATAAAAATTTCTTTAGGAATCGTAATTTTGTAACGATGTTTCTCCAAACGAAACTCCTGGTGTCAGCTTCCCTGATGTGGGTGAAAGTTTATACTTATATTCACTAGGTCAAGTTGTCGGTCGTTATGATAAAAAAATTGCAATTTCTTGGGGACCTAGGTAGTAGGCCAAAAATATCGATGCCCCAAAGGGCGTGCCTCTCGATGGTAGCTACCCAAATAAAAATTAATTCACCTAATTCAAGAAAAAAAGTTTGTTAATTTATTATTATAAAATGGTTTAACAATCCAAAAATATACGTGATAAGATCTTTTACTAAGTTTTAAAATCTCTCAAACTTTATCTTCTTAATTAATTCAATGATTCTAAAAGATGCAAAACGAGTAAAATAAGAACAAGACCGAATGTACGAGGGAAAAACCCACTAAGGGGAAAAATCTTGGGCTGATAAGAACGACAAATGAACTATGGTAGAGGTTCACAACTAAAAGAAATAGATTATAACCTTATAATGATACAACCTAATAGACACCATTTCCCACTGTATTCTTCGTAGAGAGCACCCACAGCTGGAAAACGTTGCACAATCGCGGTCCGTTTTGATTCGCTACCAATTCCTTTGAGTCCTCTCACCAAACTCCATTCTTCAAAGTAGAAGCAACTTGCTCCCTTTAAAGTTTGAAGAACAATTTTGATGTGCCGAGACAGAACCTTTAAGCAACTAAAATGCTACACCTAGGATCTTTGAGGGAATCATATAGATATATGTGTTGGGGTGTTTGCGAAAGGGGCACGGTGCTTTAAATCTCAAAGTGAGTTTTTCAAAGCTAAGGTAGAGAAAATATTTACTCGCCAATGAAGATTAAAAATTTTGAATAAAGGTGAACAGATATACACCTATTAGAATTAATGGATTGAAAGAGCTCAAAAAAGAGGAGTGAAAAATGTGCTCTCGAATATATAAAATGTTTTGACCAGTAAAAATGTTATTTTCAAACCTCTCACTCTTCGTTTTGAAGAGAAGATAACACCTTAACTTATAGCCTTTTGATTTGAAAAAGGTTCAAAGACTCAAATGTTAGGTGTCACACTCTTAAGGTCTCAAGTGGTCACATCAAGGTCTAGTCACCTAAAAAGTTATACTTAACACACTAACTAAAAAGATCTTAAAGAAAGATCTTTTAAAAAATTTATTTTCGATGCTATCAGACGAGTGTCGCCACAGGGTCGCTACATCGAGCTATTGCATCACTACGGCAAACCTGAAGTGATACAAATCGTGCGCTTGTTCAAACTTTTTGCATGGGGACACAAGCAACCCGCGAGACAGTGTCGCTACAATGAGTTGGACCATTGCTGTAGAGGAACTGCGGTGAAGAAAGTCACATATTTGTCAAGAGATTTTGAAATAGGGATAAAAAATGCCAGTGACAAGTTTTACTATAGCAAGGCAAGTCGTCGTTACGACAAAGCTACGGCGAGGCAGGTCACATTTACGCCCTAAATTTTTGTCCAGTTTTCCTTAGAAGATTTTGAAAATAGTTTTGAGGTAAAGTCCAAGTATGTTTGTTTCTCGCATTAACATTCATACTTAAAATATATCAAGAGATGCAATTCTTTATAAAATAGATTTTTCTATGTGAAAAATATATTTTCATGTGTATTTGATAAAATGACAAAACCAAGGTTAATTATAAAATACTTTTCAATTTATAAAAATAGATTAACTAAGGTGAATCTAAGTCTGCTAAGTCTTATACCTTTACCAAAGTGGTGTGCTTAAGGTTCAGTATTGAGTGAACCTAGTTCATTGATGAAGCTTTGTGGTGACCTCTTGGAGGAAAAGTCAAATATATTTTGGCCAAGGAATTAAGACAATCTACCTTATGGAGAACATCGTGTATACTATACTCTTACAATCTCCCCTTTTATAGAATTCCGAGACAAAACATAAAAAGGAAAAATTACAAGCAAATGAAGGAAACCCCATTTTATTACTCGACTAGACAAGGAAAAATACAAATATAGAAGTTTACATTTGTTGCAATAAACTAATCACTACAAGGGACACAATCCATCTTCAAAGTGCTCTTGTTTAAACTTTCCTATCACACAATACCAAGCTCTTTAAGATATCAATATGAAGAAAAATGATAAGGAAATATAATATATATGAACATGTGAATATACTATTATATGTACATCATATCTATCTAAAATAACTCCCCCTCAAATATACAATTCCTCTCAATAAACATGAAATAGCAACAAATAACTCTAAGTAATTAAATATGCTTGGGTTACTACACTCTTCTTATCTACAAACTTCTCCCCCTGTTTGTCACGAAAAACGATAAATGAGAGAAATAATATAATGGGATCAAGTTCTCGAAGCATTTTAAGAGATTAAAACATGTTAATCAAACCAACATATAGAGAAGAATCATATAGTGAGTAAATAATCAACATAGTTTAGGCAAGATATATTCATGAGAGTAAATGTCTAAGATCAACAAGTTAAACTACATATAAGAAGATAAAATATATCAAACAAAGATATACGAATGGTATAATATGATAAAAATTCACAAGTTTAAAACTTTACAAGGATTATAATAAGTAGGATCAATGTGAATCAAAATCCAAATAACTCTAAACTAACCCCCCCCCCCCAAAAAAAAAAAAAAAATTACATCGCTTCTTACTTTTTCTCATCCCAAAGACACACAAATCTATAATATCGCTATTTGTGTTCTACAGGGCATCCCTAACATTTTTCACATATGTATTAAATTATTGTTGAGTCTCATTATAGAAGGAGGAGTTAATAAGATCAAACGATGACAGCAAACTAGGTCCTAATTGAGTATATATTTGAGAGATTGGTATACAAATCATTTTCATTTAGAGGGAAAGAACTTGATGCTTGTGATGTAAGAGCAGGACGAGGAGGTGGTGGAGCAAAGACATGTGGTGGTATAGTGGGGTCATCAAGGTCACTAATCTTAGCAATTGACATAAAATTTGTATGAATAGGCAATATAGACATCAATATTTCCTCAACTTCATTTGTATGAAAAGGAACTCCGCACTTCAAAAGAAAATGCATGATCAAAAGAACGTAGGGAAAATCACGAGATTTAAAGTTTTCCTTAGTGAGATCAAAGATCCAGTCCAAGATTAAGTCCCACAAACACATACCAATGACCCAAACTAATGATGTACAACACTCATGCACATTTGGAAGTTACATTGTGAAGGTGGTAGGTGGAAAAAATACAATAGAAAATAACCATATTTAGGATGTAGAAGTCTTTAGCAAGATAAACATGCAAAAAAGTTCTATACCATTCCATTCCTGATAATAGTTATCGCTTGAATTAGTGATAGCACCGCTGTCGCTAGGTCCACTCAAATACTTTTCGTAGGGAAATTTAGGATATGTTTTTTGAATATTAAAGTGGTTGCTTATCCACTTAGAATAAAGTTTCACTTGAATTCTCCTCATTGTGGCAGAAAGAGTTCTATAGCCTTCGTGATCCTTACCATCTCAAGAGTATAATAAAATTCTCTCACCATGTTAGGATAACATGGTTCGGTTTGAGAGCAAATACCAAATCAATCTTTTTATCCAAAAACATGTATAAACGTGTGTAAAAAAAGATACCAAATTTATTGACCTGTCCCAATGCACAGAATGTGTGGCAAAAATTTTAACAAATTCGGAGTGTTTGGTGGAGGTCGAGGTGCGTTAGCTAGATTTTAGAGCCATAATATAACTAGTAATCACACACTAAGACATAAGCACATAAATCTTATGAGATATGGAAATAAAAAAAAAGATCCTATACTATGAGTGGACAAAACCCAAAAATGTAAATCAGAAGCTATACACACTAAAAGCCACTCAAGAGATTCAATCTAAAATCAAGATAAATAAAACCTCTTTAATCATAGAGAGGATATCATCAAAATATAACAAAACAACTATCACCAAGGCCTAACAAAAAAATGAATCATAGAATCTATAGAACAAAAACTTACGAAGATGATTATCTAATCTGCTAAAGTGAGGTAAAAACGACCTAAAGGACTTCTAAGATAAAAAATGGGAGGAAGGAATAAGGTATCTCTAATGGTGAAATGGGTTTTGAAATAGGAAAAATATTATAATAGCCAAAATTGGTTTTTTTAGGCATTGTCGTTGTATTGAGTAAGTTCTCACAGGCCGCGCCTTCATTGCTGCGATGAAGCTCCAACGACATAGGTCACGCCAGCTTCCAGCTAAAAAAAGTTGTGCAGAAAACAACACAAAATAAAAAGGAAATGTACATTTGGATTCTTAGCTATAAATCATGTACATTTTAATCCCTAAAATACCATTTTGAATGACCGAACAAGCAAGAAAATATCATATAATGGTTATTTGTTATGTAAAAAAACTCTACAAAAAGAATAATTTTAGCATTCAATAGCCTAAGGTCAAATTAAAGCCATAAGAAGATAGAGTGATTTCAAAGACAAAACTCGTGTTAGAAAATGAATAAAATGAACATTAACCCATAAAACTGAAGAATGAAGATCAATATCTGAACTCACTTTTGAATTTTTTTTACTTTATGCAATAAAGAGAAAGCTTTATTTTTCCTTGAAAATAAATAAAATTTTCAACTATCACTTTTCTCCCTCAAATGGAGATTTATGATTAAAACCTGTAAATCTCATATCCTTGATGTTACTCAAATTTTGGATAGATAAAAATCTTTGAGATATCGATTTTGATAAATTTTGTATGTGGCGGCTTTTGCTCAGTCATTACAAAGGGTTGGGAACTATTTTCAATTGTTCTAAGGTAGTTCTAACAACTCAAAGTTGTAGTATTTACCACATCATCACTCATGATTTTTAACATATATATTTTCAACTCCAACCATGATGATTAAAGCACTCATACACAAAAGGATTAACGATGAAACCCTTTTATCAAAACATCGCATAAAACTTATAATTTCCAGTAAAGTAGAAAGCAAATCCCTTTATTCTAATTTTTGTGAAAATGCTCAATTCTATTATGCGGTGTAAAAGTGCATGAGTTATGACGAATACTCTAAAATTGAAGGCTCAATTTACTAAGGCAATTCAAGCTATAAAGTTTAAGCATCCAGTATTAAAGGCAATAAATAGAACAATTTGTGCAATAACTAATCTTGTAGGTTTCCTTAACGTTTATGAGATAAAATATTATTTAACATGCATTGAAGACAAATATTGTACAAGGCCAAAAATCTAAAGGTATGGACAAAAATAAATATCATATCTAAAGAGTAAAATTAGTGATATAGAGAAATGCATATACCTATCCAAAACGAGTAAACCAAAAACTATAAGACACCTAAACCAAAAGAATCTTATTTATTTTGTAACAAGGACCAAGCCTTGGCATGTTTTTCTAGGGATTCTAGTTCTCCTCTACCAATAGTGTGTTTTGGAGCCTTATCCGGGTTAATTCTTAACGAGTTGGATCTAGGAACTGAATTGACAAGTGTGGGAGGATCAAATATTTTTACTTTCCTCTTTTCTTTGGAATAAACCTTTTAATTGGCTTTTTAATTGGCTTCTACCTTCTTCTTCTCTATCCAATCGATCTTTCCACCCTTATCAAAATTGCCTCAGTATGAACCGAGTTGAAGAAAAATACAAAACTCCCTAAGGTGTCTTATCTTATGACAATGTGTGCACCTGAAGGGTTGTGGGTCAATGGGTTGTTTGAGCTATTACTTACTAAGTCTAAAGAAAAACTCCTTCAAGTGTCCTTTCTGGTTGCAATAGGAACACAAGAAAGTCACCTTCCATTGGATTTTTTTAGGTATGGAATAAGTTGAAGATTCACCAATGGGAGATGGAAAAATGAACTGGGATACTATGAAATCTTGGTTAGATATATAACCATCACTTTTAAAACCAAGTCCTCATTTATCCGTAGTGGAAAACTTAGCACCAAAAACCATCTTATGCAATTCTTGAGACCCACCCTCCATATTCATCTTGAAAATGTTCATGAATACTAGTTTGGTCTCAAGAAAAGAGATTTTGTTCTCTAGGATAATTCTTGAGTTTTCACTATCGTATAGGGACATCCTAAGGATAAAAATCTCCATATGAGGAAAGTCAATTGAACTTCCATCAAAATGTGGTGCACTTATCAACATATGAGGATCAACAAACTCATTTATATTACTCTAACTCACCATATCCATTTGGTTCTCAGCCTTGGCTAAGTTGGTGGAGAGTTCCGTATTAGGCCTTTAGAGGTCTAAGGATTCCTCATAAAGCCTAACACAATCCACTTCAAGATCATTTTCCTCTTATTCATTAATAGTGCTCAAGGAGGAGCTAGGACTATTCATTTCTTCACTAGGTAGAAGAGGAATATCAAAATCCTCTATATCATTTAACTCATTAAATTTCTCTCTTTCCAAAATACGATATAATTGCATTCTTGAGAGTCTTCTTCAGAGTTCGAGTCTTCATCACTAAAAGTGGCATGATATAAATTTTTTCCACCATCAAGAATCATATTTGAGGGACATTGCATCGATATATGCCCTCATCCATCACACATAAAACACGTGAGAGTCCTTAGAGATTTATATTTCGTTCTCCACTTTGGTGACCAATCTCAAGTCTAGGCGGATAGTTTTTGGGTGCGCCTCTAGACTGAAATCGTTTTTTTCACTTCTTGAAAAACTTAGTGAGAAATACCATATCATCCTCACTAATATCATGGAAACTAAAATTAAGAGAGGTCTTCTTAGCCTGAAAAGCTATATTTTTCTCCTTTTATTTAGGAGGAACTCCTTGGAGATAAGACAAATTCACCTCATAGGTTTGGAGAGAGTGAAAAAATTTGTATACACACATTGGTTTTGAAAGCAAGGCTCTAACCTCTTAAATGACATCCACTTTTCCCTGAAATATAGAGGAAGAGACCATAAGATTTAATCAATGATTTTATGCTCTTTTGCAGGCTTCCCCAATGCAAAGACGGAGGTAACTACATCGTTCAACTCGGGATATAATTTATCAAAATTTTCATTCTCCTTTATGGTAATTAGTCAAAACTTATAGTCAGTCATTGAAGCTTGGAATGGTTCACAGTGGAGGTGATGTTGTAGGTCATTTATAAAACATCCCATGTCTCCTTAGAAATTGTACATGTGAATATACGTCTAAACTCACTCGAGGACACGTAATTCAAAGTTATGTTAATTCCCTTAATGTTCCACCCACTCTCCTTTAAATCATTGTTGTCCTATCTTGATTTAATCTTATCAATAATGGTTTTGGGACAATTCCATTCCACGAGCACACTATTTTAAATACGATCATCCATACACAATAAATATGTGTCATACGATCTTTCCTATAGGAATAATTACTACCATTAAATGGAGGAGTTCGTAGGGTTGAACTTCCATCCATTAAACAAAAAAATGATCTATCCTAGATTTTTAAACCTCAAACTTGGAGACTCGCTCTGATATCGGTTAAGAGTGTGCCTCTCGATGGTAGATTCCCAAATAAAAATTAATTCACCTAATTTAAGAAACGATTTGTTAATTTATAATTTCAAAATGGTATAATAATACAAAAGTCTATGTGATAAGATATTTTACTAAGTTTTAGAATCTCTCAAGTTTTATCTTCTTAATTAAGACCATGATTCTAAAAAATGCGAAAAGGGTAAAATAAGCATAAGAATGAATGAACGGGGGGAAAACCCACTATAGTAGAGTTTTACAACTAGAAGAAATATACTTACAACCTCATGACGCTACAAACAACTAGACACTATTTCCTAATATATATTCTCCGTAAAGAGCACCAACAGCTGGAGAAAGCTACACAACCATGATCAATTTTAGTCCACAACCAATTCATTCGAATCCTATGGCCAAACATTTTTTTCAAAGTAGAAGTAACGTTCTCTGTTTAGAGTTTGAAGAACAACTTTGATGTTCTGGGGCAGAACCTTCAAGCAACCAAAATTCTACGCCTAGGATCTTTGAGGGAATTTTATAGATATTTGTGTTGGAGTGTTTGAAAAAGAGGCGTGGTGCTTTAAATCTAAAACCTAGATTTTCCAATCCAAGGAAGAGAAAACATGTACTCACCAATAAAGATTAGAAATTTTGAACCAAGGTGAGCAAATATACCACTATTAGAAACAATGGTTTGAAAAGACTCAAAAAAGGAGGAGTGAAAAAAAGCTCTTAAATATATCAAATGTTTTGATCAGAAAAAATATTATTTTCAAATCTCTAACTCTTCGTTCTAAAGAGAATATGACACCTTAACTTATAGCCTTTTGATTTGAAAATGTTTAAAGACTAAAATTCTAGGTGTCACACTCTTAAGGTTTTAACTATTCACATCAGGGTCTTAGTCACCCAAAAAGTTCTACTTGACACATTAACCATAAAGATCTTAAAGAAAGATCTTGTGCAAAAGTAACTTTCGATGCTATCAGACGTGTGTTTGAGAATGCGGGTTCGTATGGATAGTCTATATATTAGGTTCCTCACACACAAATTCGAATTTTGTCTTGAATAGCTTTTAGGAGTGCATGAAATAATTTTACCAAATACAATTCAACAATCACACAATCAAACTAAATAAGAAAATAAGCTAAGGAAAAAAATTCTTTCGGGCAAAACCTATTTTTCAGCACTGTAAAGAGTTTGAAAGACTCTATATGACTTACAAACTACGTAGGTCCACTAAGCATAGCACGCAAGGTCCTCAAATCTTTTATAGAATGTGATGTGATGCAGTCCAGCACCACCTATGGGAAATAATCTTCCCTAGTGTCCACGGATCAACCTTAGGATTGTAAAATCCTATTTTCTTCCTAACTTATACATTGAGTTGTTCTTAGCTTGTACCATATTTCTATAAGGTGACCTCTTATTTTGTAATAGGTACAAACATAGACTTGTTTGGGTATACCTTGGTTTGCTTTCGTAGGTTGCACACTCTTTTGTAGTTTAGGTCGAGACCTAAAAGGATCTACCACAAATTTAGGAAGCGTTTCCGGTGTAGCATGGGAAGTGGATGTACCATCTTAACCTATTACTCACTTCTTCCCAAAATTTAAATCGGGATCGAGGATCATCTTTCTAATATTCTTAGATGTATCCTCTATGGTAACCTTGACCTCCTGAGAACGTTCGAGATCTTTCTCAAGTTAGGATATAGGGGATTCAAGTTTTTCATGAGTCTCGGTAGATGCTTAAAGATCTCTCATAAGACTAGACAATTTGTTGGTCAAGTCTCCATTTTCCCTTTCTAATAAAATGACTCTCTCTCCTAAAGAAACTCTCACCGATGACTCGCTCTCTCTCGCCTCTCTTAACTCCTTGTCTAAAGAAAAAACTCTAAGAGTTAAACCTTTACTTTTCTTTTTTTTATAAAGGACTCAGTGTAAAGTTTAGCATAGGCACATTTAAGGTCACTTTTTCCTCACTCAAAATGTCATCTCCCTCTCTCTCTTCAAAATGACTAGACTCACTATCGAGGTCATCATGTTTAGCAACTTACACATAGGCGTGAGGTGTACTAGATGTACTAAAATAAATAGCCATGTACATTTGAAAAGTTAATTCCATGAGGTAATTCATTCATGGAATCCACTAACTCGACA
Source organism: Sambucus nigra (assembly GCA_949130495.1). NCBI lineage: Eukaryota > Viridiplantae > Streptophyta > Magnoliopsida > Dipsacales > Adoxaceae > Sambucus > Sambucus nigra. Next base: position 461,803,010 of record OX422218.1, read on the forward strand.
TTGCTATCACTAAGTGTGGCATTAAAGGCACCCTTGCCCTTGCCTTTTGATATGACCATTATAGTCACAATGGCCACAGAGGTATTAATAACATGCCTCCACCTGAGAACAAACAAGCTGTGTCCATATACACTTATCAGGACTTGTTCCAAACATGTCATGGTCAGAATTAACTACTATCTGGGATCAAATAGGACGCAACACCCCTCCAAGCACTGGCTGCTACCTGGATTCATACAGGTTGTGGCCCCTACTCTCACATCAGTTACTTGATAGTTATCTTGCTTCTAGAAGGATTAATTTCTTATCAAACTTATCCACATGTCACGTGCTCCGAGCATGTGACACCACCTTTATGACTTCTATAAATAGAAGTTCTCACCTCACTATTGGGGGGATGAAAATCACTTGGCAAAGCCCTGCCAAACTCTCAACTCTCTCTCTCTCTAGAGGTCACCACACCTGGGGGCTCACCCCTGCTGATAGTACAAATATAGCACCCTGCCGCGGCATGTATTCTTCTCCAGTTCGCAGGCATCATAGGTCATACAGGCCGCGGCCAGAGCTCACTCGGCGTGATCCCTTCAGGACTAGATGGCACAGAGTGCGGCCCTGTCCATTATAGGCCGCGGAGCTCCACCTTATGGTGTGCGGAACCCCACCAGCTTACAACACTGCTTGCCTTGCAGGCCGCACCCCCCTCTTCCACAACTGCTGCAGACTTGTTATACGCCACGTGCTCAGGGCATGTGACTCAACACATTTCCTCATAAATAGAGGACCACACCCAAGAGGGATGGGGACAAAGGGGTTCTATACCAGATCAGGGCAGGCACTGCAATACATATTCTCTCTACACGACCTCAACATATCTCTCGGAGGCCACACATCTACATCGCAGCCGCCTCCCGGGCTCGCATGAAACAATAATACTACCATGCATTCACCTTTATTCTCATACTTGTACGCCTATTTAGGCATGCTTATATTGTACAATGCAACGCACTTAATGAGAACGGAGCAACACAGTGGACGTAGGCCCATTTTGGGGGCCGAACCACTCTATATCTTGTCTTCTCTCTATTTATTTTCTTTACTTGTTTAACACACACACGTTACTCTTGACTTGCTGGTATGAGAACGCCTTATGGCCGATTTCTCGTATCATCAGATTGGCGCCGTCTGTGGGAAACGAGATATTTCAATCTTGTTTCTCTACACATATGAGTTCTTAAACACCTTATTCGACCCCTGAGGGTCCTATGGATCATCTTCTGACGGGTCGGTTACTGGTTATTGGGCTCCGCTTTACATTCGCCCCCTTTAACGGGTATTTCATATTTCTGGATCTGTCTTTGGATCTTCATTTGATGACTTTGGATCTATTTTACATACCCCTGTGATATCACTCCATCTAGATAATGCTGAAATGCATGGTGGACTTTAGTCCCGAAAAGGTGGATGATTAGGGAAGGGTTATACTTACTCCCATTTTTGTTTCCATCTACCTATGATCTAGGGGTTATCATTGAAGTTGTGCCGTATCGCGCACCGCAAGGGAATTCTCTCATCAATGTACCCTAGTAGGTTTTCTTCGCGTATTGAGGGAGAAAATGTCAGTTCCTGGGCTCCTGTCATAGTATCTCTCCACTACCTAGAAAGGGGTGCGGCCTGTAAGTTCAACAGCATCTCCTGCCGCGACCCCTACTAGTGCGGACCTATTACAACAATTCAAAGTATCCATGGGAAGGACTTAAGTGGCCTTCCGCTTGACCTTGGTGAATAACATTAAAGGGCTGTGGCAGTGCACTTGTGTGCCATACTTGCCGCGGCCTACTCAGCATATCATGGAGCAGTTCATCCCCTCCTTCCCAATACTTATGTGATCACTCACTTCTGTTAGTTTTGTCCCAGATTCTATATACTTTATAAAGACTAACAAGAGCAAAAATGGAAGGAGAATCCAGCCAGAGTGCAGAAGTCAAGGATGAGATTGTGCAACTGTACAATCACCTTAGTCACCTCTATGACAGCCATGCCTCACTTCAGACCCAGGTCAATTACCTAACTCAGAGGGTGCTAATGCTAGAGGCCGCGACCTCTCAAAATATAGGCGCGAGGGCGGAGGAAAAAACTCAACCAGCCTTGCCTGCCGCGGCAGTTAAAGAAGCCGTGGAATCAACCAGTAGAAGTCAGAAAAGGAGAACAGAGAAATGAGAAAAGAAATCGGGTGTCTATACTCCGTTGATTTTCTCGGTTGAAGAGATCTTTGAGTTCATCAAAGAGGACAAGCTTTTGAGGTGGCTAGAAAAGCTGAGAGCTCCACCCCACAAGAGGAACAAAGCTACCTGGTGCAAATTCCATCAGGACCATGACCATGACACAGAGCAATGATATGCTCTGAAGGATGAAGTTGAAAGGCTAATTGGGCAAGGGATGCTGCAGCGATTCCTGAAGAATGCATAAAGGACCCATCCGGACCTGACAGAGGCTGCATGTCGCACCTCATCCTTAGTCTTTCCAATTTCAACTATTTCTGTTTATGTTTTATGAAGCTCATTAGAGCCATAATACTCAAGACTTTATGTTTTGTTAACAAAGTCATTAGCTGAAGCATGCATATATAAATATATGAATTAGCAAATTTTGCCATATCTGATATCTTTCTTGGTTTCATAATCTGTTATCTCATAAAAAGACCTTTTGTCTCAAACAGATTCCATAGGAATAATAATAAAATTATCTCGAAGGATTATTTTACTTCGGGATGCACTTATGGAGGGATTGCAATCTTAATCAGCTCAAAAGTTCCTCTCACAAGGTGCAACTGTATCTTATCTTCTGATGATCATGTTTGTGAAAGCATCGGAGGATTCAAGGAGCTTCTATTAGCCACGGGGGCTTACAATGCCCATTCTCAGCTTTTGGAAATTATACTTAGCCGCGAGGGCTTACAATGCTCGCTCTTAGCTTTCGGGATGCATCATCAAGCCGGGAGGTTTATAATATCTAGCCAGGGATGGCTTTATATATATCGGCAGCTGTGGGTGGCTTAATAACATAACCCAGTCTGGAGAGATTTGATAGTGTCTCGCATATTAGCTGTGGGTGGCTTAATAACATAACCCAGCCTGGAGAGGCTTGATAGTGTCTCGCATATTAGCTGTGGGTGGCTTAATAACATAACCCAACCTGGAAAGGCTTGATAGTGTCTCGTATATTAGCTGTGGGTGGCCTAATAACATAACCCAGCCTGGAGAGGCTTGATAGTGTCTCGCGTATCAGCTATGGGTGGCTTAATAACATAACCCAGCCTGAAGAGGCTTGATAGTGTCTCGCATATTAGCTGTGGGTGACTTAATAACATAACCCATCCTGGAGAGGCTTGATAGTGTCTCGCATATTAGGGCCTGGCAACATGACCCAGCCCGAGAAGGCTTGGAAATATCAATGTATGTCTACAGAGGCACATTGTTCGGGTGAACCAGAAATGTTCCGCATCCCACCGATACGGTTGCAGAGCTCTAGGAGCCATTCTTTTATGAAAGTGCTGAGGCACTAACCTCATGAAGCATGAAAAAACCACAACACCTGCCACAGCGTCAAATGCCACGGTGGAGAAGAATACATGCCTCATATCAATTATGCCAAGTCTAAGGAAAGGCTTTATCTACATGTTCCATGTTGGTTATGGGATGACAAAAGATAAACGGTTCAGACAACCAGGTGCAATGAAAGAAGCTGGGACCCATGCAATCACCAAGTCCCAGCCTTGAAATCAAGGCCGCGACAATCAAGTGAATACGTTTACATGACGCGGCATAATGAAGGGCCGCGGCTTGCACACAGCGGCCTTGTGACCCAACAGTCATCCTATGGGAGTAAAATAGCACCATTTATGTGGGCGCGGACGCTGACAAATAATCATACTACGAAGCATTGGATCTCTGTCCGCGGACTTAAAACATTATGTTTATCGAGGCACGGATGCATTTTCAAAAATGAGGCAGTTACGTACAACATTCATTATGGCAAGCAATATAAAAAATGCAATGTAAAAAAAAGCAAGGAATACCAAGCAGTCAATCAGTGGTAAAAACATGACCGCAACCTTGGTATTAATAGCCAAAGGTTACAGGATGAAGGCCGCAGCCACAACAGAAGTTAGATTACAAAAAGGAGGGACGCAACCCTATATTAATGATACAGAAATTAAGAGATTAAGAGACTGCGTCATCATCATCATCAGCCTCTTCTCCGCCCGTGGCAGTCTCTGTCTCTCCGTCCGCAGCCGCTGCCTCAGCCTCTGCCTTAGCCCTGAGCCTTGCTCTCTCTTCTGGCGCGGCCTTAAGTTCAGCGATGCACTCTTGATGTTCGGCATCGCTTAACTTCCAGACAAGAACCTCCTCCTTGGCCTCAGGGAACCTCTTAATAAATCTTTGACGCAGCTCCTGGTAGCCGCGGAGATATGCCCTGTTATTGATAAGGAAGAAGTCCTTGGAGCCTTTGAATGACTCCACGGCATGATCTATGGCTAGCTGAAGGGCGTCACCGTGATCAACTTTTAACTTTTTCACTATCGCGGCATGATCTTCATATTTTTGGGTGGACTTGGCTTCCAGCTCTTTATATTTCTGCTGGAGTAGGGCAAGCTTGGCATTTGAAATCTCCGCGACACGGGCGACTTCGGCAGTCTGGGCCTGGGAGGATTTCAGAGATTCCACGGCTTGATTAAAATTCTCCTCCGCTTCCTCTCTGGCCTTAGTTGCTTTCTCAAGGTCCATGTAGGCTGCCTGAAGAGCCGCGGTAGCAGACTTCTTCCCTGCCTCAAAAGAAGTCCGTGCAGCTTGCAAGTCCGCGGTGTGGGCACTCTTCTCGGCCTCCTTCAACCTGTATAAGGCCTCGTACTTCCTCTTCTGGACCACAATCACATCCGCGACTTGAAATAAAAGACGTTAGAAAAAACATGGAAAAATATGAGATGCAAAAGTTAAATGACAACTGGTACGTACCCTCAGAAGGCTATGGAGGCCATAGTCCTCCAGATCTTCATGATCTTCTCCCACTAGCCTGTCAAGGTCCGCGGCATCCAAGGCTCGCTTCATTCTCCGCACAGCCTTTGCGGTAGTGTCCCAAGAAGAATTGGGGTAAGGCTGCCTCAATTGGGGCCTTGGTCTACCATCAGGCCCAGACTCTCCGCGAAATTGAGGAGGTGGCAAGTTCGCATTAACCGCCATAACATTGGGCAGCGGAGGGGAGGATGACTGAAGGGGCACATCAGTTGACATCAAGCCCGCCGCGGCCAGGTTTTCCCCCATGTCATCATCAAAATGGTCATGCGGAAGGCTATCATTAACCATTTGATCCGCTGCAGGTTCAGTAGTGTTTTTGCCAGGGGCCACGACAGGGGCAACATTATTTTCGCCGGAGGGGGCCGCGGCAGGCCCCTTGGCCTTGGACCTCTTCCTCTTTCTGCTTCGCGCTGTATTATTTAGGATAATTTCATCCTCATCCATCTCCGCTAGCTGCGCCGCTAGCAGTTCCCTATTAACTTCTTCACCTGAAAAGGAAAAGCATGAGTTCGAGTTCAAGAGAATAAATATTCGCGGAGTAAAATTCATGGCGCAGTTAATTACCTTCCGCGCCCATTTGTTGAGGAATGAATTTGTTTGGGAAAAATCCCGCTTCAAATATGGTTGCTGACGTTACAAGTGTGCTGAACTTCTTGTGTTCAGCAGGAACTTCCGCGGCCTCAGCAACTCTTTTTTCCTGTCGCTTGTTCAAGTGCAGATTGTTAAGGGCTGAAGAAAGAAAAGGCAATTCAAAGGTTAGTGGAAGTTACATGTGAAATAAAAGGACGCGGCTATAGTCTTATACCTAATTTTGAGGGAGACCCCCACTGCCGCGGCATTCTATATGTCTTCTCTCTTTCATTATCCTCGGGGTGCATCTCCCAGCCTTCGCCGGAGATGTAAAAATATTTCCCCTTCCAGTTTTTCACACTGGTCGATCTCCCAGTGTAAAGGGTCTCGTCCCTGCCGCGGCTAGAGAGGTAGTAGTAGCCCGCGAACTTTACTGAGTTCTCCTTTGGACGGTAGAAGTGAAAGAACTCCGCGGGCGTGATGTCCTTTTTGAATAAGTTTTCCCAAAGGACAACTGCGACGAGAATGGCTCTCCAGCCATTAGGGTCCAACTGTGCTGGGGCCAGGTTCATTGCCTAAAAAAGGTAACGGATAGGAACTGGAACAGGCAGCCGCAGCCCGTAAATGAAGGCGTGCAGAGGGAAGTAAATTCCATCATCGGATAGAGCAGTGCACAGTCTTTGGTTTGCGGCAGGGACTGAGCACGTCAAATTTTTTGGAAATTCGAAGGCCTCAGCCACCTGCTCAACCCATTCTTGGGTCATCGAGCCGTGGATATCGAGTGCGGCCAAGGGTCTCTCAGCCCTCCTAGATATACCTCTTGGGTTATTTCTAACAGCCGCGGAACTGTCTCCTACACCCATTGGATGAGTACTTGAGTTGGCTTCCTCTTCCATCGGCGGAGATTGAAAATCCTTCCCAGATGCAGAGTCCGCGGAGTCTGAGTCGATTATCACGCAGTTTGGGCAATCTTTTAGTTTGCAAGGCCCTATTGATCTTAGAGGGGGCACAGAAGTAAGCTCGGGGGGAGAGGTCCCAAAAAGCTTTGCCCAAAAGCCTCTCAGGAACTCGTCTGGGTCAAAGCTCATATGGCTGCAGCAGTACCTGAAAAGCAGAGTTTGCAGTTAGGCGCCACAACCAATATGGTTTGGAAAAGACTTCAAGAAGCCGCAAAAGGGTATTTTTAAGTATTAAAAATGCATCCGTCATTATTTCCCTAACAGTTATTAATGGGCAAACTCTATTACTTATGGGATCGCACTGTCCCAACTAGCCGCGACTACATCCATATCAGTGGAACATAAGCTGCCGCAGTAAGAAGATAGAATTGCTTTAAGGCATTCCTCGCCACGGCCATTCCTAAATTTTCAGAGTCAATTCGATCTACTAGCAATTACAGTTATTTAACATGGATGTGTCTTGGGTTCATGGAAGTTTGAAGGCTGTTCCAGACTACAAGGGTGGTGATTTGATGCCGCGGATGATAATTTGAGGGACCGCGGCCATTTGGCACGGTATGACGCAGAAGGACCATACCAGTTCACGGGAATGGGTATCGAAATCCTATCATGCCGCGGAATCTATCCTAAACAGTTGATTATCTAAATTCTAATCATTTTTAGGATCAAACTCACAGAATACGAAGAGTTCGATTATGAACACCAAGAACAGTTGTATGTATTTCATATGTAGTATATATGAGAAAGGGAAAAACGTACAAACAAAACCCTAGATTTCTAGCAAATGAACCAGAAAAAGCGAAATCAAATCAAAAGGGAAGAAAACTGTAAATTTCATAGGCTTTTACGAAAGTATGGTGGTTGAAAAGTCACCTGGAAATGAAGAAACTAGCAATGATCAGCTACAGGCCGCCTTAAACCGCCACAAACCGCCTCGGAAGGTTGCCGGAATATGCAAGAAAGAAAGTACAGTGTTTCGCTCTCGATGTGCTCTCAAAAGTTTTGGAAACGTAATGAAGTCCACGGCCAGAAATAATTTATATAAGGGAGCGCGGAAGACGAATCGTCGCTTTGGAAGCACCGCGACACCTAGGCTACTTAGCCGCAGTCCCAATTGATCTCCCTTGGCACTACGACTTGGGGGCTTATTGATAGTACAAATATAGCACCGTGTCGCGACATGTATTCTTCTCCAGTTCGCAGGCATCATAGGTCATACAGGCCGCGGCCAGAACTCACTCGACGTGATCCCTTCGGGACTAGATGGCACAGAGTGCGGCCCTGTCCATTATAGGCCGCGGAGCTCGGCACCCCACCAGCTTACAACACTGCTTGCCTTGCAGGCCGCACCCCCCTCTTCAACAACTGCTGCAGACTTATTATACGCCACGTGCTCAGGGCATGTGACTCAACTCATTTCCTCATAAATAGAGGACCACACCCAGGAGGGATGGGGACGAAGGGATTCCATACCAGATCAGGGCAGGCACTGCAATACAGATTCTCTCTACACGACCTCAACATATCTCTCGGAGGCCACACATCTACATCGCAGCCGTTTCTCGGGCTCGCCGAAAACAACAATACTGCCATGTATTCACCTTTATTCTCATACTTGTACGCCTCTTTAGGCATGATTATATTGTACAATGCAACGCACTTAATGAGAACGGAGCAACACAGTGGACGTAGGCCCATTTTGGGGGCCGAACCACTCTATATCTTATCTTCTCTCTATTTATTTTCTTTACTTGTTTAAGACACACACGTTATTCTTGACTTGCTGGTATGAGAACGCCTTATGGCCGATTTCTCATATCATCACTTGCCGTAACCGTACTGGATCAATCCTTATTGGCCACATCTAAAGCTACCAGCTTATCTAAATTCATGTATTCTCCTCTCTTCTCCCTTTTGTACGCCTCTAATGGAATCACTACTTGTACAATACAATGTATATAATTAGAGTAGGGCAACAAAATGGACGTAGTTTTATTTTTATAGCTAAACCACTATATATCTTGTGTTTATCTCTCTTTACTTGCTTTATTTCTACCTTACACTTGATTTTTTGGTCAAAAAGGATGTATATCCCATTTATCGTATCATCATTTTGGCGTCGACTGTAGGAAATGGGGTATCAAATCTAGTTTCCTTTTTGTATTTTAGGGTTCCTTACACCTTATTTCATCCATGGGGGCTCCCGGGCCACTATCGCATGAGTGAGACCTAGGTTATGGGACTCATACTTTTACATATAAACCCCCATGGGGGGATTGTTTATTTCCATATCTGTTTATTGGTCCTCTTTTCTATGACCTAAGATATGTTTTCCATACCCCTATAATGTTACCTTACCTAGATAGTGCTGAAAAGCATGAAAGGATATAGACTCATAAAGGTGGGTAACTAGGGAAGAATTATCTTTACTCATTTCTATTCTTTACGCCCGTGATCTAGGGTTTGTTACCAGATTTGTGCTATTTTTTACACCTAGGGGCTGTTTTACCCTTGGTAGATTCCTAGTAGGTCTATTCTGTCCATTTATGATGGGACAAACTCAGCTTCTGGGTCTAATTATTGGGATCACATCCTTCACTACCTCAGGCAGGATGCGACCTGACAGTTTAATTTCCTGAATGCCGCAACCCTCCTATGGCAGTTGGTTTACACAACTTTTATAGTTTAGCTGGGAAAAAGCAACTTATTATAAAGTGTCCTCAGACTCAGTTATGGGGAGATCCCCTTGATAAAGTCACGTCAGTACCTATATATGTACATCAAGCCGCGGCTTTAGGGGTGTAACTTTGCTGATTATCAAAGACTGCATCCCTATTATTATACTTGGTTTTCTCTCCAGATCTATTAATTTCTCACCATTGTTTAGTTGATCTCATAATATATATTTCTAAATATTAACATTCATAATGCATGGAAGGAAGCTCAAGATCATGTTCACAATAGAATGAAGAGATAGCCCAGCTGCTGAGCTACAACAACCATCTATGTGACAGTTAGGCCTCTCTCAAAGGCCAAGTCAACCTCCTAGCACAAAGGGTTATGATGCCGGAGTCTGCGGCATTCACCTTTATACAGAAGGTCACAACATCATATGCCGCAGAAGGCAATTCCACAACCGAAGATCCAAAGAAGAGGAAGCAGGAAGAGCCTAAGCCATAGAAGTCTTATGAATACTACACACCACTAACCGCAAGTGTTGAGGACATGCTTGAAAGCATCAAGGGTAACAAATTGCTAAAATGGACAGAGAAGATGAGATACCCTTCCCACAAGAGAAATCGGGCCAATTGGTGTAAATTTCATTAAGACCATGGCCATAGCACCAATATTTACTTCACCTTGAAAGATGAAATTGAGAGGCTTGTCAGGATGAGCATGGTCCAGTGATTCATACAGGGTACAACCTCTAATAGAGCGCATGCCTAGTTTCAACTTATAGGCATTTTTATTTCTATTTTTATAAAGCTCCTTGTAGTTCGCATCCATAGACTTTGTATTTTATTAACAAAATAAAAAATAGATATATAAATTCATGAATGGAAAATTTAGTCATATTTTATTTATCCATTCTCCTCATCTCTAATCTCATAAAAGACCTTCGTCTTAAATAGATTTCAAGGGGAAAATGACAAATTATCTCGAAAGATCATTACTTTTGAGAGAAATTTATGGAGAAAAAGGGGTAATGGCCTTAAATTGGATCATAACGCCCCTCACGATGCACAAACATATGGAACTATTTGATGTTTATGTTTGCAAAGCCATCTTTCGAGATGCTTCTATTAACCTTCGAGGCCTACGACGCCCCCGTTCAACTTTTGGGATGCGTCAATCATCCTTGAGGGCTCATAATACTCATTATTAGGTGTGAGTGACTTTATTGACAACTCAATCTATGGAGGTTTGAGAATACCTAGCTTGGGCAGGATTGATAATACCTAGCCTAGGGATGCTTAAAAATTCCCATCCAGTCCTGGGTGGTTTATTGACAACCCAACCTAGGGAGGCTTGAAAATGCCCCAAAACAAAAGAAGAAAGGAAGGTACTTAAATTAAAAAAATGGGGCAAGGACTTAATTGTTCGCGGCAAGGGAAGTTGTTCCCCACTATCCACCATTCCAATATTTCTGTGGCAACATTTGTTATCCAAAGTGGGTTGAGGACTTAATTATCCGCGACTGGGGAAGTTGTTCCCCATAATCCACCATCTTAAAATTTCTGCAACAACATTTCTAATCATAGTTTAGACCTATTGGACACTCATTTGAAGCTTATGCCCGCAACCTCTTGGGACATAACCATTTCAAATTCCACACAGGTGCAGCGTATCATAAGTTTGCAAGCCCTATTAAAGCTGCAAAGAAAATAAATAGACACTCAAGCATTCAAGTATTCAAAACAGTATTTAAAACACAGTACATAAAGTAAAATGCAAACAAAGGTTGATTGGGGTCGTAGCCTTACAAAAAGTGTGAAGTTACAAAAATGTTAATTGTGGTTGCAGCCTTACAAAAAGTGGCTGCAACCTTATATAAGTAGAGTGGAAAGTTAAATGTTCCATATATGACATGATATGATAAAACGACCGCAACCTTACAAAATATGTCTATCGTTTAAAAATGATTATAAAAAAGATGGTCAACTATGAGGTCGCATCCTCATCTTCATCTCCATCTTCATCATCGGTTGCGATCTCAATTTCCTCAGTATCAAGGGCATCCTCTACTAGTGTTTTGGCTCTCTCCTCTACAGTAACCATTGACTCTGGTACACACTCCATGTGCTCTGCATCATTGAGCTTCCAGGAGAAGACTGTGTCATTTGCTCCAGGGAGGTTCTTGATAACTCTATGCCTGAGCTCCTGGAAGCCGTGGAGGTAGGCCATATTATTGGCAATGAAGAAATCTTTCAAAGTCTTATAAGTAACTACAACATCTTTCGAAACTTTCTTCAATGCTACGGCATGATCCTCATCCTTTTGTTTAAGTGCTAGAGCGTGATATTTATCCTTTTGCTGAAGGGATGTAACGTATCCTTGCTCTAGCTCATTATATTTCCTCTGGATAAGGTTACACTTTTGATTAGGGGCCATAATATTTCTGGAAGCTTCCAGGTCCCTTGCCTTAAAAACTTTTAAAGCGTCTGCAATTTGCCTAAAATTTTCCTTTATATTCCTCTGGTCATTAGTTACAGCCTGGATCTTATTATCCGCGTTCATCTTATAGGCTTTAAGAGTCACGATAGAAGACTGCTTCCCAGATTTAAAGGATAAAGTCTTGACATTCTACAAGTCAATCTTATGTGTAGACTGCGTAGCTTGATGAATTTTGAAGAATGCTTAATACTTGGACCTCTGGGAAATAACAACCTCTGCAGGTAAAAAAAGAGCAAAAATCCAACTCAACATCTAAAACACCACGGAAAGAAGTAAAAAGTTGGAAGAAAACTTACCCTTAACAAGCAGTGGATGGCATATTCCTCTAAGTCCTCAAGATCCTCATCCACTAAACGGTTGAGGTCAGAAACATTCGCAACCTTCCTCATCTTGGAGACAATCGTGGCAGTTATATCCCATGAGGATTTGGGATCAGGTTGACTTAACCTAGGCTGCGGATGATAATCAGTATCTCTATCAGACATACTTTAGGGGGTAGCCAAATTTGGCATTAACTTTCGTCATAGTCCAGGAAAGAGAGTTAGTGGTTGAGGCATCGATGGGGCTAAGTCTATATTGGAAGTCCCTAGTAGAAAATGTTAAACCTACCGTGGCCAGTTGAGGCCCTATGTCATCATCAACTAGGGCATCATTTTTCTTCTCCCCAACCTTAGCATCAACAGCATGGGTTGCATCCTTCTCAATGGGAGGGTTGGCCGCCTCAACCCCAACAGTAACAGCGGGCTCAGCCACAGGAGTTGTCCATTTAGACGCCCTCTTTCTCTTCTCCCCCTTCTTCTCGGGCCTTGGTTGAGGGCAATTACATCCTTATCCATATCAGCAAATTAGGCGGAAAGGAGTTCGCGGTCAGTATCCTCCCCTGAGGAAAAAATAAATTAATCCAAGTCCAAGATAGAAGCTGCAGCAAAATATATCAGACAAGTAACAAGTAAAGGTATTAAGAATTACCTTTCGTAGTCATTTTCTTTAGTTGGTCCTTGGAAGGAAAATAACCTTGCATAAAAATTGACAAGCAAGTGACCATCACGGTAAATCTCTTTTCTTGATTACTCAAGCCTATCACGTTCGTAACTTTCTTTTTCTGCCTACTGTTGAGCTTCATGCTGTCAAGAGTTATACATGTGTGTTAGTATAGGCTGTAGGGAAAAAAAAATAATTAGCAAGCGTAAAAGATGCGGTAGGTGATCATTTATTTTGGAGGGATGCCCCCATATTCGCGACATCCTATGAGTTTTCTCTCTCTTAGTTTTCTCGAGGTGGATTTCCCAACTCTCACCAGAAACAAAGAAAACTTTTCCCTTCCAAATTTTAACACTGGTAGGCCTATTAGTAATGGATATTTATCTTTATTCCGCAGTGTGAAGTAATAATACCATAAAAAATCCACGGAGTTCTCCTTTAGTTTATGGAAATATAAGAACTCCGCAAAAGTAATATCCCTCTTGAAATGCTTTTTCCAAAGTACCAATTCGGAAAGAATTTCCCCCCAACCATTTGGATTCAGTTGGGCTGGGGGCAGTCCCATAACACTAAATATTCTCCTAACAGGGACATGAATTGGTAACCACAGTCCTAGGAGAAAGGTGTTCAAGGGAAAACAAATCCCCTCATCGGGGACTGCGGAACATGACCTTTGTTCCGCAGTAGGAAGTGTACAGATGATTCCTTGGGGCAATTCAAAAGCCGTGACAATGTTAGCAATCTAGTCTTCATCCATGATACACCAGATGTTCAATGTCACCGAAGATTTTTCAGTAGTATGGCTAGAGGGCCTAGCTGTAGTATTTCAAGCCTCTGATAGGATAGCCAAAGTCCCAATAGCCGTCGCAGCCATCACTTCGGCAAGGGTTTATTGCTGGAGTTTTTATCCTCCTCCATGAAGGTGTTAGACACCCATCCTGCCCTTGCGGTGTCTCATGGGCTTGTGTTATTATTTTCCTTTATTTCTCCGTGAAATGTGTGTGCGTGTATATATAATGGATATTAGAATCATTCAATTCATACCATGGAAAAGATAGAATGAGGTCATCCATAGGAATGTTCCCGAAATAATATATATATAGAAAGTATGATTTATTCGTTAATCGCGATATTGATCATTGTGAAGAAACAATAATATGTGTTGGATGAAAAGATAAGAAGAATCACGAACATAATATGTATACTAATGCAAGAATGTGACAAATATGGAAATGGGAAAAGTGGAAAATTAGAAAATAAAAAAATTGGAAAGTTGAAAAATTAGACTCGAGTCTCGTGTTTTCATCCAAAACACCTACGTAGCCTATAAAGACATCAAAGTCCACGTAGTTCGAATGCGGCATAGGGGTGGGGTTTATCCCATAGATCCGAACGGGATTTTATTATATGTGTATGTATAGAAAATGCGTTTTAGTTTTGGAAAAGAGTGATGGATAATCCCGTTGAAAATTTATGGGCCTAACCCTCTTTTTACTTGTTTTTTAATATAGAAAATAAAGTATGTGCAATATACTAATAAAAATGTAGATATTAATGTGTAAGAACTAAAGTAAGAACTAGATTATGAATCTAATTAAATTTATGCAAAATAAGAAATTTAAAGAGAGAAGGATTTTGACTTTCTTTAAAGATTGATCTTTGATCTTGGATGTACTCCCTTGAATGTGAGATGAAGGTTGGATGAGAGTGAATATGATTTTGATAAATTGGGTATAAAAAGGATGGGAAGGTGAGATTGAATGAGATTTCATTAACGAAACTTCACTGATTTCGAGAGAATGTTGCTAAGATCACTGATGCTGATGGATTTGAGGTGTGCTTTGGGAGTGAAGTCGTGCCCTCTATTTATAGGTAAGAGGGGTGACGATCGGCATAGCCCTAGCCCTACCAATCGGCAGGTGACCCTATGCAGGGAAATAGATCTGCTAATTGGCAGTATCTTGCAAATTTTCCTGGAAAAATAGTCGTAGAACATAGATACCTTCAAGAGTCCTTCGGACCGCTCCCGGGTTCGGGAGTTGACTTGGGTCAAATGTGGCTCGAAAGTGCACATCGATCCTTTGGGCGGGAGATTGTCGAGCGGAATTGGATCTCTCGTTCGCATGGTAAGTCAGAATCGCGTACGGGTTGGACCATGGGAAAGGCTAGGATATGTACTTAGACATTCCAAAGAGTTTGGCTTGGTTCAAAAATTTGACCTTGGTTAATCGGGGCTCAGAAGGACCCGATGACCTCTCAAAGTAAAACGGGTCGTTCGTCCGTATCATAAGTCAAAATTGAGCACAGAGCGGACATTTGGAAAAGGTATTCAATGCCTTTTGAAGATTTATTCATTATCGCAGATATAAAGAGTTGACCTTGGTTAAACAGAGCTCGGGATCGCCTAGTGGCCTCCGGATCAGTTTTTGAGGGAAAATGGATCGTTCGTTCGAACGGTTATGTCGTTTTACTCATGGAGTGGACTATTTTAAAGGGGTTTCAGTTCCCTTCAAATATTCAAAGATATTTTTCTCTGACGATGAAGTTGATTGGGGTTAAATCAGGGTCCAAGAGCGCCCAGTGGCATCCAAATCGATTTTGGAAGGTAAAATGGCATGTTCGTCCAAACCGTTATGCCAATTCATGCACGGGGTAGACCGTTGGAAAGGAGTTTTAGTGCCTTTAAAATTTAATGAGCTTTGGCTCTAACAATAGAGTTGACCGGAGCCAAATGAAGCTCGATTGCGCTCGGTGGCCTCTAAATCGGTACTCGGAGTATGACCTAGGGTTTCTAGTGAAACGGGGAGGTACTGGGGACTTAAGGAGATACTTAAGGGGTCCTAGAATGTGGTGTCTACAGATCCCTTTGATGGGTGAGATTTGAATAAGTGAAAGACATCTAATAGACACCACATGATCTTTAGGAGGTCAATGTTGAGAACCTAAGATAAGGGTGATCGATTTCACGGGTCGAGGCCGATTCTGAGGACCTAAGAAAATGCTGAGGAAGGATGATTCTGTGGTTTGAGGTCAATTATGACCTAAAAGAGGTGACAACCAAGGGACGAGTTTAATTCTGACCTAGAAGAGGTTATGACCGAGGGTCGAGGTTAATTATGACCTAAGAGAGTGACGACTTAGGGTCGAGGTCAATTTTGACCTAAAAAAGGTGGCGACTCGGGGTTGAGGTTAATTATGAACTAAAATAGGTGACGATCGATTTTGACCTAAAAGAGGTGACGATAGGGGGTCGAGGGGTGATGACCTGGGGTTGAGGTCAATTCTGACCTAAAAGAGGTGACGAACGAGGGTCGGAGTCAATTTTGACCTAAAAGAGATGACATCCAGGGTTGAGGTCAATTCTGACCTAAAAGAGGTGATGATCGAGGATCGAGGTCAATTCTAACCTAAAAAAGGTGACAATCGGGGGCTGAGTTCAATTCTGACCTAAAATAGGTGATGACTAACGGTCGAGGTCAATTTTGACCTAAAAGAAGTGACGACAGGGGGCTAAGGTCAATTCTGACCTGAATGACGTGACGACCCAAGGGTAAGGTCAATTTTGACCTAAAAGAGGTGACGACCCGGGATCGAGGTCAATTCTAACTTAAAAGAGGTGATGACCGAGGGTTGAGGTCAATTTTGACCTAAAAGAGGTGGTGATCGGGGGCCGAGGCCAATTATGACCTAAAAGAGGTGACGATCAGGGGTCGAGATCAATTCTAACCTAAAAGAGGATGGCCAACTCTACGGGTCAATGCCAATTCTGAGTGTTGAGGTTGTAACTTCCTTTGGGGAAATGTGGAGATTCCACTGGGGAAATTTATCTTGTGATTCTATTAGAGAAGAGGAAATAGTCCGAGGGTTAGATGTTTTTTAGCTGGGATTTTTTTATATTTTTGCGGTGTCCTTTGGAGACGTTGCTAGGAGGATATCCAATTGATTTTAGGAATTCCACCGGACAGGTGAGAGTTCCACTGGGGAATTGAGTATGAGAAAAATGCTTTTCTTGGAGAAAAAACGTTCTAAATTCCATTTGGTAATTTTAGGAATTTTCTTGGGATTTTTTGGCATTTTTTCGGAATTCGTACGAAATTTCAAAGAGGGTGCCGACCGACATGACGTGAAGGGTGTCAAATGGTAGTGGCACGGTATTTTAGGGTACCTCGAGCAGGGGAAGGACAGTGCCGATCGGTGGGTGGCAGGGGACTTCCGATCGCATTCCCCTTAGCCTCCTATAAAAAGTGGGTGGGTTCTCCTCATTTTTTAGACCTTTGTGACTTGATTTCTTTTGTAATTACCCTCTATAAATCGTTTTAGCAATCCAGAACTAAGAGATGGCTGATTTCTGAAGCAATGTGACACACATGACATGGCTCAACGTCGATGATTGGGCGAACTTGGAATGGAGGGATAGGGTGCCCCTTGAACTAGGCAACAAGAATTCTTTTGACTCATTCGATCCTGTTGCAGATTAGCGGACCCTCTTGCATGATCCAGTGTGTCGTCATTCTTCTAAGGTGGTGAACCCTAGTGGCTATGTATGTTTTGATGACCTTTGGTATTCTCATCTTTTTTCTTGAAATTTGACAAAGGATTTTTTTGTATTTGGAAGTCTTATACCTTTATGTCGACTCTGCGTGCTCGAGGGACGATGGGGTTCAAGGATGTTTAGGAGCACCTTCCGTCGGTGATGTGTTAGGTGGTGTCATTGGCTGGCTTTGGGAAACTGGCATCTGCGCTAGACGAGACGCCTTATTTCACGGATGTTCTTTACGCTCTAGGAGAGAGGTGGTGGGACACTACCCATACCATGCATTTTGGCTTCGAAGAGATGACTGTGACTCCCATAGACGTGCAGCAGCTGCTGGGGCTAGATTACGATGGAGTAAAAATAGAGGTGGACAGATCCTTGAGGGTGACTCCACCGGTGGTGATGGCGACATTGGGTGATGTGGGGAGGATAGTCTCGGGGACTCTATTCATTTGTCTCTTATGAAGGATGTGTTGCTGAGTCGGAAGATTAACGAGATTGATGGGTTGTAGATGCGACAGATGCCCGTTTATTTATTTTGCTTTTGCTAGGAGGGTTCTTAATGGCGATGAGTGGCAACGTTGCTTACTTGTGGTTTTTTCTATTTTTGAGGGCTTTTTCGAACATTCCTCTTTATGACCGGGGGAGCCTAACCTTGACGACTCTTTATTCTTCTCTTGATGCGTTCAGCCATTGTTGTAAGAAAACTTTTATCGGGGCTACATATCTTCTTGAGGTATTCTTTATTTTGCGTATTTTCCTTTATGCATTCGCATTTTCCTTCATGAATTTTATTCTTGATTGCTGCCCCTTGTCCTTTGCAGACGTGTTTTTATGAGGTCATTGGGTTTAACAACCAATTGATATCTTTGAAGGATGAGTCTATTGGGGACTTCTGCCGGATGTACCAGTGGAGAAAGTCCAACAGAAAGTTGAAAAAGTCACTTTCCTTGGAGGCGGTGCATCAGGTCTTGAACGTCCTGACAAGAGAGCGGGTAAACCTTCTTTTTTCTTTGAGACCACTTTTCCTTTATGATCTTTCTCTTGCTGGGGAATTCGCAGGTGACCTTCAATCCTTGGGGGACATCTATCCAGCCCACGGGGATGACTAGGGGGAATGCGTAGATGCGGCGTTTATTGGCGCATGAGTTCGACTACTCCTGTTATCTCGGGGAAAGAGTATTCTAGAAGGTTATGGAGGAGAAGGTGATGGTTCCATCTATGAGGTTCTTTATGTACATGAGGCGAGTGCAGGAGATGACGGATGATGCACGGGTGGCGACAATGATTGGCGAGCCTTACTCGTCGTACACCAACACGATGGATGCTTATGATTACTTGGACTTTGTGTTAAGCTGGTTGATGCCGCCCATTACATATGACGTGATGCCTCTCCCCTAGGCAGGTTCGAGTCGGTCAATGGGGTCTTCCCATAGCTCGGGTAGTGCATCGATATTAGCGTCAGCGACAACCTAGAAGGTTCCATTTCTGTGGTTGGCTCCTCCTACTTATAACATCTGATGGGATGATAGAGGGCTGATGCGTATGCTGCACTGTCCCAATGCAATGGACCCGGATGAGGTGGGCTTGACAGATGAGGTCCTCCATCCACCGGTATACTTTTCATCTCTTCGTCTTTTGATTTCCTAATTTTTTTCATTTGCCTCAGACTGGCTAATTTTCTTTCTTTCTCTATTTTTCTTGAAGCATGTCTGGGTGTCGACCGCTTGTCTGAGAGATATTTGAGATTAGGTAGCTTTTACGACTGCTCATATTCGGGACTCGATCCCGATTCCATCTTACTTAGTGTCGTCTGCCTCATTTTAGTAAGGGTCTATCTCGGGGAGTGGAGGTACGTCATCTCATCACCGGGGGAAGAGGGCACGCCGCAGGGAAGGAGGCTCTTAGGGAGAGAGAGAAAAGATATTGGTAGGTGATGGTAAATGTAGGTGTGTGAGAGAGCGAGAGAAATTTGGGTTTGGGTTGAGTCCCGTTGTATTTTCTTATTTTTCCTGCAAAATTGATGTAGCACAGCAACATGAAGTTTTTTAATTTTTGCTTTCAACCATGCTCTTATTACTTTGCTGCTGGGACCGTAAAAAGAAAAAAAATGATTGAGTGAAAATGTATTTTAAAATAAGATAAGTAAAAACATAAGGATAAGGAATTTCCAAATTCTTTCGAGAATAAAGACTAATTTTATTGAGTTTTTTTTATTTTGATAAAAAATGAAAAAGGGAATTTTCCTAAAATAGGGGGTTGGCGATCGGCATGCCTCTTGTCCTGCCTATTGGCATGTCAGTCCAATCTAGTTGGTGTTCAGTTTACTTGACTATACAGAAGGAGTTCAGCTTGATGTTGGAAAGAGCAATTGAACAGGCATATGCTTTCTTTCATTTTTTTATTCCATTCGTGAAAGTCTTACATAATGAGTAAAAAATTAATTTTCGTATTATATATACGATCGACTTTTGCGAGTTCGAGTTCGGTTAACCCAAGGCTTTGATCATACTTTCTTCAATTGCTTGATACTTCGTGGGGTAAGTTTTTCTCCAATTTTTGCAAAACTTTTATCTTTTGTTGTGGTTCCACAAGTATATATAGGAGGTAAGGGTGGAAAATTTTCTTCACTCCTACACATTCCTTCTCCTTTACATTCTTCTTGCTTACTTTGTGATATGACTCTCCCTCGCAGTGTTGAATTTACTGACTACCTCGAGACCTTGGAGACGATGTGTTCGTAAAATGATATTTTTTGCTTCGGGTTGGATGAGGTATGTCCGACCTGTGAAGAGTTCTCTGTCAAGTTAGGGATAAGTCCCAGTGTAGCGATAGTTATGCCTAAATTTTCTCGATCCCCTAGGAAGCTATTAGCGGGACTTCTCCATATATCAGCCTCGGTAGCGAGTCACTGGTTACGAGAGGAATGATCTCTCTTCCTGTGGTGTTGAAGTTTGTGCATTTGTAAGATGTTGGAGATGCGGGCTATGCCAGAGACATTATTTTGGGCTTGATTTTAAAACTGTTTCTGGTGACTGGGGAGATGTTGGTAGACCCACAACTTGCAGTCATTGCTTCATGGATGTCGTACCATCGCAATCTTGCGACGGTGATACTGGTGGAGACCTTGAACGGTCTAGATGCTTGGGGGGATGGTCGTTCTGACTTTCTGAGGGGTAGCCCTATTATCCTGTTCATGTGGCTATCTGATAGGTTTTGTATAATGGTTCCACCTGAATATCCTTTATCGGTTGTGCCAAACTTCTTTTCTTGCTACTTCATCAGTGTGGGATTGGAAATCGAGAGCTGGGAGAACTGATTTATGGAGAACGAGGCTCGATGTTTGCATTAGCTAGTGCCTTTGTTGGGGGAGCAGCTGCCCATTCTAGAACTGGGGGGAATACAAATACGTTCGGTTGGTTGGCCTCATGCAGACCTCTTTCTATTTTCCCTGGCGAATCTTGCAACAATTTGGCTGGGAATAGATTGTGCCACATCGGACACTAGATTTCTTTTCGGTAGAAGACCTAACAGAGCACATGTGCATGCAACTAAGCTCTTTATAGGAGAATCATTGACCATTGACCCGTCCATCCCATTCTTTCGAAATAGTCTATCATATCTCAGGGGATTACATGAAGTGGTTATGGAGAAAAGAAATTGCCAAAATATTAGTTGTGCAGACCTGACAAAGGTGATTCGCCATAACCGACACCATGGAGAGAGGTGTTGTGGTTTTCCCCAGGCTATTTTGGGCTTATCATTCTGTGTAGCATCATCGGCACTCTATTCAGGCAGGGGAAGTTTGCGGACCCCAGGATGTGGACGATGATGGGGCCAGTTACTCTGGAAGTTATGGGTTGGATCCCTGGGAAATTTATTTTGTGAAACCTTTATATTGAGTGTTTGATTATGTATCAGATTTATTCTAGCTGTATTGTGTGGGAATAATTTAGAAAGGTTATTTTAGGTGTAGTGAGGGTTGTTTTTGGAAGGTAGATGTAGGCTGACAAGGGAAGTCGTTTATCTCTTTGTAATTGTACTCGGATTTCTTACTAATGGAATAAAAAAGTTTTTTATCATCTAATTGTGCCTCTTGATGAGTTTTGCATTTGAATTATCTATACCAATCGCTAGGGCATGCATAATCATGTTGTTCATGTATATGTTAAAATGAATTATTGTTCTCGGAGATAAGAAAATAATAATATTTTGTGAAAAAAAGGGGGCGCGCCCATGTAAAGCGGGTGATCTTCCTTTGAGCCTCTAAGGGTTTTGAAGATTTTTCTGAAATGCATTTTGAAAGTAAAAAGACATTTTAGAGGATCAGTCCCTATGAGTTCTGAGTAGAGGAAAATGATTTTTTTAGAATAGAGGGGAGATGAGCAGAGTCGTAGCATGTTGAGATTTCAGACTTGGGGCAAAAAAAATTCAAACGGTCTAGGTTAACTGGACGAGCCATCTATTCTCCATCAAGGACGGTGAGCATATGGACATTCATATGGTTCTTCACTCCCCACTGTGGATTTTCTTCATCGTTTCCTCAATGTCAGCCCATGCGATGCAATGCAAATGGGTTCCATCGAAGTTTCTCTTGAATAGTGCTTTATCACAGATAATGTACTGGGCAGTCAGTTTGCAAAGGGTCGCTCAATCTTTCTTGTCAAAACTTAGGGCATACCTACCATGCTTGAGGAGGCTCCATCTATTATAGTACCAACGGTCGTCTATATCAGGATCTTCTTCTGTAATGAGTTCAATGTGGTAATATTGGGTTGGTTTTTCTTGCTTCTGGACTAGAAAGGGGGGCATTGTTATTCCTTCGGGCAGGTCAATCATGGAGGCTAAGATAACAATGGCATCAACTAGGTTATTCTTTTCTCGGGGCAGCTAATGGAAGGTGATATCTTAGAATTGAGAGGCCATCTCTTTTAAGTGGCCATGGAAGGGTAAGAGTTTTTCATTCTTGACTTTCTATATTCTGAGTACTTGATCGATGATGAGGGTTGAATCCTTATAGATATTTATATATCGAATTCCTTTTATAAGGGTTACTTTGAGTCCTACCATGCACGCCTTGTATTCAGTCATGTTGTTGGTTTAGGGAAAACCCAGCTTGATGACAATGGGGGTGTGAGAGTCATCAGGGGCTATTAGGAGTATCCCAATGCCATACCCGTTCTTATTGGCAGATAAAACGAAGAATATTTGGCACCGAAGGTCTTCTTAGGAGGCGCAAAGGATATTCTCATCCTATAACTCAAAAATTCAGACATTGGTTTCTTCCATAGGGTAGTCAGCAAGGTAGTAAGAGATGTCTCTTACCTTCATGGCTTTTTGTGTGACATACACAATATCAAATTCAGCTAAAATCATAAACCAAAGGCCATTCAACTGGACTGGGTAGGCTTCTTGAGTTGGTACTTAATAGGGTCCATTTGGGACAGAAGCTTGATGGGAAAGGCATGCATGTAGTGCCGTAGTTTTTAGGTGACTCATACAAGGGCGACAATGCTTTTTCCAAAGCAGTGCAATTAGCTTCGTACCCGACCAATTTGCGACTGGCATAGTGGATGGCTTTCTCTTTGTGGGAATCTTCAAGGTATTGGTCTAGCAAATCCCCAACTGTGGTATATGTCACAGTTAGGTATATGAGTAGGCGAAGACCAGGATACAGTGGCATGAGTACCGACGGTCGGGTTAGGTATTACTTGATTGTCTTTATTCCAAACTTTGGTTGAATCTTTTAGGAGGAGTTTACAGATGGAAGTCAACTAGTTGATGAACTGACTGATATACTGGAATTTTCCAAGGAATCCTCGGACTTCCTTCTCCGTTCGGGGTGGTGGAATTTCGAGTATTTCTTTCAGCTTGGTAGGATCTGAATCTACCCCTTTATTACTAACCATGAATCCCAAGAGCTTTCATTTGGTAACACCGAAGACACATTGCTGTGGGTTAAGTCGCATACGATATTGTCTTAATCACTTGAAGAATTTTTGAAGAGTCGGAACATAACCTTCCCTAGTCTTAGACTTGAAAATCATATAATCCACATAGAACTCGACTTTTTTATGTATCAGATCGTGAAAGATGGTTGTGGTAGCCCTTTGGTAGTAGCCCCTGCATTTTTTTTAGACCAAATGGCATTACGGTGTAGCAAAAGGTTCCCCAAGGGGTGATGAAGGCAGTTTTCTCTTGATGATCCAGGTGCATTTTAATCTGATTATATTCGAAAAAACCATATGCGAAGGACTTAAGAGTGTGACTGGTCATATTATCCATAATCATGTTGATATTGGGTAGCGGGTAATCATCCTTTAGAGAGGCCTTGTTTAAGTCTCGATAGTCAAAGAATATACGAACCTTTCCTCCTAATTTCGACATGGGTATGATATCGTCTAGCCACGTGGGATATTCGATCACAAGAATGAAACCCACGTTCAACTGTTTGACCACTTCTTCCTTTACCTTGAGCGACAATTCGGTGCGGAGCTTTTGCAATTTTTGTTTGACATGTTTTCATTCTGGGAGAGTAGGAATCTTATGCTGAGCGATATGGGGATCAATATCGGGCATGTTGTCATAGGACCATGCAAATACATCCACAAATTCCTTAATCAATTCTTCGAGTTGTGCACGCTTATGCTTGTGAAGGGTGGCCCCTATCCTAATATCACGCAGTTGGCTACTAGATACAAGATTAATAACAACAGTTTCATCATCATTAACTTGAACGCGATTATGTTATTTGTTATTAACCTTATTTAGACCAGTTAAGAATTATTCATTTATAAAATCATAACCCCGTCGTCCAAGAAACAGATTAAAATAGGCTGGGATATCGATGACTTGAAAATCAGCAATGGGATTTATAGGGCTAACCCCTATTGCAAGTTTTATGGGTCCCATCATTTCCCGATGAGTATTATCATAAGCACGTACCGCAGTAGAGGTTGGAATAAGGTCATTTACTTTTAGTCCCAAGCAATTGAGGGTCCTCAATAGGTAAACATTAAGAGATGATCCATTATTGACAAGAGAAAGCGGGACTATCTTTCCCATGAGTCCAATAGAGATATTGAGAGCATAATTGTGGTTTGGTCCCAACTTTGGGATTTTTTATTCAAAAAAGAGAGCATTACAGTAGTGGTTAGAGATACGACCAGATTCACTACTTCTTTTGGCGTAGTGGAAGGAAGGACTGCGGGTCCTATGAGTATCTTGATCAAGGCATTTCGGTGCAGCTGGGAAGACATAAAGAGTCCCGATAGAATGATGTTATCTTGGTTCTTCTTCAACTAATCAAGGATTATCTCTCCTCGAGAGTCATCTATGGCGTAGGAAGATTCTCAACACCTTTTCTTTTGTCGTTTGTGTAACACCCCTACTTTTGGAGAATATGAAAATTTATTAAATTGGAGATTTAAAAATTATTTAATTTGGAGAAATTATTTAATTCGATGATTTAAATGAGATGATTTTATAAAGTGACTCGAATGGTAATTTTCAGGGCACGGTTGGTCCCGAAAGGGTAGAAATAGTTAAAAAAGTGTACCCGGGTGTATAGTTTGGGTCCCGGGTCAATTGTAGACCAAACCAACACCTCTTGAGGGTATTATGGTCATTTAGCAAATAGAGGTGGGGAGACCCACGAAATTTTCAAGTTATATCAGATGGTTTGGGGCTTAAGTTAGGGTTCATAAAGCAGAAAAATAGAGAGGAATCAAGTGAGAGAAAAGATAAAGAGTTCTCACGACTTTAAGAGGTGATTGTGAAGGCTCCAAAAGGATTCTTGAAACAAAGAGAAATTGGGAAGGGAGATTGAGGAAGGAATCAATCAAACACCC
Organism: Sambucus nigra; assembly: GCA_949130495.1. Classification (NCBI taxonomy): domain Eukaryota; kingdom Viridiplantae; phylum Streptophyta; class Magnoliopsida; order Dipsacales; family Adoxaceae; genus Sambucus; species Sambucus nigra. The sequence continues at coordinate 461,828,151 of OX422218.1, forward strand.
TCATCAACCACGAAATCAGATCCTACCATAATCAATGGAAGTGGTTTATATGTAGGGATTTTTAAATAAAATATTTTCATTTAAAGTTCATAGAGAAAAAGAATGAATTGATTACATGTTTGGGTTGGATTGGATGTAGTTAGTATTTACTTTTATAGAGGACTGATAACAAATGAATTAATATTGGTAATTACAGATTTAAAATCTCGATTTATGATGTATAACCATGAAGAACTAAATAATCTAGGGTTTTGAGAAAATTTAGATTTGGACAGTTCTTCGATGGATTTAGTGAGGGTTTGATGATATATTTACGTTGAAAATGGTCCCTATACATTTATGAGATGATTGGTGATGTTGGGAAGAAATTTCATAAGGTGTAATGAATTATTGGATCGGACAGACTGGTGAAACAAGGAAGAAGACGACCTGCACCTGTTCGATCGATTGATCGACACAAGAAGGTCGATCGATCGATGTATTCGATTCGATCGAAGCCTTTGGTCAATCGATCGCTTAAAGATGATTTTTATCTATATTTGTTGAATAAATTTTCTTTGAATTCCAGCGATGGGGGAAATTTTTAGAGATGTTATTATGCATATGGAGGGACTTGATAAAGACCAGTAGGGAGTATAGTTAAGGACCGTTATGGCCGTTGAGTGTAAGGATTGAAATATGGTCCGACAGGGATAAATCGATCGAGTCGCGTGTCAGAAATTGGGAATTGAGTTACGGGGATAGTCCACATTAATATAAGGTGCATACCAGTAGGTTAGAGATAGTTTAACTACCGTTATAAATAAACAGATAGCCAGAGATCTTAGAGTTGTGTGAATACTCAAATATGTATGATAGTGAGATAAATCGTTGAATAATAAGTACAGTAAGTATACAAGAGAAAAATACTACGTACACACGGGAATAATTGGGTTGTGTGAATACCTACTGTTTTATATGAGTACGTGGGTTGTGTATGCCTATTGTGTGTTTCCTTGTGATAGGATTGGTAAGTTCGATGAGACATGCCGAACTACGCTCGATGAGACATTCCAAGCCAGGTTCGATGGGACATTCCGAACCGTGTTCGAGGAGACATTTCGAACATTACTCGAGGAGACATTTAGAGCCAGGTTCGAGGAGACATTCTGAACCATTTGTCCTTAATGTGTGAAATAGGATCGATAACAGGATATGTTGTATTGGGTATATGTGTGTGTGAAAGATATACCGTCTGAATAATCTACTTATGTGTGATACTAGTAAGATTAAGTGGGGGTATACCTAAGTATTGTTTTAAACCTACTCGGGCGTGATAGTAGTGAGGATTGTTAGTGCATAACTACAAATTTTATAAACTACTTATGAGTAAGAGTGGATGGAATATGTAAGTGTACAGCTAGAATAGATATAAAATCTACTTGAGTGTGATTAGTAGAGAAGTTAGGTAGTAAGTACCTAAGAATAGATTAAGTGTGAGAATTTAATATTTAAGTAGTTATAATAAAGTAAGAGTAATGATAATTACTAGACGTTCGAATACATACTGTAGTGGCGGTATGGGGACGTTAAAGTGAACTTGACTAATGACTTAATGTAAATTAAGGGTAGCATGTAGCGTACTGTATGGGGGGTACTGGTGAGCTAAATTATCTGAGGTGTTTAGATGTTGGAGACCTAGCTGAAGTGGGTAGCGAGACTAGGTAGGAACGTGAGGTGCACATTATAGATGGGAGGTGAGGAAACTTAAGAGAATATGCGTGATCCTAACATGTGTAATCAATAACTGATGTTTATTGCGATAAATTACTTGTTAAATATTTTCAAAACGTTTAGTGTACTAACACTTTCTATAAAACATTTTCAAAACTTTTTAGTTGTCTAGCCCTATGGACGCCAAGTGTGACTCCATTCCAGGGATTTCAGAGCTGCAGCATAGGTGGGTGTTGCAAGGCCTTGATTAGACGCTTCTTTTATCCTTCCTGATCTAGTGTAGGATTTCAACTTTCAGTATGGACATGTTGTGCTTCAATACTTTCATTTATATTGGAGTTGGTTATTCTGTTGGTTTTTGGCCGATGGTTTATTCGACAAGACTTTGTTTTATCTTAGCTGTTATTCTCAGACTCTTTTGTTGGTATTTGATTTACACTTTATTCCGCATGTTATTGTTTTATTAATAAGAGTTAAAATTTGGCACTAGTCTAATTTCACCTAGGTGGTTAGTAATTAAAAAGTTTTCAATAGTGATGTTAAGAATGAACCAATTGGGAAACCTGTTTTAATTTTATTTAGGACTAATCACCCGAGATTTAATTAGGCGGGGTGTCATAGTTTACTGATGGTTGTAGGCTTGGGACTTGGTAATGTCTCCCTGACCTGGTCATATGTCTCACAAAATAGGGGAAAAATAGAAACCCCATTTCCTCATCAATCTCGAGTTGTTCAGTCACCTTGTTGATTTTTCCTAGCAGCTCTTCAAATGATATCATTCGAAATATACTGACTATCGGACTAATCCTTTCTGGGCTTTTCACTTTATCCGAATCATCGGGTTTGTCCCCCCATCTAGTGGTAATGATATCGTCTTTCCATAAAAATTACATACATTCCATAACCTTAATGGCTTATTCATATAAGTCCCCCAGTCGACGAGAAGATATAAAAGTGAAGGGACCAAGCGCCCATGTAGTTTCAAAGCATCAAATAGCTCGGACATACTGCAAATTTCACCAGTTTTCCATGATTTGGACCACATCATCTAGACTGACTTCATTGGTTAGTACCACCCAATTGTTTGACTCTCAGGCCCATTTTTGGGATTTTAAGAACATCATACTGAATCTTTGGTAGTCAATGGTCATCTAGGAGGGTAATTTTAACCCAAATTCTAGGAGTTGGTTCAACACTTCTGACAGTTCCATATCTTTACCTCCAGAACAGTATAAAAAGCGATGTATGCTCTAGTAAGGAGTGACATATCCTGATCGATAAAGCTAGTAGGGTGTAAGAGAAAATATGGTCAAGTTTGAAGGGGTTTAGGAGAGTATATAGGTATGATGTGTGTTTTACTTGGTGGATGGATCAAATCCTTGTTATTCTTCTAGGAAGATGGCATTTCTATGGTTTAGGAGTGGATTTTGGGTAGTGTTTGGCTTAAGATTGGCTGGTGGGGCGATGACACCCTGATTAATCAGGATTTGGATCATATTTTGGAACTGGAAACACTAATGGGTAGTATGAATGACAGTTTGATGAAAGTCACAGTGGGCATCTGGTTTGAAATATTTGGGAAGTGGGTTTGGCAACGGATGAGGGTCCAATGGTTTGATACGATTTCAGCTCAAGAGGTCCTGGTGAACTCTAGATAGGGGAGCATGAAGCTCGATGAATTCCTTCTTGATTGGGTTAGGACGAACTTTTAGTGCCCATGAAGTGGCAGGTTGGGAGAAGCCGTTGATGGTTGTAATTACGATATGAGTAGGCTTTTCATACTTTTTGGGAGTGAACTATCCAGATGCTTTCTTCGGTTCAAGTTTTGTCTTGGCAAGAATTTCTTCGATATCCACTCCTACTTCTTTGAGGGCTCAGAAATGAGGGTTATACTGTCCAACAATTGTCGCTCGAACATGGGGTAAGAAATTCTTCTTTACGATACTGACTTGCTCCCCTTAGAAAGGTAGGTTGGTCATGGTGGCTGCTTTCTCTCTCCACCTTGCTATGAAGTTAATGACTGATTCCCTAGGGTTCTATTTGAGTTCCCCAGGTTTCTGTTTGAGCAGCTCTAAATCATGGCGGGTGACTTCTAACTCTTCATTGTACTTGTACCGTGACATGAAATCGTGAGCAACATCCTCCTAACTGAGAATTTTAGACTCCTCGATGGATAAGTAACAACGAAGAGCATCGTCCTTCAAAGTTTGTTGGAATATTTGGGGCATTATTTCCTCGGAGGCACCTAAAAGAGTCATGACTTGGTGGTAACTACGGATATGAAACAATTGGGGGCCCACCACCCCCGAACTTATCAATGTTGGGCATCTTTAACTTTTTTGTCAACCTTGCTTTAGGATAGGGAGACATGTGGGTGTAGTCCATGTAGTTTTTAGAGATTCTGACTTGATTGAAATTCTTGGTCAACATCTTAATGTCCTCCTTGACCTTATTCAATTCTTCCTCCTTTGGATCAACGGTCATGGCTAGGTTGTCCTCTGCCTCGGCAAGATTCGACATAGGAATCTTGGTTGGCGACAAACCATTAGCGAGAGGAGCACGTGGAGCGTGTTGATATTTCTCAGAAACATAAATAGGCTTGAGTGTGGGTGGACCCATAACGCGAAGCAATAGGACCTCAGACTCTTCGAGAACATAGACTTAATTTTATTGGATCTCATGAACCTTGGTTTGCAAGGTTGTAAATCTTGGTAGTGAGCTGAGATAGAACCGTCGTCAAATCTGGCTGTGCGTTCGGCCCTATGTCTGTGTTCTCCATCGAAAGCGGATGAATTCCGAACTCAAAAGAAGCGATGGAACTGACAGAGCCTCGGGACAGTTTGACGAAGGACTGAAGACAATAAGGAGCCAAGCCAAGGGTATGCGATTGACATAAGAAGGACAAAAATTGAATTTATTTTTGGAAAAGAGAAAGAGGGAAAACTTGTTTATTTTCGAAAAGGAAAGAAAATGTTTTTGACATTTTTGGAAAAGGGGAGGACAAAATGTTTTGGGTATTTTCGACACTTTTGGTAAAGAAGGATGAAAAATGAGAGACAGGTCTCATCATGGTTATTATTATGTTTATTAGGTTCTCACTTGTATTAAGTTTATCTAAATGCAAAAAGAAATGCCAGACGGACCCGAGATTGGGAAAATTGGGTTTGAAAAATATGTAAAAACTATGGTTGGACTTGTTACTAGGCTCATGGGTAGCGTCCCATTTTAAAAATTATGCAAAAATTTGGGCGGCATGCCGACCCGTCATTTCGGCAGACTTTCAGGTAGAATCCGACAAACTAAATTTAAGTGCCCTAGGTTTGACACCTATATGCGGGTATGCAGTTGTTGGGTTAATTGGCCACGATATACGTCTTGCTTTTGAGTGCAATTGGTATGTGTGGACAAGCCATTTAATACACCTGAGTGTACGTGAACTGCCTCACTATATACCTCGTGGGTACAATATGTGTGAGAGAGAATTCGATATACTTGACGTACGTGAATGAGTACCCTAGGATATACCTCCCGTCATGACTTCAGTTAAGCGGTACGATGCGGGGGGAATCATTTGATATACGTCGAAGGTACTTCACCAATGGAAGGTGAGAATCATATCGCTTAGGCTAACTGTGATCGACGGGACCAGTGCCGATTATGAAGTGACCCCCAATTATGGGACAAATTTTGGTCAATACTCATGCTCTTTGGTGATGTAGTGTACAAAATGCATGATTTTTTATTAGTATATTATGGAGAGAGTATATTTATTGATGAGCACTATACTAAGCAAGGGATAATATACAAGTATAAAATGAAAATCTATACTAATCATGGATTATGTGAAAGTGAATGATGTGTGAATATCTACAAGTGAGTGTGTGGTAGTGAACCTAGACATGGATTTCTAAGTGGTGTGTGATAAGTGTGAGTGAGCATGGATATCTACAAGTGTGATAAGTGGAGGTGTGTGTTAGTGACACTTAAGCATGAATTTCTATGTGGTGTGTGCAACATGTGGATATAAGTGATCCTAGGTGCACATAGTGTGAAGTGTACATGGAGAGTATCTTTAAGTGTGTGAGTGAGTAGTGATATAAGCATGAGGTATATATGTACAAGAAATAATAGAGGAGAAAAAGGAAACATACAAGTAGGTGAATACACACACAAGAAAATAAAACACCCAGGCAAATAGAGTCTAGCCCTCTTATGAAAAGTAGTCCCCAGTGGAGTCGCCACTGTGTCCATCCCGATCAAAGAAATGCACGCCTTTCCTCTCTCCTTTTTCCTCCCGAAGGGGGATGGGGAAAGAAGGGGGATTGAAAGGTCTTGCACCCTACTTAGGAAAGCTTCGACCGTCGTTGGTGTGGGGTAAATGTAAAGACATGGAGTCCTCAGCCTAATTTTCTCAAAACAAGCAAAAGAAAATATCATCGTTTCGAGAGACGGCATAAAGAGAACTGATGCATACGAAACCAATATTTTGAGAGTTCGGGGGCTAAGTTACGGAATGGGAAGGTTTTAGGCACCCATCCCTCCCTTACGATCTCTCATGGGCTTGTGTTATTATTTTCCTTTACTTTTTCGTGAAATGTGTGTGCGTGTATATATAATGGAGATCAGAATCATTCAACTCATATCATGGAAAAGATAGAGTGAGGTCATCCATAGGAATGTTCCCAAAATAATATATATATATAGAAAATATCATTCATGCATTCATCGCGATATTGATCATTGTGATGAAACGATAATATGTGTTGGATGAAATGCTAATAAGAATCATGAACATAATATGTATACTAATGCAAGAATATGACAAATATGGAAATGGGAAAAGTGGAAGATTAGAAAAATTAGAAAATTAAAAAATTAGAAAATTGGAAAGTTGGAAAATTGGACTCGAGTCTTGATTTTTAATCCAAAATGCCTACGTAGACTATAAAGGCATCAAAGTCCATATAGATCGAATGCGGCATAGGGGTAGGGTTTATCCTATAGATCCGAATGGGATTTTATTATATTGTATGTCTAAAAAATGCGATTTAGTTTTGGAAAAGTGTGATGGATAATCCTGTTGGGAATTTATGGGCGTAACCCTCTTTTCACTTATTTTGTCTTTTTTTATAAAAAATAAATTATGTGCAATATACTAATAAAAATGTAGATATTAATGTGTAAGACTAAAGTAAGAACTAGATTATGAATCTAATGTAATTTATGCTAAACAAGAAATTTAAAGAAAGAAGGAAGGATTTGGACCTTCTTTGAAGCTTGATCTTTGGTCTTGGATGAACTGCTTTGAATGTGAGATAAAGGTTGGATGAGAGAGAATATGATTTTTCTAAAATGGGTATGAAAAAGATGGGAATGTAAGCTTGAATAAGATTTCACATGAAGAAACTTCGCTGATTTTGAGAGAATGTGGTTGAGGTCACTGATGCTGATGGATCCGAGGTGTGGTTTGGGAGTGGGGTCATGCTCTCTATTTATAGGGTAATAGGGGTGCCGATCAGCATAGTTCTAGCCCTGAAAATAAGAAGTTGATCCTAGACACACTGTCGATAGGCAGGAAAATGGACCTGCCAATTGGTAGTCTCGTGCTGATTTTCCTAGAAAAATGGTCGTACAACGTAATCCGTAGATCTGAATTGTGCACAGGGCATACCGTTAGAAAGTTAGTTCAGATACCTTTAAGAGTAATTTGGATCGTTCTCGAGTTCGGGAGTTGACTTTGGGTCAAATGTGGCTCGAAAGCGCATGTCGATCCTTTGGATGGGAGATCGTCAGACGGAAATGGATCGTTCGTCCGCATGGTAAGCCAGAATCGCGCATATGGCAGACTGTTGGAACGTTTAAGAGATGTACTTTGACATTCCAAACAGTTTTGCTCGGTTCAAAAAGTTGACCTTGGTTAATCGGGGCTCGAGAATGCTCAGTGACCTCTCAAAGTAAAATACCTTTGGAAAGGGTATTCAGTGCGCTTCGAAGATTTATTCAGTCTCGTTTGAGATAAAGAGTTGACCTTGGTCAAATGGGGCCCAAGAGTTCTCGGTAGCCTTTAGATTAGTTTTCAAGGAAAAATAGATCGTTTATCCGAATGATTATGTCATTTCATGCATGGGGCATACCATTGAAAAGGGGTTTCAGTGACCTTAAATGATTCAAAGAGATTTCTCTATGACGATGAAGTTGATTGGGGTCAAATCGGGGCCCGGTAGCACCCGGTGGACTCTAAATCGATTTTTGATGGTAAAATAGCTTGTTCATCGAAACCGTTATGCTGATTCAAGCACGTGGCTGATCGTTGGAAAGGTATTTTAGTGACCTTCGAATATTCAATGAGTTTTCACTCTGACAATAGAGTTGATCGGACTCAAATGGGGCCTCGGAGTGCTCGATGGCTCGAGATCGGTACTCGGAGTATGACTTAGGGTTTGTAGTGAAATTGAGAGGTGCTAGGGACCTAAGGAGAGATTTAGGGGCTCCTATAATGTGGTGTCTACACATAAGTTATACTACTAGCCACGACCCAAAGCACAAACGGGTAAAAGATTAGATTGAGAATTCTCAAAGATTGAAAACCCAAAACCCTAGGGTTTGGCCAAGAACACCAGGAATATGTTCTTGGAATTTTTTTTTTTGAAATGGGTACATACAATAATTCAGGCCAGAAAAAATTGAAAATACTTGTCCTAACCTGGATCAATTTCCAATCCCAAACCCAATTTGTTGATACGTGCCAAAAACTCCTTTCATCAACATACTACCAAGACATTCAAACACCAAAAAACCCTAGTTTCTATAATATTTTAGAGATCAAAAATAGAAATCACATGGATTAAAGTAATGAAATGCAGAAAATGGGAATCGAAATATAGGAAAAGAATAAAATATTGATATGGTTACTTGGAAAATGAATAAACAATGGAAGACCACTGGCTTCTCATCCACGAACTGCCTCAAACCACCACAAACCGCCTTGAAAGTATGTTGGAACCACCTGGAAAGTCATCGAAAAAGGACAAAGGAAAAAGGACAAGGATTCGCTCTCGATTGGATCCTAAAAGTTTGGGTATGGTAATGCATACCAAGACCAAATCCCATTTATATAAGAGGGCACTAGAAGATAAAGCGTCGCCTCATATTGATTGCGACAATAATTTAAAATGACGAATATAGCCATAGAACTAAATCTCCACCTCTTGAAACTATGGCTTGAGGGCTTATTGATATACCCATTATAGTCACCATGGTTGCAGAGGGATTAATAACAGACCGCTGCCTGGGAACAGACTGGCCACAACCATACACACTTATCAGGCCTTATCCCAAATAGGCCATGGTCAGAACCAACTGCTGCCTGGGCTCAAACAGGCCACAACACCCCTCCAAGCACTGACCGCTACTTGGGTTCAAATAGGTCACTACCCCTACTCTCACTAAGTTACTTCATAGATGTCTTGCTTCCGAAGGATTCCTTACTCATTAAACTTATCCACATGCCACGTGCTCTGGGCACGTGACACCACCTTTATGACTTTTATAAATAAAAGTTCTCACCTCACTATTGGTGGGATGAAAAATACTTGGGGAAGTCCTACCAAACTCTCAACTCTATCTCTCTCTAGAGGTCATCACACCTGGGGGCTCACCCCCTACCACAGCCGCTTTGGATCAATCCTTTCTAGCCATATCCAAAGCTACCAGCGTATTTAAATTCATGTATTCTATTCTCTTCTCCCTCTTGTACGCCTCTAATGGCATCACAACTTCTACGATACAATGTATATAATGAGAGTAGGGAAACAAAGTGGACGTAGGCTTATTTTTATTGCCGAACCACTTTATATCTAGTGTTTACTTGCTTTATTTTACTTTATGCTTGATTGTTGGTCGAGAAGGATGTATGTCCCATTTCTCGTATCATCACCTTGTCTCTTTAATCTCATAGCACACTCGTGAGCTTTGTGACCCTTACCCTCTCACTCATAACATCTCTCTTAATCTTTCTTAGGGTAATATTTTCTTTACTTTTCAAAATTTTTCATTCCTGATTTATATTTTTTATCTTTCTCAAAAATTTTATTTTCTTTGGAAGTATTTTCTTTTCTAATTTTGATAATTTTTTTGAATTTTTTTGCAAAAAGGACAAGATCATCAAGATAAAAATCATACTTGGAGTCAGAAGAAACCTTCTTTTTCTTTTTAAATTGGGATTTTAAAGAAATTATATTTTCCTTAGGTTTAACACATTTTGGAAATCTATCGATCTCATACGTTTGAAGGTCTCCTATGAGTTCTTCTAACCTAAACGTATATAATATACCCAAAGAATTAAGGACAATAACCTTAGGAATAAATTGGGAAGGATGTGATCTCAAAATCTTTTCAACTACACTCTTCTTAGGAATTTTCTCACCTAAATTGTAACTAGAGTTAATGATATCATATAATCATGAATAAAAGTCATTAAATGACTCAGACTCTAGCATGGTAATAGTCTCAAACTGTGTGATGAGGTTTTAAAGCTTAAAAGCCTTCACAATTTGGGTACCCTCATAAGTGAGTTGGAGGATATCTTATGCTTCCTTAGACGTGGTGCACATCATGATGCGACGAAACTCGTCATGTGTGACGGCTCCAGAAATGCACTTCAACTATGTGAATTAAAATTACTCCATTTAAATTCATCTTCTGTCTAGGCAGTGATAGGTTTTGGACCTATAACATCATCATAGGTTTCTATAGGTGGTGTCCACCTACTTTCACAATCAAGCCAGACTCTTTCATCAATAGATTTTAAAATAGACCTCATTCTAGCTTTCCAGTACGCATAATCCTATTATAGAAATTATCCATTTAAACCTAATTTTTTTAAAATATCATACAAAAACATAGTGTGACATGCTCTAATACCAATTTGAGAATGCGAGTTCATAAGGATAGTCCATTTAAACCTAATCTTGCTCTTACTCTGTCGATGTACTGCTACTGCAGCGAGATATTGCATTATTACGGCGAACCTGAACTGATACAAATCACGCATTTGTTCAGACTTTTTATACAGGGACACAAGCAACCAACGAGATGGTGTTGTTGCAGTGATTAGGACCATCACTACGACAAAACTAAGGGGAATCAATTTGCACCTATGGCCATATATTTTGAAACAGGGACAAGAAAATTCCAGCGATAAGTTTTATTGTAGCGAAGGAAGCCGTCGCTGCAATGAATCTGAGAAGAGGCAAGCCACATATGTGTTATGAGTTTTGTCCAGTTTTCCTTATAATATTTTCAAAATAGTTTTGAGGCAAACTCAAAGTATATTTGTTCCTTGCATGGACATTCATACTTAAAATAAACAAAGAGATTCAATTCTTTATAAAATAGATTTATCTATATGAAAAGTATATTTACATGTGTATTTTACAAAATTACAAAACCAAGGTTATATAAAAAGATTCTTCAATTTATAAAAAGAGATTAAACAAGATGAAGCTAAGTTCGTAAGTCCTATACCTTTACTTAAGTAGTGTGATTGAGATTTGGTATTGAGTGAATCAGGTTCATTGATGAAGATTTTCGGTGACCTCTTGGACGAAGGCTAAAAAATATTTTGGTTAAGGAATTCAAAAAATCTATATTTTGGAGCACATCGAGTACTATACTCTCCCAATCCCATTTGGTAAATGGTCCCTTCTGAGAGGATTCAAGTTGTGCATCGATTTCCTAATGATATGGGGAAAATGATAGTTCCTTGATCACTTCTAAATGAACTGAATCACATCATTTTGCATTAAGGTTGACCAATAGCCTTGTTAAATAGCTCTATATGCTAGTGGTAGTCCTCTACTATGAGCTTCACAACTTATTTTGTACATTTCTCTAAGGATATCTTCCACCCATTTTAGATGAACGTGCTTGAGGAGAGGTCCTATTAAAGATCATCAATAAATGAGCCGTTTTGATTCAAAGAAAAAATCAGAGGAATTGACCTTAATCTATGAACCCCCTTTTTATCCAATGAAATATCTCTATTTTTTAGGTAAATGATGATTATATCCATCCATCTTGGTTCTTGGACAACTTTCATATAAATTTTCTCTAGCCCTATCTCCTTTATGCTTAGTTGGTTGATGTATTATACCTTGATTGTGCTTTTCAAGTTGGTGTTTATGGTTTAGGCAAAATATGCCAAGTAATATGGATGGATGTTGAAATTCATTGGAAACTGTTCAATTGATGTCGACCTAAAAGTCTTAAGTATATCTCTATAGGACAACATCCTAGGATTTTTGGCCTCATATTATCCACTCAACTAATCGTAGATCAAGAATGATTCATAGTGGATGTTTATGTCTTTTCCCTGTATTATGAGCTCCCTTTTTGGGTCAACTATCATTGCTTCGTATTATATTTTATTATTGGACCTCTTGAACCCAAGTCAGATGGATTTCTCTATTAGGGTCCCCTATTGGGGTAATGAAGACATTGTTAATTCCAACGTTAATCTCATTATAGGCACCATCCATAAATAATTTCTATATAAAAATATGATCATTGGGATTATGGAGGGATTGACCACCCACGTTGACGTTGAACACATCAAATCATGAACTAGGTTGGATGACTTTGGACTTTGGGTTGCATGATAACTTTGTGATAAAGTTCGCTAAAACCTTCCCCTTGATGGTAGTTATTTTCTTATATATGATGTCAAATTATTCCAGCTATGATAACCATTTTATTATTTTCCTAGTGAGGTCGACCTTCTTTAAGACCTCTTTGAAGGGAATGAAGTGAGGACAATTATGGAGTGGGAATTGACATAATGCCTCAACTTACTAGATGCACGACAAGGGCCATGAGAGTCTTATCTATGGATAAAATCCTAATTTTATCTTAAAGGAAAGTGTGGTAACATATTATATCGATTGCCACTCTCTTTCTTATCGGACTAATGCCCTGTTAGTGGTGTGTTGTGAAACAACCAAGTACAAGTGGAGTTTTTCACCACTGACTTGCTTTGATAACAAAGGTGGGGAGCCTGGGTACTTTTGATCTCCTTCAATTCTTCATCACATTATGTGGTCCAAATCTTTGTGATCCCCTTCTTCAGTGCTTGAAAGAATTGTCAACACTCATTTGTTCAAATAGATTTGAACTGATTAAGTGTTGTAAGCATCCCCGTGTATACTTTCACTTCACTGAAGGTGTTTAGCCATTTTATATCCTTTAAGGATTTATTTTGATTAGGATTAACATTTACGCCCCTTTATTAACAAGTTAGCTAAGTAATTTAATCGAGTTAACCCTAAAGGAACACTTTGATGCATTGAGCTTCATCTTGTAGCTTTTAACGATCTTGAAGGTGATAGAGAGATGTATGTTGAGGTCGGTGGAAATCTTGATATTTATATAAACCTCCTCGGTTGAACCAATTTTCTTTCTTAACATATTTTATACCAAACTCTAATAGGTTATCGCGACATTTTTTTAAGCCGAACGACGTTCCTCTATAGCAATATAGTCCCACGTGGTAATGAATGAAGCCTTCTTTTGGTTGGGGATGAAAAAAAGGTATTTGATGGTACCCAGAGTAGGCATCTATAAATCTCATCCACTGATGTCCAGATAATGAGCCAACTAATTGATCGATTCAAGGTAAAAGAAAGTTTTCCCTACGACAAGCCTAGTTGACATACAGGAAATTCACACATACTCTCCACTTACTATTATTCTTCGGGATGATAATTGAGTTATAGAGTTTGGTAATTAAACCTCCTTTATGGAGTTGGCATTTAATAATTTTTCAGCTTTATTCTCTCATACTTTCACTTTCTCAGGAGATGATTTCCTTAGATTTTGCATGATAAAACAGTTAGTAGAATCTACATCCCGTTGATGACAAGATACTTCCAGGTCAATGCTTCATAGATTATAGGGATTCTAATAAAATATATCAAGGTTATCTATTAATAATTCCATGAGCTATTTATCTTCCTCATCCAGAAATTCATAGATAACGAGAAAGTACTTTTTGGGTTATGCTGGATCAAGTGGAATCATTATTAATTCCTTAATTTCTCGATCTATAGGGGCCACTCTGGTTTCTTTAATCCTTGGTCGAGTGCCCTTACGCTATTATTTGACTTATTCGGCCTCCAAGTTGTCATCCTTTGAGCCTTTTTTGGACTGGGCCTGCTTTTGCTCGATGGCGATGACATAACAACTACTTGGTCTCCTTTAATCTCTATTATTCCCAATCAGTCACAAACTTCATCTTCTGGTGGGTAAAATACATTACGGCCCTCATAATGTGCAGCCACCCTCTCCTAAGAATGGAATTGTAAGGAGACTCCGACACTACAATGTGAAATCTTATCTCATGATTGACTGGTCCGAATTTGATCGAGATCTTGTTATTCCCCAACGGAGTTCCCATGTTACCGTTGAAGCCAATTAGTGGTAAAAAATTTATATCCAAGTCATGAGTATTTTATCTAAGCTTGTAGAGTAGATATGCATACATGATTTTTGAGGAACTTGCCTAATTGACAAGAGTCCTCTTTACATAAAAAATAACTCTCCATAAGGTAAGAGCCAACTTTCGGGTGTCCATTTTAATGATGATTGATTTGGAAACCTCAAGCTAAATGACCTCTTGTACGCTGGTAACATGCACCAAATATCGGAAGTTGTCACGGTCCATGACCATGACAAACAACATTGGTCACAGTTCGTGACTTTGACAATATCTGCTATGATAATTTTTTAGGTCACAGTTCACAACCATGAACATTTGTAAGAGTCACAAACGCATCAATAACCTAAAGTTGGGGACATGGTCATGGTCAATAACTGTGACCACTCGTCATGGTTAATGACCATGATCCTAAGTATGACCACCATTTAACTAGTCATGATCATTAACCGAGACCCCATGCCATGAATTATATTCAATGGTCACGATTTATGACTGTTACCCCTTGCTATTAACATATATTTACTGATCACGGTTCATGATTGTGACATTTTTCTTCACCCACGATTTATGGTCACGGTTTTAGACTGTGACTAATAACAAATTTATTTTAAAAATTATTTTGACATGTTTATTTCAAAAAATCATGTAAATGTTTCAAACCTGCCATATAATTCCATTATAAAACTAACTAATACAAACATCCAAAAGAAATAATATTAAAACTATCAAGTCATTAAATTAATTACATGAATCCAGAACTAACAATATTAAAATCCTCAAAGTCCTTGATATCCCCGAAGCATATGAGTCTCGTTGTAATTGACGTCCGTGTCCACTTGAATTGAGCTACAAATATTATAAAAAATTTCAAATGTTAATAGTAATAGGATCCAAACAACAAAATATTCCTTACCTGAAGTTACAAATATTACAAAATGTATTGAACAAAATTTATAAGTAAATAGTTATGGTATTGACATGTATATCGTGTGAGTTGTATCAAAATTAACAAACCTGAACCATTATCTTAACAAGTTTATCGTGTTAACCCGATATTCACTAAACCCATTGACTTATAATTTCACGTCATGTTTTCATTTTGTTGTATCAAAATAACAAACCCTGAATCATTATCTTAACAAGTTTATCTTGTTCACTCGATTTTCACCCAGACCCGATAGGACTAAACCTATTAACTTATAATTTTGTGTCAAGTTACCGTATCATGTTATCATGTCAGTTGTATCATAACTACCAAACTCGAAACCGTTTTCTTAACAAATTTATCGTGTTAATGCGATATTGACACAAACTCGATAGAACATTAACTTATAATTTTATGTTGTCTTATCGTGTCGATTGTATTAAAATTACAAGTCCCGAACCGTTATCTTAATAATTTTTTCGTGTTAACCCGATATTGACATAAACTTGATATGACTAAACTCATTAACTTATAATTTCATTTCGTGTTGTCGCTTGGTTGTATCAAAATTACAAATCTTGAATAATTATCTTAACACGTTTATCGTGTTAACCCGATATTAACCAAAACTTGATAGTACTAAACCCATTAACTTATAATTTCTTGTCTTGTTATCATGTCGGATGTATCATAATTACCAAACCTTAACCTTTATCTTAACAATTTTGTCCTATTAACTCGATATTGACCTAAACTCGATAGGACATTAACTTATAATCTCGTGTAGTGTTATTGTGTCGCTTGTATAAAAATTACCGATCTCGAACTGTTGTCTTAATAGGTTTAGCGTGTTGACCCGATATTGACTCAAACCCAATAAAAATTAACCCATTAACTTATAATTTCATGTCGTGTTATCATGATGTGTTTGTCAATTGTATTAAATCTACCAGTTTTGAATTGTCGTTGTATTAACAAATTTTATAGTCATTACTAGTGTCCGCCACCTTCACCCAATCACAATAGAAGACAGTTTCATTTAAATATATTTAGGGTACATACACATTTTCTAATTTGTTTCAGTCATACGATCTTCATAAAATGCAAATTCACATCACACAAGGGGCACAAATCACCATTGCAAATATCATCAAAATTTATAAAGTCAAATTGGGGAATGTGATTATGTTGTTGAGAAAATAATTATTGTTGAAACTCAAGAAATTCACTAGAATGGGAATTATTGAAGCTATTGGTGAATGTTGAGTAATGTTTAAATTTTCTGTAATAAAAGGAAAGAAGAAAAGCTATGTAGACATACAAAGCTATGTTATAGAGAATACACATGAAAGTAAAACTACATTTGTGAGAGTACCCTTAAATTTTTTCTTCATAATATAACCAGTTGAACTCATTCTGAAAATTTAAACATTACTCAAAATTCACCAAGAACTTTAATAATTTCAATTGTAGTGAATTCCTTAAGTTTGATGAATAATTATTTTCTTAAAAAGACAATCCCATTCCCTGATTTTTATATTTTTACCATTAGAATAGCAGCCAACTTAAGTAAGAAAATACCAACTTTATGAAATTTGAGAATAAAATCATACCTGAACATAAATTAATATAACAACACTCAATCATCGTCTAAATTTACAGTGAAAAGTATCAATAAATTAATGTATCAACACTCAATCATCGAATAAATTAAGTAAAAGATCTTTCAAATTAGGGTTGTCATCAAGAGAAGATTGAAACTCTTTACAGGCCTTTAATGCATCTTTTTGAGTAGTAAAATCCTTTGGCAAATGCAAAACACTAGACAAATTATCGTCGTTTATTCACTTTGAGTAGAATACCTTCTTCAAGTTTTGATAAATGCAATTTTTTTTTTGTTAACCATGTGATCTTTACTCTTCATCTTAGATAAATCTCCCATGATATGTGTTGATGTAATCACAGATAAAAAAATAAATAAGACAAAGGATTTTAAAGTGGTTCAGCCTCGAAAGAATGGCCTACGTCCACTATTTTGTTATTACTGATTATTTGCAGAATTCTCGATAATGGGTTTACCAAGAAATTACGAGTCCCCTGCTAATGAGGAGGTTACAATGTATTTATAGCCTTTAGGCGGTATAAATGAAAGAATAATACACAGCTGTCCAATAGGCGTATGCGTCCGTGTGATAATAATGAGCATTAAATGCGCAGTCATCATCTTGATTATCCGGATATGAATGCTCTGTACGAGATGCAGCTCAGACCGCCTAAGTAGCTTGGTATACATGAGTTGCTCGGTATAGTAGAGTTACTCGGAGAACACTTGTTGCTCGGAGCGTTCTGAGTTGGTCGGGGAGGTTGAGTTCCTCGGAGTTAAGGTGTTGTTCAAAAATGTTTGCAGGTGCCATGTAAGTTGACACGTGTCTCCACATAATCGGTCCATGTCAGCAGATTAAATTTGGTATCAACAGAAGCCCCCAATATTTCGTAGTTTGATGTTGAAGAAAAGTATGGAACATTACGCTGCCTAAACTTTGTGGATTTTAGACAATCGTTCGTTGTTTATAGCCCCTTTTTGAGTGCATAGTATCAGGCATTTTAAAGTATTTCGAATTTCAATAACCGCTTCGTGTTTCGTGCCTTTTTCTTCTTTTTAGCTGCCGAATACGCAATCGTCCATCTTGGTAATCATTGATTTTCTCCATTCTCGAGGTAAAGTATTTAAATGCTTTAGAAAATTAGATCGTCTTTTACTTTTTCAAATCTGTATCTTAGAACTTCTTTTCTTTCTCTCTATCTTGTGCGTTCATTTTTTCCATTGTTCGTTGTCAACTGATCCACCCTTTTCCTGTAAGATCTTCTTCCTTCTTTTTTATTTTCTCTGTTCATCATGGTTTACCTTGTTGAGTCGCTTGATAAGTTTCGCTCTGATTTTTCTATTCCTTCATGGGTTACTTTGGAAGAGCTTTCTGAACCTTCTGACTATTTTTGTTTGGCTGAGGGACATTAGTTCCCTAGTCTCTTTGTAGCTGAATGTGGATTTTCTTTTCCTCCAAATCCCTTATGTTTGGAGTTTTGTGAGTTTTTTGATGTTTTTCTTGCGAAAATAGCACCAAACACTTAGAGAATAGTTAATGGAGTTCATAGGTTAAATCAAATTCATGGAACACGTTTAGTAATTCCAAAAATTATGTTTTGTTATAGATGGGTCGTCAGCGATAGTACTTTTTATTTAAAATCTAGGTTTTTAAATAGGGCGTTAGTCGTCAATCTCCCAGATGACAACATGGATTACTTTGAGCATGGAGTGGTTATGAAAAATTAGCAACATGCTCCATTAAATGGAAATGATGTGTATCAGGGTCCTAGATGACCTCCCTATGGCAATGGGATAGGTTGTTTTTGTTTTATTATATTTTTGAAATTGCATTTTCTTTGTGTTTAATAAAATGCGTCATTGACATTTTAATTTTTGTTTATTTACAGTTGATAGCAAAAGAAAATCCCCCAAAGAGACTGATGTCAATTTGAAGCATTTGAAACTTGTCTGGAGTTTGCACCAAACCGTTGCTGACGAACATATCAGATCAGCCTCGTACTTGCTTTAGTACAAGAGCTACAATTCATCTTTTACTGCTCGTCTAATGGTGGGTGACATCGACCCATTACCAGCCTCTGAAGGTTCCTCTCCTGAATCAAATCTTCCCCTCAATATCAGAATGAAGAGACGAAAAGCTCCCTCATATTTTGACAAATCAGATTCTGCCTCAATAGAGGCAAAGAGAAGTAAGCAAGATGTCCCGGAGGAAAGGATAAGAAAAATTGATGCACCCCCTCCAGTAGTTGTTAAAAAGGTTACCGAGAAGCCCCCAGTGGCTCCGAGCAAGGTTGTTGCTATCTCTCCTCCCAGCGAGGTTATAGTTATATCACCGACCAAGACATCATCCTTGGTTGAGAATGTTCCAGCTCCTACGAGGAAGTTGAAGAAAAGTTCCTCGGACAAATTGGTTGAATCTATCTCTCAACCTCTAACTGCGGGAAGTGTTATTCCCACTTTTGTTGCTCCGAGCTCTGCCATGAGCTCGGTGAAGTCTTGGATTATCCCCGAGATCCAAGGTATTGAAGACAGTTTTCTCGGGATAGGGTTACCACCTTGGCAGCTCAACATATTGCCTCAGTGAGTATTACTAATATAAACTTTCATTTTTCAATGTTATGTCCCTATACTGACTTATAATTATTTTCTTTTTCAGCTGGTAACCTGTTTCAATACTATTCTGAAAAAGGATGAGGCCATCAAGGCCTCGAGCTCCTCGGGAGGTGTAGAGGAAGCTTTTGTGGGTCTGACACAGTCCTTAAAGGATTCTCGTAAAAAATATGACGAAGATAAGGTTGCCTGGGAGAAGCAACTAAAATCCATCGAGAAAGAGAGAGAGAAAGCCTGGGAGGCCTCTCAGGAGTTGGAGAGGAAAATGAAAGAATTTGAGAAGAAGAATACTGAGCTTGAGGAAAAGCTCAAAATACTGGAGAGCTTGAGATTAAACTCAAAACTGCTGATGAGGAACTTGGTAGAATTCATGAAGTTGATCGTCATAGGCAGGAGATAGAAAGAAAAATGAAGGCTGCCGAGGAACTTCATACTGAGAGGATTTCCTCAGAGAAGACAAAGAGAAAACTGGCTGTTAAGAAGTCCTTCAGCGGTGGCTGGGACTAGGGTTGGAAAAAAGGCCTAACTGCCATGTCCTCTCAGATGGACTTTGCTAGCCTCAAATTCTTCAGGGACGGATGGATTGCTGCTCTACAGGAGTTAAAGGTCTCAGAGAGTTCTGAACTTTTTCAGCGCTATGTTCATGGTCCTCCTCCCTCTCCTGGAGAAGAAGAGGAGGATGAAGCTGCCTCAGAAGAGTCTTCGATGATAGCTGGGGATCAGGTTCCTACTGTTGAACTTCGCTACGAGCAGCCCCAACCAACCAACATGTCTACCGATCAGCTTTCTCTGCCCTCCGAGCAACCTACCTCTTCATCCAAGCCTCCCGAGGAAGTCTCAGGAAGCAAGGAGAAGGTGTAGAGTTGTTCGAACCTCTCTCTTTACTTTTTATTTTGTTGTTGAATGTAATTCTGAACCATGTACCTCTTTTTGTGATGTAATAAAATTTGAAGTTTTGGTTGTGCATCTTAAATCCCTTTTTTCTTGCTCTATTCTTATTATTGATTCTTTCTATCTCTTCTTTTTGCTAGTTTATGGCTAGAATGGATCCTCTTGTCAGCCCACGATACTGAACTGATGAAAAAATGTAATGAGTACTTCAAAGCTGGCCATACAGTCTTGGATGAGTCACAAATTTTTGATATCCTGGGCTCAGATGCCTCTGAACAAGCAGTGGAAGCTTACCAATATCTGAAATGCTTACTCGACCGAGCTGTTGCCAATAATGTGGCTTATTACGAGATGATTGAAGATCTCCAGGGTACCATCGAAGAACTTCAGCAATAATACAAGGAATCTTCTGCCCTTTTGCATCAGGGGTATGAGAAAAAGTATCAGCAACTAAATGCTGACAACGGATATGATAAGTTAGTCGCTGCTTATGATTTTAAGGAGAGGACTTTGAAGACTGAGGTTGAAGAGCATAGGCAGATCGTGAAACTGCTGGAGCATGAAAACAATAACTTGCGAGGAGAGATATCCCAACTGAAATCTGCAGCATCTACATCGGTAGCCTTAGTCCCTGTCAATGACGAAGGTTTCTCATTTCTGGAGGTTGAAAATGCCAATTTGAGAGACGAATTGGAAACTTTAAAGAGAATTGGACCCTCTACATCTACTCGCGGACGAGTAAGAGTTTCTCGGGGACGAGCAAGAGCTAATCGGGTTACCATTGAAGAGGCAAGAACTCAAGCATCTTTAGAAAATCAAGCAGTTCAGTTGGTTGCGAAGAATAAAGCTCTGGCAGAGATGTCCAAGAAGATTCTGGACCTTAACGAGCAACTTTCCACACAAGGATCCGCCTTGGAGAATAAATTTTTTTTTTGTGAAGAAGCTCCACGAGCAGCTAGAAAGGTTGACTTACCAATTCCACAAACAGCCGGGAGAGTTTTTGATGGCTGGATATAACGAAGCCCTCTACCTTCTTGATGATCGAATCCAGCAAGCGAATAATGAGGGTTATAAACAAGGATGGCTGAATGCACTGGGTGTATTAAAATTAGAGCAGGGCCATTATCTATGGGATTATCATAACCCTGGATTGCTCGAGTTGCCCACGCCATATTTTAAAATTGATATGAGCTGGATTCCTGCTCGGGCAATCCCTCAATGCTTAATATCCAAATATCTGGGCGACTACAGTCTTCATTCTAACATTGATATTTCTCGCCCTGAGAATCTGCTTGATCGGCCATCAGTGATGAATGTTCTAATGCTTCGAGATCTGAATTTCATAAATTCCCCTTATGCCTTAGACGATCCTCCTGCTGGATTAGAACCTGTTTCAAAGGCAGAAGGGAAGAAACCAATAGAATAGGTTTTTATGTAATAATTTATACTTTCCATAGCATATGTAATCCTTCTTGTTTTGAATGAAAAATTTTGGTAATACATTTCTCACGTCATTTGTAATTTTACTTAGTATGAATGAAAATTTGTCTTTTGTCATTTCATTTTCTTCTAAATAATTTATAGATGTTTTTGCTTATTGGTCAGTATATATATATATATATATATATATATATATGCTTATGACATACTGATCTCATTGAAGTGATTTATCAATCTTCAATTCTAAATAGTAGAACAACTTACACTTCATAGTATTGCCTAATTTAAACAACCGGAACTGATTGAAATTGGCTTACCGACCAACTAGAGAGTTGAGATTTTTGTTTTCGACCAACCGGAGTTGGTGAACTTTTATTCCCCGACCAACCGTAGTAGGTGAATTTTATTTTACCGACCAACCATATTTGATGAACCGACCAACCGTAGTTGGAGGGATTTATTTTACCGACCAGCCGTAGTTGATGGACCGACCAACCGTAGTTGGAGGGATTTATTTTACCGACCAACCGTAGTTGATGGATCGACCAACCGTAGTTGGTGGGATTTATTTTAACGACCAATCGTAGTTGATGGACCGACCAACCGTAGTTGGAGGGATTTATTTTACCGACCAACCATAGTTGATGGACCGACCAACTGTAGTTGGAGGGATTTATTTTACCAACCAATCCGTAGTTGATGGACCGACCAACCGTAATTGGTCGGATTTTTGTTCTGAACTTGATGCGTAGTGTGTAGCACTAATACTCCGAAAAAATTTCAACAAAAGGAGAGAATTGGGTAAAACATCCAAAGCTTTATTCATATCGAAGAAAACTGCATTACATAAGAATTGAACTACTGATAATATTTGCGCAGATGCTCTGCGTTCCATGCATTCTTAAACTCCTCTCCTTCTAAGGTTTCAATCCTATATGTCCCTGGTCGAACAACTTCTGTTACTCTGTAGGGTCCATGCCAGTTAGCTTCCAATTTATTATGCTTTTGAATTACTTTCTTTAGCACGTAGTCTCCTTCCTTCAAATCACACTTTTTTACCCTCTTGTTGTAGAACAGAGCTGTTCGTGGTTGGTATGCAGCATTCCTGATTGTTGCTTCTTCTCTAACTTCCTCGAGCATATCCAAGTCTTATCTTCTCATCAAGTCACTGATAGGAGAATTAAAATTCAGCACCCTGTGTGTGGGGAGGCCCAACTCAGCAGGTATAACAGCTTCGCTTCCAAATGCCAACATGTATGGAGATTCTCCTGTTGCTGCTCGTGGTGTAGTACGATAAGCCCACAGTACATAATGTAGCTCTTTGATCCAATTTGCCTTCGCATCATCCAGTCTTTTCTTCAAACCATTCAGCAGAGTTTTGTTCGTCACCTCAGTTTGTCCATCGCTCTGGGGATGGCCTGGTGCAGAGTGAATTTTCAATATGTTTGACTGATGACAATGTGCAGCGAACTCCTCATTATCAAATTGAGTTCCATGGTATGTGATGAATGCATGAGGAAGACTATATCTACAAATAATGTTCTTCCATATAAATTGATACACCTTATCGTAGGTCATATCAATGAGGGGCTCGACTTCCACCCACTTAGTAAAATAATCCACCGCGACTACGAGATATTTAAATCTTCCCCTAGTCGTTGGAAGTGGCCCGACCAAATCAATTCCCCACATGGAAAATGGCCAAGGGGAAGTAATCGGTGTTAACAATGCTTGGGGAGTTCTTCGGATAGAGGAGAAGCGTTGACATATATCACATTTTTTGGCATAGGCTATACAATCAGCCCTCATTGTTGGCCAATAGTATCCTTGCGTCATTACTCTTTGCAAAAGCGTCCGACATGCTACATGAGCTCCACAGGACCCTTTATGGACCTCTTCAATCAAGTATTTCACCTCTAAAGGGTACACATATCTTTGCAGACCTGCTATAATTCCTCGTCTATATAGAATACCATTAGTCAATATATAACGAGCAACTTTAAACTTCAGTTTCTTGGCTGCGAGTTTGTCGGTTGGTAATTTCCCTTCCTCAATATATGACCTGATGGGATCCATCCAAGATAGTCCTAAATCAATGGTAATAAAGTTCATCATCAAATCTTCGTCTATGCTTCGACTGGCCAAGACTTCTATTGGGATTATTTTTCGTAGCTCGGTGCGTGTGTCTGAAGCTAACCGAGCTAAGGTATCCGCTCTTGCATTCTCCAATCTTGGTATTCTAATTATCTTTACTGCGATCAGGCTTGATAAAACCTCCATTACTTTTGCATGATACCTGATCATTAATTCTCCTTTGGCTGCATATACTCCCAGCATTTGATTTACGATCAATTGCGAGTCACTGAATACGATAACCTGCTCCTCCCCCATGGTTTTTGCCAGGCCAAGTCCTGCAATCATAGCTTCATATTCAGCCTCATTATTAGAAGCCTTGAATTGGAAGCGCAAATCATACTCCACATCGACCTCATCCGGGCTGTTCAAAATAATCCCTGCCCCATAGCCTGTAATGCAAGATGAACCATCCACATATAGATTCCATATAGGTACCTCATCCTCAAATTTTTTATCGGATAAAGTTCCTCGGTGGAATATTTATTGCTTCCTTTTATCCTCATCTAGTACTTTTTGCTTCTCGTCGACCATCTCCCCCTGATCGTCAACTGACTTAAGTTGATCAGGGTTTAAATTTGATGATCCTGTAATATCTATAGGTTGGTCGGTATTCAGCTTTTGCTCCTCGGAGGTGTCAGGATAAGTGAATTCTGCGATAAAATTTGCTACTGCTTGCCCTTTAAGTGACGACCTAGGCTCATAAATTATATCATATTCACCAAGTTCTACTGCCCAGTACATCAATCTCCCTGATTTTTCTGGTTTATGAAGAGCTTGCCTCAATGGCATATCGGTATACACTACTATGGTATGAGCTTGGAAGTACGGACTCATTCTTCTACTTTCTTCGGTCAACGCTAGTGCTAACTTTTCTAGTCTTGTATATCTGATCTCTGCTCCTCGGAAGGCCTTGCTAGTGTAATAAATTAGTTTTTTCACTCCATCCTCCATTCTTATCAATGCCGAGCTAACTTCATTCTCTGAAATTTCCAGATACAAGTACAATCTTTCTCCCATCACTGTCCTGGACAACAGTGGGGGTGCTCCCAAGTATTTCTTTAACTCTTGAAAGGCTTTCTCGCATTAATCATTCCATTCAAACGTTTTTTGGAGTGTTTTGAAGAATGGGAGGCATCTATCAGTTTCTCGTGATATAAATCTATTAAGTGCTGCAACTTGCCCTGTGAGACTTTGCACTTCCTTCTTCGTCGTTGGAGATCGTAGCCCCAATAGAGCCTTGATATTTTCTGGATTTGCTTCAATACCTCGTTGATTGATAATATACCCGAGGAACATGCCTTCTCATACTTCGAATATGCACTTGGTAGGGTTCAACTTCATTTGATATTTATCTAATTGATCAAAGGTTTGACCTAGATCAATTAGATGGTCAACAACTTTCTTGATCTTCGTAAGCATATCATCAACATAAACCTCCATATTGTGACTGATTTGCTCTGCAAATACCTTGTTCATCAGCCGTTGATATGTTGCACCTGCATTTTTCAAACCAAAAGGCATAACATTGTAACAGTAAGTTCCCCTAAGGGTAATAAAAGAGGTACTCTCCCTGTCTTCAGGTTTCATTTTAATCTGGTTATAACCAGAATAAACATCCATGAAGCTCAACAGCTCGTGTCCCGAGGTAGCGTCCACTAATTGATCAATTCGGGGCAAGGAAAAATGATCCTTTAGGCATGCCTTGTTGAGGTCGGTGAAGTCTACACACATCCTCCACTTGTTGTTCTTCTTCTTCACCATCACCGCATTAGCTAACCAGTCTGGATATTTGACATCTTCAATAAAGCAAGCTTTTTGGAGCTTCTCGACCTCCTCTTGTATAGCTTGGATCTTCTCAGGGATGAACACTCTTCTTCGCTGCTTCATAGGTTTTATTTCCTTGTTCTCATTTAGTTCGTGACACAAGAAATTTGGGTCTATTGCTGGCATATCTTCGTGGCTCCATGCGAAAGTTTGTTTTCTGCTTTTTAGGAAGGCTATCAATTCCTGTTTTAGTGGGGTGTCCAACGATGAACCGATTTGAGTTGTTCATTTCGGGTGTTCGTCGTCCCAAATGACATTATCAGTAACTTCCACCACCTGACCTTTTACGAGCTGTGGCTCATCTCTAGGATCTAACGTTTCAATTTTTGCACCTTCATTTACTTGATAGGTGGTAGTCTTTTTCCTAGATTCTTCCAGTTCTTCTTGCTCGGCAGATGAATAATAGCATTCCCGAGCTACTTTTTGGTCACCCTTCACAATTGCTACTCCAAAGTTAGTTGGAAATTTTAGGCATTGATGTACAGTAGATGGTAGTGCTTCGAACTTCTTCAATCCTACCCTTCTCATGATGATATTGTAAGCTGATTGAACATTCTTATCCATCATAAAAAAGCGCACTCTTTCTGTTCGACAAGCAGGCCATGTACCGATGAACATATCCAATTTGATGGTCCCAAGTGGGAAAACTTTCTCCCCAGCAAAACCGAGGAGGGGCCTGTGATAAGGCTCTAGCTGAGACAACTTTAAATTTAAGCTGTCAAAGCATGAGTAGAACATGATATCTGCCGAGCTGCCATTATCCACCAATACTCGTGAAATCACTACTTCCTCCATCCTAATTTTGATCACCAATGGGTCATCATGAGGATATAGCACACCTGCGAGGTCATTCTTAGAAAAATCGATGACCAGTTTATCTTTGTTCACCTTCCTCGGGCGATCTTCTTCAGCTAGATTTATTCCTTGAATATACGAACAAGCTTGAGCCTCATTGAGGTAAGCTTTCCTCTATGCAGTAAGGTCTCCACCTCCTGCATCTCCACCAGTAATAACATTGCAATCAACTGATCCAAAACGGATAGAAAATACCTCACGTTCTGGCTGTTTTTGTCTTTTGGGGAGATCGGGGTCATCTTGATCATCTTCTCGATCTTCTTCATTATTTCTTTTCTTATCTTCTTTGGCTCGACGAGGAGATCTAGACCTCTGCCTTGCTCAATCGCTGCTCCTTCCACCATTTCGGCGATCCACATACTTGTTCAATTTTCCCCGCCTGATGAGCTCTTCAATTTTATTCTAGAGAGCTATGCAGTTTTTGGTTGTATGACCATGGTCCTTATGGAACTTGCAATATTTGGACTTATCCCTCTTGTTAGGATCTGTCTTCATTTTTAGGCCATTTTAACTCCTCGCTATTCTTTATCTCCTCCAAAACATGGTTTATGTCTACTTTCAAAGGAGTATAGTTTCCAAATTTCCTCATCTGATCCAATGCTTGCTTGGCTCTTGACTGCTTGTTACCACCATTATTCTTCTGATCCTTCTTCTCAATCTTCTCGGCCTCAACTTTGGTCTCCTTAGTGTCCATGCTCTTCTTTGCAGCCATAGCTTCCTCGACATTCATGATTTTGGCTGCTTTTGCCATTAATTATGACATGGTCCTAGGTGGATCTTTGGCCAAAGTATAGTACAATTTATTTGGCAACAATCCACTCATCAGAGCAGTGATTGCTGTCTTTTCCTCGTAATAAAAAACTTCGAGCTTTTCGTTATTGAAACGAGTAATATAATCCCTGGTGCTCTCACCTGCTTTTTATCTAATACTTAGCAAGTGTGGTACTCGCTTAACTGGTTTTGCTCCAAAATAGAAGTTTCCAATAAAGAGCTTGGCCAGTTGAAAGAAAGTTGCAATCTTCCCCCGAGGAAGATTGTTGTACCATATTTGAGCAGATCCAGTGAGCGTTCTCGAAAACTCCCTACATCGCATCTCGTCTGGAACAGTATAGATATCAGCAGCTGCCTGATATTGTTCTATATGGATAACAGGATCAGTTTTTCCATCATATTTTGGTGTTACCACTGGAGCTTTGAACTTTGATGGTGTGGGAAAATCCACAATTTCTTGGATTAAAAGGTGTCCTTTGGACAAAAGTTATTTGTAGAGGAATTTTGGCCTTAGCCATTTCCCCTAGTCTATCCTCCAACCTTTGAATAGAGCCTTTCCATGCGTCATTTGCCTCCTCGGTCCTGTTGGTCCGAGCAACTGATCGTGTTGAATTTGCCTCTTGGGATCTTTCACGACGAGCAGCTGGTCGGGATTGGGCAGAACCTTCCTTTAAATCAGAGAATCATTGAGAGTTCCTCGACACCATCCTAAGGGGACTTTTATTCCTCCTAGGACACAAATGATCAAAGGGAGAGACTCTACTCAATCTTTCAAGAGCACTAGTCCTTTTTGGAGATAGAGTGACGTTTTGTTCAGTATCTGTGGCTCGTACTGATGAAGTTCGGCCAGGTTGATAAGAAAAATCATTAGATCTATCAGTTCGATATGAATCGACATGTCTAGATCGAGATTCCTCTGGGAGTAATGTTCGTCTAGTTCGCGAGGAAGGCAATTGGGTATTTCTTTGAATGCTTAGTTATCCTGACTGGGCAGGTGCTCCACCCTGGATAGTTTGCATGAGTTGTCGCATGGTTTCTTGCATGGCAGTCTGGCCTTGAGCTAGATCAACTATTATTCCAGCCAGATCTTGGACACTTGGAGGAGTGGATGGATTTGGGGAGTTTCCAGCGTTTCGATCATTGGATTCAGGATTATCAGCCATTGGAGATGAATTGTTTTGGTGAAAAATGATAGTTTCAGTCGTTTTCCACAGACGGTGCCAATCTTTTGATGTAAAAAATTAGATTATCTCTAATTATTTAATCACAGATAAAAAAAATAAATAAGACAAAGGATTTTAAAGTGGTTCAGTCTCGAAAGAATGGCCTACGTCCACTATTTTGTTATTGCTGACTGTTTTCAGAATTCTCGATAATGGGTTTACCAAGAAATTCTGAGTCCCCTGCTAATGAGGAGGTTACAATGTATTTATAGCCTTGAGGCGGTACAAATGAAAGAATAATACACAGCTGTCCAATAGGCGTATGCGTCTGTGTGATAATAATGAGCATTAAATGCGCAGTCATCCTCTTGATTATCCGGATATGAATGCTCTTTACGAGATGCAGCTCGGACCGCCTAAGCTGCTCGGACCGCCTAAGTAGCTCGGTATACATGAGTTGCTCGGTACAGTAGAGTTCCTCGGAGAACATTTGTTGCTCGGAGCGTTCTGAGTTGGTTGGGGAGGTTGAGTTACTCGGAGTCAAGGTGTTGTTCAAAAATGTTTCCGGGTGCCATGTAAGTTAACACGTGTCTCCAAATAATCGGTCCACGTCAGCAGACTAAATTTGGTATCAACAATATGTTTTATGGAAGGAGAAACTTTACAACTATTAGTACTGCCCCCCCCCCCCCCCTCCACTTCACCTAGTCATATTAGAAGACAATTTCTTTGAAATCTATGTAATCTATTTCCAAGATTTGTTGGAAAATCCCATAATAGGTTAACACTAAATAATTTATATTTTTATCATTTTTTTTATCCACACAAGAAGTCAAGGCAGAAATTAAAATTCAGATGTTTTGTGTCAATATTTTTTCCTCACACGGGTATAGGACAATATCAAAACCATTAACGCATAATTTTTTTAAATCATTTACACAAAAACAGGGACCTTTGGCTAGGTTTGCAAGCCTTGAAGAGACATCATCGCTTTTTGAAAGCTTCATTTGTTAATGGATTTGTATTAGGGCATGTTTTACAAAGAATTCATAAGTAATCGCAATAAATGATGTGACAATTACTTCTTTTTTTTATACCCACCCCTTAAAATCATCTATCACGTCTATTGGACCTTTTTTCTTCTTATTTTAAGTAAGTTCTCTCTTATACTTCTTATATGTGTTCATGAACTTGAGAAAATTAGATAGCAAGATATATAATACACATACTTAAGAAAAAATATGTTATATATGTAGGTACTTATTCTTTCCAGTCTTCAACTTAATTTTTATGTTTCAAAGACATAACGAGTTTCTTGATCGAATTAAAGATATAAGAGTCTCAAATCTTTAGCATTCCAAAAAAGAAATTCATCATCAAAGTAGCCAAATTACTTTAGCACTTGTGCACCACGATGATATAACCTCCTATGCCCTTGTTCTGGCATATGTCCCTAAGTGTATAATGATGATTCTTCTATTATATATTTTTCCACATTTAATCCTCAAATATACCAAGTATTCTTAACGTAATCTTTTAATATTTTTATGAAGTGCTCGAAAGGATACATCAAACGATACCTGATAGGTCCACACACCAATGTATTTTCACATAGATGCACAAGAAGGTGAATGCTAATGTCAAACAATGCCATATGAGAATATTTCTCTAAAACATAAGTTCCCTCAGCTAGATTTCCTTTTGCAGTTGCAATGTGCTTTATGTTTACAACTTTTACGCACAGTTTAGTGAAGCACTGACCAATGTGCATAATTTCCGTTAGAGATATTTGTGCTCATAAAAGCAATGCCTAAACAAAAAAGGGGCTAATTGAATAATGATGTGCCATTCATGAGACTTAAACTGCTTCAAATAATTTGATTGATAATTTACAAACCTTCGCAAATTACTGGGATAATTGGTTAGAGTCTTCATATTTAACATGTCTAATAAGATGATATTTTTCTCACTAATTCTCAAAGTGATAGAACCTGCAGGAATCTAATTTCTTCATATTGTAGGATGAGTTTTTAACCATATTATTTTTTAATTTTCATTTCCGCTAGATCGTGGTGAGCCTTCTGTTCATCTTTCAAATGATATCCACCTAGTCATTTTCCTATAAGATATTCCACAAAAATCTTCTTCGTGTGCTTCACATCAATTACATGCCTTAGAGGGTGCTCTTTTCAATGCAACAAGTTAAATAACATTGATCGTCTAAAACAGGCCTTCATTTTATTAGGAGCT
This sequence comes from Sambucus nigra, assembly GCA_949130495.1. Lineage (NCBI taxonomy): Eukaryota > Viridiplantae > Streptophyta > Magnoliopsida > Dipsacales > Adoxaceae > Sambucus > Sambucus nigra. Next base: position 461,858,825 of record OX422218.1, read on the forward strand.
TTAGAATTTTCCTTAGTTTTTTTCACTTTTAGCCTGCAAACTAGGTATGTTTTCCTACAAACTTATTCCTCTAACTCATAACCTTCGCTTTCTCCTTGATTTGGTAACCAAAAAGATGAACAGGTTGCATCCTACGTTTGTGACGAATAGGTAAAAAATTAGAGTTATTGTTCGTAAAAGAGGGACTGTTCGACATAAATATATAATGACCAACATAACATATCTTATTACTATACTTTAACCCAGTGGATTCATTTTCCTTCGCATTAATGGGACATCCATAATAACCATGAAAAATGAACGAAATAAGGTCCCATAAGTAAGAAAATCGTGGATCACCCACAACATTGCTTTAAGTGTGAACTCTTCACCCTTATTTGTGTAAAAAATCCTCACGCCTTCAACCTTAACTCTTTTAATTCTTAAATTAATGGGGCTAAGAAAATATCAATATCCATGCTATGGATCTTTGGCCCAAGTATAACAGTGATAATAATGTGAAATATTTTCTTATACATCGTGTCAAATGGAGATTTAAAGGCTCCTAGACAACTGGCCAATAACTCTGATTAGAGCTTAAATTACTGAAATGGTTAAACCCTTCAGTTGATAATCCAAGAGGAACATTGGACGGTCCCTTCAAAACTTCAGAGATATCGTGTGTTTAAAAATTGCCATATGAGTGAATTAATGAGTTAACACGTGATATTCCCACCCACCTTAGTTCGAGTGTACCATGCTATGGCTGTGTTATCCATGATACAATGAAAAATATTATAATCCATTTCTCAAGAGAAAAATAATATAATAATTATGTGGAACTTTCAAACACCTACGAAATTTAGTAGGTTTGCCATTTCCACTCTTACAATCCGTAAATCTTGTCTCATTTCATATAGGACTCGTCCTTTAAATCATCTTCATTGTGATACAGTATACAATCATACTTACATGCATGAATAAATTTGTACTTCAAACAAAAATCCTTAAATCTCTTCTTTATGGTATGATAAATATTTGGTAACGTATTCTCATCTGGGAGAATGTTTGTATCCCATTTAAGAATTATGGTTACGATATTCCCTGAGAAACCTTATTAACGCTTCAATATACAAACTGATCATGGCATAGAATACCTAGGGATCTTGAATGAAATTTATATAGAAAGGACAGTATGTATTATTCTTGATTTTCCTCTAATTAAGCATCAACTTTTTCATTAACTTGGTCCTAGTGAACATTATCCAAATCCATAGGCATGTGGTTTTGATGGTGGTGAACGCCATAAGCATCATCATTTAGGTCATTCAAAGTAGGATGCGCTGGCAAATAATTCACCACTTTAATCGGGTCATATTTTGGTAATTGTTCAGGAACACGTGGTACATTATTTTCTCCATAAAATGTACATATCCTATAGTTTAGCGACAAACCACACCTTAGCAAATTCAACTCAATTTCTCCCAAAGATTTAAAATTATCATTCATACAAAGGGTGCACATACACGAGATCTTATCATTATTATAATATCTATATGCATATTTAACAAATTGATTGACCTTATTTACATGCATATTAAAGAGTGATGCCACCCCGACCCCTCTTTTCCCCTAATGAGTGGATCATGGGCTCCCAAAGGGATTATAAAAGTGGGACATCGTTTGCGATGTGAGGTGTGTGAATATGTAACGATGAGATTCGATAACCTATTTTACTCAAAATATGCTAAATGGGTAGCCACCTCCAAAGAGTTATAACAAAAAACAACTAGTGACTGAAAAATTAAACAAGATGTGGACTCGGAGACTATGTTATAGAGTGGGAAGGTGTTAGGAACCCACATCGTCTTTTTGGTCTCTCATAGGCTAAAAATGTTCTCCTATTAAATGAATGAACATGTTTATAGTTGTAAAAATATGTCGTGTTTGCGATGTGTGCAAAGTGGAAATATACATGAATGTGCAAGTGTTTGCATGTGTGTGCGGAGCTAATTCATCATATCCACATCATGGAAAACATGGGAATAATTATTCTCAGAAGATAATATATCTAAGCATGAATAAGATAATAAAAGAAATGTGTGAAAATGAATAAATGTAAGAGTCGTCTAGAATTCGTAATATGTAAGAGTGAATAAGGGCATATAGGACTTATAAAGAGATAATAAGGATGAGAAAATAACTACATGGATAGAACATGGTAAATATATAAGTGAAATTCAAATATATTTATGCCAATAAAATAAATCAAGTAAGGAACAACTTGAATCCCAAAGTAACTGTTCGATGCCTACATAGCTTTTTAGGGTGCCTACATCGACAAATATGACATCAAAGTCCACGTAGTTCGTAATAAGACTAAGGTTAAAGTCTAGAACATTATTTGAATCTAGAGTGTCTTTTTTATTTATGGAAACAATGTGTAAAATGTGGTTACAATGTGAGAAAAAACGAGATAACTCTAAATTGGGAATTATGGTATAAGCTCCCTTTTTTGTTTTTTGTTTTTAATTTTTTATAATAATAATATTAATAAAAATAATAATAATGGGGATTAGTGTGTAAATGAGTAAAATAAGCTAACGATATGCTAAAAACACTAAAACTTATGAAATGTGATTTATTAAGCAAATAAAATGGAAATAGGTTTGGACCTTCAAGCCCATTTGAATTATGTTTTTGAAATTTTTTTGGGATTATTTTGGAGTGTATATGATGGTGGTGGATAAAGGTGAGGCAAGGGTGGAGTAAAGGAATGGGGTGAGTTTGATGTATGCTAATTTTGAGGAAAGTTGCCTCACTGAAATCAAGGTTGAGGTCCCTCTCAGACGAGGTGAGGGTCTCTTTAAGTAGGATAATCCGAATTGGATAAAAATACAAGGTTGTCCCCAGGGACCAGCCGGTCGGCATGGACAATGCCCTTAATTCCAGCAAGGTATTCAAACTTCTTGGCTAAGTAAACCCTCACCTTCCAGTAGGTAGGTGAGTTGTCCTATCTATAGGTGGGAAAAAATAGTTTTTTGGCCATAAAATACGAATTGTATGTCCAATTCATGCACAGTTGGGACCGTTGGAAAGAACATTTAGAGCTCTATAATAATGTCTTAAGATACTCTCAAGTTTGAGAGTTGACTAAGGTCAAATAGAGACTCCCTGTTATTTTCCAATTCAAGTTTAAAGAAGGATCATGGGTCCAAGATTGGAAGGACTATGTTTGGACCCTATAGAGGAATGCGGATTATTATAATGGTGTGTATACATAACCTCTCTATGGGAGAGATTATAATAAGCGAAAAACCATCAAAAGATAGACCCCGAATGAGGTTATGAGTGTTGAGTCCCTCTATATTGAACTTGGGTGGGGGGATTAGGAGTTGGGGATCTCTAAAAATCCTAAGGTGACTTATGACCATGCTAAGAATAAATACCTGATTTTGAAGGCTAAGGTCTGATTTTAAGGACTTAGGTTCCATATATGAGGGATGTAGCTTGATCTTAAAGGCTTAGGGTATAGGAGAAATGTAGCATTATTATGAGGGCTAAACGTTATATGAGTAAGTAAGCCTGATTCTATGGGCTTAGAAGGTGTGTTAATTGAGGAGTTGAGGAGTTAATGCAACCGATGTAGGGATTAAGGCCTAATTTTGAGGGTCAAGGTCAATTCAAGGACCTAAGAAGTGTGTGAGACCAATATGAGGATCACGACCTAATTTTGAGGTCCAAGGTCGATTCTGAGGAGCTAAGGAGTATGTGCAACCAATATAGAGATTGCGGCCTAATTTTGAGGGACAAGGTCAATTCAGAGGACCTAAGGAATGTTTCCAACCAAAGCAGGGATCAAAATCGAATTCTGAGGGACAAGGTCAATAATAAGTACCTAAGGAGTGTGTTCGACCAATATGAGGTTCGCAGACTAATTCTGAGGGCCAAGGTTAAATTTGATGACTTAAAGAGTGCGTGCGACCAAAACTGGAATTGTGGCCTAATTCTAAGGGCCAAGGTCAAATATGAGGTATGTGATCAATACGAGGATGGTAACCTATTTTTTAGGGCTAAGGTCAAGTCTAAGGACCTAAGGAGTGTGTGACACCATGAGGATCAGGACCTAATTTTGAAAGTCAATTCTGAGGAACTAAGGAGGGTGTGCAACCAAAATGAGGATCATTGCCTAATTCTGAGGGCCATGGTCAATTTTGAGGACTTAAGGAGTGTGTGATCAATACGTGGATCATGACCTAAGTCTAAGGGACAAGCTCAAATCTAAAGACCTAAGGAGTGTTTGAAAGGGTTATGTGACGATATGAGAATTTTCTCGAAAGTTTCATATTCTTTTGAGAGACTTCATTATCTTTGATAAATTTTAAATGTTTGTGTAAATTGGAAATTTTGATAATTTTTATGATAAATTTGGATTTCTTTGCGAATTGTTTCTTCCTATGATTTTTAGGATTTTTTTGTTAGTTTTTTCTACATTTTTGAGGAGTTTTTGGAACATTTTTTTAATATTGTAACGAAATTGGAGGGGGTGTTTGCTAGCAGGGCCTAGCTAATGCATGTCGCCAAGGGCATGGATTCTAAGTGTCTTGTAGGTTCCCAAGGGGTACCTATCGGAGGTAGGCCCATAGGTGTGCCGACCGACATGCCCTAACCTCTATATAAAGAGGGCGAGGTCGTCCCTCATTCTTCACTTCTCACTCTCGTATTCTCTCTCCTCTCTCTCTCTCTCTCTATCTCTCTCATTCTCTCTCTCTATATTCCTTTCTCTAAAAAAATACCTTTTGTGAGTTCATTTATGAATTTTGTCTCCATATGAAAATCTTGAGAATGCAACACATGATGATGATTGGGTGAACTTTGAATGGGTGACTTATGATGCGATGCTTGTAGGGCAAAAAACATGCACCATGGTGCCAAGCCAGTGGCGGATGAGAGAATTATTTGAGAGATCCTTTGGCGTACCATTTTGACTTTGTAAAGATCCCTAGGGGCTATGTAAGTGTTATTTCCCTTTTGTTTTTGATTTTGTTTCAATTTTTTTTATCATTTTGAATAAAATTCATTATTTTTGTCTTTTGAATTTTTTTGTGAGATATTCTTGAATTTTTTTATAGGGTATGCATTACGCAGGTAGGGTACCTTTGGCATCCATTCGAGCTCGGGGGTTGATCACAGTGAATGACATTTGGGACCACCTGCCTAGTAAGGTGGAGATATTGGTGCAGATGTTAAAGATTTGGTGAGTGTGTTGGATGACACGATGCGGTCTTCAATGGTGTTGTATGCCCTAGGGGAGAGATGGTGAAACACTACCCACACATTCTATTTTAGTGTGGGAGAGATGATGGTGATGCATACGTACATCTATTAGATTCTTGGGTTACCATGTAAGATGATTCAAATAGTGGTTGATCGTTCCCTCTGTTTGATGATTGCGTTGATTGAGGCAGTATTGAGGATGATAGAGAGAGTCAGTGACCATAGCCTTTTTGAAGGGGGCCTTGGATGAGTTGGGTGGTGAACATGGTGGATGTGTGACAGGTGCAACAGATGACACTTATATTCATTAAGTTTTTATTGGGGAGCATGTTGTTAGCGAAGAGCAGAGATGGAGTCCATTTATGTTTCCTTCCCTTCTTATGGGACATCACATAGATCCACCATTATGATTTAGGAAATCTTGATACTGGTGTCGTTGTGTGTCGCCTTGGATGCTTTCATCCACTCTTGCCTACCAACTTTTACTTGGGTTCCATACCTGTTGGAGGTAAATGTATTATTCTGCATTTTGGATTAATTTTTGCATTCTTTTTGTGATTGTTTTTTAACTATTTGTTTTTTTAGGTATAGCTCTATGAGGTGATCGACCTGATTGATATGCTTGAATAAGGTGGATACCGACCTGGCCAAGGTTAAAGAGGTAGAGTAAGGAGAACAGTGTCTCCAAGACCCTGTCAACCTTCAAGGATGTAAGTGGGGTCTCAAATGACCTCACGAGCGACCATGTTAGGTTATATTATTTATTTTTGGATTTTTTTATTTTTAATTCTTGTTTATTCTTGCATTGTATTTTTATGACTGAATTGATTTGGACAGGTGATGCTCTTTCCTTGGAGACGGCCGATGGAGTACATGGGGGTCAGCAACATGCATACACAGATGCATAAGTTAATAATGCACGAGTTTAGGTGTGGCCGGTACTTGGGTGAGCTTATGGTGAGGTAGATTATATTCGGGGAGGATGCAATTACTCTGGAGAATCCCCCTTCTATATTTGGGACCCAGAAAAGATAGCAGAGGAGGTGAGAGAGGCAACCGTGATATGGGATCACTACTCCATCTATACAGACACGGTGATGATGATTGACTACTTAGACTTTGTGATGAGTTGGCTAATATTTTCATTAATATATGGTGTGGAAGGGGCTCCACCTCTACCGGTGAGGACACGAGGCAGTGGGACATCGGTATGTTCAGATCAGGCCTCGAGGAGCGGTGCAGAGGCAACAGATGCTTACCCATTGTGTAAGTATGGGTTTCCCTCCCGAAATCCGCGGTTGCAAGGAGGAGACATGATAGAGCTTCATTATTATCCTCATGTGATTCTAGAGGGTGTTCTTCTTATGTCAGTGGAGGATAGTAGCTCGAGGGTAAGTGTTCTTACCTTATTATTCTACTTCTGCATTCTGATTTATTCCTTTTATTTGTGTGCTTATTTTGACATTCTTTCTTAATTTTTCTTTATAAACCATATCCATGCACACTTCTTGGGTATGTGATCTAAGATTGGATGTCTTCATCGACTGAGTAGATTCGGGTGATGGCTCGTTCTTGTGCTACCCCTCAAACGACTGTTGATTATGTCCTCCTTTCGAGCTCATGGAGTGGGGCCTCTACCTCCCGCTGTCACGATAAGTGTGCCATCCACAACTATTTATGCCTCTAGTAGCTTTGGTTAAGGTTAGGAAGAATGACCAAGCTGCATCTCGATAATTTTATTTCTTTTTGGTTCTTTTCTTTCTGTTGCGTACCTGAAATAATTAAAGGCAGTATATATAAAATGATGCATTTTATATAATTATCTTGAGTTAGTGACTTATTTGACATGTACTTTTTAATTTTTCGCTGAGGGTTTTTGTGAGATTTTGAGAAAGGTGTGTAATATATTTTGAATATTGAATAGTTTTGGATGTTATTGAGTAAGGAAATGTCCAAGAGGATTTTTGGTAAAAAATAACTTTTCCTTAAGGGTCTTATTGCTGAAATGGGAGACAAAAAGGAAAATGTATTTTTTCCCAAAATGTGGAGGTGACAACCAACATATCCTCAGGCCTTTCTACTGGCATGTTAGGGTACTTATCTTTTCAGCCTTGGTACCCTCTTTATGATACGTGGTCCTTTGATTCCCACAATAGTGGTGGTATCTCAGCTACTGAAACATTTTATGGGAGAAATTTTTCTATAAAGGGGCTTAAGGATGGCTTCTTGAATTACCAACCCTCAATTACTCTTAACTCAATGAAATTAACTTCAATTATTCCAATCGCTAGTCCCATCTTTGAAGCATATTGTACCTACCTCGACGATTTAGAAGTTGTGTGCTTGTATAATGTTGACTATATTGCATTGAACATGCCTCCAGTCACTTTATAGGTCAACCGTCCGATTAATTGGAGTCTTTTAAGTGGGCTTTGCAATTTTCCTACCCTAAGGACCACATGTTCCGTTTTGGCCTGGAAGAGGTATGCCGAACTTACAAATAATTCTCTATTATTTTGGGTATTCACCCTCATATTCCTTCCACAATGATTAAATTTTCATGTTCTTCAAGGAATTTTTTCTGATCTACTGCACCTTTCTTATTTTATTGCTCAACCACTAGTGTTAGGGGGGGAGATATGTGTTGGTGCGGTCCTAGGGTTAGCACGTGTCCAGGGTTCTCAGTCCGTTAGTTATGATGAAGCGGTGGTGTTATGAATAACCATTAAATTGCTTATCGTGACGGGTGGTATGAGTGCGAACACCTAAGTCGTTGCAATAGGCTTAACCACTAAATTGATTATGGTTTTGATCATACCCATGTAAATTGATGATTTTATTTGACCCAATTGGGATTTAGACCTTGTAAGATGGATAATGGGTCAAATTTGGGTAATATTGTGGCCTTGGTGTAATTAACTGGATTTAGAATGGCCTTATATTTCACTTGGAGAGAATTAGGGTCGTTCTAACGAGATTCCAATCTCGTTGGATCGTTGCGAGGTCATTCGAAAGAGAAGCCTCCGTCATTTAAATAGCTGCTTCAAACGACCCTTCCCTTTTTAGCAAATCCACTCTCGTTAGAACCTCATTCGAAGTCCATTCAAACGAGATATAGTTATCGTTTGAACGAGACTGCAAAAATTAGTTTTTGAGGTTTAGGAAATGCTGCCACGATCTTGACAGTTAGATCAAAATATTTGTCACACTCCCATGGTAGCAGATCAACTCGGGGTCTGAGCTTTGGAAATTTTTGAAATTTAACCCCTAAGTGTTTTGGGATATTTAAGTGAGGTTTTGGCCCATTCTAGGGCATTTCAATTAGATTCTCTCTCTCTCTCTCTCTCTCTCTCTCTCTCTCTCTCTCTCTCTCTCTGATCCTCACCATTACCCAAGGTTTTAAAAAATGCGGGGCGTGATCAAGACGTGGAGGCCAAGCCTTAAGCCTTAGAAGCCTAGGCGTGAAAAGGCGTTTAGGCATTTTTAATATATTTTAATATTTTTTAACCATTACAAGGCTATTAAAATACTAAAATTGTATATATCATAAAAATACGTCTCAATATTTACAAATAAAAATACTATTTGATTAGTTTGGATGAGATAATGGTCCGATTTGTAAAAAAATCTTTAAAGTCGATATCGTTTCACTAAAGCATTGTTCTTTTTAGAGAAAAAGTACGGCTTAAGGGTTTTACCAAGCAGAAGGCGTCAAAATCTTAAGGCGGGGCGTTTCTCCCAAGCCTCATGCCTAGGCGTGCCTAGGTGGAGCCTAGGCGAATTTTTTAGAACCGTGCCACTACCCAACCACCTTATACCACCCTAAAACCACCACCCCTCAACCCTAGACCACCATACTTTAGCCTTTTTTCCACCATATTGAAGCCCATAAAATGCATACACCACATGTTAGGTAAGATATCAATTTATGGAGTTGTTGTTGGGGATTTTTGGGGAAGAAAAGAAAAAGTATGAAGAAGCTTGAAAGGAGTTTTTCTTGGATATTTCATGGAGCTTACTACTAGAGCTAGACAACCTCCTTGAGGCCACCTTAGGAGGTGGGAAGTTGCCATCAACATCTTTTTTTATCCTGCCATCTGTGGAGCTTCTTTGTGGTGGGAAACTCTACTATTTAAATTTAATAATTCTATTTCCCTAGTATTTGGTCTTGTATGTACAATTTTAAGAGTACAATGTATGCATGCTTCAAGATAGTTGTTTTATCATTTTCTTTGTAAAATGGTTTGCAAGTGATCTTAAAAGGTTTTGAGAAAATGATTTATTTTTAAGAAAACTTAGTGTTAAACATTTTATGAAATGAAATGTTTGAAATAATATTTGTGGACACCACATTCTAGGACCCTACTAAGACTCTCCTTAGGTACCTAGCATTTCCCCAATAACCATACATACTGAGGTCGTACTCCGAGTACCGATCTAGAAGACACATGGCGCCTCTGGGACCCATTTAACTACGACCAACATTCTAGTCTGAGAAAAAGATCAATAAATCTTCAAAGGTATCTGAATTCCCTTTCCAACGGTCCACCCCGTGCTTAAATCGGGCTTACAATTTGGACGAATGACCCCATTTTACTATTAAACATTGATCGAGAGGCTAACGGGCGCTTTCGGGCCTCGTTTTGACCCAAATCAACTTCCTCGCCTGAGTGAAATCTCAATGAACCTTAGAAGGGCTCTGAATCTCATTTCTAACTGTCTGCTCGATGCATGAATCGGCCTTATGGTTCGAATGAATGGTCCATTTTCCCATAAAAACTAAATCGGAGGCCACCGGGAACTCTTGGGTTTCGTTTGACTCCCGGCAGCTCTTTAGCTTGAATAAGACTAAATGAATTTTCAAAGGGCTCTGAATAACTTTTCAACGGTCTGCCTCATGTGCAAATCAGCCTTACGGTGCAGACGAATGACCCGTTTTACTTCGAAGGGTCACTAGGCACTTTTGGGCCCCGTTTGACCAAGGTTAACACTGCGACCTGAATAAGACTGAATGAATCTTCGAAAGGATCTGAATACACTCTCTAACGGTTCATCCCGTGTGCGAATTGTCCTTACGATTTGGACGAATGCTCCTTTTTTTCTAATAATCTATTGTCCAAAAGACCATCAAGTCATTTCGACCCACGTATGCCCATAGTCAACTCTCGAATCCTGGATCGGCCCAATGGATTCTTAAAGGGATCTGAATACCCTTTCCTACAGTATGCCCCGTGCGTGATTTGGACTTACGAATTACGTTTTACGATCATTTTTTTGAGAAATCTGCATGAGGTTTTCGAATGGCAAATCATTTTTTTGAGAAATCTGCCGATAGGTAGGTTAAGTACAACGTAGACCGGCTCCCCCTTAACCCTATATAAAACCTCTCAATGATGCCAATGACATTCTTTCAAAAATCAGCATGGTTTTACCTACTGAAACCTCTCATCCACATCTCATTTCCATCCCATTCACACCCAATTTAGCAAAATCTTTTCTCTTTCCTCCTACCACCTCCATCTACTTGCAAGGGAATCATTTTCGATAATGAAGATCAAACTTTAAGTCTCCAAAGAAGGTCCAAACATTATTCTCTCTCTTTAAATTTCCTTATTTTCGCATTAGTTATGTAACCCTTACTTTAGCATTTCATCTTTGTTAGTCACCGCATATTAATATCCCATTTTTATTAGTAGTATTGCACAAACCATATTTTGTATAATAAAAAACCCAAAACAACAAAAAAAGGGTTTACTCATAAATTCCAAACGGGATTCCTCACCACATTTTCTTAAATTAACACATCATTTTTGTGCATACACATCTAAATAAAATCACCGTTTGGATTTATGGGATAAACCCCACCCTCGTGTTGCATGCAAACTATGAGACTTTGATGCCTTTTTAGGATACGTAGACGGCTCGGGTCAAAACCCGAGGCTCGAGTCCTCTTTTCATATTTTTTATTCATATACTATTTCTATATTATTATATTTGTGATTTTTATTTGCGCTTTATCTAACAAATATCATCGTTTCACCATAACGATCGATATCCCAATGAGCGCACATATCATGTTTTTAATTATTATTTTGGATACACTCCTAAGGATGATCTCACTCCGCCTTTCTCCATGACGTGAGTTGAGAAATTCCATTCTCCATTTATATATACACGCGCGAACACTTCTCGGAGTTGTTAAGGAGAATAATAACACATTTCCATGAGAGACCGAAAGGGAGGGATGGGTGCCTAACACCTTCCCATTCCATAACTTGCACCCAACCTTTGAACTGATTGGTTTCATACGCATCAGTGTGTCTTTGAAGCCGTTCTCTCGAGGCGATAACATTTTTTTTGCCTGTTTTTTGCAAAATAGGCTGGTGACTCTATCTCTTTACAGAATCCCACATCGACAACGGCCGAAGCGCTCCTAGAAATGGCACGAGACCTACTTCTTCTCTCCCTCCAGCTGCGAAGTGCGAGCGTCAAAAACCCAAAGGAGGAAGAAAGAAAGGGAAGAAGATAGGGATGGCCACAATGGAGACTTTGCTGGGGACTGACTTGTCATAAGAGGGCTACTAGACTCTGTTTATATGAGTGTTATCATTTTCTGCATGTGTGCATATGCACCTACCTATATGTTCCTTTTCTCCTCTACTTATTTCTTGTGAAAATTTATCTCTTGCTTATATCACCTATCACTCACTTTGCACTTTAACTCACCTTTCACTTTCACTCACTTTTAAATATCTTCCATGTACACCTCATACTACTTACACCTATACGTAGGATCACTTATATCCACATGTTTCACACACCACTTAGAATAACCATGCTTAGGTTTCACTAACACACACCTCCACTTACCACACTTATATATATCCATGCTCACTTACACTTATCGCACTCCACTTGTAATTGATCCATTCTGAGGCTCACTACCACACGCTCACTTAAGATATTCATACATCACTGACACGTATCCATGCTTAGTGTAATCTTCATGATCCATGCTAGATTTACTTTTAATGATACTTGTACATTCTTTCCTATTAATATAGTTCTTCTCATAAAAGACTCTCTCCATAATATACTAATTAAGAATCATGCATTTTGCATACTACATCACTAAGAGCATGGCTATTGACCAGCATTTTGTACCGTATTGGGGGGTCACTTTGTGATGGGCACTGGTTTGGCAGGTCGCAGTGAGCCTAAGCAACATGACTCCCACCTTCCATTGGCTAGTACCTTCGATGTATATCGAACGATTCCCCCCGCATCATACCCCTTAACTGAACTCACGACGGGAGGTATATAGTAGGGAACTCGTTCACGTATGTCGACTATATCGAATTTATTCACACACGTACTGTACCCATGAGGAATATAGTGAGGAAATTCACGTACACTTAGATATATCAAATGGCTTATCCACACGTACCAATTACCCTCAAAAGAAAGAAGTATATCATGAAAGTCATGCCAAAGGGGGGAACCATTCCACTATCCCAACAACTGCATAAACCTCAAATAGGCGTCAGACTTAGGACACTTATATTTAGTTTTATCAGTTACCACACGAAACTCTATTGAAATTTCGGGTCAGTATGTCGCCTAAATTTTCATGCAATTTCATTATTTTTTCAAAACAGTACCCTATCCATGAGCTTGGAAACAAGTCAAACCCTATCTTACCTATTTTTGAAACCCAATTTTCCTAGACTCGGGTCCTGTATGGCATTTGTTTTTGCATTTAGGTAAACCTAATACAAGTGACAATATAAACATAATCATAATCATGTTGAGATATTTTTTTCTTTCTCTAAAAACTAAAATACCAAAAACTTTTCTCCCTATTTTTACCAAAAGTGTCAAAAACATCTTTCCTCCTTTTTATTAAAGTAAGAAAAGACATTTTTTCTCCTTTTTACCAAGTTGTCAAAAATATTTTATCTTTTTTTCAACAAAAACAATTACTTTTTCCCTTTTTCAAAAATAAATTCGAATCATGTTCCTTCTCAGGTCGATCGCATACCCAATTCTTAGCCTGGCTCCTTATTGACTTTAGTATTCCGTCAAACAGTCCCGAAGCTTCGTCTATTCCCTTGCTACTTCATTCGAGTCTGGAATCTACCTTCAATCCTCCATAGAATATGCCAATCAAGCACCAAATGTATAACCTAATCTAATGGCAGTCCTGGTCCAACTCACTGCCAAGATTGACAACCTTCAAATTGAGGTTCATGAGATGCAGCGAAACCGAGCCCAAGTTCTCAAAGAACCCGAGCTCCTCTTTCCCCGTGCCATGGGTCTACCTGATCGGGAGTTTATTTGGGTCCTGAAAGAATATTAGCACATTCCATATGCCTCGTTTGCCAATGAGCCATCGCCAACTCAGCTCCCCAAGCCAAACCTTTCCCACCCAAGGGCTAACTTGCCAGTATCCATTAATCCCAAAGAAGAAGAACTAAACAAGGTCAATGAAGACCTCAAGATATTGTCCAACAAGTTTGACCAAGTTAAGATATTTGGGAACTGCATGGACTATACTCACATGTCTCCCTACCTTAAAATGAGATTGCAAGAGAAATTCAAGATGCCAACCATCGAGAAGTTCGGGGGTAGTGAGCCCCCAATTATTCACCTTAGTAGCTATCACTGAGCCATGACTCTCTTTGGTGCCTCTAAAGAGATAATGGCTTAAATTTTCCAACAGACTTTGAAGGACGATGCTCTTCGTTGGTTTCTATCCCTCGAGGAATCTAAAATCCTTAGTTGGGAAGATGTTGCCCGAGAATTAATGTCACAGTAAAAGTACAATAAAGAACTACAGGTTACACGCCATGACTTAGAGCTTCTTAAGTATAACCTTCTAGAAACTGTCAATATCTTTATAGCAAGGTAAAGAGAGAAAGCTGCCACCATGAACAATCAGCCCTTCGAAGAAAAATATGTCAGTATAGTGAAGAAGAATTTCCTTCCCGATATGAGAACAACTATGGGAGGTTAGTATTACCCACACTTCCTAGCCCTTTGCGAAGAGGGTGTGTATATTAAATAAAGTGTTAATAATACATAAACCGAGCCTAAGAAAGTGTCAGGACAGCTCACCCCCAGAAAGTATGAGAATCCTTTCAATGCCACAGTCTCAACCATCAATAATATCTCCCAGCCTGCTACCTCTTGGGCGCCAAAAATCCAACCTAACCCCATAAGAAAAGAATACATTGAGCTCTATGCTCCCCTCTCTAAAGTCTACCATGCTTTGTTACCACAAAATCTTATCAAACCTCTCGACTTACCAAACCCATTTCCCCAAAACTTCAAAAATGATGCACACTGTGATTTTCACCAGTTTGCCGTCCATACTACTGATCAATGCTTGCATCTCTAGAATGTAATCCATTATCTAATTGACTGGGGTATCATCGCTCCACCAGCTAATTTTAAACCCAACACCACTCACAACCCACTTCCAAACCCATACAAATTCCATCTTCCTAAAAAGTGACCCAGAATTCAACTTATCTACCCAAATTGTACCCAGTAAAGCACCCATCATACCCTAATTTTCACCCAAATAGCTCAAAGTTTCCTCATATTTTCTCCTACACCCTACTTGTTTTGACAATCGAGCTCTGTAACTCCTCATGAAGGCTTATATTACTGTTAGTACCCAGTCCGAAGGAAGAGATATGGAATTACTGGCTATTCTGAACCAGCATCTGGATTTTGGGCTAAAATTGCCCTCTGAAATGACCATCGATTGTTAGAAGTTCAGCATCATGTTCATGATAGCTCCAAAGTGGGATCGGGAATCAGATAATTAGGTGGAACCCGTTGACGAAATCAGTTTGGATGATGTATTACAAATTATAGCATACATGTTCCAACCACTGACCGCTGGAATCTGCAACTTATTCGATCTACTCACCGCTTTGAAGCTTCAAGGTTGGTTGGTCCCCTTACTATTGCACCTCCCCGTTGAGTGGCAAGATTTATATGAAGAAGTCGTTGAGGTTTTGAAATGCATTGGCTTCTTTTGGCAAGAAAAACTCGTTGCTACCGGATAGAGGACGATTTTGATAACTCGGATGATGAACCCATTCAGGAAAAGGTTTGTCCAGTGATCAACATGTGTGGGATGGTCTCTTTCGAAGACCTGTTAGGGGAAATCATTAAAGTAGCTGCACAACTCAAAATCAATGAAGAAGCGGGGTTCTTGTTCTTCCCCACCTCCATAAACCATATTACTAGATGAGTAAGGCACTACCAAGATTTGAATCCTCAGCCATCAAGAACATAAAAGGGAAAGGGATTTTTCGAAGAACTTCTTATGCCAAAGATGACCATTTAAGAGAGCAAGATTTTAGACCAACTCAAAAAGACTCAAGCCAACATTACCTTGTGGGAAATCTTCATCTATTCCCAATTACATTAAAATGCTCTAATAAAGTTGCTCACTGGGCCCACACTCCCTCCTTCCACCACTCCGGGAGAAATCGTGAACCCTCTTGACCATCAATAGACTCATATCCTTCTCCAAAGAAGAAATTTTAAATCCCTACTCATAACTATGTCCTCAATATTTTCGTTGAAGTGATGGCAAAAATTGTCCCTTTCTCACTCATCGATAATGGATTTGCCTTTAATGTTTGCCTGTTAAGAACCTTCAATTCTTGGGGTTGAAAGTAAGTAACATAACTGCTACTTCTACCCTATAATAATACTCGCCGAGAGGTGATGGGATCCATAACACTCACAATAGGGGTTGACCCTATCAATTCCGTTACTGAGTTCCAAGTTACTGACATACCTACATGCTTTAACCTACTGCTTAGTCGACCATGGCTTCATAGAATTTGAGGGGTATCCTCCTCCCTTCATCAGAAGTTGAAATTCTTTACCAAGGGGCAAGTCATTACCATTTTGGGAGACAACGACAGTAGTGAAAATGTCATCACCAATAATCCGATACTAGAAATACAACATGGGACAATTGGAATGCTTTTCTCCGGCTTCAGGGTTGATCCCCTCCCTCTTCTAGCAGGGGATGATTTCAAAGACCGAGTCTATCCAGAACATAACACTCACGGTAATGTCAACGTGATAGAAATGTTCAAGAATATGCATTTTATGCCCGGACTGGGGCTAGGGTGACGTCAACAAGGGATACTAGAACCCATAGTCTTGAAAAAGGCCCTTTCCGTATGTGTCCTGGGTTATCAACCTTCACTAAAAGAACTAAGAATTCTTCGCCAACAACGATTGAAGATAAGTTTAGAAGATGCAAAGACTATTTTAAGGGATTCTCAAAATGTGAGATTCATCAAAGACGGTGAATATTTTCCCTTATGTGGATTTCTTGAACCATGGTATGATCATGTGGATAAGAAGATGAAGCCAGGGATGGATATCTTCTTTCAATACAACTACTCCTTGGCCGAAGACTGCCAGCATCAAGTAAAACCTCTTGCTGAGAAAGCTATAGACATTGTCGAAGTTTTTGGGGGAAATGATTTCGAAGACTCATTCAATCTGCAGACACTCTGTATGATCCAATCAAGCACTACACCATTGGACCCACCACTCTGATCAAGGTCATTGATGCATCTCTCATAAACTAGAATGTTGTACCAGTTCCACCTGCTGAGATGCAACCCAACCTTGCTATTTACTATATCTCTCTATTTATTGTTGTTCCTCCTTTTTCTGATAACAATGTAATCGAGACCTCTTTTGACGAGGTTTTCAACGTTGTTTTTCCTAAAATTGAAATAAACGAGGATTTTGAGTACTTTGTTATACCTTAAATTAATTATCTTGATTCTAATCAAACTTTTGATGATGATGATTTTACAAATGAATCTTAATAAGGTTAATAAAAAATAACATAACTGCGTTCAAATTAATGAGGATGAAACTGTTGTTATAAATTTTGGTTCTAGTAGCCAATAATATGAGATTATGATAGGGTCCACCCTTAACAATCATGAGCGCACGCAATTCGAAGAACTGCTGGAGGAATTTATAGGTGTCTTCGTATGGTCCTATAACTACATGCCCGACATCGATCCTGAAATAGCTCAGCATGAGATCCCAACCCTCCCAGAATGTGAACCGATCAAACAAAAGCTACGAAAGCTTCGTACTAAATGGCCACTCAAAATCAAGGAAGAGGTAATCAAGAAGTTGAACGTAGTCTTCATCCGGGTGATTGAATAAACCACATGTCTAGCAAACATTGTACCTATATCCAAATAAGAAGTTTAAGTCCACAGATGCGTCGACTATCGAGATTTAAATAAAGCATCTCCAAAGGATAATTACCCATTGCCCAATATCGACATGATTGTGGACAATACGGCTAGTCACGCTTTCAAGTCATTCATTGATAGGTTCACCGAATACAATCAAATCAAGATGCACCTTAATCATCAAGAAAAAATGCCTTCATCAGCCCCTGAGGAACCTTTTCTTACACAGTTATGCTATTCGGACTCAATAACGTTGGGGCTACCTACCAAAGGGCTATCACAACCATCTTTCATAATCTGATACACAAGGAGGTCGAAGTCTACGTAGAAGACATGATTATTAAGTCTAAGACTCGAGGAAGGTCACGTTACCGCCCTCCGAAAGTTCTTCGAACGACTACGGTGATACCAGATGTGGTTAAACCCACATAAATGCATTTTTGGAATCACCAGAGGAAAGATTTTGCGATTCATGGTTAGCGAGAAGGGAATTGAAGCAGACCCTGCCAAACTGAAAGCCATACTCTAAATGATAGCGCCCTGAATGCAGAACGAAGTTTGGGGATTCTTGGGAAGATTATAGTATATCAGTCGGTTCATCATCCAATTGACATCCATTTGCAATCCTATCTTTAAACTCCTCTAGAAATATTCTACCAAAGTTTGGAACGAAGCCAGCCAGGAAGCCTCCGACAAAATCAAACCGTATCTTACCCGACCTCTGTTACTCATGCCTCTATAACCTGGTCTCCCTCTACTACTGTACTTAACTGTAATAGATACCACAAAAGGGGATTTGTTAGACCAATATATAAAAAAACCAGTAAAGAAAGAGATAATTACTATGCCAGTAGAAAATTAGTCGGGTACGAATTTAACTGCCTTAGACAAAGCATGTGATGCCTTAGTCTGGGTCACTCAAAAGTTATGACACTACATGCTCACTTTTCCCATCAGGCTAGCATC
Source organism: Sambucus nigra (assembly GCA_949130495.1). Classification (NCBI taxonomy): domain Eukaryota; kingdom Viridiplantae; phylum Streptophyta; class Magnoliopsida; order Dipsacales; family Adoxaceae; genus Sambucus; species Sambucus nigra. The sequence continues at coordinate 461,877,310 of OX422218.1, forward strand.
CCGAATGGAACCCATCAAATACTTTCTTGAGAAATCTGCCTTGTATTTCCGAATAGATTAATGGTTGATGCTCATATCTGAGTTTGATAATATGAATGCTACGCAGAAAGCCATGAAAGGCAGAGCCATCTCCGATTACCTTGTTGACTACCCCATGGAAGAGGTTGATGTTTGGGTCTCTAAATTCTCGAATAAAGATATTCTCTGCACCTCTCAAGAGGACCTCCAATGGCAAGTTTTCTTTGACGACACTGCCAACATGGAAGTATAGGACATTGTGATACTCCTTATTATCCCTGATGACTCTCACACTCCCATTGCTAATAAGCTAGATTTTCCCTACACTAATAATATGACTAAATATGAGGCGTGGACTATAGGCCTCAATGTCACCCTCAAGAAAGGTATCAAATACCTAGATGTATCCGCCCAAAAAGTAAAAGACGAGATGATCTTACCCTTATATGCTCACCCATAATAGTTGCCCTCCCAGTTTCGAGATATCACCTTCCACTACTTGCCCTACACAAAGAACAGTTTACAGATGCCTTTGCTACCTTGGCCTCCATGGTCGACATGCTCAAGGGAATAAGGATGGCCCCTTTATTAGTCCAAAAATAAGCTATGCCAACCCACTACTACCACATTGATATCATCACAGAGGAAGATTTGGATATGGCCAAGTGATGGTACTACGATATTTGGCACCTCCTCAAGGATGGTAGGTATCCCCAAGACGCCAATAAAAATGATCGTGCGACCCTTCGCAAACTGGCTACCTAGTATATTATATTCGACAAAGCACTGTCCAAGATAAGCTTTAATGGAACCCATTTGCACTGCATTGCAGGGATTGACAATGAATAAATGATGCAGAAGATCCACAATGGAGAATGTGGAACTCACATGAATGGTCATATTCTTGCTAAGAAGATTATTCGTCAAGGGTACTATTGGAGCACCATGGTTTAGGATTGCACCACCTACGTCTGAAGATGCCTTAAATGCCCGCAGCTTGCTAATATCCAACACTTGCCTCCTTGAGAATTGTACAACATGAATTATCCCTGGCCGTTATCTACTTGGGGCATTGATGTCATAGGGAAAGTCACACCCAAAGATTTAAATCAGCTTGAGTCATCCTGGTTCCCATTGATTACTTAACCAAATTGGCCGAAGCCAAGTCATATGCAGTACTGAATGCCAAGAAGGTAACCAAGTTTATTCGAAAGAACATCATCTGCCGATACAGGGTTCCCCATGAGCTAGTATTAGATAATGGGTTAAACTTCGAAGACAAGGTCATGGAACTGGTCGATGAGTACGGGATTCAGAGATACAAATCTTCTCCCTACCAACCCAAAACCAATGATGTAGTTGAAGTCGCTAATAAAAACCTCAAAGGCATCATCAGAAAAATGACCAAGAGTTGTAGAGATTGGGCCGATCGGATCCCGTACACCCTCTGGGGCTACCGTACTTCAATCAGGACATCTACTGGGGCTACCCCTTACTCTTTAGTATATGCATGGAAGCAGTCCTACTCGTTGAGCTGGAAATTTCATCCTTATGCGTTATGTTTGAAAGTAGAGTAAGCGAGGAAGATTGGAATCAGAGCCGCTTTGACGAGTTGTCAGTCTTGGATGAAAAGAGGCTGAAGGCCCTACACCCCATACACGGGTACCATTGCCGGATAGCGCTATCATTCAATCGAAGAGTCAAGGACCGTGGTGTCCGAAAAGGAGACTTGGCCCTCAAAAAAATTATAGAACCCGTTTAGGACCCTATAAGGAAATTCAAGCCAAACTAGAGTGGCCCCTACATCATGAAAATGATCGTGTAAGGCAGTGTCGCTATGATTACTAACCTTGACGGAGAATAAATGGCACGTCCAGTCAACTCGGACTGTCTCAAGAAGTTTTAACCTTAGTCCAAAATCTCGGCACTTTATGACTTTTCTCATCCCCCTTCTAGTTTTAAAAAAAAAATCTTCATTTGCCTTTAACTAGAATTACGTGGGGCACGATCCTTTAAAACCTTTTTGTTTTCAAAATAAAACTCAGAAAATTTTCAAAATCCCAAGAGGCACGAAGGTAGCTTATACGCTTTACATGGGGGCGATCCCTTTCTTTTTCACAAAATGCTATTTTTTTCTTACCTTCGAGAATGATAGTTCGTTTTATCATTTACCTGAAAAAAGGATTATGTATGCTTTAGTCATTAGTATAAATAATTAAAATGTAAAACTCATCAAGAGGCATAATAATATGATCGAAATCTTTCTTATTTCAAATAGGGGAGTTCAGTACAATTATATGAAGTATCAGCGAAGGGAGTCAAAACAACCACTCTTCACTAACCAAACTATCCCTAAAACAAGCTTAACCAAACTTCCTAAAATTATTCCCAAATCCCCAAAAAAAAGATGAACAAACCAAACACATCCCAGTCACACAAAAGATTCACATGAAATAATCCCAGCTTTATAAAAGACCATATCCATAGCTGTCGGAAGACCCAACCCCATCATTATCCTCTCCCTGAGGCCCCCAAACTTCCCCTACCTGGTTGGTATTCCGAAGGCGCTTTGTAGAACGATATGCCCTGACCAGCGTGTAGAAAACCATTACTCCCCCCTTTATAGTGTCAAAAAGGATAAACCACCTCTAGACAATCTCGTCCTCCAAGATCTTTGCACTACTCGCTTCCGTAACTATTTCAGATTGTCTCCAAACACATGCCATACCTTACCTACAGATTGAGATGGACGGGTTGACGGTCGTCAATTTTCCCATAAAGAACCTAACCTCATACGCATGGATTCAGTCAAGTCCTCTACTAGAAAGAAGTTTAGTGTGCAAGGAGTCACTATTTTCTCCCATCCAACTTCGCGTATAAGCCATCAAAGGAAATAAAATGAAATCTACTGAAGGCCAACTAACCGAATGTATCAGTATTCTCCCAATTCCAAAAATCGACAAGCAAATGCATCGAGATTCGTGCTTCACGAAAAAATTGAACCAGTTCTCTAAAGATGGGCCAAAACTGATGGAGTATCGGGTAAAGAAATTTGGCATGGCTACCAAGGGACACTCAGAAGGAACTTCCAAATGGAATCTCTCAGCAAACCACATAAATAACATCACCGGGCTCCCTCTTAGAAAATCAAAGCAACCTTCCCACTAAGTATTAAGACCGTTCAGGGTCTCTGCCAGTATCACCACCGTAGGACTGTGATGGTAAGACATCCACCCTCTGATTGCATCCAATTGAGGGTTCACCATTAGGTCCCCCATCACCAGCACAAGCCTCGCATTAAGGCCCAAGGCAATAGCTCCGGCAAATACATCATCACCAAAATCCCTCACAATTTATTCCTAGTAGCTGTTGAACATCTACGGGAGTGACAGTTACCTTCCCAAAGCCAAGATGAAAAGTATGGGTAATGTCCCACCACCTCTCTCCCAAAGAACACAACACCGCAGTAGAACACGACATCTTATCCAAAGCAATAACTCCATCAAAACTAGCATCATTATAGTCTGTTCAACACACCAGATTCAGCATAATCCAACGAAGGTGACAAGCCCCACTTTATAACCACACTTTCTATCCCCTAATCCATATACCAACCAAGCCTCTAAGGCCTTCCACTATTAAAAAAATTCCCAAAAAATCATTTTTCCAACATTTTTCTCAAAATAAATCCCTTCAAAAGACATACTTTTTTTCAACCAAACCTTCGAGACCATCTTCTACTCAAACATATTCAAAAATTTCCAAAAGACACACTTTTCCTACTCTTTCTCAAAGCAAAAACTCAGCAACGAATTAAAGTGCATGTAGAGTAAGCCACTAAATCAAAATAATCAAACAAAATATGCATCTCTCTTTGCCTTGTTGAAGTCTCTTTTCATGTTCAATGCTTCTATCCAACATGGTCAACACTGATCTCCCTAGTCAACGATGAATCAAAAAGAAAGAACCAGAATCAAATGTCACCTTATCTGCCTCGCAACCCTCTGTCCTAGGTACCAGACGTACCCAAACTCATATGACTGCAACATCCTCATTTGTGCGTGCATAACCGTCACCCCCGTATGTTAAGGAGCCACCCCCCATAGGTAAAAGGTAACCTGTAGTCCCCAAGAGAGAATCAACATCTACTCAAGAGACAAAAATTCAAGAAAAATCCAAAATTTCTTTGAAAAATACCTAAAAAATGCCAAAAAGTATTAGAATATTTCTTCTAAGAAAACTATTTTGATCTCCCAAAATCCCCAGATGGAATAATACTACATTCTAATATCTAGCACAAAACCCTTAACTTATTCTACAAAATGGTGCATCCCAAAGTCCACCACAATACCCCAACGAAATTCCAAGATCTCAAGTCTTCCCCAACGGGACCCAAAAATAAATTCTTCTCTAAAATCCTCAGCAGAATCCCCAGAATAAACATTCTCCCAAATCATCCACCATAAGAATTTCAGCTTCCCAACAAAGTTATCTCCCCTCAAAAGACATAATCCCCAACCACATGTCTTTCCCCAGTAGAATATCAAAACGACACAATCCTTAATAAAACAACATATACTAAAAGACTCCCCAAAGATCAAACCTCCCTTCATCACAACCTTCGGTCCACAGAATTGACCTCGACCCTCAAAATTTGTCATCACAACTTTAAGTCCTCAGAATTGACCTCGACCCTTAGAATTAGTCGTCATAACTTTAGGTCTTTAGAATTGACATGGCCCCTCAGAGTTGGTCATCATAACTTTAGGTCCTCATAATTGACTTTGGCCCCCAGAATTGGTCGTATAAACTTTAGGTCGTAAGAATTGACCTCAGCCCTCAGAATTGGTCACCTCAACTATAGGTCCTCAAAATTGAACTCGACCCTTAAAATTGATCATCAAAATTTAGGTCCTCATAATTGACCTCGACCCTTAGAATCAGTCGTTATAACCTTAGGTCCTCAGAATTTACCTCGGCTCTCGAATCGGTCGCCTCAACTTTAGGTCCTCAGAATTGACCTCGGCCCTCAAAATCAGTCGTCACAACTTTAGGTCCTCAGAATTGACCTCAGCCCTCAGAATCGATCGTCTGAACTTTAGGTCCTCAGAATTGATCTCGGCTCGCATAATCAGTCGTCACAATTTTAGGTCCTAAGAATTAACGTCGGCCCTTAGAATCAGTCGCCACAACTTTAGGTCCTCTGAATAGACCAAGGCTCGCAAATTTGGTTTCGATAACTTTGTGTCCTCAGAATTGACCTCGGCCCTCATAATCGATCATCCCCAGCATTACCTTAGGTCCTCAAACTCAGCCTCGACCCTCTGAATTGGTCATCCTCAACCCTTTGGTATATAGAATTAACCTTTTTCCCAAACATCCAAATAGTTTCTATTCGACGCCTTTCATTTGTTCTAAGCTCACTCTTCGAGGGGATATATAGACACCACATTCTAGGGCCCTCCTAAAACTCTCCTTAGGTCCCTAGAATTTCCCTATTAACTGTAGAACCCGAGGTCATACTCTGAGTACCGATCTAGAGGCCACCGAGCACTCCCGAGCCCCGTTTAACTCTAGTTAACTTTATCGTATGAGAATAAGATCAATGAATCTTTGAAGAGCTCTAAATCACTTTAACAATGATCTACCCCGTGCGTAAATTATCCTCACGATTTGGACGAACGATCTGTTTTACTATCGAAAATTGATTTGGAGGCCATCGGGGGCTCCTGGGACTTTTTTTGACCCCAATCAACTTCTTTGCCCGAGTAAAAGCTCTGATCCAAGTGGAGAATGCATGAAGGAGTCAAATGCTTCTTTTATTCTTTTCCCATGCATAACTTGGTCATACTGGACTTGAGACAGATAACTCGCCCTTGAAGAAATCCATCGCACTTACGATCCCACCAATTAGGAGAGAATTAAGGAATCTTCGAACGGCTTTGAATCCCCTTTCAAATAGTCGACCCCGTACTCAAATCGGCCTTAAAATTCAGATGAACGGTCCATTTTACCCCAAAATTGAACTGGAGGCCATCGAGGGCACTCCTGGACTCCGTTTTAACACTGTTAACTCTTTTCCTCGAATGCGATTTAATGAATCTTCTAATCTCTCTGAATCCCTTTTCTAAAGGTCTACCCCTACACGAATTAGCCTTACGGTACGAACGAATGACCCATTTTACTCCGAAAGGTCACAGGTGATTTCGGGACTCATTTGACCAAGTTCAACCCTCCAAACCAAATAAGATTGAATGAATTTTGGAAGGGCTCTGAATACCCTTTCGAACGGTCCATCCCATGCACAAATCGGCCTTACGGTTGGAATAAACGATCCGTTTTCCTTTGAGAATATCCTGTCCAAAAGACTGTTGGGTGATTCTGAGCCCCGTTTGACCATAGTAAACTCCCAAACCTGAGAGCAACGTAATGGATTCTTAAAGGGAATTGAATACTGTTTCTAACATTATGCCTCGTGCACAATTCAAACTTATGAATTGTGTTTTACGAACATTTTTCTGAAAAATCTGCATGAGGTTGCTGAATGACAAACCATTTTCCTGCTTATCGAGAGTGTGTCTTGGGATACCTGTCGATAGGAAAGTTAATTACAATGCCTATTGGCACCCCCTGGACCCTATATAAGGAGATCATGAGCTCACTTTGAAAGGCTCCTCAGAAACATCCCTCTCACTGATCTGAGCAACATTCTCTCAATAGTCAGTGTGGTTTCCCCATTTAAATCTCTCATCCACATTCCACTTCCATCCATTTCACACCCAATTTATCAAAATCCTTTCCCTCTCCTCCTAACACCTCAATTTACTTGCAAGGGTAGCCTTTTCAACAATCAAGATCAACCTTCAAGTCTCTGAAGAAGGTCCAAACATTCTTCTCTCTCTTTAAATTTTCTTATTTTTGAATTTGTTATTTTATCCTTACTTTAGCATTTCATCTTTGTTTGTCCACGAATATTAATATCCCATTTTTATTAGTAGTATTGCACATACCACATTTTCTATAAAAAAACCCAAAACAAGAAAAAGAGGATTTACTCATAAATTCTAAACAAGATTCCTCACTAAATTTTCTCAAATTAAAACATCAGTTTTCTACACACATCTAAATAAAATCACCAATTGGATTTATGGAACAAAACCCACCCTCGTGTTGCAAGAGAACTACATGAACTTTGATACCTTTTAGTCTATGTAGGATTCTTGGGTCAAAACCCGAAACTCGAGTCTTCTTTTCATATTTTTTATTCATATATTATTTCTATATTATTATATTTGTGATTATTATTCGCGCTTTATCAAACATATATCATTATTTCACGATTATAACCAATATCCCGATGAGAATACATATTATATTTTTGATTATTATTTTGGGAATGCTCCTACGGATGACCTCACTCCGCCTTTCTTCATGACGTGAGTTAAAAAATTCCATTCTCCAGTTATATATTCACGCACATACACTTCACGGAGTTATTAAGGAGAATAATAACACATTCCTATGAGAGATCGAAAGGGCGGGATGTGTACCTAACACATTCCCATTCCGTAACTTATCCCCAGAACCTTTGAACTAATTGGTTTTGCAAGAATCAATATGTCTTTTATGCCATTCTCTCGAGGCGATAACATTTCTTTTTCCTATTTTGTGCAAAATAGGCTGGTGACTCTATCTCTTGACATCTCCCCAGATCGACGACGGTCGAAGCGCTCCTAAAGAGGGCTCTAGACCTCCTTCTTCTCTCCCTCTAACCGCGTGCACGAACATCGAAAACCATCCCCCAAAAGGAGGAAGAAAAAAAGGGAAGAATGCGGGGATGGCCACAATATTTATTTTGTTGAGATATTTTCTGAACAAAGTCTTGAAGGTTTCTTGTAAAATCGGACCTTGATGAAGTTAGACATTTATTCAAGTTTTCAAGAGTACAAATGTCTTTTAGTCTTCAAAAGAATGTTTTTGTAAGCATTATCAAAGTTCTTAAATAAATTATGTGTTGAACCCATTTTCTTGAATTTTTGGACTTAAAATCCTTCTTTCCAAGTATGTAAACTTCTAGTGATTTGAGAATGAGACTATGGGTAAGTTTAGTGAGTCTATTAATGAGTTTTAACAGGAAATAAAGAAAATAGAATTTTTAGCCCTTAAAGTGTGTTAATAAGTGTGGAAAATGTGATAGGTGTATGTTTTCAAGACTATATGTGATGATAAGGGGAAATGGTGTTTTCCTTGTAAAGTGGTCTTTAAAATGCCAAATGATTTCTTTGGTAAAGAAAGTAATGAGATGAAGATAATTCCAACTTGAAAGGTGTGTTAAATCCAAAGTGTTCAATGAGTGTTAATAAGTAAAACCATTTAAGAAGTTAGTATGCATAACTTAATATTTTTGGAAAATAACACTTGTGAAAATGGAGGAAAAGACAAGTTTGGAAATAAAGGGGTAAAATGATAATTTTACGAAAAAAATACAACATGATAAAGAAATTGGTTATGATAAGAAAATGAGAAAAGACATCATTTGTGAAATGAAATTGATAAATGTTCCTATTTTGAAAAGGTAATTTGGACAAGAAATATAAAAATAACTAAGTCTAAGTTAAGCGTGAGTTAATGACTCAAATGGAATGGTTAATGGGTAATTAAGCAATCTAAGATGATTTTAATCCATAATTAACACAAGTGTGTGTTGTGAATGCCATTCAAAAGAAAAACAAGTACTTTTTAATGCCAAGTATGTGTGTGTTGAAAAGTGATTTTCAAGGAAAACACAAAAGTGGATTTGGTGTGAGTAAATGGAAAACTTCAGTAAATGACGTGTTTTTCCTAAAAAATGATATTTTATTTAAGTATTTAACCGGGTGCGTTAAATTGGAAAATCAGTGTTAAGTCAACTGAAAAGGGAATGAAGGTGTCTTTTATAAGATTAGTGTGATTTAATCAACTCAAGTAACGTTTTGAAATAAACGGATTCCTGCATTAGCGCGCGCACACACACACACACACACACACACACACACACACACACACACATATATATATATATATATATATATATATATATATATATATATATATATATATAGTATTTGCATGTGCACGTAGGTGCTACATTATAGAGTCTATTTTCTACCATTCAATTATATTTTGCATCATTATATTTCCCACTGGTAATTCAACTCATTACCTTTCCTTTGTTATGGCAGGTTGTACGCGATTACTTGTTTGAGAGCGTTATATAGGTAATTATTCTTTTATTTCACGTTAGTATCTCTGTATGATTGGATTTCGGGGACTCTACCCATAGGTTCCACACGTAGCTTAATATAAATTGGAATATCGTGCTAAACAAATGAAATGTTAATTAAATAAAATTGGACTAGCGACATTGTTTAGGGTGTCTCATTGCACTTCACACCAACGTCCGGGACGGATGCAGTTGACCCATGAGTAACCCATAAATTCGGGTCGGAGGGTTAAAACTGTAGCCTGGATGCTACTATTTTAGCAGAGGCATTAAGAAACCTCGATGATTGGAAAGATGATCCCTCTACCTTTCTACGAATATTCCAGGTGATGTTGTACTGATGTCTATTAGAGACGTTCTGTCTGTTTGTTCCACCTCCATTTCCTTTAATCGGTACACATAATTTCTTTCTTCAGCCCTATGTAGACTTCGGTGAATCCGTTGATGATTGGTCTGATTGGTTGCTAGAAAATGGGCCTAGTTCTCTTCCTTGGCCTCTATACAGTAGGGTGTGTTAACAAAGGTCTTATAGCTAAGCTATTACTCATACATCCATCTCACATGCCTTTGTTGGACCTTTTTTTTATCTCTAAGAGAGACTTTTGCATCAGGTAGGTTGGGAGAAAATTCTACCTTCACTCATAAGTAATTTTTTCCCCATTGAGGATTTGACTGAGTTTGTGAGGATTGCCACTAGGAAGTTTGTGGCAGTGTCACATGCCAACTTGTCATCCAACCATTTTCATAGAATAGGATTCAGTGGGTTTGAGTGATTACTTTAAATGGTTATGGAAGGATTAGGTTTGGAAGGTATGCACAGAGGAGTCCGACTAGGGATGGGTCATGGTAACTGAGGTTATGAAAGAGGGTGCGATGATCCCAACTAAGCTTTTTAAGATGCACCTTCATGTTGAACATATACGGATATGAACTCATAATGAGAATTACTAGGGACCTCTAAAAAATGGTAATTATGATACTGATGGTGAAACGGCCCCATCTGGTAGTTGAGGTAAGTTTTGTGAAGCTCTTTTGGTTAAGTGTTTGGCATAAGATTGAGTTAGGTATGGCTCGTTTGTTGGTGTAGGTATGAGTGAAGATTTATTTATTCTGTAGGGTAGGTATTTGGTAAAAATATGTTTTTGATGTGTCATTTAAATGACAAGGCTTTGCATAAAAAGTAATGAAATAAATTCTAATTTTATTATATATTATTGTGCCTTTGTGGAAGAGTCGTTTTTGTTTTAACTGTCTATACCAATCCCTAAGTCATATATAATCCTTTTGTCCAACTAAGATGACAAGAGAGATTTAGGACTCTTTATGGGAGAAAAGATAATCATTTTGTACAAAATAAAGGATGGTACCCAAAGTGACATTTATAGGTTGACTACATACTTCTGTGAGGTAAAAGAGTATAGTAGTGTTTTAGAAATATTTTGAGAGGATCAGGTCCTACGCAGTTGTTGTAGAGGAAGATGAGAAGATTTTTTTAGAATTGAAAAGAGATGAGATTTTTATAGTGCAATGAGATTCAGATTAAGGGTAGAATTTCTTAAGTCGATTAAGGTTGACTAAGCATGCCATTTCTTCTCCGTTGATATTATTGATTATAGCACCACTTCTCGATAAATTTTCTTTATGAGGTATTATCCACTCTAGTTTGGATTAAATTTTCCTCTAGGATCTCAAAAAGGTTCTACGATCTCTTTTAAGGTGAGTTCACCTTCTCGAACACCGCGATCTTTGAATTTTTTATTCAATGATTGTGAAATGTGGCAATGGTACCCTTGTATATGGTATAAAGTTGTTTATCTCTTTTTAACCAAGATTCTCAATCATGAATCGCAGTGAAGGTATCTCAAGTTCGATGAGCAACACTACTTTTATTCCATAGACCAAGTAAGACGGGATAGACCTAATGGGGATTCTGATAGACATCTAGAATCCCGAAAGAGTGCAAGGGATTCTGTAGGCCCAGCCCCTATAATTTTTTGTCATTGTTATAATAATGGATTTGAGACTTTTAGTTTCATCTTCAATAACCCCATTTTTTTGCATTCTGTAAGGTGAATCTTATGTCTCTTAATTATATACTCCTCGATTACTTTTGTGACTTGAACATTAAAGTGGAGGCCATTATCTGATAAAATATCATAAAGGAATCCACATTAGCAGATGATATTCTTTCGATTGAACTTAACCACTTTTTTGGCATTCAACATGATCTAGGGCTCGACTTTAACCCATTTAGTGAAATAATCGATAGCGACCAGGATGAAGTGATTCCCATTGGATGCTTTGGGAGTGACTTTCCCAATAATGTCGATACAACAAGTCGATAAGGGTGGTGGAGACGTCATGTTATAAAACTTTTGTGGAGGCAAATGATGTAGATTAGAAAATTGCTGAAATTTGAGGCATTTATTAATATATGCAGTGCAATCTTTGATCATAGTATTCTAATAGTACCCTTGTTGGAAAATATTTTTAGCAAGAATGTGACATTCATGTGAATTCCTCACTTCTCACCGTGGATTTTCTGTATGATCACGTCAATATCAACTCGTGCTATGCATATTAAATGGGTTCCATTAAAATTTCTCTTGAACAGAGCTTTGTAACAAAGGATTACTGGGATGCGAGTTTTCGAAGGGTCATGCATTCTTTCTTATCAGCTCCTTGAGGGTATCAATCATGTATAAGGAGGCACCAAATATCGTAATACCACTATCCAACTTTATCTGAATCTTATTCAGTGGTGAGATCGATATGTTAGTTGTGAGTTAGCTTAAACTACTTTTGAACTTGTAAGAGGGAAATAGTTGTTCCCTCGATCATGTCGAACATATATAAAGTGTTACTAACACATCAACAAATCTATTCTTGGAGTGGGATGCGTAATGGAAAGTGATATTATTGAATTTTGAGGCGAGCTCTTCTAGATGAGCATGGAAGGGTAAGAGTTTATCGTCTTTGGCTTTCCACTTCCGAAGGACTTGTCCTATGAAAAAGTCTAAATCTCTATAGACATCGAGGTATTGAATCCTTTTCTCAAGAGAGAGAGAGAGAGATATAGAGGCCCACAATTCATGCCTTGCATCCAGTCATGTTATTGGTGCAAGGGAAGCATAATGGTAATGAGAGTATGTGAATCATCGGTAGCGATCAAAAGTAACCCAATGTCATATAATTTATTGTTAGGGGCTCCATCGAAGAACATATGACATTAGAGTTCCTCGAAGGTAGTGCAGAGGATCTTTTCAATGGGAATTTCTGAGATCCATACATCAATTTCTTTTATGGGGTACCCCTCCTTTTAACAACCTTTTGAGTGACGTAGGCAATGTGGACCTTGGCTAGTAAAAGCAACCATCAGGCCTTGTAGCTTAATAAAAATAGGATTTTCTAGTAGATATTTAATGGGATCCATTAAGGATTCCAGTTTGATAGGGAATGAAATCATGTAATTCAGAGTTTTTGAGTGGCCCAAACTAATGCGACACAAGATGTTTCCAATGCAGTATAGTTTGCTTTATACCTTGCCACTTTTTTACTAACATTTTAAATGTCTATCTCTTTGCATGACTCCTCGATGTATTGGGATAAAATATCCCATACTGTAATGTCGGTGATTGTTAAGTAAAAGAGGAGGGGTAAGTTAGGTTGTGGTGGCATGAGCACCAATGGCTAAGTAAGGAACCATTTGATTTTGTTGAAAGCTTATTGGAATGCCTTATTCCAAACCTCGGTTGAGTCCTTGAGGAGGAGTTTAAAGATAAGTTCACATATATAAGAGAGATGGCTAATGAATATACTGATGTATTGGAGCTTTCCTAATAAACCACATACTTCCGTCTTAGTCCAAGGTGGTGGAATTTTGAGGACTGGTTTAGGTTTGACAGGGTTTGTTTCAATTCCCTTCTCGCTGACCATGATGCTTAGGAGTTTCCTCTTTATGAAATCAAAGATGCACTTTTAGGGTTTAAGCGCATTTGATATTACCATAGTCATTTGAAGAGTTTCCTCAAGGCAGGAAAGTGACCTTCCCATGTTTTGGACTATGTCTTCAACTTAGACTCTAACCTTCTTGTGGATAAAATCATGCAATATAGTTGTGGGTGATGTTTAATATGTATTCCTAACATTTTTGAGACTCTGAGGCATGCTATTGTAGAAGAAGGTTCCACAAGGGGTAGTTAAAGTATTATTCTCTTGGTGATAGGGGTGCATCTTAATCTTGTTATACTCGATGAATCCATCGGTGAATGAATTGAGGGCATTATTGGTAGTGTTACCAATGATCATATCAATGTTGGGGACTGGATAGTCATCCTTCGAATAATATTTATTCAGATCTCGATAGTCATCATAAAAGTGAACTTTCCCTCCTAATTTCGGCACATGTACAATGTTGGCGAGCCAAGTCTGATACTCTACTACACGGATGAAACCCACGATAAATTGTTTAACCATTTAATCTTTCACCTTGAGAGCCTATTTAGAATAAAGTTTCCTCAACTTTTGCTTGCCATGGTTGCATTTAAGGTGTATAAGGATCCCTCATTGCATAAGTTTTAGTTCAATATAAGGCATGCCTCTATAAGACCATGAAAAGACATCCACAATTTCATTCAGAAGTTCTTCGAATTATTAATGCCCTTACTCGTTAAGGGTTGATCCCATCTTAATCTTGCATAAATCTATACTCGAACCAAGATCAATGACAATAGTTTTCCCATCATTAGTTTGAACGAAGTTATGTTGTTTTATTTTTTCCTTATAGAGATCACTTAATAAGTGTTCATCCATTAAATCATCTCCATCAATTGTTTGGTTAACATAATCAATGAAATTAATATAAGGCATGACAAGATACTTAAAATGTTCATTTATTTCATTTATTTCATTGATATCATTTTTTGGAAAATAGTAGCAAGGACATCCTTGAAGGAGAACCCATTTACAATGACATTAGAAACAAGAAAAAATAGAAATAGGTTCATTCTTGAGTTGGTAAACAACAAAGCTTTTGGTTTGCCTGGTTGGATCGACCAAGATTCCTTAGCAATTGAGGATAAGTTTATCAGTAGGAGGGATCTTCTTAGTTGTATCGAATGACTCTAATTCAACACAGAGCATGTATATATCCATCCCTAGTTCTACGAGTCCAAAATATTCATCATTGTTAGTGCTTTCGGTGTTGGAGGAAATAGAATCTAATGACTTGATGGCGAATGACTTTACCTCATGTTTGGATCTTGTGGTCTTAGTGACATTTTCCTCGAAGAATATTTCAAACCCCATGCATAAAGTGGATCTTTTTAACATTTTAATTACACTAAAATTTCCATGTGGGATGTATTCGGGACTCACCCTTTCTTTGAAATCTTCTCTATTTGGTAGAGAGAGTGAATCAATTTTGATTCTTGAGAGGAATATGTCATTAGTGTTATGTTTAATTTCTAACATTTGACATCATTTGACTTATCGTCATCCCCACTGATAGTGATGATTTGATTATATACGAATAACTTGAGTTTTTGGTGAGAGAAAAAGCATCTCCCTTGATACTATGAAGCCATGGACGACTAAGAAATATATTAGAGCATGATGGGATGCCAGCCAATTAGAAATAAAATTGGGGCGAAATCAGACCAGCCCCAATTGTGAGGGGAATGGATCCCATATATTTTCGACATATGTTTTATAGGCGCGGGCGGAAACTCATATAGGACTGAGATCACTGACTTGCAACCTTAGGTATTAGAGTTTTCAGAGTGGACACACACACGTTGAAAAACCATTATCAACCAGAATTAATGGAACCGTAATTTGTAGAAAGTCGATTGATACGTTGAGGGCATAATTGTGACCATGACCAAATTTGGGAATTTTGTAATCAACAAAAAAAATAATCCTCTTGGTGGTTAAAGTTACAACTATATGGATGGCCTAGTTAGGATATGTAGAAGTAAAAACTCTAGCTTGCATGAGCAACTTGTTGTGGGAATTCCTATAGAGCTGAGAGGACATAAACAATCCTCATAGGGTAATTTTTTTTTATGTCTTTTTCAGTTTCTCAATAATCTTTCTCTCAATGATGGTTATTTAGGGCATTGGCCGACCTTCAACAATTCTCTTGATTTTTTGTGTTTGGGGGTAAAAGTGTAACCCGATTTCTTTATCCACTTTGTGGATACTTGAAACTTCGTTGATTTCCCACAAGAGTTCTTAAAAAGATATTACCCTAAATAAATTTACAGGAGTATAAGTTGTTTCATTGTTGGGCTCATTATCTGAATCATCTAAAATGTCATAGTCATATCCACATTTTTAAGAGGTTTATCCTTTTATTTCCTTAGAACTCTATGCATTCAGTAACTTTAAGTGCTTAAAAGTATAAATATTCCCATGCCGAAGAGAAATGGTTCTGAGAAGGGACTACATATCCCATAAGTTTCATGTTGATGAGGAGATCGGTCGCTTCACAAATTTTTCCTTTCTTTAGACTTTCCTCCATTATGCCGTCTAGGTTGAATTCTTCGGGAGGCATAAACATATCATGGGACTGATGGGCCCACTTTTGAGCTTTTATGTAAACATCACTTATTCTAAAAAAGTCTTCCTCTTCGAGGGTTAATCTTGGTGTGAACCTCATTCCAAATTCTCTTAACTATTTAAGGATGGATGGAAAATCTATGCTCTTCATTTTTAATTTTGGTAAAAAGAGTTATACAATCTTTTTCCATTAGAGATAGGGATAGATCATGAGAAGTGTCAAGATGAAATCAATAATTTGGGCATATTTAGAGAGAAGCTACAGATTATTTTGGGTTGGTAGACGAAATGGGACTTTCTTTGGGTTTGATTTTAGTTGAGGGGTTAAAATCCAAATCTTCATCGATGAGTATGGCGTTCATGTCAGTCTAATGCGTAGGTTGAGGGTTTTGGTTAGTGTTTGGTTAAGAGACCACATGAGGGGAAATGATGCCTTTATCAATGATCCATTGTACGACATTTTTGAGATCATGGCACTGATTATTTATATGCCCGGTAGTCGGGTGAAAGTCATAGTAGGCATCGTGCTTGAAGCACCTGGTAAGAGGATCATGTTATAATAGAGGTTCCAAAGGTTTGATACAATTATGGGAGAGAAGTTCCTGCTATTATTTAGAAAAAGGAGCATATATCTTGTACTCCTTTTTTACTGTGGTAGGGTGGGCTTCTGATGCCCATGAAGTGGTCGAATGAGAGGAGATGTTATTAATAGCAGTAACAGGTTTTTCATATTTCAAAGAGTAAATCGACTCACTAATTTATTTGCTTCTGATTCTGGATTCACATGCTGAATAGTGGGATTCTCTTAGATTTCTACCCTGATTTCTTGAAAGGCTCTAAAACGAGGATAATATTGTATACCCATGGTGTTTCTGATATGCAACATATTGTTTTTCTTCACAATACATACTTTATCTTCTTCTTATGGGTGATTGGTCATGGTAGGAGTTTTTTCTCCCTAACTAGGTATAAAGCTATTGACAGATTCTCTCAGGCTTTATTTGAGTAAATCAAGGTCACAGAGGGTTACTTCCAAATTTTTACTTTATTTATATTAAGCCATGAATTATGTAGAGACAACCTCCCAACTTTTGATTTAGGATTATTCTAGAGAGATGAACCACAATAGAGTGTTTTCCTTGAGGGTTTATTGAAATATCTGGGCCATAATTTCTTTCGTACCCCTAATAGACTCATAGTTTAGTGATAGTTTCACAGATGTACAATATAAGGTCAACTTTCTCTGAACTCTTCAATATCTGTCATTTTGAACTTCTCAGGCATATGAGCTTTAAGGTAAGGAAATATATGAGTTTAAGCCACCAACTTCTCGAAAAGTCTCACCTTGTTAGACTTGCGAGAAATCATCTCGAGATCTTATTTCACTCTTATTTCACCCTACAGAGTTTTTATTCTTTAGGATATATTGAAATGGTAGTGGTAACATTATCCCCTGGTTAAGGAAGATTCAATATAGACAAATGGGTAGGGGGAAAATCATTGACAAGAGGGATGTGAGGTTTCATTCCAAGGTGTTGAATATGCTAATATTCTTCAGGAGCCCACATAGGCTTAGGCATTCCCTGACCCAAAAACAGGTGGAAATGTGACATTATGATTTTTCCTACTTCTGCATGCTTTTGCCTGTTTGGATTGACGTATTTGATTTTGGACCCCATCTTTGCATGCACACTAAATTAATTAAAGGATAAAATTGAATTTGTGTGTGGTTGGCCTAATATACGAATCATTCCGTAGAAACCCAACATTCTCAATAATGCTTATGTTAAATTGTTTGGTAGTCCATGCTTATGTCTGACATTTAATGCTTAGGAGTGATACTTTTAAGGGAATACGAATTTTTGGCATCTAAAAAGAGATAGAAATATTTAATTTGAACTTTCACGTTTTCATCTTCCGAAATTTACGCGATGAGAGTTGGTATAATTGGTAGTTATAAAAGGGAATTACGAGTTAGACTAATTAATCCTAAGATAGTAAAAAAGATAAACGAGTTCGAAATCCAAGTAACCTTCCCATATTTGTTACATACTTTATGTCAATTATTTGTTTTATTCTATCACTACATCTTATTTAACCACCAATATTGTCTAGTTGAAAAATTGATAATTTATAAAAAGTGAACAAATCCTTATTATTCGACTCGTTGTAACAACCCCCATTTTCTCACGTAAAGGTCAGCCAGGCACGATACGCCGAAGACGGGGCTTGTCAATCAATTAATATCATTCTAAGCACATCGTAATATAAATATTGTTATTTAAAGGATGATACTTTAAAACTTTATAAACATGTCACTGGCAATAATTTATACTCAACCAAACCAACTAAAATAATAAATTTAGTAGCAAGTAAAATATTTCAACTCCAGCATAAAGTAAATAAATAAATAAAACTTGGGCTTATGCCCTTACAAATTTTTCTAAATAAAATATTTGAACTCTGACAGAAAAGCACCTAGGCTAGAGTCAAGAATCTGAAAATATGTTAAGCATCGAGAGAACGCAAAGATGGTACAGCAACAGTCCTGCTATCCCTGGCTAGAAAATAAACGGGGGGAAAACATTTATAATTTAGGTTAGAGCCCGAGGTGTGCAAGAATTAACTTTTTTAATTTATAATACAATAATACAGTTAATGCACAATAATTATCCCCCCTTCGCCATTCACATGCATGTAACACCTCACCACTCATCTAAGTGTGACGTGTCTCGCATCCCCAAAAGTTTCCAAATAATAACAACAACTACGTGTCAATTTAATACAGTAATTAAATGATTTAAATGTTCCCACAATTTATCAATTTTTGAAATTTCCTAGTCTCATAATTTCCACAAGATAAGAACAATTACCTAATATGTAATAAAGAAATCATAATTTCGATTTATGTCCACATCCTTAGACAATTAATTTATTTCCATAGTATCTGGGGAATTAATAATATTTTTCCTTCCATATCTGTGAAACACAAGGGCATCTACCATTGGTGTTTAATTCGTGCTCTATCGGAAAGTCCGAAGGAATCCTTACATCCTAAGCAGACACCACAAAACACACATAAGTTGGGGGCGGTCCTTACGCAGGACACCGGTATACGGCCCATACCCAGCAGTGATACAGGAAGGGTCAGCGCCACACCTACCCCTCGAGGGTAGAGCTTCTAGATAGTACCTATATTGCCTGCACATCGTCAAGGCCACCTATGCCGACGTGTGGTCTACGGCCCCGAACGCGAGAACCCCCAAGCCGATAGGACGGCCAACTGGTATGTCCACACACAAATATATAACAGTGCATATTATTATCCCATATAATATGTAAGGGTAATTACTCCATAATTACCATAAAAATCCAACAAAGGTCCACAACATTGTTTCTTTTATTTATAGTTTACCATCTAATAAATCATTAATTTTATCCCATAAAATTTATTTAACCAAATAGTTAATTAAAATTTTCCTTATTTAAATGTGGGCACCCCCGTATTATTAACAATTTATTTGTTGTTCCTAACCCGGTTCCCCTCACTCACTTAGATTCCAATAATGCTCGCAACCAAAATCCCAAGCACAACCCCCTCGTTAACATTAGTATTCCTTACTACCATTCTCAGAACATTCTAAGTATTTACTTCCAACTAATATTTCGCTAATTAAATTCTCCTTAGTCCACAATTTAAATACCAAGCAAAAACCACAAAAGGGGACGAACTGCCAAAATAAGTCCCATGCAAAACAGTTGAATGTAATTGGGATATCAAGAAAATCATAAGCAAAGCGTTAAGAGAAAATAACTGTTGGATAGACTCCAAGGAGCACAATGTAAGGGAATGAAATGTCATCACGTCGTTCGAACGGACCATTAGGTCGTTTAAACGACTATGTTTGTCGTTCGAATGAGACCTTAAGTCATTCGAACGACTGTGGGGCCCTACCCTTCTTCTTCACCACGCTTTTACCTAAGACCTCGTTTCTCTCCAGATCAGTTCTTTTAAGTTTCAAAAATAGCATACGAATCCCAAAAAATTTCCTACACATAAACAAATTCCTACATCCAAAATTGACCCAAAATTAGTGAATTAACCCTACGATTTTATGTTCATTCAAGCCTTAAAACTTTTAAGATATTTCTCTAATTGTCGACCCTTAATGAATTCGCAATCAGTGACGTTTACTAGGGGATCGACCCCAGAATTTGGTCCATTAATTAACAGTAACATCTTTACATCACTTAATCAAACTATCCCCAATTTAACTATTAAAGCCCTAAAGGAATATATCCTCAAATTTTAAATTCACGATACCTAAATTCTTGAGGCAAATACTATATTAAAATCAGTCCTCTACATATATTGTCTAACATCAAATCAAATATACTCAACACTTAAATCCTAGAAATTTAAAGAAAATAATTATATGCATCTAGAAATAAATTGTAAGGCATAAATTAAGCAAGAGAATTCTTGCCTAAAGTTGTAGAAGAGAAACCTCCTTGAAAGCCCTTGATTTCTTCTTTGTTCTTGCCCCTTTTTCATTCTCTTGGAGTTTATCCCTTTTTCTCCCGTAGCTGCTAATCTAGGTTTTATGGAATGATAGTGGAGGAGTGGTTTACCCCCCACTCAAACTCTTAATTAGTGCTAATCCCGAGTTTATCCCAAAGCCCAACTTTTGGACCTCCAAATAAGCCTGAATCCATAACGCAATTAGCCCAAAAGCTCCCCAACTCATATACATATGACCCGTGAGCAATTTTAAATACTTAGATCACTAAACCGAGTCTCTATCTCTCCCAAAAATGCGTCCCAAATATTTTTATTTCACTTGGGCATTTTATTATGCTAAAATGACAAGTGCCCAAAAATTTATTTATGTGTTATTTATTTTTCACTCGCAAGCCCCTTATGTCCAGTTGAGTTTTATTTTTATAAAATCATTAATGTTTACTTAAAATAAAAAAATTTACTCACTTAAATTTCAAATCTTCTCAATTTAATTTATTCTCAAAATAAATCCGAATTCATTAAATCCATTTATATCGTAGTACTTAATTTCTAAAAATTACGGGGTATTACATTCTCCTCCCCTTATAATAGAATTCCATCCTCGAAATTCTCTAAAGCCCAACCTTATGTTTCTAATCCTCATTTTTTAAACCAAACTTGTCCTACCCATATCCCATGAGATAAAAGAAAAGGTTCACCCATGCCTATCATAACATTGCTAGAGTGTTCATATATTCCACATTATATGTACACACGCATAACATTTACAAATATGGATGCACATATATGTAATACCCCGTATTTTTATAGCTTTTAAATTATGGGATTTATTAAATTTAATTGAGATAAATTAATTTAATTTTAATCCAGAATGTTCTTTTAAATATTTACTAGCATGACGAGAGTTAGTAATTATTGGAAATTTGTTGTTTGTTGAATATTACTGGATGATTATAGTAATATATGAGATTAATTTTTATAATATTGTCACGTGTGAATAAAATGACAATTATGGAAATTTAAGTCGGGACGCACCTGTGTCGTGTCGGGACTAAATGTTGATTAATAAAAGTGAATATTTTATAAGATGTCCGTATGGTCATTTTGAGTGCACCACCATGTACGAAAGGGTCGAGATAGTCAGAAAAGTGTACCCGGGGGTTTAGTTTGAGTCTCGGGGCTATTTTAGGCTTAATTAGTACCCCAGGAGGGCATTTTAGTCATTTTGTATTTTTGGGTAATTAAACCCACGAAAATTAAAAGGGTTATATAAGATATCTAGGTTGTCTTCTAGGGTTAGAACAACCAAAGACAAGTGACGGCCATAGGAGAGGGAAGGAGAGAGCTCCCAAAGCAATCCAAGGCCCGAAATCCATCCGTTTGCACCGCCTCCACCACCAACGCATAGATTGCGAGACGGGGAACGCAACCACACCAATTTCGGCACCAAACAAGACTTCTGAAAATCCCAGGCAAGTGTTTATCTTTCTTATTTTCGTTGGTGCATCATTCATATTGGTTTAGGAATGATTAGGATGAATTGTATGGAAGAAAACCCCAATTTGAGATAGGAAATTGCATGTAGTGATGACTTAAATGATATTCTGGAAACCCTTCGTCATTTAGAGGAGATGTTTTATGAGAAGGAAATTCTGGAAAAGATTTGTTAGAACCATGTTTAAGAGAAATCTAGGGTTCTTGATATTTATATGAATTGTGGGCTGATTATCCATGTTTAGTAATAGAAATCTACATGCTTTACGTTGAAAATATCAGGTATGATGATATAATGTTAGTAGTATAAATTTTGGGATGATTGGGATTGAAAAACATGGATTTGGTGAAGGTTAGAAGAAGAAAACCGTAACTGCAAAACTGCAGAAATCGCAATACCTGTTTGATCGATCGATCGAGCCCATAGCTTCGATCGAGCCCCAGACCTCGATCGATCGACCCCTCCTGGAAGACTTAAGTTTCCCCTTTTAAAATTGTTGAATTGATTCGAAATGAAGAAAACTCCTTAGACATCCTTGTTAAGAAAATTTGGGAGATAAGGATGACCAACAAGATTCATTAATGAATAAGAGGCCTTTAATGTAAGGTGAAATCTATACTGTTGGGATATTTTACATAAGGGACAATGTATGTATATATTAAAGGGGAGAGACACGTAAGAGGGTTATGTTGGAACATAAATGAATACCTACTGAATTGTACCTTTGGAAGGATAGAGTCCAGGAGGGCTACGTAGTAAGTTGGAGAAACCCTTCGAATTAAAGTGAGAAACGAACCATTATACGTGATAACTAATAATGAGAAAATAAGGATAAATGTTGTGAATATGGGTTATGGGATAAACCTAAATTGATATGATAAAAGTAGTATATTTATATGATTGCGTATGCATATATTATATACTTGTAAAAATCATGCCCGCGCTACTTGCTATCCCGGAGGTTACCGCGCTGGGACGATCTTATCTCGTGTGCCTTATGGGGGATATTGACTCGTACCCTAGAAGATAGGAATCCTAGGTACGGGCTATCGGATCGATAGTCGGACGGTCCTAAGAGACGTGAGGGTATGTACTGACCTCTTGGACTTGGAATCTATGCTTCGCCTCAATATTGTTTATGTATGTGTTAATACAGTTCGAGAGTGATTCCGAACTTGTATTTCCCTTAGTAAGAGTGATACAGGGATTGGATAGAAGAGTATGCCCGCACCATAATTTTTATGTGGGGTGCTGTTATGATATATATATTATACGAGTAGTTAATATATATATATGAAATTCTGAAATCTGGAACTGCCTACTGTGAATTGATATGTAGGACATGGTTGATGACTCAAATTATAAATACTTGTTTTGAGAAAGTATAATATGACACTGGAAAACTTTATTGATTAATAAAGTAAAAAGGAGAATTTTGATTACAAATTGAAATCCTACGTTTTAAATACTTGTGTTGTTCAGTTGTAAATCCTGCGAATAACCTAAGATAAGTCAAATCATTGGAAAGATAGTGTGGTATATGACGAGATAGACCATTGGGAAGGTTAGTGCGATAGGTGTGCATATTAAAAGAGAGGTGAGAATTTCTCAAGAGAGTGTCGCACTAATATGTTGTTGCATTGGCCTGTAATCAATTTAAATACTTGCTAAACGAATTTTTAAATCATATACACTATCGGGCTCTGACCCATTTCCATTTCTCTTTCTCTCTTGTATATATATGTATGTATTACAGGTGCCCAGCCACAGGGGCGTCTTGCATAGGGTCCTTTGGCAAAAACGAGCTGCAGCTTAGGTGGGAGTTGCAGGCCTGTTGTTTAGACGACTTCATCCATTTGATTATACTCTTAGTTCAGTTTTATCCAGCAGGGGCATGTGTCGCCCTCTTTCTATTAATTAGTTGGTATTGTCAGAGATTGTAATTTTTACTTTCAAGTACCTTTATTTCGGGATTTATTACTGTCAGGAAGTTTTCCTTTGGTGTTGTAAATGTTGGGACTATTTATTGATGGTTAAATTCTTGAATGTTCATTTCTATTCTCATTTCTAATGTGTGACTCTTAAAAATGTTAATGGTTAAAGGTTTTATAACCGGATTTAATAAAATGAGAATAAGATTTTAAATGGTTTTGACACTTAGCTTAATTATTTAAGGTGTTTAAATTGGAAAAGTATTTTAACGACAGTGATGCTAAGAATGAACCAACTGTTCACCTTGATTTTAATTTAATAAAGGAGTGATCGCCCGGTATTTAATTAGGCGGGGTGTCACAGGTGGTATCTGAGCATCAGGTTCTAGTGTCCTTAGGATCTGTATGGCTTATTATGCTTTCAACGTTGCTTTGTTTGTTATAGAGCCCTATGTTTAGGATTGTCGATTCCTTTGGCGAGATTTCGTTCTCCTGTTATAATGTGTATACATTAGTGAATTCTAATTTCGTTCGGATCTGTGCGTGTGCCGAGCGATGACGGATGTCAGAAGAGGACCGTTAAGCGTACATCAGGAGGCAGGGCTCAGTTGAGATTGTAAAATATATCCGAGGATGATGACCGTAGTTGAGGTCACCTCTATTATGGCACGATAAGCCAAGACTAGAAAGGCGACTAAGGCGCAACAGTGATTTCCAAATGCTGTTATAGTCAAATGAGGTGCGGGGGTAAACTTACCTAACGTATTACAAAAACGTATAGAGACTGTCAGTGGGAAATTCAAAAAAAAAATTCAAAAATTGTTTGTGTTTACCAAAGGAGGTAAAGTATCCAAAGGTTTAGATATAGGACGGAGTGTGGCAAACTGAAAGTGAAAATTTAGAGAAAATTTTCTTGGCTTTCGGGAGGAAGTTATAATGGTTGGAGTCAACCACCAATTTTAGAAGTGGAATGCTATGCCTATAGGAGAACCTTAGGTACAGTGTTGACCGTATGTTCCTTCCTCAACTGTTCAGGGTGAGAAGCAAACGTGGTTCTGAACTCATCGCAGGAGGGCATGACAGAAGTCCGATTGTGGATATGAATCCTAAGCATTAGCAAATTTTGTATCGAAAAATGTAGATACGAGTGGAGGAAACGACTCCAAGTGGGAGACCAACTCGTAATAATAATTGATAATACTCGAGGAGGAAATTCTGATGGACGGTTGATTCAGAGGTTGACAATGTTGTATTTTGTCAATAAAGATGATAATGCTCCTTGTGTGGGAAGCTTAAAGGAATCGAGAAAGTTAGTCGAGAATAAGACTGAATACGAGGGTGGTAGTGTAGCTCCACAAAGGGATGTGGATATACATCAGGGGACCCATTTAAATGATTTGAATAATGGAATTCTTACCAAGTGATGGTAAATTCAGTAAGTACTATTATAGATAGTAACATGATCTTTATGGCCTAAAAAGCTAAGGGAACAACCAGGATGGCTAACAGGAATTGAGCTTACTAAAGTCCGAGAGGGACAATCCTAACCTGGTTAGTAGGACAGGTGATAAGTGGATTATGTACTGAGGTATTTTGTGCGGAGTGAGATCGCTCGCGATAATATGTTCCAAAGTGAGTATAAGGACAAGAATACGGTGCCTAGTAAAAGGCAACGATTAAAGTAATTTTGTTTGGTTTGAGTAGACGTGTTACGTCTGAAAACCATTTGCGCAGTCAAGACGATTGACAAGTGTTGATACCAAATTTAATCTGCTGACGTGGACCAATCATATGAAGACACGTGGCTATCTACATGGCAACTACAAACACTCCCGAGGAACTCACACGCTCCGAGGAACAAAACTACAGCGAGGAAGACTAGTTCCCCGAGGAACACTGCTTACCCGAGGAACTCACATGCTCCGAGGAACTCACACGCTCCGAGGAACAAACCTCTTCGAGGAACTCTTGAATACCAAGAAGCTTAGGCGGTCCGAGCTGCATCTCGAACAAAGCATTAATAGCTGGATAACCAACAGTTCAACTGATTCATTAAATGCTTATCATTTGGACGCGCACGCAAAGAGGGCATTAAATGTATTACCCTTTCGTATGCGTATCATTAAATGTATTACCCTTTCACATTACAGCCTCAGGGCTATAAATACATTGTACAATCCTCATTGTAAGGGGACCGTAATTTCTTGAGATCACTTGTAATCGAGAATTCCCATACAAACAGCAATAAAACAACAGTGGACGTAGGCCATTCTTATAAGGCTGAACCACTTTAAAATCTTTTATCTCATTTATTTATCTGTGATTGAATTATTAGAGTGATCTAATTTTTTAGATCAACAGATTGGCGCCGTCTGTGGAAAACGACTGGTAAAATCGTTTTCTCATAAAAAAAATCCATTATCAATGGCTGATATTCCTGAATCCAGCAATCGAAATGTCAGAACCCTTCCAAATCCACCTGCTCCACCAATTGTTCCAGATCTGACTGAAATAATGGCGAATCTGGCTCAGGGCCAGACCGTCATGCAAGAAACAATGGGACAACTCATCCAAACCCTCCATGGCGGTGCATCAGCCCATTTCGGACCACGAAGCATCCAAAGAAATACCCGTGCGCCTTCTTCGCGTACTAGGCGTAATGATTCATATCGCAATGATGAATCTCAAGATTTCTCTTATCAACCTGGACGAACTTCGTCTGTGCGAGCCACAGATACTGAACAACATGTCACCCTTTCCCCAGAAAGGGCCAGCGCTTTGGAAAGATTAAGTAGGGCCTCTCCTTTCGATCGATTAGGCCCTAGGAGGAACAAAAGTCCTCTTAATGCAGCTTCGAGGAGCTTTCGACGACCATCAGATTTAAGGGAAGGATCTGCCCAGTCGCGACCAGCTGCTCGTCAAGATGGATCTTATGACCGACCAACTGCTCGTCGAGATAAATCCCAGGAAGCCACTTCAACGCGATCAGTTGCTCGAACCAATAGGCCCGAGGAAGGAAATGATGCATGGAAAGGATCTATTCAGAGGATGGAGGATAGATTTGGGGAAATGGCTAAGGCCAAGAACCCTCTAAAACGAACCTTTGTTCGAGGAACACCTTTTGTCCAGGATATTGTTGATTTTCCAATACCATCAAAGTTCAAAGCACCTGTTGTGACTCCCAAGTATGATGGGAAGACTGACCCTCTCCTTCATATAGAATAATATCAAGCTGCTGCCGACATTTATGCTGTCCCAGACGAGATGAGATACAGGGCATTCTCGGGAACTCTTACCGGATCTGCTCAGATATGGTATAATAATCTTCCTCGGGGTAAGATTTTAACTTTTCTTCAATTGGTCGAGTTATTCATTGGGAATTTCTTCTTTGGAGCAAAGCTAGTTAAACGAGTAGCACATTTGTTAAGTGTTAGACAAAAGGCTGGTGAGAGTATTAGAGATTATATAACTCGTTTTAATAACGAGAAGCTCGAAGTCATTGATTATGAGGAGAAGACAGCGATTACTGCTTTGATGAGTGGACTACTACCGAACAAGTTGTACTACACTTTGGCCAAAGATCCACCTCGAACCATGTCGGACCTGATGGGAAAAGCGTCCAAGATTATGAATGACGAGGAGGCTATGTCTGCGAAGAAGAATATGGACGCCAAAGAAACCAAGGTGGAAGGTGATAAAGCTAAGAAGAAAGAGCATAAGAACAATGGTGGTGACAAACATTTCAAAAGTAGGTCGTCATGGGAGGTCTTGAAGAAATTTGATAATTACACGCCTTTGAAGGAAAATATCAACCACGTCCTGGAAGAAATTAAGAACAGCAGGGAGTTAAACTGGCCAAAGAAAATGAAGTCAGACCCTGACACGAGGAATAGGGAAAAATATTGCGAGTTCCATAAGGATCATGGCCATATGACCAAAAATTGCATAGCTCTTCAGAACGAGATTGAAACACTCATCCGACGAGGAAAACTATCAAAGTATGTTGACCGGGGAGGCGAAAGAAGAAACAACGACCGAACTAGAGAGAGGTCTAGATCTCCTCGTCGAGCAGAGGAGAAAAAGAAGAGAAACCATAAAGATGATCCAGATGATGACCCCGATCTTCCCTAAAAAACCAAGGCATCCAGAACGAGAGGTATTTTCAATCCGCTTTGGGTCATTTGATTGTAATGTTATTACAGGAGGAGATGCAGGAGGAGGAGACCTTACTGCAGAAAGAAAAGCTTACCTCGGAGAGGCTCAAGCTTGCTCGTACATTCAGCGAAAAAATTTAGCTGAGGAAGATCGCCCGAGAAAGGTGAACAATGAAAAATTGGTCATTGGGTTTTCAAAGAATGATCTTGCAGGAGGTCTGTATCCTCATGACGACCCACTAGTGATCAAAGTGAGAATGAAGGAGGTAATGATTTCAAGAGTACTGGTTGATAACGGTAGCTCGGCAGACATCATGTTCTACTCGTGTTTCGATGGTTTAAATTTAAAGCTATCTCAATTGGATCCTTACCACAGACCCCTCATCGGTTTTGCTGGCGAGAAAGTATTTCCGCTTGGGACGATCAAATTGGATATATTCATTGGTACGTGGCCTGCTTGTCGGACAAAAAGAATACACTTTTTCGTGATGGATAAGAATGTCCAGTCATCGTACAATATCATCATGGGAAGAGTAGGATTGAAGAAGTTCGAGGCTGTACCATCTACAGTGCATCAATGCCTAAAATTTCCAACAAACTTTGGAGTAGGAGTTATGAAAGGTGATCAGAAAGTATCTCGGGAGTGCTATTATTCATCCGCCGAGCAAGATGAATTGGAAGAATCAAAGAAAAAGACTACTACCTATCAAGTGGAGGAAGGTGCAGAAATCGAAACTTTGGATCCTCGAGATGAGTCGCAACTCGTGAAAGGTCAAGTGGTGGAAACTACTGAAAATATCATTCTGGACGACGAACACCCTGAACGAACTACTCAGATAGGTTCATCATTGGAAGCCTCACTAAAACAGGAATTGATAACTTTCCTTAGAAGCAGAAGACAAACTTTTGCGTGGAGTCATGAAGATATGCCTGGGATAGATCCAAACTTCTTATGTCACGAGCTCAATGTGAATAAGGAGATCAAGCCTGTGAAGAAGGAAAGAAGAGTATTCAGTCCCGAGAAGAATCAAGCTATACAGGAGGAAGTCGAGAAGCTCCAGAAAGCTTGTTTCATTGAAGATGTAAAATATCCAGATTGGTTAGCTAATGTGGTGATGGTAAAGAAGAAGAATAACAAATGGAGGATGTGTGTAGACTTCACCGACCTCAACAAAGCATGCCCAAAGAATAGCTTTCCACTGCCCCGAATTGATCAATTGGTGGATGCTACCTCGGGACACGAGTTGCTGAGCTTCATGGATGCATATTCTGGTTACAATCAGATTAAGATGAAACCTGAAGACAGGGAAAGTACTTCTTTCGTTAACCCTAGGGGAACTTATTGTTATAATGTTATGCCTTTTGGTTTAAAAAATGCAGGTGCGACATATCAAAGGCTGATGAACAATGTCTTTGCTGAACAAATCAGTGACAATATGGAAGTCTATGTTGACGACATGCTGACAAAAAGCAAGAAAGATGCCGATCATCTAGTTGACTTAAATCAAACTTTTGATCAACTAGATAAATATCAAATGAAGTTGAACCCGACGAAGTGCATATTTGGAGTACGAGAAGGCATGTTCCTCGGGTACATTATCAATCAACGAGGCATTGAAGCAAATCCTGAAAAGATCAAAGCTCTATTAGGGCTGAGATCTCCAACGACGAAGAAGGAAGTACAGAGTCTCACAGGACGAGTAGCGGCACTCAACAAATTTGTGTCACGAGCAACTGATAGATGTCTCCCATTCTTCAAGACACTCAGAAAGACTTTTGAGTGGAATGATGAATGCGAGAAGGCTTTTCAAGACTTGAAGAGATACTTGGGAGCACCTCCATTGTTGTCCAGACCAGTAATGGGAGAAAAATTGTACTTGTACCTTGCAGTGTCCGAGAATGCAGTTAGCTCGGCATTGATCAGAGTGGAGAATGGAGTACAAAAGCCAATTTACTACATAAGTAAGGCCTTCCGAGGAGTAGAGATCAGATATCCGAGGCTGGAGAAATTGGCACTGGCGCTGATTGAGGCGAGTAGGAGAATGAGGCCATATTTTCAGGCTCATACTATAGTAGTATATACCGATATTCCATTAAGACAAGCCCTTCACAAGCCAGAAAAATCAGGGAGATTGATGTACTGGGCAATAGAGCTCGGAGAATATGATATAATTTATGAACCTAGGTTATCACTAAAAGGGCAGGCTGTAGCAGATTTCATAGCGGAGTTCACCTATCCTGATACCCCCGAGAAGCAAAAGTTGCTCGCTGATCAACCTGTGGATGTTACAGGATCAACAAACACAAGCCTAGACCAATTCCGATTGGTAAAAGGGCGTGTGGATGTTACAGGATGTGATGCAGAGATAGTTGAGAGGACTCCGGACGAGGAACAAGAGTTGCTCACTGATCAACCTGTGGATGTTACAGGATCAACAAACACTGGCTCAGACCAACTCCGATTGGTAAAAGGGCAAGTGGATGTTACAGGATCATTAAATTCGAGCCCAGACCAACCTCGGTTGGTAAAAGGGCAAGAAAAGATGATCGACGAGGAGCAAGAAAAATCTGGGGAGGATGAAAGGAAGCAGCAAATATTTCACCGAAGAACTCTGACTGATTCGAAATTTGAAGACGAGTTACCTATATGGAGACTATATGTAGATGGATCATCTTGCACTATAGGATGTGGCGCGGGGATAGTTTTGAGCACTCCGGACGAGGTCGACATGGAATACGCCTTGCATTTCCAATTCAAAGCTTCCAACAATGAGGCTGAATATGAGGCCATGATTGCAGGGCTTAATTTGGCAAAAATTATGGAGGCACAGCAGGTTGTGATCTTCAGTGACTCTCAATTGATTGTAAACCAAATGATGGGAGTATATGCAGTTAGAGGAGAATTAATGATCAGATATCATGCAAAGGCAAAGGAACTGTTGTCAGAATTTGCCGCTATTCAGCTGGTCAGAATACCAAGAATGGAGAATGTGAGAGCAGACGCCCTAGCTCGACTAGGATCAGCTACTCGCACCGAGCTACGACGAACAATCCCAATTGAAGTGTTAGCTGGTCGGAGTATAGATGAAGATCTGACGATGAACTTTATCACCCTTGATTTGGGACCATCTTGGATAGATCCCATCAGGGTATATATCGAGGAGGGAGAATTGCCAATTGACAAGCTTGCAGCCAAGAAATTAAAGTTTAAAGCTGCTCGATATGTACTAACTAATGGTGTTTTATATAAACAAGGAATTATGGCTGGTTTGCAGAGATGTGTACATCCCACCGAGGTGAAAGATTTGATTGAAGAGATCCATGAAGGGTCTTGTGGAGCACATGTAGCAGGTCGGACACTTTTACAAAGGGTGATGACGCAGGGATACTACTAGCCGACGATGAGGGCAGATTGTATAGCCTATGCCAAGAAATGTGACAAGTGCCAGCGCTTTTCCTCCATCCGAAGAACTCCACAAGCATTGTTGTCACCCATAACTTCCCCTTGGCCATTTTCCATGTGGGGAATTGAGTTGGTTGGACCACTGCCAACGACCCGAGGAAGGTTCAAGTACCTCGTCGTCGCAGTGGATTATTTTACTAAGTGTGTAGAAGCTGAGCCACTCATTGATATGACGTACGAGAAGGTGTACCAATTTGTTTTGAAGAACATCATTTGCCGATATGGTCTCCCTCATGCCTTCATCACAGACCATGGGACACAATTTGATAACGAGGAGTTTGTAGCCTATTGTCATCAGTCAAACATTTTGAAGGTTCATTCAGCACCAGGTCATCCTCAGAGCAATGGACAAACTGAAGTGACAAACAGAACGCTGCTGAACGGTTTGAAGAAACGATTGGATGATGCGAAAGCAAACTGGATCAACGAGCTACAATCAGTACTTTGGGCTTATCGAACTACTCCCCGAGTAGCAACTGGAGAATCACCATACATGCTGGCGTTTGGAAGTGAAGCTGTCATACCTGCCGAGTTGGGCCTCCCAACACACAGGGTACTGAATTTCAATTCCCGTATCAGCGACTTAATGAGAAAACTGGATTTAGACATGCTCGAGGAAGTTAGAGAAGAAGCAGCCATTAGAAATGCTGCTTACCAGCAGCGAACATCTTTGTTTTACAACAAGAGAGTGAAGAAGTGAGACCTGAAAGAAGGAGACTATGTGCTGAAGAAAGTAATTCAAAAGCATAACAAACTGGAGGCAAACTGGCATGGACCATATTGAGTTACAGAAGTTGTTCGACCAGGAACTTATCGAATAGCCACTTTAGAAGGCGAGGAGTTTAAAAATGCCTGGAATGCAGAACACCTGCGCAAGTATTATCAGTGATATATATGTAACGCAGTTTCCATCAGTATGAATAAAATGAAAATATTCTTCAAGTCTCTCTGTTTATTGAAATTTTTTTGGGGAATACTAGTGCTATGCACTGCTCGGGACAGCTTGACAGACTACTCAAGAAAATATTCTAAACTGTACCAAGTATGGTTAGTCGGGGATAAAAACCCACTCATTGTAGTTGGTCGACGAGGAGAAATATTCCCAAAAATGCCAACCTGTTTGGCTAGGAAAGGAAATATTCCAAACTGTACCGACATAGTTGGTCGACGAGGAGAAAATATTCCAAACTGTACCAAAATAGTTGGTCGACGAGGAGAAAATATTCCAAACTGTACCAACATAGTTGGTCGACGAGGAGAAAATATTCCAAACTGTACCAACGTAGTTGGTCAACGAGGAGAAAATATTCCAAACTGTACCAACATAGTTGGTCGACGAGGAGAAAATATTCCAAACTGTACCAAGTATGGTTGGTCGGGGATAAAAACCCACTAACTACAGTTGGTCGACGAGGAGAATTTATTGACCTTGGTTGGTCAGACACATTTTATAAAAAAGACAAAAATCTACCAAGTATGGCTGGTCGGGGATAAAAACCCACTAGCTGTAGTTGGTCGAGGAGCACAATTTAACAACCTTGGTTGGTTGAAATTTTTTTAAACATTTTTATACTCATTACTTTATTATTAAGTGATTGAGCAACATTACTGATACTTGTAACTTTTTTTATTACTAAGTTGGTCGATGAACAGTACAATATTATTATCTTTTTAACAGATATGCATAAATGTAAAGTGTTGATATTTACAAGACAATAGCAATTAAGATTTGCAAACAGAAATGAAAGTTTTTCGAAATAAATTACATTGATGATAAAATGAAAGTTACATTGATATGTATACTAACTGTTACATTAAAAATTCCTATTCTATTGGTCTTTTCCCATCAGCTTTCGATACAGGTTCCTCGCCAGTAGGCGGATCATTGAAAGACTGAGGAGAATTGATGAAGTTCAATTCCTTCAGCATCCTGACGTTCATCACAGAAGGTCGATCTAATAGATGCTCGGGACGAGATACCTCGATCTGAGAGTGAAGATTATAGTCACCGAGGTATTTTGAAATTAAGCATCGAGGAATGGCCCGAGCAGGGATCCACTCCATCTCCAAGTTGTATGGTGGCACATGCAAGTCAAGCAACCCGGGATCATGGTAGTCCCATAGATAGTGTCCTTGTTCGAGCTTCAACACACCTAAGGCATTCAGCCAGCCTTGCTTGTAGCCCTCATTGTTGGCATTCTGGATACGATCATCCAAATGGAATAGTGCTTCGTTGTATCCAGCCATCCAGAATTCCCTGGGTTGTTTGTGGAACTGATATGTTAGCCTTTCTAGCTGCTCGTGGAGATTCTTGATGAAAAGCTCTTTATTCTCCAAGACTGATTTTTGCGCAGAGAGCTGTTTCTCCAAGTCCCTTATCTTCTTTGACATGTCAGACAAAGCCTGATTCTTAGACATTAATTGGAATGCTTGGTTCTCTAAGGCAGACGTTGTCCTCTGTTCCTCGACCATCACCCGAGCTGCTCTTCCTCGTCCCCGAGGAGCTCTTGCTCGTCCCCGAGGAGATGTGGAAGTGCACGACCTCCTCAAGTTATCCAACTCTTCTCTTAATTTGGCATTCTCAACCTCTAAAAATGAAAATCCCTCGTCAGTCACTGGGATTAGGGCTGTTGAAGAAGAAGCTGCAGACTTCAATTGCGCTAGCTCCTTCTGCAAATTGTTATTCTCTTGCTCCAGAAGCTCGGAAATCTGTGTGCACTGTTCAACCTCACCCTTCAAAGTTCTCCCCCTCAGA
Source organism: Sambucus nigra (assembly GCA_949130495.1). Lineage (NCBI taxonomy): Eukaryota > Viridiplantae > Streptophyta > Magnoliopsida > Dipsacales > Adoxaceae > Sambucus > Sambucus nigra. The sequence goes on from OX422218.1 coordinate 461,911,471, forward strand.
TCATACCCAGCAAAAAGCTTCTCGTATCCCTTGTCAGCAACGATCAACTTATACTTCTTCTCGTACCCCTCATGCAGTAAGGCAGTTGATTCCTTGTACTGATTCTGAAGGTCTTCGAGGGTACACTGGAGATCCTCGATCATTTCATAGTAAGCCACATTATTGGCTACAGCTTGGTCAAGTAGACACTTCAGGTACTGATATGCTTTGACTGCCAGTTCTGAAGCATCATGACCAAGGATGTCGGCAACTTCTGATGCACTCAGGTCTGTGTGACCAGCCTTATAATATTCATTACATTACTGTATCATCTTTGTATCATTGGCAGATAGCAGATCCATCCTGGTCAGAAACTAGCAGAGAAAGAAAAGACAATCATCAAAAAGAAGATCAAGACAGAGTACAAATAGAAAAGAGACAACCGTATGGAAGAAAGAACTCAAGTTTTATTAGATCATGAAATTTGGAGTTATAAATTCTGGGTTACATTTGACAAGAAAGAAAAAAAAAAGAAAGGTAAACCCGAACAACATTACACCTTTTCCTTATCTCCCAAAACCTTCTCGGAAGGTTGGGAGGAGGAAGCAGGTTGCTCGGAGGGAACTGTGGGTTGTTCGAAAAGCACCAGCTGTTGCTCGGAAGAAGAAACGACTTGCTCGGTAGTAGGCTGGTTGGTTAGGGCATGTTCTCCCACTACCATTGAAGACTCCTCAGAGGTAGCTTCGTCCTCTTTTAATTCTTCTGGAGTAGGAGGGGGACCAGGGAGCTGTCTCTGGAATAGCTCAGATGACTCGTCGATCTTCATTTCCTGAAGGGCAGCCACCCATCCATCCCTAAAATACTTTAGACTGCTATAGTCCACTTGAGAGACCATGGCAGCACATCCCTTATCCCACCCCTTGTCCCAGCCAGAGCTGAAGGACTTCTTCACGGCAGCTTTCCTTTTGGCCTTCTCCAAGGCAACCTTCTCGGATAACAAATCATCATCAACTTTCAGTTTTTGTTCAGCTTCCTCTTTCTGTCGAGTTACTTCCTGGAGCTAGACCAACCTCTCCTTAGCAACTTTGAGCTTATTCTCAAGCTCCCCTTCAGCCCTGAGCTTCTCTCCGAGCTCTTTATTTGCTTTCTCCAAGGCAGCCTTTTTCTTCTCCAACTCTTTGGAGGCATCAACAACTCGAGCTTTTTCTTGCTCGGAGGAGGCAAGCTTTCTCTCCCAGATAGCCTTATTAGTGGCATACTGCTGGAGAGAGTCTTCCAAAGATTTGATATCCTCTTCCATAGCTCCCTCCACACTGGACGAGGAGCATGAGGCTTTAATGTCTTCATCCTTTCTCAGTATTATGTTAAAGCAGCTCGTCAACTGTGAACAGAAAAATAAAGCAAGTTAGAAACAAGAAATGACAAAGGGAACTACAAAAAGTTTAAAGTAAAGAGACTTACTGAAGCAAGATGACGAGCAGCCAAAGAAGTAACCATGTCCCAATTAAGGTTATCTTCAGTACCTTGGACCTCGGGAATGGTCAAGGACTTTCCCGAGCTCATGTCAGAGCTCGGGGGAACAAAAGTGGGAACTTCAATCCCAACAGCTGGGGGCTGAATGATGGTATCGGCCAAATTGACCGAGGAGCTCTTCTTCAGCCTCCTCGGGGGAACATGTAAAAACAAGGAAGAACCCTTGGTCGGTGATATCACAATCACCTCTCCCGGAGCAGCAGACCTGCTCAGAGCCACTGCGGGCTTCTCGATAATTTTTGCAAGAGCAGCTGGAGGAGTTGCAGCAGTTTTCTTTGTCCCCTCCTTTGGGACATCGATCCTGCTCCTCTTTGCCTCACCAGAACCGGAGGCAGTCTTCTCAAACAAGGTGGAAGTTCTTCTTTTCTTCATCCTTTCGCTCAAAGGAATGTGGGATTCAGGCGAAGAACTTACAGAGGCTGGTACTGGCTCTGCTTCAATGATCACTGGACGAGCAGTGAAGGAGGTTGTGTAGCTCTTGTACTGGAGCAAATACGAAGCCGACCTGATGTGCTCGTCGGCAACCCTTTGATGCAAACACCAGATAAGTCCCAAATGCCTTATATTGACATCTGTTTCTTTTGGGCACTTTCTCTTGCTATCAACTGCAAATGAACAAACATTGTTATCAGTAACACATTTTATCAAACACAAAAAAACATGATTTCAAGATAAATAAAATAAAATAAAAATAACCTATCCCATTGCCATAAGGAGGGCATCTGGGACCCTGGTAAACCTCATCTCCGGTTAAAGGAGGGTATTGCCAATTTTTTACAACAACCCCATGTTCAAAATAATCCCTGTTAGCATCAGGGAGATTGACTACTAAGGCTCTATTTATAAACCTAGTTTTTAAATAATAAATATTATCATTAACTGCCCATCTATAGCAGTACATGATTTCTGGAATTCCTATACGAGTTCCATGCACTTGATTTAATTTATGTACCCCATTAACTATTCTCCATGTGTTGGCGGCTATTCGTGTAGGAACAACATCAAAGTACTGACAAAATTTCAGACACAGAGGATTTGGTGGAAAAGAAAATCCACACTCAGCAAAAAAGAGACTGGGGAACCAATGTCCCTCAGCCAAATTAAAATAATTAGAAGGCTCAGAAAGCTCTTCCAAGACGACCCAAGAAGGAATGGAAAAATCAGATCGAAATTTGTCAAGAGACTCAACAGGGTAAACCATGATGATGAATTAAAAGAAATGAAGGAGAAGAAGAAATAAGATCTTACAGAAAAAAGACTGAAGCTGTTGACAATGAACGACGGAAGAGATGAACGCACAAGAGAGTAGAAGACAATGAAAAACTCGAAGATGAAAATTTAAAAGATAGAAGACGATGGGAGTCTCTGTGAAGTTTAAATACCTTGCCTTAGGAATTGGCGAAGTAATGATTACAAAAAGGATGATGACATTACCGGCGGCTAAAAAGGCATTCAATATTGGCGCGGGAATCAAAGCGAACAACAGCGACTAAAAATACTAAAAGTGACGCGGGAACCGAAGCGAGCAGAAAAGTCCAAAAAAGCATGATTCTATGAATTGGGAAGGAAAAATAAATACAAGGGAGATGATCCTAAAAATCAGGAAGAACTATTTAAAGCTACCGTATTCCGAGAAAGAATGTTCCATACTCCTCAAATTTTGAACTATGAAACATTGGGGGCTTCTGTTGATACCAAATTTAATCTGCCGACGTGGACCAATCATATGAAGACACGTGGCTATCTACATGGAAACTACAAACACTCCCGAGGAACTCACACGCTCCGAGGAACAAAACTACAGCGAGGAAGACTAGTTCCCCGAGGAACACTGCTTACCCGAGGAACTCACATGCTCCGAGGAACTCACACGCTCCGAGGAACAAACCTCTCCGAGGAACTCTTGAATACCAAGAAGCTTAGGCGGTCCGAGCAACTCAGGCAGTCCGAGCTGCATCTCGAACAAAGCATTAATAGCTAGATAACCAACAGTTCAACTGATTCATTAAATGCTTATCATTTGGACGCGCACGCAAAGAGGGCATTAAATGTATTACCCTTTCGTATGCATATCATTAAATGTATTACCCTTTCACATTACAGCCTCAGGGCTATAAATACATTGTACAATCCTCATTGTAAGGGGACCGGAATTTCTTGAGATCACTTGTAATCGAGAATTCCCATACAAACAGTAATAAAACAATAGTGGACGTAGGCCATTCTTATAAGGCTGAACCACTTTAAAATCTTTTGTCTCATTTATTTATCTGTGATTGAATTATTAGAGTGATCTAATTTTTTACATCAACAACAAGGTAGAAGTGTAAGTTGTATCCTCAGAGGATGAGGCGTGTTTATGTGACACGAGCGAGTCACTATATTTTGTTCCTTGCTAGATTAGCATGTGAGACGAGTTTAATGCATATAGTTATAAATGTTACCATTATGTGAGTATTTTTCCCTAGCGTAGCGGGATTTTTCTTTGGTGCTATCCGCGGAGGATGAATGAGTATATTAACAGTGTTTTGTACTTTATTGAGGTTACTCGTTGTAGTGATGCGATACACGACTATGATATTATCTTTGTTAAAACATTATAGTAATGATTAGTACGATAGTGGGCATTTATTGCAAGACTATCGGAGTGGTTGCATTAGCGCAACATGTTTTGCGTTTTGTTTTGGCGAGGCTTTACCTGTAAGAAGGTTGGACTCGCACTTATATTATCTATCCTAGAGACTTCGGAGGAGATAGTGGGCTCGAGATATTCGATGCCAATGTATGTATAGACTTTGCCAATATGATTCAGTATGTATTGGGATTTACCGTTGGGCGAAAAGATTTGACTCAGTATTATGTTTAGCACTCCGGACTTAGTGATAGGAAGAGTGAATTGTTATATTTATCCTTTAGAGATGTGGGAGTTAATATTTATACCCCTATTATTAGGGAAAGGAATTTTGAGAATTCTGATTGTATGTATTCGAGGTTTATGGAATGCTATTACCACCAACCTATACTGAACAATAGTGCAATTAGTGAAACGTTCTTTGTCAAGCATAATTACGGGAGAAATTGTAACTTTTCTATCAAGGGAAGGAATAAAGGGGTATATGTTATGGAAGGAGGACCTAACGGATCTCGATAATCGACAATACTAGGCAGTAGTGTATCGGAAGGGTTCCTTGTTTGGATTTCGCTTTGCGAGACATCCCACGCATGAAACTTAGTGTAAGGTTGGAAATAGGGAGACGTTTGGTCACTATTCCACGAGTTCGGTACCCTGGTCGAAATGGGATCAAGTAATTATGTATGTAAGTTGGAAGTTGAATTTTGTCTTAAAGCCATTGGAGCCGGATCTTGTGGTAAGAAAGCATTGAAAGTTACCCCACGAGTTGAGGGGTGGAACGATGATAAAGAAGATTTAAAATTTTGATTTTTATGGTGATTAGAGTGTTGTAATCACGCTGCAAGCACCAGGGAAAACAAAGAATTTGTTTATTAGTATGGAGCGTATGTGATGCTTACGCTAGTATGCCCGGTTTATAGGGTGTGTAGACATCCTGGTTAACTGATGTTAAAACTCGTCTGAGTCGAAGGGACGTGGTCATGGACGTGTGTCATATATGTTTGTGGGATTAGTTTAACGAAGTGGAAGTGATAGAGTGGATTAAACGTCACTTGAGGGGCGATAATCCATACATAGGTGTGTAATTAGAATAGCACACCCAAATTTGAATTGGAAGACTGTGGGAAGCCATTTAAGAAGAGTATTCCTTGAATGGAGCAGAATTAAATGATTATGAAGAACACTTGGAGCGGAGTTGTTAGTAGGCAATGTGAGAGCGACTCACACATATAGAGAGTAATGATGTTAGTATAGTATAAGAGATCCAGAAGTGCGCTTCGTGGAGAGAAGAGCACGGGTCGAAACTTTCAGCATACTCCAAAGAAGGAAGGGGAGTATTACGTGTCACTTAATGTGAGACATTTCAAGGAAAAATGAATGTTTAGCAGGACATAGTGAGTCGTCTCTACATGCACCGCCCATAGGTAAGGTTTGGTTGAAAGAGGAGAATCAACCAAAGAATTTTGTGTTTATCGACAATTCCTGAAATTGGAAGAGGTCGGTAAAGTCGGTACAATCCTTGGATGGGTTGCCATCGTCAAAACAAGATCGAGGGTTCATCCCGAACATGTGAATTAAGCCGCTGTGAAGGAAGTGATTGATATTCCTTTGGGATCGTTTACAATATTAACTAGTATGCCCCAGACTTCCTTTGAAAGGAAGGTCGCGCCAGTGCATGGTCCGGCGCAGTATAACTTTTCGAATCAGGATGAGATTGGTGAATCCCACCTTTGATATGGAATTTCAGGAACCAACAAAGATAAGGTTTCGTTTCGAGTAGGATGTATCACCCTTAGCCAGGGAATAGGAGCATGGTGATTAAAGATTTGGGGAGCTACATGAAGGAGATTTTGGAATCTTGATACGATGATTTCAGGAATGCTCTGTAGAAGCACTCGTACCTGTTTGTCGCGTACAAGGTACTTATTAAGGTTTTGTTATGGAAGAACCTCGACTATTCTCCTTTCGTATGTTTAGAGGAGAGTAGATAATCAGAATTTTTGGATCGGTCGAGAGAAAATCCGATAAATGTGGTAGAATTCCACGACTGTTTTAGGCGAGCAAGAGTGATCAAATGTTCGTAATATTTTCTCAGAATGGGAGTTTTGTATATGAATAGATCCGAGTATTTGTCATGTAGTGAGGTGCGACCTCCTAATGATAGTAAGATAATGAAATTTATAACGTATAGGTGTGACCTATGCGAATGTTGTCGGTTGGGAGCACAATATAAAGTGTCTCCAATGAGAATGTAAAACAATGTTACTATGAAGAAAGGGCTATAGTGATTGAGCGCCGTAATGTGTAGTATGTTTGTGTACGGAAAATGATATCCAGAATTGTGCTACCTGATAGGCCTTATTTTCCGAATTTTGGGAAGAACTTCCGTTATTAGGGGGAAAGTATGTAATACCCCGTATTTCTATAGCTTTTAAATTATGGGATTTATTAAATTTAATTGAGATAAATTAATTTAATTTTAATCCGGAATGTTGTTTTAAATATTTACTAGCGTGACGAGAGTTAGTAATTATTGGAAATTTGTTGTTTATTGAATATTATTGGATGAGTATAGTAATATATGAGATTCATTTTTATAATATTGTCACGTGTGAATAAAATGACAATTATGGAAATTTAAGTCGGGACGCGCCTGTGTCGTGACTAAATGTTGATTAATAAAAGTGAATATTTTATAAGTTGTCCATATGATCGTTTTGAGTGCGCCACCGTGTCCGGAAGGGTCGAGATAGTCAGAAAAGTGTACCCGGGGGTTTAGTTTGAGTCTCGGGGCTATTTTAGGCTTAATTAGTACCACGGGAGGGCATTTTAGTCATTTTGTATTTTTGGGTAATTAAACCCACGAAATTAAAATGGTTATATAAGATATCTAGGTTGTCTTCTAGGGTTAGAACAACCAAAGACAAGTGGCGGCCATAGGAGAGGGAATGAGAGAGCTCCCAAAGCAATCCAAGGCCCGAAATCCATCCGTTTGCACCGCCTCCACCACCAACGCGTAGATCGCGAGACGGGGAACGCAACCACACCGATTTCGGCACCAAACTAGACTTCTGAAAATCCCAGGCAAGTGTTTATCTTGCTTATTTTCGTTGGTGCATCATTCATATTGGTTTAGGAATGATTAGGATGAATTGTATGGAAGAAAACCCCAATTTGAGATAGGAAATTGCATGTAGTGATGACTTAAATGATATTCTGGAAACCCTTCGTCATGTAGATGAGTAAACCACGAAATTATGATGTTTTATGAGAAGGAAATTCTGGAAAATATTTGTTAGAACCATGTTTAAGAGAAATCTAGGGTTCTTGATATTTATATGAATTGTGGGCTGATTATCCATGTTTAGTGATAAAAATCTACATGCTTTACATTGAAAATATCAGGTATGATGATATAATGTTAGTAGTATAAATTTTGGGACGATTGGGATTGAAAAACAAGGATTTGGTGAAGGTTAGAAGAAGAAAACCGTAACTGCAAAACTGCAGAAATCGCAATACCTATTTGATCGATCGATCGAGCCCAGAGCTTCGATCGATCGAAGGTTCGATCGATCGAGCCCCAGACCTCGATCGATCGACCCCTCTTGGCAGACTTAAGTTTCCCCTTTTAAAATTGTTGAATTGATTCAAAATGAAGAAAACTCCTTAGACATCCTTGTTAAGATAATTTGGGAGATAATGATGACCAGCAAGATTCATTAATGAATAAGAGGCCTTTAATGTAAGGCGAAATCTATACTGTTGGGATATTTTACATAAGGGACAATGTATGTATATATTAAAGGGGAGAGACACGTAAGAGGGTTAGGTTGGAACATAAATGAATACCTACTGAATTGTAACTATGGAAGGATAGAGTCCATGAGGGCTACGTAGTAAGTTGGAGAAACCCTTCGAATTAAAGTGAGAAACGAACCATTATACGTGATAACTAATAATGGGAAAATAAGGATAAATGTTGTGAATATGGGTTATGGGATAAACCTAAATTGATATGATAAAAGTAGTATATTTATATGATTGTGTATGCATATATTATATACTTGTGAAAATCGTGCCCGCGCTACTTGCTATCCCGGAGGTTACCGCGCTGGGACGATCTTATCTCGTGTGCCTTATGGGGGATATTGACTCGTACCCTAGAAGATAGGAATCCTTGGTACGGTCTATCCGATCGATAGTCGGACGGTCCTAAGAGACGTGAGGGTATGTACTGACCTCTTGGACTTGGAATCTATGCTTCGCCTCAATATTGTTTATATATGTGTTAATACAGTTCGAGAGTGATTCCGAACTTGTATTTCCCTTAGTACGAGTGATACGGGGATTGGATAGCAGAGTATGCCCGCACCATAATTTTTATGTGGGGTGCTGTTATGATATATATATTATACGAGTAGTTAATATATATATATGAAATTCTGAAATCTGGAACTGCCTACTGTGAATTGATATGTAGGACATGGTTGATGACTCAAATTATAAATACTTGTTTTGAGAAAGTATAATATGACACTGGAAAACTTTATTGATTAATAAAGTAAAAAGGAGAATTTTGGTTACAAATTGAAATATTATGTTTTAAATACTTGTGTTGTTCAGTTGTAAATCCTGGGAATAACCTAAGATAAGTCAAATCATTGGAAAGATAGTGTGTTATATGACGAGATAGACCATTGGGAAGGTTAGTGCGATAGGTGTGCACATTAGAAGAGAGGTGAGAATTTCTTAAGAGAGTGTCGCACTAATATGTTGTTGCATTGGCCTGTAATCAATTTAAATACTTGCTAAACGAATTTTTAAATCATATACACTATCGGGCTCTGAACCGTTTCCATTTCTCTTTCTCTCTTGTATATATATGTATGTATTACAGGTGCCCAGCCACAGGGGCGTCTTGCATAGGGTCCTTTGGCTGGAACGAGCTGCAGCTTAGGTGGGAGTTGCAGGCCTGTTGTTTAGACGACTTCATCCATTTGATTCTACTCCTAGTTCAGTTTTATCCAGCAGGAGCATGTGTCGCCCTCTTTCTATTAATTAGTTGGTATTGTCAGAGATTGTAATTTTTACTTTCAAGTATTTTTATTTCGGGATTTATTACTGTCAGGAAGTTTTCCTTTGGTGTTGTAAATGTTGGGACTATTTATTGATGGTTAAATTCTTGAATGTTCATTTCTATTCTCATTCCTAATGTGTGACTCTTAAAAATGTAAATGGTTAAAGGTTTTATAACCGGATTTAATAAAATGAGAATAAGGTTTTAAATGGTTTTGACACTTAGCTTAATTATTTAGGGTGTTTAAATTGGAAAAGTATTTTAACGACAGTGATGCTAAGAATGAACTAACTGTTCACCTTGATTTTAATTTAATAAAGGAGTGATTACCCGGTATTTAATTAGGCGGGGTGTCACAATATACATCTAATTTGTACCATTCATACCAAGCATAATCGTACCCCAAATATCAACTCCCGACTTTTGCCAATTTCGTGTGTGGGACGTATCGTTTGTGAAATCCAAACAGGGAACCCTCTCGATACACTACTGTATGGCTTAGTCAGTTATTGATATCCATCGGCGCAAGATTAAATGAAAAAAGAATAATCATGAATGTGGGCAGTAATATTATAAATTTTAACTTTTTGCCCATTGCCAACTAAAGTCTCATATTGCCAAGAGGGATACACTAAATCCCAAAAAATATACCCATTTAATTATGCTCAAATTAATAATCCAAAATGTTCGAGGGTCTAACATCTCTCAGCTCCCTACCTTTTCTATTTTCATGCGTGGTATTTCTCGCAAGTGAAATCCAACACAAAGAACCCTCTCGATACACCACTATATAGCATTTCGGTCGTTAAGATCCGTTAGTCCTGGACACAAATTTATAATTTACTCGTAAATTTTATAAGGCTCTCTAGGCCCTATAGTTTCCCATTTAACCAAATTTAAACTCAAAGTGTCATAATTTCCTTAGTATTTTCCATTGTGAAAATAAACATTAATGTTATCTAGTTACACCACATTCAACTATTAAATTTATTTAGTTCCTTAAAAATCAATGCAAACCCTATGGTTTAATTTCCCCTGAGGTAAATTCCCATACCCTTACATACGAGGCATTTTAGGTGCCTGTCCCTCAACTTGCAGGAGAAATAATGTAAAGCGTTTAAATAAAACGGAGTCTGCCCTCCCCAATGAGCAAATGAGATATCATCTGCTAAGGAGTACTGTGCACTAGTACTAAACTAAGAATATCTTTCAAAATAAAAGAATTAGGGATCATACCATCAGTGTCTATGTTGGTGCTAGTCCCTCTCCTGATGCGAGGTGATACACGCGGTCGTACTGCAGTTGCAGCTACTAGCCTTGAGGTGGAGCTAGTATTACTGGTGCGGTTGGCACTTCCGCCACTGGCTGTACCTACAGTGGTCGACCCTCCCCCTGGGGTGCCTTGTGTCCTCACTGTCCCCCTAAATTTTGTGTCGCTCGATTACCCCGAGGACACCTCCTAGCGTAGTGCACCTCCTTACCACAAACATATCAATTTCCCTGGAACTGATGCTTGACTTGTTGCGGCCCCTATTGGTACTGATTTTAATGCCCTTGGCCCTGGTGGCCTCTCTGTTGTTGGCCCAGGCCTGTCTGTTCCCATTACCAAAACCCCTAGATTTCTTTTGTGACTTTGAAGGTTGAGGGCCCCAAGATTGCTGGGCCTCCTGATTGTTACTCCCATTCGCCCTAGTCTGATGGTTAGTTGTCTCGAAGCGGTGTATCTTCTCCCCCTTATCTTTATAAAATTCCTTATAATCCTGGCAATGTAGTAAAGTGGCATTCACTACCTGGTTATATGTAGTGAAAGACAGATTCCCTAACAGTGACTGTCTGATGTGCCAAGCTGTCCCTGACACAAACTTCTCTATCTTCCTCTACTCTGTACTCACATACTCCTTAGCAAAATAAGAAAGAAAAGTAAACTCTTCCTCATACTCTTCCACAGTAAGACTCCCCTGCTTAAGGTCCATAAACTTTTTCTACATCTCGGTTTGCATTGCCTGAGGATAGTACTTCCACTCAAATCTCTCCCAAAATTCATCTATGGTAAGACTGTCCCTCTCGGCAACCGTCGTAGTCACTTCCCACCATTGAAGTGCTACCCCCATAAATCGAAATGATGCTAACATATGCTTTTGCAAGGGTGTGCACTCTACCATCCTTAAGTTTCACTTAATATCTCTCTTCCACCTACTCACCACTAAAATATCTGAATTGCCCGCAAACTCCGATGGTTGGCCTTTAATGAAGACCTCCCTCGCTCGATCCCAAATCAATACAGGTTCTTGGACTGGTAGCACCTCTTGATATGGGTGTGGTGGCTACTGCTGAGGCTGCGGTGGTGGAAAATGCCTTAACATACCGGCCATAGCGGTGGACACTGCCTCATCTACGATAGTGGCGATCTTTTTCGGTCCTACCACAGGTGGTGCCGGAGGTGGCTGCTGTTGTGGCCGCTGCTGGGCCCCCTCCTCTGTAGCTAGGATGGTGGAACACCTCGGTCTTCCTCTCCTACCATTTGCCATCGGAAAGCAGACGAGGTTATATTAGTAACTAATCGCAAAGAGTACAAGGATTTCTAACCATATGTCTCTACATCAAAGAACACAACGCAGAACGTAATGAGACCAAACCAAGATCATCAGGACACTAGAACCAAGCTCTGATACCAACTGTAACAACTCCCATTTTCTCAAGTAAAGGCTGGCCAGTCACGATATGCCGAAGATGGGGCTTGCCAATTAATTAATATCATTCTCAGCACATCGTAATATAAATATTGTTATTTAAAGGCCGATAATTTAAGACTTTATAAACATCTCACTAATAATAATTTATACTCAACCAAACCAACTAAAATAATAAATTAAGCAGCAAGTAAAATATTTCAACTCTAGTATAAAGTAAATAAATAAATAAAACTTGGGATTATGCCCTTACAAATTTTCCTAAATAAAATATTTGAACTCTCACAGAAAATCACCTAGGCTAGAGTCAATAATCTAGAAATCTGCTAAGCACCGAGAGAACGCAAGGCTGGTACATCAACAGTCCTTCTATCTCTGTCTAGAAAATAACCTGGGGAAAAAAGCATTTATAATTTGGGTCAGAGCCTGAGGTGTGCAATAATTAACTTTTTCAATTTATGATACAATAATACAGTCAATGCACAATAATTACCCCCCCTTCTTCACTCACATGCATGTAACACCTCACCCCTCATGTAAGTGTGATGTGTCTCGCATCCCCAAAAGTTCCCAAATAATAACTATCACTACGTGTCAATTTAATACAATGATTAAATGGTTTAAATGTGCTCACTACATTTAATTTATCAATTTTCAAAATTTTCCAGTCTCATAATTTCCACAAGATAAGCACAATTACCTAATATGCAATAAAGAAATCACAATTTCAATAATCCTTAGACAATTAATTTATTTCCATAGTATCCGGAGAATTAATAATATATGTCCTTCCATATATGTGACACACAAGGGCATCTACCGTTGGTGTCTAATTAGTGCTTCATCGGCAAGTCTGAAGAAATCCCTACATCCTAAGAGGACACCACAAAACACACATAAGTTGGGATTTACCCTACGCAGGACACCTGTATATGGCCCATGCCCAGTAGTGATACAGAAAGGGTCAGCGTGACACCTACCCCTCGAGGGTCGAGCCTCTACATAGTACCTATATGACCTACACAACGTCAAGCCTACCCGTGCTGACATGTAGTCTACGGCCTAAACGCGCGAACCCCCAAGCCGATAGGATGGTCCACTGGTATATCCACACACAACTATATAACAGTATATATTATTATCCCATAAAAATCCAACCACGGTCCACCACATTTTTCCATTTATTAATAATTTATCATATAATAAATTATTAATTCTATCCCATAAAATTGATTTAACCAACTAGTTAATTGAAAATTTCCTTATTTAAATGTTGGCACCCCCGTATTCTTAACAATTTCTTTGTTGTTCATAACCCGATTCCCCTCACTCACTTAGATTCCAAAAATGCTCGCAACCAAAATCCCAAGCACAAACCCCTCGTTAACGTTAGTATTCCTTACTACCCTTCTCTGAACATTCTAAGTATTTACTTCTTACTAAAATTTCGTTAATTAAATTCTCCTTAGTCCACAATTTAAATACCACGCAAAAACCGTGAAAAGGGGATGAACTACAAAAATAAGTCCTAGGCAAAATAACTGAAGAGCAGATCGCTACTCGATAAAACTAACTAAATCCACAATCAACAAGGTATAGAGCATCTAAATAAAATCCACAATATAAAAAGAGAATCCACTAATCTCAATCTCCAAATTTAGATACAACAATGTCTCTCGAAGTAAACAACTATCTATCTCGAAATAAAATAGATCGCCAATGCTCTATACATCAAAAATGCATACCAATCTTCTCATTGTACTCTAAAAATATTCTTCCCAATATAACCAAGCTAAAATCAATCTCCAATAAGTCCATAACACTCAAATTCGCGCTAACCAGCCACTAAGAAAAAATATGGAGAAGTACACAACACGACAGGAAAGATGCTCAACAAATATTAGCGGTGAATAAAGCGTAACAATACGGGTACGGATATTCAAATCAAATGCAAATATCATAAGCATTTTTATCAATATAATTTCTCAACAACACATTACCCGAGTCGCCGGGCCTCACCATACCGCACCATACTTTATCAAGTAGCCGGAATAGGATTCTTGGAGGGTGCCCAACCTTTGTGCCATATTAAAATCTCATGACAACATGCTCAACACAAATATAATGCCACATAAATCAAAAACCGATTCCAGCAATAATTTCGGGATTCCAAATGAATTTAGCATTTCAAATATGAGTTCAATAATCATATGAAATCAAATGGAATAACTCTCGAGAGATTAAAAGCATATTGTGTAATACCCCATAACTTAAACCACCATAAGAAACCAACATGAATCTGCTCAGAAACTCAGATCACTCCAACAAGATCATCCCATAAAGACCATCAAAACTTCTCCAAGATCCAACACCAAAACAGCCCCAAGAACACCTCCAAAACTATGGTTGAGCATGATAATATAAAGGGACTAAGTGCATATAAAAATGAGAGGAATAAAAATATATTTACTGCAAATTTTTGTGATAAAAGATGGTTTAGAAAAGGTCTCCCACGACCTATTTTTATAAAGCAAAAAGAGTAGGAATTTGAATCAAAACAAAACTCTTAAAAAAAAAACTTGCAGCGCACGAAATCTGTAGGAGTCAATCGGTCGATCCCTTGGAGTTGATCGATCGATCACTCAATATAATTGGTTCTGCCGACTTAAAATAATTTCAAGGGATAAACTTTAAAAATTATTCTAAAATCCGTTTTAACTCCGATTTTTAAACCGATTGAAAACTTCGTCTTGAAAAATAATATCCAACATTTTTAATCAAGAAAAATAATTAAATCAAAAAATTTATTTTCCTCTATATTTTTGAAAATTAATTTAAAATACCCTAAAATTACGCGGGTTGTTACACTTCCCCACTAACAATGTAATTTCTCACTCAAAATTCGCCGAAAGCCTAACTCAAAAAAATCAGGCCACACCAACAATATCCAAAAAAAATCTTGTCTCCCAAAAATAAATTCCTCACGTCTAATCTCGGACCCTAACACGAATATCACCAAAAATACTCTATCTCCAAAAATTTCTAATCACGTACTGAACCCAAAACCCAAGCTCCGAGGGTGGCCGTATACTTAAGCTCTGATACCATTCTGTAACACCCCACCCGGAGAGAGCGGAGCGCCACTCGAACTCTTAATTAATGATAGTGGGGGAGTGGTTTACCCCCCACCTAAACTCTTAATTAATGTTAATCCCGAGTTGGGCACTAAGCCCAACTTTTGGACCTCCAAATAAGCCTGAATCCATAACCCAATTAGTCCCAAAGCTCCCCAACTCATATACCTATGACGCGAGACCAATTTTATATACTTAAATCACTAAACCGAGTCTCTATCGCTCCCCAAAACGTGTCCCAATTATTTTTATTTTACTTGGACATTTTATTATGCTAAAACGACACGCGCCCAAAAATTTATTTAGGTGTTATTTATTTTTCAATCGCAAGCCCCTTGCATCCAGTTGAGTTTTATTTTTATAAAATCTTTAATGTTTACTTAAATTAAAAAAAAATTACTCGCTTAAATTTCAAATCTTCCCAATTTAATTTATTCTCAAAATAAATTCGGAATCATTAAATCCATTTATATTTTAGTATTTTATTTCAAAAATTTAGGGGTATTACACTCGTACTTACACTTGCTATGTTGTTCAACATGTGCACTTGTAATAATTATTAATTTGAATAATACTTGAAAGTAAATGGTGGAAATAAAAGTGACTATGCATGCTCGACGCATACATCGTATGAGAGAGATTAATCTGGAATGAATAAAATAAGACCATGGATGTGGTGGCAATTGGGGCCTAGGACCTGAAAACAGATTTAAAAAATGGGATGAAACCGAGCAAGTCTACAAAGAGTAAGAATTTAACTGAATTTAGGATATAATAGTAACCATGCACCTTTGTATTATTTTAAGTTAACCCAACCCAAACAACCCTAAATATAGCACGCGGTTCTAAACCCAAGTCCAAGTGAACCCAGTGATTAAATATAATTCTTCTCGATTGAATATAATTAAGTGGCTCCATAACTAATGCCAGTGTATATATTTCTAGTATAATCTCAGAAAAGGAAAGATAATCACATGGTATAATATCTATGTAAGTATGATCCCAACATATATAAATGGGCTATGCACAAACCCGCGCATATAATTCGAAGGTATATCCCTATTGCCTTCGGGGATCACTCGTACGTACTAAGTATAGTTATAGGTCGTCCCATCCGTATAATATCAAATCATTAGCAAGAGGTAAGGCACTACAACTTCCCGTCATTCGCATAGACCTCCATACGTATGAATATACGAAGAGCGCGCTCTTTTATTCCCTTTTAAGATACGGGGAATAAAGGGGAGTTTTTTCACGAATAGATAAATAAATTGAACTGTTAGGGTTACTAGCTGAGAGCCGAACATGTGGGTACAAAGTGTATTGCGTAAACGGATTGTTTTTTCCCCGTTCCTTCCTTATAAAATAAACGGGGGTGCTCTTCGTATAGTCTTCATATACTCTCGGCTTTTCTTTGGGTCAGACATGTTAGAAATACTTTGATTAAAGAACACAAACACAAACTGTAAAACATAATCATTTAAGGGCATATACCAAATAGTCCATCGAACATTTTTTAATACACGTTTAGTCCAGGCCTTTTTATTTTGTTCCAAAAAGTCCCTCACTATATAAAAACACTAAAAAAAAAGATCTAGTTAGGGTCGTCAGAGCTCCGGCAGTTGGGGGGAGGGACGCGGGAATGCCGCTAGCGCGAGCCTTTAAAAATAAGAAAATATTGACAAAATGGATGTTTGAGGAACTTTTTGGTAATTGATCATTTAATTAATCTAAACATTAATCAATTAATTAATTAAATTGCGATGATTCGTTAAAAATAGGATCTTGAATCATCATGATAACATATATTGAAATTTATGATTTTCACATAAAATAGTTACGCATGAATGAAATAATAATTTAATCACATACCTAAATCCATAACTATAAATTTAGAATTTGATTTTGTATCTTCATTCTGTCACTATTGAAAAGATTAGCACAGTAGTCGACCTTAACGATGTCCGATCGGACTGATTTTCGAATCACGAATTTATCTTCTCTAGGATAAAAATATATTTTAGTTTGATCACATTCCAACAGTTAGATTGTCTTTTATGGCCAAAATACTATTCCACAAGTTAACATATCGAGTCTTTGAATTTTTGTCTCTTACCCTATAATTTCATTTAGTGTATCTCAATAATGAAAATCAACTATTTATTTATAGATAGGAAAAAAACCCAAGTAAAACCTTTTACTATTTTAATAAATCCCTCAAATTTTAAATTGTATTAGGACAACGTTATTGTAGATTTTAATTTAAATCCGAAATGAGAATTAAAGTTCAACAACACGTTTATAGTGACGAAAGAGAAAGTTACGAGTTTATAAATTGAATGGAGGCCTCAGTATGAGATTTCTTTCTCCGGATACACTCAATAAAGGACTAGTGTAGTGATTAAACTAAATAAAGCCTACTCTCCTCCGTCTGAACTATATAGCCAAAAAAAAAAAACTATGAACCAAAATAGAAAAGCTTACCCCCATCCATGAGTATTTCATAGCAGTCTCACTAGACAATACATCTCCCTTGTTATACCCATATAATAGGTAGGAGCATAAACCAAAACATTCTAGAGGAGGACCCGTGAGAACGTTCCCTGTCACAAAGATGATATACAATGTTGGGCAAATTGCGAAGAAAAAAACTGAATTTTGCAAACTTTGTAAGAAATCCCCTAGATTATTTTTAATGTAAGAAACCTCCTGAATTATCTTTACAAAATCTCTCTTATATGAAATACAAAATTCAAAAGGTAATTCAACACACAACATACAGAGAGTTAATTGAAAAAGACTTAAAAGTTAAATGGAGTTTTTACACTTCCCTGTATAATGGAATAATGGAAAACCATCCATAGGTGTATGTTTATTCTCCTCCTTATTCGTAGAAATATACATACCATGCATGGTGACAATGTGTATGGTTATCATGCTAGCATTTTCCTTTCCTTGTCATAGGTACCAAGTGGGGGTAGAAGAGAAGGGCTAGCATGAGAGAAAAGAGCATGTGAAGTTAGCCAAGATGACTGCCTGAAACCAAGCCAGGGTTGTAAACATAACAATATAATATATGGGTGAAATAATAAATAAAACTAGTAACCCTCGAGTGGAGCAGGCAAGTCATTCTTGGCTACCAAACAAGACTCTTTTCTTCATGTAAGACCTCTCTTCTTCTCATCTAAATTTACTTTCGAATGGGATGGCAATACTTGTTAACGATGCTTCTATTTATAGCCTTTGGAGATAATAGTAGTAACTGATCAAACAAAGCAAAGGAAAAGAAAATAGTCGCAAGATTCTCTCCCTCTTTCCATAATGGAATATATTCTCTTGATTTGCAGGGACCCTATCCCTATTATGTATTTACCCCATATCCAAACAGATCTCTCTGTGAGGAAGGTAGAATCTCATACGTAGAGAAAATGTTTTTGAAAGCATCAATATTGAATTAGTCACTTGACATGAACATATTGCAATGCTACTTGCATTGACATCAATTATCTGAACTTTAATTTGTTACATCCTTCAAAAACTATAGATAACTATAATTGCTCAGTCAGGTCCTGCTCTTGTTGGGATGACCATATTTGCCCTATACAGAAATTTAGTTGCTTTTATGTCAACGTAGAGAGGATATCATCTTACTTTGTGGCAGAAGTTGCAATTTAGGCAACAATAAATAGGTGTTGTTAAGATACATGCGGGTCAAGTAAAGTGGCGCACGACGTTACTTATTGTATCGTGCGATGTTAATCGCTAATTAGTAAAAATTCTCTTATTCTACCGTAATGTTTGCAAGAAATATGCATAAAATTCGTTTTGGAAACAATTTTAATTTACTTTCTACCTTGGAAGAATTTGTAAAGCCCCTGAAATGGGAAATAGCTCAATAAAAAGTTCTGTGGTCATAAAATGTATACGTTGTCCAAATCCCTAAATAATTCAAAAGTTTATGAACCTCGTTTTTATCTATTTTGTTTTGCTCTATTTATATTCAGAAAATGGGCAAAAAGAAGTACCCTGATCTTTTGCTACCGTCAACTTATAAAACATCCATTTATAAATGTTATGTCTACTATTTATTAAAAACAATTGTACAGAATTATAATTTATAATATAATTACAGAAATGAAACGAAATTACAGAAATGCAATACTTACTAGAATTTGCAGAAATAATGTTAGAATAGAAGAAATAATCCGAACCCTGTTTAGAACAGTCTCCTTAATACAAATTTATTCCATCCACAAAGTGCCAAAGGTAATGAATAATTGTCTCCCAAGATAGAACGGATTTTCAAATTAATCAAGTAGCACAACAATGATTAATTTCTTCGAACACAATTATGTGTTTATACTCAACCAGACCAAAGAAATAATATGCAGGAATGTATGCAGTAGCAGTAGACAAGGAATTATTTTCCTGAGAAAAGATGCAGCATAAATTCATAATTATGGGAGGGCAAATTTTTTTCAGTAGTGAAAACTGTAGGAGGAAAGGTTTAATTTATAGTTTTTGTGTTAAAAAATAGTTAAACGAATTAACTGTTGGCAATAACTGCCAACAGTTAATTAATTAATTAATTAATTTCGTAATTAATTAATAATTAAAGCCCAGAAAGTTAAATAAATTTAGCCAAAAAATGTAGGAGATTTTTATAAGCTCGAGCGCCAGCCGGCCGGCCGGACGGACGGACGCGCACGCACGCGGGTGTGGTCCTTTGACCGAAAGTCAACCCGTGCATAGCTTAGGTCATCTCCCCTTCAAAGAGTTGGGATACCTCAAGGCATCAAAGCCTTAGTCCATCATTTGGGTTTTATTAACTCATCATTTTTCCACTACTCTTCCAATGTGGGACAAGAGTTAAAACATACCCAATACATTAACTTTCATTGCTTTGTGAGTCACTTTGGGAACATATTTATGATTCATAACTTATTGAAATTGGACATATGAATATACTACGTTGATCTCCTTGCTGAGGAGAACGCGTTCGTATATGGTCCCACGATTTTCATAGTGTGGGTCCCACCTAAATTTGAGCTCAAAGTTGCTCAAAAATCTGTCCAGAAAAATCTGGACAGCTTTATAAATAGTCCAATTTTCCAACAATCCCCCACATGAATGATATATTGCTATAAATAAATAGAACAAATGCTAATGCAGATGCAGACACAAGTTGAGTAAAACTGAAGACTTATTACACCGGGAGAAGTAGCCTAGTGGCCTTGAACTTTCCTTAGTGATATACTATCGAATTTACTTAGTTAATCAGTATACTTCACGTCCTTGAACCGTCAACCGTTTTTGTAAATCTAGACAACAGTATTCACACAATAATTCTTCCACACAGTTGGTTCTCACGTTTGTGTTCATTTTGGCCATGAACACCACTTGGTTCCGTGAGTATTTTAGAGAATATGCCTTTCATTATTCTTATAGAAGTGACCCCCTTCTTCCTCACGTAGGTGAATTCCATAAAGAGTATCCTGCAATACCCCACTTAGACATACTAAGATATGGATGTCATTAAAAGCATAACTTATCCTAATTTCGCGGCAGATATGCACTGTCTCATCTTTGTAATGGATATGATTAAATTTCCTCCAATGCTTACTGAATACAATGTAGTTCGATTTGCCCATTGAACCTAGATCTTGGGATCTCCAGTCAGCTAGGTTGGGTGCCACTATATTGATTCTTATTTATTTATAGGCTTTAGACCCATTCCTCTCGATGATCTTTCAACTTGCTCTCAGTTTAAACCTTTCGTTAGTGGATCGAATATATTATCTTTTGACTTTACATAGTCAATTGAGATAATTCTATTTGAGAGAAGTTGTCTAACGGTATTGTGTCGACGATGAATATGTCGTGACTTTCCGTTATACATGTGATTTTGTGCCCTTCCAATTGCTAATTGACTATCGCAATGTATACAAATTGCGGGCATAGGTTTAGACCAATTTGGAACATCCTCTAAGAAATTTCGAAGCCATTCAGCTTCTTCTCCAGCTTTGTCTAGTGCAATGAATTCAGATTCCATTGTCGATCTAGCAATGCACGTTTGTTTTTAGGATTTTCAAGATACGGCTGCACCTCCAAGGGTAAACACATACCCACTCGTAGACTTAGAGTCTTTTGTATCAGATATCCAATTTGCATCGCAATGTCCTTCAAGAACAGCTGGAAATTTTGAGTATTGCAGTCCATAGTTTTGAGTATATTTTAAATAACCCAAAACTCTCAATATTGCTTTCCAGTGATCTCTTCCTGGATTACTTGTAAATCGACTTAACTTACTTATTGAGTATGCTATGTCCGGTGGCGTACAGTTGATGATATACATTAAACTGCCGATAATACATGAATATTCTATTTGAGAAATGCTTTCACCATTATTTCTTGCTAGATGTAAATTTACATCTACAGGTGTCTTGGTAGGACTAATATCATACTTCTTGAATTTTTCAAGTACTTTCTCTATGTAATGAGATTGAGATAATATAAGTCCATCCGATGTTCTAGAAATTTTAATTCCTAATATAACATCGGCGATTTCCAAATCTTTCATGTCAAATCTACTACTCAACATTTGTTTTGTAGTTTTGACAATTTCCAAGTTACAACCCATGATAAGCATATCATCAACATAAAGGCATACAATGACATATCCATTTTGAATGTATTTAAAGTAAACACATTTATCGCATTCATTAATTTTGAAACCATTTGATAACATTGCATTATCAAATTTTTCATGCCATTGTTTAGGTGCTTGTTTTAATCCATATAGTGATTTAACAAGCTTACATACTTTTCCTTCTTGTCCGGGAGCTTTGTACCCTTCAGGTTGCTCCATATAAATTTCCTCGTCTCGTTCACCATTTAAGAATTAGGTTTTTACATCCATTTGATGTATTTCAAGTTCGTTAATAGCAGCTATTGCTATTAACATCCGAATGGACGTTATTCTTGTTACCGGTGAATATGTGTCGAAGTAATCCAACCCTTACTTTTGCCTATAGCCTTTAGCTACAAGTTTAGCTTTATATTTATCAATTGATCCACCGGCCTTCAATTTTTTTTTGAAGATCCATTTATAACCTAACGATTTTGAACCTGGTGGAAGATCCACTAGTTCCCATGTATGATTTTGTAATATGGATTCAATTTCACTATTAATTTCTTCTTTCCAATTGGAAGCATCGGGTAAGGATATAGCTTTTTTATACGATTGAGGTTCATTTTCTAACAAATATGTTAGAAAATTCGGACCGAAAGAAGTCGAGGTTTTTGCTCTTTTACTACGTCTTGGTTCATCCTCTATTGATTCAATAGGTTGATGAGTACCACTTGTAGTATCTTGATTTGTCCTTTTAGAAGGACCAGATTCTCGGGTCATGTTATACGGGAATTCATTTTCAAAAAATGAAGCGTCCCTCGATTCAATAACCGTATTTACATGAATACCCAAAATCTCAAATTTATAAACTAGAAATCGATATGCATTGCTATTAGTAGCATAACCGATGAATACACAATCCACGATTTTTGGCCCTATTCTTACCTTTTTAGGTTTAAGAACCATCACTTTGGCTAAGCACCCCCACACTCGTAAATATTTATAGGAAGGTCTTTGACCTTTCCATAATTCATAAGGTGTCTTGTGAGTCTTTTTGTGAGGTACTTTATTGAGAATGTAATTAGCAGAAAGTAAGGCTTCCCCCCCACAAATTTTGTAGAGCTCGTGAACTTAATAACATTGAGTTAATCATTTCTTTCAAAGTACGATTTTTGTGTTCAGCAACACCATTCGATTGAGGAGAATAAGGAGCGGTTGTTTGATGAATAATCTCATTTTCAGAACAAAATTCCTCAAATGGATCACCTCCTCTATCACTCCTAATAGCCTTTATCGTTTTGCTTAATTGATTCTTAACTTCATTGTTATATTGTTTAAATGCATTAACAGCCTCATCTTTACTATGTAACAAATATACATAGCAATATTTTGTGCAATTGTCAATAAAAGTAATAATGTACTTTTTCCCACCTCTAGTTTGAACGAATTTTAAATCACAAATATCGGTGTGAATTAAATCTAAAGGTTCAGTTATCCTTTCAATAGAATGGAAAGGTAATCTAGATAATTTAGATTCCACACAAATTTCACATTTATGATTTTTATCAATATTAAATTTTGGCAAAAATTCCAAGTTAATAAATTTACGCAATGTATCAAAATTAACATGTCCTAATCTAGCATGCCAAATATTAGATGACTCAATCATGCAAGAAGAACTAGCAATTTCATTCATTGAAACATATTTTTTTTGGGTTACAGTAAGAACATTGACTTTAAAGAGCCCCTCATTTAGGTATCCCTTTTCTACATACATGTCATTCTTAGACAACACAAAGCGATCAGACACAAACACAAGCTTGAAACCATTTTTAGTCAGGAGAGATCCAGAAATCAGATTCTTTCGGATATCAGGCACGTGAAGAACATTGTTGAGAGTAAGTTCCTTTCCAGAAGTCATTTTTAAAGCAATCTTTCCTTGTCCCACCACCTTAGAAGTGGAAGAATTTACCATAAAGAGGTTCTCCTCATTTTTCAAAGGCTTATAAGTGGAGAACATCCATTTATTTGCACAAATGTATCGTGTGGCTCCAGTGTCCACCCACCATTCCTTGGTATTTCCAACCAAGTTACATTCAGAGACCACGACAGAAAGATTCATATCCGCCAAATCATTGGCGATATTCTCACCCTCGGTTACATTTTCTTGAGGGTTATTTCGATTTTGCTTCTCAGGCTTACGACACTCGCTTGAGCGGTGTCCAGGTTTACCACAATTGTAGCATTTGCCTTTGAACTTCTTCTTGTTCTGTTTGGAAGTGCCTTCCCCATCATACTTTCGTTTGTTCTTCTTAGGACCTTCAACAACATGGACCTCCGTTTCCATTAGATTCTTCCCACTTTTCTTTTGAGACTCACGGTTGTCTTCTTTGATTCTCAGCCTGACCACCAACTCCTCCACATTCATCTCCTTTCGCTTGTGCTTGAGATAGTTTCTGAATAATTCCAAGATGGTGGCAATTTTTCAACAATTGCAGCAACTTGGAAAGTTTCACTTATTGACATTCCTTCAGCATGAATGTCGTGGAGGATCACTTAGAGTTCTTGCACTTGCGAGATCACAGATTTAGAATCAACCATTTTGATGTTCAGAAAATGCCCGACGATAAATTTCTTCATCCCATCATCTTCAGTTTTATACTTCTTTTCCAAAGAATTCCATAATTCCTTGGATGTTTTGATCGTGCAGTAGACATGGCACAATGTCTTGTCCAAGTAAGACATAATATAATTCCGGCATAGGTAGTTTGAATGCTTCCAAGCATCAACAACAGTAACCTTTTCAGCGTCATCTCCCTCTTGAATAGAGGGGTAATCTTCATATACAAACTTGCCCAGTTGGCAGGTACTGATATAGAAGTACATTTGTCCTTGCCAACGTTTGAAGTCAGCTCCAATGAACTTTTCCGATTTCTCCCTGTGTGGCATAGATACGGGTGCAGTCGCATTTGTGTTGGTGACAGTCACTTTAGTAGGAGTAGTGTTCGTACTTTGTGATTCCATTTCTGTTACAAAAACAGAATTTTTATCAATGATAAAATTCATATATAATGAATTAATGAAAAATAGAATACAAAATTCTGTGTACCAATTTCCTCCAAATAATATTCAGAATTAAACTATAATATAAACAGAAGTTTATACTCAATAAAATATGTGTCACACTAATTTTTAATAATAAAAAGAATTCCGTACAAAACATAATTATAATTTAAAGATTAAATTTTTTTTACATAAACAAATTTTAACAAAAAATTCACAAATAAAATTTTATTTTCTAAAACAGAATATAAAAAAACAGTATAGAAATTAATTTCTATATCAAAACTGTTTTACTAATTTCTACAATAAAGCAATAATTTAATTCATTTTTCTAGTCAAAACAGATTTATTTTCAATAAATAAATTTCTGTAATAAATAGAATTTCTGTACACTACAAAATAATAGAACAAAATAAATTTGTCTTAAGATTGCTATGTCTACTATTTATTAAAAACAATTGTACAGAATTATAATTTATAATATAATAACATAAATGAAACGAAATTACAGAAATGAAATACTTACTTGAATTTGCGGAAATAATGTTAGAATAGAAGAAATAATCCGAACCCTGTTTAGAACAGTCTCCTTAAAACAAATTTATTCCTTCCACAAAGTGCCAAAGGTAATGAATAATTGTGTCCCAAGATAGAATGGATTTCCAAATTAATCAAGTAGCACAACAATGATTAATTTCTTCGAACACAATTCTGTGTTTATACTCAACCAGACCAAAGAAATAATATGCAGGAATGTATGCAGTAGCAGTAGACAAGGAATTATTTTCCTGGGAAAAGATGCAGCATAAAATCGGAATTATGGGAGGGCAAATTTTTTCAGTAGTGAAAACTGTAGGGGGAAAGGTTTAATTTATAGCTTTTGTGTTGACTATTGAAACAGTTAACCAAAATTAACTGTCAAAAACAGTTAAACGGATTAACTGTTGAGTGTTGGCAATAACTGCCAACAGTTTATTAATTAATTAATTAATTTTGTAATTAATTAATAATTAAACCCCAAAAAATTAAATAAATTCGGTAAAAAAATGTAGAAGATTTTTATAAGCCCAAGCCCGAGCCTTAGTCCATCATTTGGGTTTTATTAACTCATCATTTTCCCACTACTCTTCCAATGTGGGACAAGAGTTAAAACATACCCAATACATTAACTTTCATTGCTTTGTGAGTCACTTTGGGAACATATTTATCATTCATAACTTATTGAAATTGGACATATTAATATACTAAGTTGATCTCCTTGCTGAGGAGAACGCGTTCGTATATGGTCCCACGATTTTTGTAGTGTCGGTCCCACCTAAATTTGAGCTCAAAGTTGCTCAAAAATCTGTCCAGAAAAATCTGGACAGCTTTATAAATAGTCCAATTTTCCAACAATAAAAACGTCTTAGATTTAGGCCCACAAACATATGTGGGATGAAACATAACGGTGCATATCTTAATCCAACGACCTTGTATTCATTTTAAAGATAAATGAATTACTAATAGGAAACAAATTATTCACCGATCTTTAACAAAGATTAAAAAAAAAAGACAACATAACAAAACTTAAGTAATTTTAAAAAAGAAACATATATGTAAGGAAACGGTAGAGAGTGAAAAACTAAAGTGGGTAAATAATAGTTGGGATCCATGTTATCGTATTCTCGAAATGATCCTAAGCCCTAAATAAAACCAAACCAAACCAAACCAAACCAAACCAAACCTAACCTAACCTATATGGGCACGGCTTCTTAAGTCAAATAATTTCTCTAACTTAATTTTCATTACATATATGAAAAGGAGGGAACGAGGAAAAAAAAGTCAATCTATGTAGTGCACAAACACATCAAATTGTTTTTAGAGTTAATTACACTAGAGCCCCTGTATTATACTCCAACTAACACTTTTCTTCCATTCTTTCAATTTTTTTAAATATCACCCCATATGGCTACAAGGAGCCCCTTGTCGTCTAACTTCGTTAATTTTTGCCAAAAATCGTTAGTCATATGCGTGGCACATGACCTTAAGTAACAAATTTTTTGTCCAAACCTAATTCTTTTTTAAATAACAGAAAAAACATTTAAAAATTTAAAAAATACCAAAAAAATATTTTTAAAATATCAAAAACAGTGGAAGAAATTTACAATTTTTTTTAAAACATTTGAAAAATACAAATATATATATTTAAAAATACTGAAAAATACCAAAAAATATCTAAAATCTAGAAAATTCTAAAAAATTATTACTAAAAAATTATTTCCCTCGAAAAAAAATTATTTCCAGCAAAAAAAATGATTTTCATCAATATAAATTATTTTTAGCACATAAAATATGATTTCTAGCATGGAAATTTAAAAAAAAATAATTCAAAAAAATATATTTAAAATACTAATATTTATTGGAAAATGCACTAAAATACAGAAATAACAAACTGGTTTCCATGAATACAAAAACGGTTTTCCCATTATAAAATTTATTTCCTGTGATAAATTTTTTTCCCGCAATAAAAAATTATTTTAAGCAAATAAAAAATGATTTCCAATAATAAGAAAAAAAATTCAACATTAAATAAATGATTTCTAGTAATTAAACAACCATTTTAACAAACAAAAAATGGTTTTTCCAAGATAAAAAATTATTTCCAGCAAATATAAAATTATATTCAGCAAAAACAAAAATGAATTTTCGTAATAAAAAAATAAAATCCAATAAACAAAAAATGGTTTCCATAAATAAAAAAATGTTTTCCCCAAGATAATTTTTTTCAAGAAAATAGAAAAATAATTTCAGGAAATAAAAAGCAAAAAAATAAAATAAAAGTAGTCCTAAAAAATAATTTCTTTGGAAATAAAAAGCAGTAGCTCCCCACCCCCACCCCACAGTCTCGCCTAGTCGCCCCCACTGGCGGAGGTTTTTCTTCTTCTTATATATATAAGAAAAAAAACTAATACTGAAACCTCCCCTCCGCACCCCCAACTAGCCCAACCACCCGCGATTTAGCCTCGCCCTCCCCTCCTCCGCCTCATATCTGCTTGTGTGGGTGTTGCCCACCCCAGATCTGTTCGTGGGTCTATGTGTGTGTTTGAGACAGAGAGAGAGAGAGTGAGAGAGAGAGAGGGAGATATAGAGGAGGAATAACAGGGGTTTATCTGAGAGAGAAATCGTGTGCATGTGTAAGA
Organism: Sambucus nigra; assembly: GCA_949130495.1. NCBI lineage: Eukaryota > Viridiplantae > Streptophyta > Magnoliopsida > Dipsacales > Adoxaceae > Sambucus > Sambucus nigra. The sequence goes on from OX422218.1 coordinate 461,939,392, forward strand.
ATTTATGGTTTTAAAAAAAAGAGTAAAATGATCAAGTTACCCTCAATTAAAACCCGTGTGAGACACAGTGATCATTCTCCAGTCAAAAAACTAATGTCCGTCACCTTTTTTGTTCAACTTGCACTGGCAGTGAAAATATAGGGTGGTGTTTGAAAAATTGAAAGAATGGGGAGTGAAGTATTAGTAGGGGTATAGTTCAAGGGGCGCAAGTGTAATTAACCCTTCTTTCTCTATTCATAAAAATACGCTCATCTATTTTCGTATCGTGAGGGGGAATAAAATTCCCCTCTTCATATAATCTTTAGTATGAGGTCTTGTAACACCCCATATTTTTGAGGATATAGAAATTAAATTAAATTAGTGATTTGGAGAATTCATTAAAATTGGAGAATTTATTTAATTTGGAGTACATTTATTTTAATTTGGAGAATTTATTTAATTCGGTGATTTAGATTTAATTAATTCAAGTTGATATTTATTTTCACGTGGAACATATTTTGAAGCGAAATAAGAAAAGTTATAAAGAGCAACTCGGATAATAATTTAGAGGTCACGGTTGATTCTGAATAGGTCGAGATAGTCGGAAAAGAGTACTCGAAGTAGTAATTGGGTCTCGGAACATTTTTAGGGATAGCCGAGCTAACACGAGGGTGTTCGAGTCATTTGGGCTTGGCCCATTAGCCTAAAAAGGGGATTAACATCATTTAACCTAAATTAAGAAATTGGGAACATCCATAATTCATTTAAAAAATCCTAGAGCTGCAGAGAAGAAAAGGAGGAGAAAATAGGGAGGTTTCCGGGAGTCAAACCAATAAGGATTAAGGGCGCTCTTCATCAAATCGCCGTCTACATCAGAGGATCAAACTCTACGAATCAATAGAGGAAAGCAGTTAATTTTTCTTTCAATATAAATCTGTGATAATCGATTCATATTAAATTCGTTTTTGGAGGGGTTATCGCATGAAAAACGGCTATTTACAAATTGGACATTTTATTTAGATTAATGGTTCAATTGAAGGTGTATTATGATTTAAAAGAATGGGAATCGAATGTATACTCGTAGAACAACAATAAATGTTAATTAAACTGGAGGTTGGGAGCAGATTTTAGAAGAGAAAAACGAGGAACGAAACTCAGGGAAAAACCTAGGTCGAATATTGACGATTTTTGTAAATCGATGATGATTAAAGGTTGCTATGGGGAGCAATATAGGTATTAGATACATATAATATATTAACTATGATTCTGATAAGTTTTTTGAAGAAAACGATAAAGCTCTAGTGGATAAATAAGGCAGTCCAGGGACGCCGCGGAGAAGAAGACGGGTGATGGATCAATCGACCCAAGGGCATCGATCGATCGGTGAAGGGAAATTTTTGATAGTTCTGCCATATGTTACTTATTTAGCCAAATTTCTTTTGTGTATTCTAAACGGGTAATTGGTGTAAGATTTAAATGAAGGATAATACCTTAGGTCTTAGGAGATGGGTATTAATGAATATTCAAGTTAATAAGGGTGTCAAATTTATATAGGGAATTTTGGTGTAATAAATTCATAAGTGTCAAGGTTTGGGCCAAATAAGTTTGATTAGTGAAAATTAAATAAAGGATTAATACCTAAGGGTTTTGGGAGATAGTTATTGAGGATTTAAGGGACGAAATAAGGGTGTGAAACTTATAAAGTGAATTTTGAGTAATAAATTCTAAAGGGCTATATTACGGACCGAGAGAGCGAGTTCGAGTATTGTAGTTGAGTGACACTACTTTAATGATTTAATAAATGTGAAATTAATTATTATAATGTGAGAATTAATTATTGGTTAATATCATTAAAGAATATACTACGTATGAAACATATATTATAGATTTAGTGTATACATACACTATATATGCATAGGATGTGTGAATGTCTACCGTGTAAATGCTTATGTGTAAACATACCTAAGCTACTTGCTATCACGGGAGGTTCTGCATCGTGGGCAGTGTTATCCTGATGAGCCCATTGAGATGATCTTGACTTGTACCTCAGAACATAGAACTTAGGGATTGAGCACCACTTGTGTGAATAAGGGTGCAACCGGTCATTTGGGTGCATTAAGTATGTGCGTATCCCAAGGGCCTAGAACTATGTTTGCGTCCAATATGTGTGATCTGATTTTTATGGTTCGAGGTTGATATCCGAACCGATGTCCTTATTTATAACATGATGTACCAAGATTTGATAACATAGTATGTCTACATCGCAGGCCTCCACCTAGGTGTACTGCATACGTATATATTATGATAGTGATGTGTATGTATATATAAGTGATATTTATTCTACTACGGGTGTTTTAGTAGACATTGTGGATAGTGATATTTAAATTTATTTCAGCATGAGAGAGTTTTATAATTAGTTGATGGCACTAAATAAATAATAATGAATTGGAAATGTGGTATCGTATTGTATGGGAAATACGGGTGGGCACAGTAAAATATTAGATGGAAGAAAAGGTCTAAGACTGAGAATATTATATAGACTTAACTAAAGGTGAATAATTAAGTCAATGAGATAAATGACTTATGAAACTAGTAAGATTCCTCGGGCTAGAGTAGTGTGTCGAGTATTATACATAACAACATTAGTCAGATGGGTTAGTATAACCGGGTAGGTTAGGAAGAAGCGTTAGGTGTGCACTTTAGATGAGGGGTGAGAGTTACCTAAAGGGAATGTGACACTAACTTAAATATGAAGAGAATTTACGCATTTTATTTACTGCAACATTAATCTGTTGCTAAATATTTTCAAAATATTTTGGGTTCTAAATCTTGCTGCAAATATTTTCAAAACATTTTAGGTGTTCAGTCATAGGGATGCCATACTTGATTAACTATTCCAGGGATACGCAGCTGCGACATATGTGGATGCATGCAAGAGCTGGAGTAGATGTTTATTTTATTTCATTCCTATATTAGGAATCCTTCTCAGTATTTTATTTTTGGGCGTGTTGCCTTCAGGACTTATTCATATTTTATTTTAGATCAGATTTTGTATTGAGATTTATTACTGGTTGCTGGATATATTTGGTTTTGGATTTTGTAGCAGATGGTTTATTCGGCAAGTCTTTTATTATTCAATATCATTTTAGACAGTGATTGTGTATATGGTTTGGTTTATTTCGTTTCCGCATATAGTTTTCTATTTCATTAAGGATAAAATATGACACTTGCTTAATTAACTATTAGGTGGCTAGTAATTAATATAATTTTTTATAGTAACGCTAAGAATGAACCAAATGAGAATCATGTTTTAATTTAATAAAGGACTGATCACCAGATATTTAATTGGACGGGGTGTCACAAATGGTATCAGAGCATCAGGTTCTAGTGTCCTTAGGATTTGTGTGACTTTTTTACGTTTCGACTTAGTATTCTTTGATATAGAGCCCTATTGTAGGATTGTTGTATTCCTCTACGTATTGTGACTTATGTTCCTCTGCTATTAAGTATGGATGATGTGATTCATATACGAGTTCGGTTGGCCTTCATAAACCGATGATTTTAGGATGACCAACGAAGGCCATTGGAAGGACTGCATGATGAGAGGCTTGGCGGAAGCCATGGAATATTTTTGCGGTCAGTGATTGAGATAGAAATAATAATACGGGAATGGTAGTTTCCCCAAGCACTACTGTAGATGACGGTAGTGCAAATTTCAGACTCACCCAATGTAGTAGTTAAGGGGTGGGGAAGTTGGAAGGACTTTTTCGAGGAGCCACTTATAAAATTTAATTGGATTTTGGACATTTTGTTATGGTTTAAATATTTAAAGTTGATAATTTTGAATTAAAGGGAAATACAGTAGTATGTGTTAACACAGGCTCCAAGCCAGAGTTTAAGAGAGGGGCTAACGAATATTGTGGGTGATTATAAGGATACGGGGAAGAGAGGAAGTGTAATGGTCCAACGGAAGGGGATAATCTAATGGAAATTATATAGGGTGGAGTGCAGCGACACCCAGGATTAAACTTCGAGCGATATTTTTTTAGTTAATAGGCACAACATAAATTGATGAGAGTCAATCACCACATATAAAGACTTTTAAATGGAATTAAATAAGAAATTTGGGTGCGAGTAAATCTTAAGACCTTACATCTGCTATTTAGACAGAGATGCAAATGGAATATCAAAACATTTCATTAGTGGGTCATATGGAGATCTATGACTAGCAAGAAGTTGACCTATCTAACGAACTCCGTACTCGAAAAAGGGAATGAAGAGAGAATAAAGGGGTTCGTATCTTGATAATGGACTCTTCAATAGAAGATTCAAGCATGGATGGGAGATCCGGATAGGATGACTAGTGTCGACGTCATCAAGGCTATATGTTTACAAGTTTAGATCAATGCTTCAATGCGAAAGGAGCCAAGAGGGTTGGAGAATCTAGCTGAAGTGGATTAATGGATTACACGGTGCTAGTAAAGTACCATAGGAGGGTATAACCAGTAGAGGATCTAGTCATACGATTCAGATCAGGTAAATTCCTACCTAGTGATGGTGGATTCCGTCAAGACCATCGAGACAACAATAAGTGCCATAGGGCTAGCGGAGCCAAAAGGGATAATGGGGGTAGCAATAGGGGACAACACTACTGGTTCCAGGAAAAGGACATCCCGATATGGCCAGTGGGGGCCGAAGACAATGGGAAGACACAACAAGGTGTCTTATGTGTGGAGTATTGGGCCACCTGTATTGAAAATGTCCACAGTAAGAAAGTGAGACCAGTCAGACTGGGAAGTAAATGGATATGATGCTAGTGAGCCACAACCTTCGGAGGAGCGAAATTTCTGGTCGATGAATCGGGCTAAGAGAATTAGGTCCAGATTTTAACAGCCCGAGAATGGTGGGTTTAGTCAGGACAGGTAGGGCCCTCAGTAGTAACAACTTTCCGTCCTTCTGGGCCGTCAGAGCAAAAAAAAGGCGGGGGAGGCCAATAGTGCCAGGACCACATATAGGGGTTCTCTGGCAGTTGTCTAAGTTGTGGAGAGACGGTCCATAGGAAGAAGTATTGACCGAAAGCAGACAATGGGCAACTACAGGATGAGGTCCTTGATGTATAACCATTACAGCAGATCATGGATCAACCTCGGCATTAGACTTATGTTGGGGACATGATGATAGGGGCGAGGCAGATGACCTAGAGAAATATCTTTTTTGTGAAGAGTGGGAAAACATGTGTAGATATTGTCTTTAGTGAATTGGGGGACCGGAATGGGATGCCCAGTAGAGGAAATAATTATAAGAAGTTTTTTATTCAACTGCGACAGGGGTGTTATGCCCAGGAACCATTTGAACCACCATTACTATTAGTAATCAAAAGTATGAGTCTTATCCTAGATTGATTGGGGTCTGTTTTGTGTGACATGAGGGAGTCACGATAATTTGTTAATGCTAGATCACATGTGCAACGAGTTTAGTAGACGTGTAGTTAATATTAATAGAGCGTATATATAATCACCATGGGGTAGTGTGATTCTTTGGTGTTACCCACTAGAGAGCGGGGGAGAACACGAAGAGGATGTTTGCATTACTTGCAAGATTACTACTTTTAAGAGTTACGGGAGTAAGGTAGCTGATTTTTCCAAGTTTCGACTGATTAGAGAATGTTTAGGGCTATAGTAATATGTATTCACCATAGAGTCAGTGGGGCCCTCTTTAGTTTCATCTGCAAGGGAGTAGGTTTGAGCACTGAGGGGATATATTTTATGAGTACAACTAGTTTTGAGAGGTGATATTCGAGGTATGGTTTTATCCTTGGTATGGATTGTTAAGTGATGGTGGGAGATTACAGCAAGACTATCGTGATTCACGGTTCCGGGGTAGGATGTATATGTTTGCAATGTCCCACTTGAAACAGGGTCGAGCTTGTGGCCATATTTTGTTTTTTGGAATCAGGCTTCCAAAACACTACACCAAAATGACAAAATTATCACCTTTTAGCCGGCCACCCTTGCCAAGGTCATTGACCGTGATAAAAAAAACACACATTTTGTGTCACGGTCATTGACCTTGACATGACCGTGACAAATAATTGTCACGGTCACTGACCGTGACAAGTCCGTGACAAATTTACTTGTCACGGATTTGTCACGGTCAATGACCGTGACAATTCTTTAAATAATTATCAAGGTCAAAGACCTTGACACGACCGTGACAACTTCTACAGCAAAAACCCTTACCCCTTCTTTTTTCCCTCCCGTCATTCCTCTCTCTCTCTCTCTCTCTCTCTCTCTCTCTCTCTCTCTCTCTCTCTCTCTCTCTACTTTCAGGTTTATTTCTCTCTCTCTCTCTTCCATTTATATATATGTGTGTGCGTGCGTGTGTGGGGGGTGGGGCAGGGTGGGGGTAGGAGGTGGGGCAGGGGGTTGTTGTGTGTGTGTGTGTGTGTATATGTGTGGTGGGTGTGGAGGGAGGTGGGACAGGGTGGGGGGCTATTGTGTGTGTGTGTGTGTGTATGTGGTGGGTGGGGTGTGTGGAGGGAAGTCGGGGTGGGGGTGGGTGTGTATTTGAATTAACCCATGAATTTATATTTTTGTATTTGAATTAACCCATGAATTAATTTTTGTATTTGAATTAACCCATGAATTAACCCATGAATTTGTCAAACAAATTGACAAATTCACGAGTTATTTGTTTTTGTATTTGTATATATATGGGTTCTTGAATTTTTTGCACTTTTGTTGAAACTAACTCGTGAATATATGTTTGTGTATGTTTGTTAGGTGTATATGATGTTTATATGTTGGAAATAACCCATGAATTTGTCAATTTGTTTGTGGGGGGGTGGGGGGTGGGGGGGTGGGGTGGGGTGGGGGTGGGGGTGGGGGTGGGGGTAAGTCAAGGTACCATTGTAATTCTCTTAATATCGTGTTTTAATGATTCTATAAGATAATATATATTTTTTCAAGGTTAACTCATTGTAGATAAAAACATTCAAATAGTAAAATTAAATTGAATCCATCCATAGATTCTATAATTACACCCACTAAAATATAATTAATAAATGAAACAGTTTTAGATGAAAGTAAATTAATAATTAGTGCCCATTTCATATGAAAGTAGGATTGCCCCTCAGTGTAAATTAGTAAATTAATAATTCTATACGTTAATTGTTAGTTTAATTGATGAAATGAATTAATTGAGTAGATAAATTAGAAGGAGTACGGGATACACATTTGTTGTTGACATTGTTGTTGGATTATTTTGTTTAGTAAATGTTTGGTTGGTTAGTTTTAAAAGTGGCATAACCACTGGATTATTGTCCATATGGGGGTCGGATTTTTCAACTTTTTTTGAAAATTACTCTGTATATCGAACAATATATATATAGTATGATAATTAAATGAAACATACTTGAAATTAAATATAGTGCGCATAGATACTAGCCTTCTAGTTCTTATGCGTACGCATTCAATAGCCCTTAGACCCATTTGAGAGTCATTACCCCTGTAATGAGATCTCTCGAATTGTCCCGTTTGGACAGTTTGAGACTGTATAATTTCTGTATAATATTCTTATTGGCTTAAAGTTGTTACTTTTGGAGGAAGTTTTGCAGTCATATCTTAATGTTCTTTTGGTACATACTAGATTGACAAGTGTGACTGTTATTTCAATTGATCAATTGAAATAACACTCACACCTGCCAATCTATGTCGTATACTTGGAGAACTACGGGGATATGCTGTCGAATTTTTTTCAAATCGTAACAATGTGCATGAGCTGTTAAGTATATTTTAGAAAAATGGGGTCTTGAATGGGATAGGACCACTTACCCTTCAATAGGATAATTAAATTATGGGATAATTAAATAAAACATACTATAAATCTAAGTTTTGTTTACCTTTAATAGGTGTTTAGTTGTGGTAGCTGTGATGGGATATCCGAAATACAAAGAGTGGATGGGTGAGACTAATAGAATGGGGGATGTGTTTCGCAGAGGTGCTAACGAATTTGTGAAATATGCAAAGAGATATCATTATGATGAAGGGTTTCCGTGTCCATATGCTAGGTGTAAGAATGGTAAGGTGTTTGAGTGGAAAACAGTTGAACTACATTTGTTAAGATTGGGTATGTAAGATAGTTATCGATTTTGGAGTTTTCACGGTGAATTGAAAGTTCCTTTTGTCCCCGACCAACCTTCACAACAACCTTCAACAAGTAGAATAGATGTAGAAGGGGACGACGTAGATCATAATATGTTAGAGGATTTAGTTGATGATGCGTACGGAGTTTATGAAGCAGAGGAGAATGAGGTTACTGATGATGTAGAAGATTCAGGTGCTCGTGAAGATAAGACGATAAAACTTGACGATGACTACCAAAGTTTAAAATTTAAGGCGACCCAACCGTTATACTCTGGCTGTGAGAAAGATCAAATAACTTTACATGCCATGGTTGGTTTGCACAGTTTGAAGACGCAGTACGATTTGTTTGGCAATAGCGTGACGAGAATTATGAAATGGGTGAAGGGATTATTACCCAAGGTGAATACACTTCCAAATAGTTATCCTGTTATGAAGAACAGTTTGAAAGGTTTGGTAATGAAGTATAAATCGATTCATGCTTGTGTGTATGAATGCATACTATACTGAAAGGAGGATGAAAATCTCGATCGTTGTCAGGTATGCGATGAACCTAGATATTTCCAATCTACTAGTAAGGAAGGCACAAGCTCAAAAGTGCCTCAAAAAGTATTGAAACATTTTCCCTTTGGGCCTAGATTAAAGCGATTTTTCACAGTACCATGGATTGCAGAGGCAATGACTTGGCATGCTAGGGCAGAAGTAGGGGTAATATCATGCGTCATCCTATCGATTAAACTGCCTGGCGGAGGATGAATTTTGAGTATCCCGATTTTGCTCGAGAACAACGCAACATTCGTTTGGCTATATCAACAGATGGTTACAACCCATTTGGAAATCTAAGCACCAATCAGAGTGTATGGCTAGTGATCCTAGCCCCACTCAACCTCCCTCCTTCATAGTGTATGAGACCTAAATTTTCGATGATGGCTTTGTTGATACCTGGGCCAAAGGCACCAAGTGATGACATTGACATCTACCTGGCTCCTTTGGCAGAAGAATTAAATGAGTTGTGGGAAGAGAGTGTGCAATCATTTGACTCTTTTAGAAAAGAAGATTTTACGCTGAAAGCTATGTTGATGTGGGCAATTAATGATTTTCCAGCTTATGGGACATTATCCAGTTGTGTAGTACATGGTTATTTGGGGTGTCCTATTTTTGGAGAGGAGACTGAATCTCTTCGTCTATCCTCTATCTTAAAAATTGTATACCATCGCCACAGGAGATTTTTACTCCCAGCTCATAGTTTCAGATCTGAGAAAGGTTCCAATTTTTTATTGGGCTGAGTTGAACATAGGCTACCGCCGAGACAATTTTCGGGTTCAGAACTTAAAAGTAAATCTTCTGAATGTGGCCCTAATATGCCAGGTAAGAATCCCAAATTTAATAATTTCAAGCATAAGAAGACCCTAACTAGGAATGAAACTGAGATAAGGAAGGCATGGTCTCGGAGGTCAGTTTTATTTGGCTTGCCTTATTGGAAGAATAACCCAGTGCGCCATGTATTGGATGTGATGCATGCAGAGAAGAACTTCGATGAACGTATTGTGGGTAATTGCCTTGGGGGGAGTCATTCGAAGGATGGAGAAAATGAACAAAAAGACCTTAAATCGTACAACTATGGTTGAAAGAAGATAGTAGGGGAAGGACAATAATTCCTCCTGGTGCGTTTACTTTGCGAGAGGGGAAAGGAAGGTGCTTCTAGACACAATATATAATTTTAAGGGCCCATCTACTTTTTCGTCCAACTTGCAAAGGATTGTGAATTATGCTACTCATGATTTACATAAGTGTAAGTCCCACGATTGGCATGTGATCATGCAATTGGTTCCTCTATTGTTTAAGCACTGTTTCTCCAAGCACAAGGATTTGCGTAGGGCTATTATGCAAATTAGTATTACCTTCTCCCTCTTGTGTGAGAAGGTAGTGAATCGAGAACACATAGTGGCCGCAAAATTGGTTGTGATCGAAGCGATTTGTGAATTGGAGAAGTACTTTCCCCCAGCATTCTTTGACATAAGTGTTCACTTATTGGTACACCTATGTGACGAGGCACTTCTTTCTAGTCTAGTTAGATATCGGTGGATGTATCCGTTTGAAAGATTGATGAAAGTTTTTAAAGATTACGTCAAGAATACGCGATACATTGCAGGATCAATTGCGGAGGAATACATCACCATGGAGTCATCAATATATACTCGGGAATATATGCCTGACTCAACCAGCGTTGATGACCCTAATGAATTCGTCGATGATGGTGGTCATGTGATGGGAAAACAAGTGAAATTAACGAGTTTGCAACATGAACAAGTATCTCGTTATCTATTTGACACACATGAAGATGTCGAAGAATGGAAAAAGTAAGTTTCGATTATTATAATGTTTAACATTATTTTAGATTATTTTATACATGATTAATTTTGTAATATGCAGAAAATATGAAGCCTGTGAGAACAATAAACGACGAAAAATAATAGTACAATTAGACAGTGAATTTAGGTTGTGGTTGACACAAGAGGTAATTATAATGAAAACAGTCGTTATATAATGTTACATTACACTCAAATTTTACCACTAATATAATTAATTTATCTATATTCTCAGCTCCTAAAGACGGGTGATGCGACATCAAGGCTTGCTCGTCTAGACACTGGACCCTTATTCGTGGTACAAGAGTACAAAAAGTATCGATTGAACGGTTACATTTTTGGCACTAAAGTGTACGAGGAAAGTACAAATGTACAGAACTCGAGAATTTCATACAAAGCTCTTACTATCTTTTGAGCGAGCGCAAAAGATAAAAACCTCATTGAAGCTGAAATGACTTACTATGGTGTAATCCAAAATATATTTGAATTGGATTATATAAGCTTCAAAGAGGTTGTATTTTACTGTAACTGGAGAAGAGTTGAGGATAAAAATACTTGTAAAGTTGATCCTGTCACCAATTTGATCATGGTTGACTTGTCCAAGTTGAAGAGCAACGACCACGTGAGCGATGAGCCGTTTATTTGTACATTTCAAAAGGTTAAGTAAGTGTTTTATTCGGAGTATATCAACAACGAGCCGTGGTCAATTGTTCAACACGCTCCAAGGCGTCTAAATAGTAGTGTGGATGACTTGGCTGCTCCTACCGAATATCAATCCATTTTTTATGATAACCCGAATTTGAAACAATTTTTTAATTTGTAATAAATATTTCAATTTGTACTGAAACATCCGTTTTTAATGATTTTAATTGATTTGCACTTTATCATTTTAACTCTTGTGTGGTGTGCGTGTGTGGAGAGGAGATTAATACATAAATATTCCAACTACATCTAAGTTTTGTTTATACTATTCCATGAATATATGCTTTTTACCTTTAATAGGTGATTAGTACATAGTTATTTGGGGTGTCATATTTTTGGAGAGGAGACTGAATCTCTTCGTCTATCCGAACACTAAGAAATGCCATAATCCTATGGAGTTATGCTCTGCGAATTCCTCCCAACCGTTATATTGCCAAACATCACCAGTTGAAGTTGTCAATTCCACTTTCCATACCCCACCACTTGGAACCCCTAGCAAAACATGGGAGACCATTGAAAGGTGGAATTGACAACTTCAACTGCTGATTTTTGGCTACACAATGGTTGGAAGGAATTTGCAGCGCATAACTCCATAGGATTATGGCATTTCTTAGTGTTCAGATATGAAGGGAATTATATTTGACACGATTGCCCGGGGTACATTAGTTGGAAGGAGGTGTCATATGAGCTCAAGTTAGATGTTTGGGTGACACTACAGGTAATGTATTTATATTTATATGTCAATTTCGATTTTGATTTTGATTTCAATTTTGATTTATATTTATCTATATTTGCGGGACGGATACTAATTTTACTTTATTTTAATTCAGGGGACAGGGAGTGGCCCTGAGGGTAGGCCACATATGCTCGATACTCATGTGGCTATTCGGACGAGAAGGGAAGGATAAGGAGGTGTCCCCGAGCGTCGCGGTACAAAATCTCTTTTCTAGCTAAATAGTTTGTAGATTTGAGATAATTGATGGTGATGTTGTTTCTTCTTAAATAGTTTCTATTTTGAATGTATATTTGCGTTATCTCTAGTTTATTTGGATATATGAAATTTGAATAGGTACAATGTTGATATAACGTCTACAAATATACTATTGGGCAGTGGCAGTGGCCATACGGTCCAGCAGATTTTTTTTCAATTCTGTCCAGAATTATCACGGTCATTCCCGTGACAAAAGTTGTCACGGACTTGTCATGGTAAATGATTGTGACAATGTTTTTAAAAGGGGACAAGAATTTGTCACGGTTATTAATCGTGACTAAACGTGTCACGGTCCAGGATCGTGACAATTCTTACGATGTTGTCACGGTCATAGACCGTGACACGTCCGTGATAAAAAAAATTGTCTCGCCCAGAATTATCACGATCATTGACCTTGACAATTCCAACTTTTCAAGGTCAATGACCGTGATAATAGTGAAGATTTTGTGTTGTGAAAGTACAGTTGTCTAATTACGTTGGACCCCGATACGTATGGACTTCTACTGACAAGATTCAGGGTATGTCGAGTTCACCGTTGAGTAGGGAGTTTTATCTCATTGTTGTTTACATGTTGAGAACTTAGTGATAGTGAGAGCCTCGTATCACGTGATGCATTCAGAGACATGGGCATAGATGATTTGATTTATGTGTTGGGAGACAGAATTTGTGATATCTTAGTTATATGCTTTGGATCCACAAATTTTCATGATCGATAATACTAGGGAGTATTGCATTGGAGGAAAGTTTTTTTGAACTTCGTTATAGAATACTACCCGCATGGACCTTATTAAACATTAATCGTAATGAGATGTTATTGGATGCTAGTGCATTGTTTTAAAGGTTAAATTATTTAAAGTGTATAGAAAACCCTTTAAGCAAAGAGCTATTGATAAGCACCCAAAACTGTACAATTTATACCCCGAATAGACGTACTTCAGTTGTTAATTCTCGACAATATGGGTCTTATGTGCTTACATGTTTATATTGTAGGTCAAATGCCTGTTTGCGATGTCAAAAGCTATATATCAAGGCAAATGCGCATTGAGTGGAGCTAAATACCCTTGTCTTGTATCCTAGCCTACCCTAAACTGAGCCTAAAACTACCTCAAACCCTGTGTGTATTTTGTTTGTCCCTTTTTAATATTTTTTAGATTTTTAATTTGAGTCGTTTTATTTTTAGTATTTATTTAGTATTTTCTAGGTTTTGTTTTCTATTTTTCTAGTTTATCTTTATTAGTATAATTTTATTTTATTTTGATTTTTATTGGTTTTTAGTTTTATTATGATTAGTTTTAGGAGTTCATTTTTAGTTTATTAGATTTTATATTTTAGGACTTTTGTTTCATTAGATTTTTCATTTCTTTTTTTTTATTAGTTTAGTTTTTAATAGCTTAGGATCTTATTTTTTTTAGTTTTAATATTTTTATTTTTATTTTTTTATTGCTTTTAGTTTGTTTAATTTAGATTTTATTTTTTAATTTTAGTTTTATTAATCTTAGTTGAGTCTTTATTATTTTAGGGTCACAATTTAAACACGCACACTTATCCTAATACACACTCACACCCACATATCCTATACACACCAATACACCTAAAAATACCTCACTCACCCTCACTATTTTACCCTACAACTCACCCCACACAATAACCCCCACACTCATCTTCAACCTCACACCCACCTCTCTCTCTCTCCTCTCTCCATCTTCAACCACCATCACCTTCACCTCACCACCATCAAACCATCCCAAACCTGTCACCCTAACTCCGACCACTCTCTCCTAGCTATACCACAAACCCCTCCAGTGACCTGCCTTAACCCCGCCGCCGGCGAGCGCGGACCTCACCTCTGCCGCAGCCACCAACTCGCACCTCTGTAACAACCCGGGTTTTTGAGCGGCTATTTTATATCCTTTTTCCCGATGGGCTAATTTTATAAAATAGGGAAAGTTGCAGTAAATATTATTTACCGTGAGATTTAGGGATAATATTTACTATGTTTTGTCTATTTACCGTTATGAGAAGGTAAATAGCATTATATTGTGATATATTGCGTCGTTATATGTAAAACGACGGTTATGACCTATACTTTAAGTTGGGTAAAATTAATGAAATAAAATAAAATTGGAACATAAAATTTGTTCATATTTTCCCGAATGCCAAAATAGGGGGTGCGATTGTTTTTAGAATAGCTGAGATAGTCGAAATAAGTGTCAGGTTGTATTTTTGGATATTTGGGCACTTTTTGTGGGTTATGACTTAATTAAGTGGTTACGAGTCATTTTAATGGTGTATTAGCAATTAAAAGAGGGAATTTGTTTCTTAAGACCCGTTTAAGTTCCCCACCCTTTTTTTTTCTTTCTTCATTTATGAGAAAAGCCAAAGAGGAGAGAGAGTTGGGAGAAATGAAGAAAAGGAGAGAAAATGGCGATTTAGGCCGGATTTCCGTTGCTATCGGAGGTGGATCAGAGACTACGAACCTCAAGGAAAGTTTCTTACTTTCTAGATGTGATTTAATGTGATAAATTGCATGTGTAGTTAAGTTTTTGAGATTTAAACCCTAAATGGGTATATATTGATTTTGGTGATTAAAGCCTTAAATCTTAGTTTTAACTTGATTTGAGGATTATATATTGGTTATTAATGGCGTAGAAACAAATTAGGAGAATTAGTTGTTGTTGATATTGGCTAAAATGGAAGATTTGAGATTTTGGGGTTTTATGGTTCAAACAACCCATAGCCCAACTTGGGATTTTTGCAGGACCGAATCGATTCGGCCCTAAGGGTGAATCAATTCGGATAAGGGATAGCTTACGGGTCTGGGCAAACCGAATCATTTCGGTTTGGGACCTAATCTATTCGGCAATTATAGGAAGTCGGGTTTGCTCACCCAATCGATTCAGCCTTTTAGGCGAATCGATTCGCAAGGGGCGAATCGATTCGGGTACCCTATTTTTGTGAGATTTTTCCCAGTTTAAATTTTTAGCCTTTTCTTTTAGGTCCAAGGTTTAGGGACCTTCCTTTGGGAAGTAATTGGGAGTCCTATGGGGTGGTTTTGGGTAGACTAATGTCCTAGGATTAAACGGGATGATTAGGATTAACCCGAGGGCTAGTTGTGTAGGTTAATGTCCGTATGATATAGGAGATTAACCGAAAGATAAATTGGAGATAAAAATGTGTCTATTGAGACATTTGGGAGATAATCCTTGAGGGAGGCTCACTTTGATGGTTCATGTAATTGTTTGAACTTTTGGAGACTAGTTTGAAGTTTATGGCACTTCGGGTGTTAGGTCATTAATAAAATATGACACTAAGAATAAGAAAGACATATGCTAATATGTAGTAGTAAATGAATAAGTACAAATGATTTTGAAAATTGTAAAAGTGGATGTTTTCAAAATGGAAAAAGTAAATGTTTTCATAAATGATAATTTATGATTACACACCTCCCTAAATCGCTATTATAAGGGAAGTTTCGCGCGCGTGGTGAAGCCCCCTGACTAATGAATGCAGGGTGGATATAGTCCCTAGGCCATATGGCGTTTATTATACTGCGCTGGTTAGGAGATTCTGGGTGTGGTCTTGACTTTTTCGCAGGCATATGGCCGTTTCCCGATGTTTGTTAGGTTCCCAGGTTGTCTTTTTTGATGGACCCTGGAAGATGATAGCCATTTAGGGGCGCGTCCAGTGGGGAAACTCGGAGGGACGATCTTAGATTTTGTTAAAGCAATCCATGATGATGAATTGACTTTAATTACAATTCCCGGATGGAAGAAGGGAAATGGGATATATGGTTTGGCTTCGGATACATTTCCCGGATGGAAGAAGGAAGATGGAAGCATATGGTATACAAAAGTATTTTTATGATAATAAAAATGACTTTTGGAGGGAAGTGGGATTTTATGAAAAAGGATAAAGCACTTTTATGTTAATAAAACTTACTTTAAAAATGTATTTTTCCTGGATGGAAGAAAGGAAATAAAATTTGGTAAAGGAATTGTTGAAATGAGATTAATTGGTAAACATTTGCTAAAATATTGTACCATTTATATATACTCCTAAAGAAATAGGAGTTATGATTTTATATGGTGAATGAACTTAGTTATGTTTCTTTGAGTAGCTGTAGTTGGTTTCCCAGTTATGTAATATTATTTCTGTGCTGAGGGTCTAATTGGATCTCGACGATCGACCTTGCCATCAAGGGGGTTCCTTGTTTGGATTTCGCTTTGCGAGACACCCCACGTACGAATAGGGCATAGTGTTGAGACTGGGGAGAAGTTTAGCCCTTAGCACTATGTTAAAGGAAAATTAAATTAGATGACTATATATGTCAGTATTGTGCTTAGGGTCTAAAGGATCTCGATGATCGACCTTGCCTAGCAGTAGTGCATCGGGGGGGTTCTTTGTTTGGATTTTGCTTTGCGAAACACCCCACGCACGAATAAGGGTATAGTGTTGTGATTGGGGAGAAATTAGCCTTTAGTACTTGTATTAATTAGGAGAGGGTCTAATGTATCTCGACGATCAACCTTGCTTAGTGGTAGTGTATCGGGGGGGTTCCTTATTTTGATTTTGCTTTGCGAGACACCCCACGCACGAATAAGGGCATAATGTTGAGACTAGAGAGAAGTTAGCCTTCTGTTCTTTGTTTAACTAGAGCATTCATTGATATTGTGCTAGGTTGCTTTTAGATTTGAGATGTGAGAAATATATTGTTAATTGCGAGAGATTTACGCACTTAACTGTCATGCATTTTGTCACATGGGAATGATATCAAATCGGGCCCTGACCCGCCTATATTTCTTTGTTTCTGCACATACTACTTGCCGTACAAGTGCTCTACCTCATGGACACCTGCATTTACAGTTACATTCCGGTTGTCATGGAGCTAAAACATATTGCGGATGTTGTAGGTTTTTTGTATTAGACGCTTCCTTCCATTGTACTCTAGTTATGTTCAGTTTATTTATTCGGGCATGTGGCCCAAAAGCATTGCACTCATTTATTATATTGTAATATTTAATGTGTAATACTCGGTGTAACTAATTGTATTGGTCTGTTCACCGACAGCTTATTCGGTGATTATTTATTTATTGTCACATTTTATCCGTTGGTTTTTTATATCCACCGTTTTTGCAAATAGGATTGTCTAAGTGTTTTTCTTTTACTTTCAAAATTTTAAATTTGGTGGTCCGTTTTCTAAAATGATTGGTGGTTATCTCGTACTATTATTTTAATCGACAGTTATGTTGAGAATGGACCATCTACGATTCCTGTGATTATTAGAGTATTGGGCTGGCCACCTATTATTTTCATAGAGGGTTGTCACAGATGGTTTCAAGGCATCATGTTCTAGAGTCCTTAGGAATCTGTGTTGATGTATTACGCTTTCAGCGTTACTTCTGATTTGATATAGATCCCTAAGATTAAGATCATTGATCTCTCTTGTTAGATTTTGTTCTCCTGCTATAATAATAGGAACCCGAAAATATTTTGCACGATCGTGTGCGACTAGTAAGTCGTCAGATGATGGGCATCAAGTGAGGTTATCGTGAAGGCATCGCGAGACGGGATTTCTAAAAGCTGTAAGCTGTAGTCAGGGATGTGGGACGCTTTAGAGGTCGCTCCCTTTTGTTGCATTTTCTCATATTGCTACTGTGACTACTAAGTACAGTAGAGTTGATTTTCCATGTGCCGCTGTCAATAGAGAGTGGTACTAAGCTTGGGATTCTAAGCAATGTCAATCTAAAGATTGAGAAGTCCTTGATGAGGACCACATGTTGAAGCTCGGTCGGATTGGAGATAGTGTAATCTCATTCGGTGGAAGTATAAGGCCCGGGAGTTTTGTCTTAGAGAGGGGTATAGAAGTGCCCAGGTGCGAAGATTAGAGGAAAATCTTTCACCATTGGATAAAGGTTGAAGTGGCGGAAATGGTAGTCGCCATAGTAGGGTGGTGCAAAAAGTTTTGCCCAAAATGAGAGAGCCCTTCGATAGAAGGATAAGCTCACGAGTAAGTGTTGTTAACACTTCAGGAGAAGTAGTATTCACGAGGCCCCATCGGTGGACATCCACCTGGGGAAGGCTCATTAAATCAAGGTGGAGGAGGCCAGAAGAATGTTCTCTTTGCTGAAGAAGTTAAGGGAATCATGCGAGTAATCGCTAGAATAGTTATAAGATGGTGTAGTATTATATTTACCCTAGATTCAGGTGTGTATATCGAGCTTGTGGTAGTGTCGATATTATAATAGTAAGTATACTAAAATGACTTCCATGAGAGGGAAGTTCTATATTTTCTTTCACTCGTTATGGGGCGAGTGATGATATGTGTAGTATGTGCTACTTGTATTATATGTAATGTACGAGTAGAGATATTTATAGTTGGTTGGGGCAATAGCAAGCGAATAAATCGCTAGGCTATCCTATTTCTAGTTCTAGAGAAGAACTAGTTGTTCTATAATATCTCTGCTAGATATAGGATTGGGACTTTATAGGGGTGGCTTACGGTATGTAGGTAGTTTTCATTTTTATTTGTCTTTCTTCCATTATTTTTCTTGATTGTTTGCTTTGCTTGTGTATGATATTGCCTTCTCTCCACGACTAACAAGTTAAGGGGATTGTGTCGGAGGGTTTCCTTATTTGGATTTCGCTTTGCGAGACACTCCGCACATGAACCTTAACGACGTTGGAAGTGGAGAGATGTTGCATTTTTCTTTCTTCCTTTCTTTTCTTTATTTCTTTTGGTTGAGATGATGGGTTGGAAAGGTTTAGCCGAGAATCACATAAATGAGTGATTAGAGGGCTAAGTTGATGTGCGATATATGAGCACTCTGCTAGTTTTCCCTCTGATCGATGTGGGGGAAGACTAAGATATGAAAGTCTAATAGAGACTTATGATTAAGCCTTAATGAGAAGGCCATTTATAAAGATGTGCATATCGGGATAAAGTGGTTGTGGCATCTTACAGAAAGAAAATGCCTCAGTTGATTAATATGGTAAAACTTAAAAGTATAAGTGCATTAGTAGATTTACGAGTTAGGACTTTAGCGGTCGCGATCATGTGTCTTCGACTGTTACTTCTCGACGACCGACGATGCGAGGTAGTAGTGTAACGGGAGGGTTCCTTGTTTGGATTTCTCCTCGACGAGACGTCCCACGCATGAAACCAAGCTAATGTTGGAAGTCGGGAAAGTTCTTGGACACTATGGACATAATTAGTATAATACTTATACTACTAGATTAGGGTGTAAATCGACTTTAGGGTTTTTAGGACGAAAGGCCCATAAGGCATGCGACATTTTTTTTAGGAAGGTGGTAGGGAGTTGACCACAATAGGTTTGTGGGTTAACTCTAAGCGGGATTAGGTCCCTAGAACGAAGATGTATAGGATCTCGAGTGATTCGGAATGTTAGGCCATAGAAGGTGGGGCCTTTCTTAGATAGCGCGTTACGTCGGTAACCTATCTTCAGAGGAGTTGAAGTATGAGCTGACTTTTACTCCTACACTCGTGTTGTTATGATCGAGAGTGGATTCGATGAACTAGTCTTTTCTAGGAATGGGAAGTATTAATACGGGAGCATAGACCCATTGTTTATGCATCTCACGGACTTAAACTTTATGAGAAGTGTTATCCACCGCTTGATTTTGAGATCATAGTGGTAGTATTTGCCTTAAATAATGAAGGCACTACTTCCTGGGCAGGAATTTGGTCTTATCATGAGCAAGAAGTTGGAGTTCATGAAGGACTATCAATTGGATATTCCCTTTCGCTAAAGGAATGCGAATATGAGTAAGTGGTTTTGGGGTGAGCGGTTATAAGTTATCATCCCCTAGTAAGGGTGTAATGTATTTCGGGAAGTAAGGCAATTTGTGCCGAGATATGTAGGTATCTCCTTCCGTAGTAGAACGGTAGGATCGATAGTTTGTAAGGAATAATTTAGTACTACGTTAGAGCACGATGTTGTGGACTAAGATCGGATAGAGATGACCATGGTTCTAGTCCTATGTGGACGCCGCACTGCCGAGGGGTTTGCTAGATGGATATAACGATGGTTTAGTATAGTATACCTTTATATGGTTATACGTTGCGCCTGAATTTTGAGGGTAAAATTCCCTTCTAAGGGGGGGAGTATGTAACAACCCGGGTTTTTGAGCGGCTATTTTATATTATTTTGCCCGATGGACTAATTTTATAAAATAGGGGAAGTTGGAGTAAATATTATTTCCCGTGAGATTTAGGGATAATATTTACTATATTTTGTCTATTTACCGTTATGAGAAGGTAAATAACATTATATTGTGATATATTGCGTTGCTATATGTAAAACGATGGTTATGACCTATACTTTAAGTTGGGTAAAATTAATGAAATAAAATAAAATTGGAACGTAAAATTTGTTCATATTTTCCCAAATGCCAAAATAAGGGGTGCGTTTTTTTTAGAATAGCTGAGATAGTCGAAATAAGTGCCATGTTGTATTTTTGGAGATTTGGGCACTTTTGTGGGTTATGACTCAATTAAGTGGTTACGAGTCATTTTAATGGTGTATTAGCAATTAAAAGAGGGCATTTGTTTCTTAAGAGCCGTTTAAGTTCCCCACCTTTTTTTTTCTTTCCTCATTTGTGAGAAAAGCCAAAGGAGAGAGAGAGAGTAGAGAGAGTTGGGAGAAATGGAGAAAAAGAGAGAAAATGGAGATTTGGGATGGATTTTCGTTG
The DNA here is from genome assembly GCA_949130495.1 of Sambucus nigra. Lineage (NCBI taxonomy): Eukaryota > Viridiplantae > Streptophyta > Magnoliopsida > Dipsacales > Adoxaceae > Sambucus > Sambucus nigra. The sequence continues at coordinate 461,960,283 of OX422218.1, forward strand.
CTACCGGAGGTGGATCAGAGACTACGAACCTCAAGGCAAGTTTCTTACTTGCTAGATGTGATTTAATGTGATAAATTGCATGTTTAGTTAAGTTTTGGAGATCTAAACCCTAAATGGGTATTTATTGATTTTGGTGATTAAAGCCTTAAATCTTCGTTTTAACTTGATTTGAGGATTATATATTGGTTATTAATGGTGTGGAAACAATTTGGGAGAATTAGTTTTTGTTGATGTTGGCTAAAATGGAAGATTTGAGATTTTGGGGTTTTAGGGTTCAAACAACCCGTAGCCCAACTTGGGATTTTTTCAGGACTAAATCGATTCGGACCTAAGGGCGAATTGATTCGGATAAGGGATAGCTTACAGGTCTGGGCAAACCGAATCGGTTCAGTTTGGGACCGAATCAATTCGGCAATTATAGGAAGTCAGGTTTGCTCACCGAATCGATTCGACTTTTAGGCGAATCGATTCGCAAGGGGCGAATCAATTCGGGTCCCCTGTTTTTGTGAGATTTTTCCTAGTTTAAATTTTTAGCCTTTTCTTTTAGGTCCAAGGTTTAGGGACCTTCCTTTGGGAAGTAATGGGGAGTCCTATGGGGTGGTTTTGGGTAGACTAATGTCCTAGGATTAAACGGGATGATTAGGATTACCCCGAGGGCTAGTTGTGTAGGTTAATGTCCGTATGATATAGGAGATTAACCAAAAGATAAATTGGAGATAAAAATGTGTCTGTTGAGACATTTGGGAGATACTCCTTGAGGGAGACTCACTTTGATGGTTCATGTAATTGTATGAACTTTTGGAGACTAGTTTGAAGTTTATGGCACTTTGGGTCTTAGGTCATTAATAAAATATGACACTAAGAATAAGAAAGACATATGCTAATATGTAGTAGTAAATGAATAAGTACAAATGATTTTGAGAATTGTAAAAGTGGATTTTTTCAAAATGAAAAAACTAAATGGTTTCATAAATGATAATTTATGATTACACACCTCCCTAAATCGCTATCATAAGGGAAGTTGCGCGCGCGTGATAAATCCCCCTGACTAATGAATGCAGGGTGGATATAGTCCCTAGGCCATATGGCGTTTATTATACTGCGCTGGTTAGGATATTCTGGGTATGGTCTTCACTTTCCCGCAGGCATATGTCCGCTTCCCGACGTTTGTTAGGTTCCCAGGTTGTCTTATTTGATGGGCCCTGGAAGATGATAGCCATTTAGGCGCGCGTCCAGTGGGGAAACTCGGAGGGACGGTCTTAGATTTTGTTAACGCAATCCATGATAATGAATTGGCTTTAATTACATTTCCCGGATGGAAGAAGGGAACTGGGATATATGGTTGGGTTTCGGAAACATTTCCCGGATGGAAGAAGGGAGATGGAAGCATATGGTATACAAAAGTATTTTTATGATAATAAAAATGACTTTTAGAGGGAAGTGGGATTTTATGAAAAAGGATAAAGCACTTTTATGTTAATAAAACTTGCTTCAAAAATGTAATTTTCCTGGATGGAAGAAAGGAAATAAAATTTGGTAAAGAAATTGTTGAAATGAGATTAATTGGTAAACATTTGATAAAATGTTGTACCATTTATATATATTCCTAAAGAAATAAGAGTTATGCTTTTAGATAGTGAATGGACTTAGTTATGTTTCTTTGAGTAGATGTAGTTGGTTTCCCAGTTATGTATATATTATTTCTGTGTTGAGGGTCTAATTAGATCTCGACGATCGACCTTGCCTAAGTAGTAGTGTATCAGGGAGGTTCCTTGTTTGGATTTCTCTTTGCGAGACACCCCACGCATGAATAGGGCATAGTGTTGAGACTGGGGAGAAGTTTAGCCCTTATCACTATGTTAAAGGAAAATTAAATTAGATGACTATATATGTCAATATTGTGCTTAGGGTCTAATGGATCTCGATGATCGACCTTGCCTAGCAGTAGTGTATCGGGGGGTTCCTTATTTGGATTTCGCTTTGCGAGACACCCCACGCACGAATAAGGGTATAGTGTTGTGATTGGGGAGAAGTTATCCTTTAGTACTTGGATTAATTAGGATAGGGTCTAATGTATCTCGACGATCAACCTTGCTTAGTAGTAGTGTATCGGGGGGTTCCTTATTTTGATTTCGCTTTGCGAGACACCCCACGCACGAATACGGGCATAGTGTTGAGACTAGAGAGAAGTTAGCCTTTTGTTCTTTGTTTAACTAGAGCATTCATTGATATTGTGCTAGGTTGCTTTTAGATTTGAGATGTGAGAAATATATTGTTAATTGCGAGAGATTTACGCACTTAACTGTCATGCATTTTGTCACATGGGAATGATATCAAATCGGGCCCTGACCCGCCTATATTTCTTTGTTTCTGCACATACTACTTGCCGTACAAGTTCTCTACCACATGGACACCTGTATTTACAGTTCCATTCCGGTTGTCATGGAGCTAAAACATATTGCGGATGTTGTAGGTTACTTGTATTAGACGCTTCCTTCCATTTTACTCTAGTTATGTTCAGTTTATTTATTCGGGCATGTGGCCCAAAAGCATTGCACTCATTTATTATATTGTAATATTTAATGTGTAATACTCGGTGTAACTAATTGTATTGGTCTGTTCACCGACAGCTTATTCGGTGATTATTTATTTATTGTCACATTTTATCCGTTGGTTTTTTATATCCACCGTTTTTGCAAATAGGATTGTCTAAGTGTTTTTCTTTTACTTTCAAAATTTTAAATTTGGTGATCCGTTTTCTAAAATGATTGGTGGTTATCTCGTACTATTATTTTAATCGACAGTGATATTCAGATTGGACCATCTACGATTCCTGTTATTATTAGAGTATTGGGCTAGCCACCTATTATTTTAGTATGCGTGTTATCACAACCTCCAGCGTCGGACCTCCATCCCTACCCCTCCTTTGGCCCTGACCTAGTCCCATCCGAACCCAGCTCCAAACCCACCTGCACCCTTAAACCTGCTCCTGCGACAAACCTCTCTCCCACCTCAACCCCTCTCTCCAAACACCTTAAACCCGACACCCCATCACTGGCGGCTCAAACGTGCTCAATTTGACCTGCTCAACTCGAGGTCGTCGGAACCCATACCCTCAACTACCTCACCACTATCACCGCTACCCCGGCGGTGCCCCACGCCGCAACCTGCGTGATCTAACCCCTTCCCCCTGTCCACGCGACCCACTTCTCACCCAAACCCGGTCTCTCTCTCTCTTCTTGACCCATATAACCCCATGACCCATATCATCCCAAGACCCATACCCATTTCATTCCAACCCCAAAGACTTTCAAACCAAAAAAAAATCGTGAGCTGCTAAAGACCAAACCAAATAAGACCAAAATTAAAACAAATCCCACATGTTCATAAAACCCTTTATTCCCATTTACCCATTTTACCCCCCAACCACCTCTTTTACCCAATACCCAAAAATACCCTTGTAACAAATCAGATTTTTTATTCCCTCTACTACCATTTATCCTCACACCTCACAATTCTCATGCACACTCAAGCCAATTCTAAAAAATACTCGCATGTTCTATGTGCCTACTATAAATGAAGATGAAGACCCCATATGAAAAGGGCTTTTAGATAGAAATTTGTAGAGCGAGAATTGTAGAGAAAAATACCATTTTGTAAATTGTTTTATTTTATTCTTTTTATTTTTGTTAGATATTTGTGACATTAAATATTGTAAGAGAGTTAATTGAGTGGATATTTAATTTTAAATCACTTGGATGCTCAATTAGAGGGATTGTATGCTTCAATTTGGAAGAGTAGAGTTCAACTTTCTCAAAGAGATTTGGTTTGCTTGTTCTATTCCCTTCTATTTTATTTTAGTAGCCTTGATTATTAATTTGTCAAATTTCATATCATGTTAGTCTAAATACCCTTTCAAGGGGTGGGGGGAAACCCTTATATGATTTTATTTTAGTTTAATTAATTTGATTACTTGAAAATTCCCTTTGAATGTTAATTTTGATCCCTCACCCTTAGATTTATTCCTCGAGAGAGGGTAAATGATTTTCGAGAGAAAATCAAAATTCTAGTTATAATACCCATTTTAGATTCGAACTAGAGATAGGGGTTTCTTAAGTGGGGTATCATAACTTGAATTTCAACTCTAAATTTATTTTCTAAGATTGACTTAAATTTTAATTGATTGATCCTAGCGGGTGATTAATTAAAAGGAGTGTGGATCTATTTTCTAGAGTTATGGGGTATTAAACTTAATTTTCTAGAAGGTACTATTAAAATTGCATTTGCAACGAGAGTTGATTTGTAATTTTGATATTAATTTGGGAGAATTAAATCAATTAAATAAATTATTTTGAATAACTAAAATTTGTGGTGTAATCCCATTCCTTGATTGTTCTCACAATTATTTACCTCACTTTATCTCTTATTTTAGTTTAGGATTTATTTTTCATTTTAGTAACTTTCTACTTAGTTGTTATCATATCACATTTAGTTTAGTTTAGTTTAAATCATCACGTCACCCAATTGTTTTAATATTTTAAAAAGGTAAAAAAGTAGAAAAGTGAAAAAGCACAAAAAGAAAATAAAAAGTGAATCACAATTGAATTTGTCTCTAGCTTCCCCCTTGGAAGTGGATTGATACCCATACTTACCTCTACACTTGAGATTGTTATATTTTGTAGGTATTTGATGTTTTGATTAGAAGGACTTTTCAAGCAACGATGAAAGAAAAATACACCGAAAAGTCTCATTCATCAAATGGCGTCGTTGCCGGTCTTTGGAGCTTGACGTGCTTGAGAGGATTCCCATATTTTGTGATTCATTTGTATTGCATTTTTTTTTCAATTTTAATACCATTTTTTATTATTTATTTTTTATTTTAGAAGGTTTGTATTTAGGATTTTATTACCTTGCTTGTATTGCGGTGCATAGAGACATCATTTCATTTTCATATAAAATTTGTAATAATTGAAGAAAGCGTGATAGGGAAATAGGACAAGGTAGAGAGAGGGCGTCCGTAGGCGAGGATTTAGAAGCCTCTTTACCTTGGGTCGATAGGACTCCCGGGGACGACTGAGATAGGTGTATTCTCCCCCCGGTCGACTTAAAATTTTCGGCACCCCACGGCCTAAAAATCGTGGGAGGTACATTTCTTACACACTCGCGCCTCTCCTGTTAGCGAGTCAATTTTGTGTGCTCTTGTGTGCTCTGATTTAATTTTATTCTCGCATTTATTTTCGAATGGTGTGATGAATTAATTTACTAAGACCTACTCCCGATCACTCACGGGAAGGGATTTCCTCACCCGACTCACTCGCTTACCAATTTTGTGCTACCCTAGCCATCATTAAAATTAAAAATCAATCAACTAGGTAGCCCAATAGGAGAAAATTTTGCGAAGGCGATCACTAAGATATTTTCGTGATTTTTTTATGGCCCGCGGACTTAATTAAAATTTGACTACCCTTTCACTAAATTCAAAGATAAAAATTGGCTATGTGCTAGTTAGGATTTCTTCTTGACGTGTGTGTGTGTCCAATTTAATTTTTTGGTAGTTAGTTTTAGTTGGTTCATCCAAATTCAAAGAGTCCATATTTTTCCCCACCTTTTATTTAAAAAAGTCCAAAAATATTTTCTTCTATTATTTTTATAGAAAATTCAAAAATATTTTCTTTCCTTTAAAAAAAATCCCTACTCATGGCCGAAGAACGTCCTTTACGGGACTACTTTGGTCATTTTTCATTGACATGTGACACGTGTGAGAGTGATCCCGAGCCGTATCTTTATGATATTTTTAGTGGTTTCACCTCTCTCACGAGTGCCCTTGACACTCTTGACCCGTCCATGCACGCATCTTATTTTCCATCACCCTCGGTGTCAAGTGTCGACGTGTCTCATCCTTTGTTGTGCACCCACTGTTATTATGACGATCACATGTCCCATGAGTGTCCTTACTTGTCATATCTCTACGAACCCACCATGGAACATGTGTATCCATATGACACTGTTCCAGAACCCACCTCGGCCTATTATCCCGATACACTCAATCCCGAGTTGTGTGAGTCCCCTAGATATTCGTGGAGGTTTGATCACCCTTCCACGCTATACGAATCCCAACCCGATGTTGTGGATCCTCACACGTTCCAACAGTCGTCATGGCAACCTTGTGCACCCATTCACGATCAGTTACCTCACTATGCACCCCAAGATTATCAACCCTTTGTCCATCACGAAAGCGATCATTTCGTGTATGATGAACTAGGCCCCACTCCACACACTTCATACAAGTATTCTCCGTATAGTACTGTCCATAGCGAGTTGTGTCCACCTCACCCATCACTCCACCACCTTCATCCACATCCACTCTCGAGGCACTCTTGCAACAATTTATCATCGAGCAAGAGCAAGCCACTCAAATTCAAAATCAAGCTCTCCAAAGGCTTGAACAACGATTAAATGATTTGGAGTGCACGAGAGAGTCGAATATTCCCATGGATCCACCCATTGTTGCACCCGAGTGTGATGATGATGTGTCCTCTTGTGACACGGATTTTGAGTGTGACGAACCCTAACACCCCGAGAATCTCAAAGTTCAGACCATTCCATGGTCCGGGCCCCAAGTCGACAATTGTGTTGACTTACCTTTATATAGTGAGCCTGATCCAATCCCACCATGCATGGCTCATCTTGAGCCCATTATTTCTAGAGATTCCTCTATCTTAAATCTTGGTGCCTCATCTTATCCACCCACCACATTCTCTCACACTACTCTTGTGGAGAAGTGTACCACTCCATCTTTAGAAACCACACTCCCTTGTGAGTATTCTTTTACTCATCCCAAGGAGTGTGAGTCTCCCACGCTTGATTTGGATCATCTTCCTCCACCATTTATCCCACCCGACCAACTCGTTGTCCTTTTCACCCCACCACCTGGTTTTGATCTTTATTTTACACATTTAAAGTTTCCATCTATATTTTTAGATCCTAACCTAAAACCATCCCCCACCTATGAGAGTATTTGTGGTGCTACTCTCCACTTCCGTGACACCGAGCATGTTCCTCCATGCCCTCCACTCTCTTGTGGTCTTGATTTTTTCCATCTACAACTCCCTGGCATGTCACGGCGTGACCAATATCATCGCCCATTTATAGAATGGTCGTGTCCTTTTTATGAGCCCCACCCCATCACTATTTTCACTCCATTTTGCCTCCTTCACCAGCTTGAGCACCATGCTTATAGGGCCCTAGTTTCTCTCACCTTTCAGCTCAATAAGGCTCGTGACCGATACCAATTCACCCTCACCATTACCCTAATATCCACCCACCATAGTCCACCGATGCTTTGCATCGTGTGATGCACTTTGCTATATAGGTGCATTGACCATTTTAGCCTCTATCCAACAAGATTGACGCTTCAGTCTTGTTTGGGGGTGATTCTCATCACCCATTTTTCTGTCGCCCCGTGCTATCATAGATCTTATCTTTAGGGTGAAAATAGATCGATATAGCTGAAGACATTAACTTAGCGCTACTTGGAGGCAGCCCACGTTTCTGGTATGAGTCCGAGCCTGTTTGGGGGTGGTGTTTCACATGCTTTATAGACTTTTACCCATTTTTCTCTTCTCATTTATTCAGGTTTATTCTTAGCTACATCTTTCTACTTCATGTGACAACCCGCCTAATAAAATACCGGGTGATCACTCCTATATTAAATTAAAACAGGAGTCGCATATTGATCATTCTTAGAATTACTGTCGAAAATCCATTTAATTACTAATAACCTATTAGTCTGGCGTCAAAATTTTACTTAACTACTCTTTTTAAACATCTATAAACAAAACATCCACACAGTTTATACATAAATGAAACTGAAATGAAATAAAGTAACCGAACACTCGATCAAAATATACAACCATATTAAATGCTACACTAAAAGGCGGTAAAAGAATAAATAAAGGCAGCTGGATTATTAACCCGAATGTTTATGCAATACCTCCTATCTAGATTACAAGAATGAAAGCGTCTATCGAGAACCTGCATGCATCCACAGCTGCTGCAACTGACGTCTGACTCGAAGGAAGTTCCATCTAGGCATCCCTGTGTCTGAACACCTATATATATAATATATAGCAAGAAGGAAAATATAAAAACGGGTCAGAGCCCGAGTTGTGAAAATATTTTGCAAGTGCATAAATGCTTTATTTTTAGAAAAATAGATTTTATCTCATATTTAAATTGGTATCGCACTCCCATGAGATACCCCTCACCTCTCTTCTAACAGTGCACTCCTAACGCACTTAACATTCTAGTTAAGCTACCCTGCCTAACTAATCTAACACCCCCGTCTACTAGGAACCTTTACAACCCGAGCACTAAGGGCTAAACTTCTCTACATTCTCAACACTGCGCTAAGTTCGTGCGTGGGGTGTCTCGCGAAGCGAAACCCAAACAAGGACCCCCCCCCCCCCCCCCGATGCACTACTACTTGGCAGGGTTAATGGTAGAGATCCATTAGGCCCGTAGTACAAAACTAATATATAAATACATACTTATATAAGAATATACTTATTATATTCATTCTTATATACATCATACGATATACATCCGGATAATATCACCCGGACTGAGGTTTATTCTATTTTTATATTTATAATACACATCCGGATCTATCTCCCGGACTAAGGTGTATTCTATATTCATTTTTATCTCTTTATTCTCATTAGTGATTTATATTATATTGTTCTCATACACAAGTAATATACCATGAACACATGCATAAAAACCATCCCACCGAGCTAAAACTCGAGGATGCGGTCTCATAGTGCCGATCCAAAAATTCGGGTTTGCTCATATACCACGGTACCAGCCGGAATCCTCAATAGTCCTAGTAAAATACACAACGGTGGAGGCGGTCAAGTTCCCCCTGCGAGTGGGAGATCACATAAATCGCACTCGAGCCCGGGACGTAAAATGACCTGGGGACTATACTCACCCTGATCCTCGAGCCAGGGGATTCACCCATATCGCGCAACCTCCCTGGATCGCACTAGAGTAATATATAATTGCGACTGTTCCAACCCTACACCAAAGGAAAGTCTGTGGAAAGTAGCCAATCTAAATACATACATTTCATAACATAAATATATATATATATATATATATATATATGTATTTATATCATATCATATATATACTTTAATCATATAGTATATATGCACACTATATTTCTCCTCGAACATATATATATGGCCATAATTGCCAATCACATCTAGCAATGACCAATAATCCGAAATATTCTCTCAAAGAATAATAATCATGCATTCATATACGCATGATACTAAGCCCAAAGTATTCCCTTACTTTGATAAATAATAATTTCCTTATTCATCTCCAAGGATTTATTGGATATCTCTAATTATACCATCTCACACTAAGTGAATATATATCTATATTCCAAATCTCATTCTAATCATCTCATAGGATTATCGATATAATTATGCTTCCTATACGCGTAACTATATAGACCTAATTACACACTAAATATCTTAGGGATTTTCCTTTCCCCGATAAACTTAATTTTTTTAGGTCATGGATTTCATTTCCATGAACCCAAGGATTTATCTCACTCCTATAATCAATTAGAGGTCCCCACCCTAACTTAGGAACCCTAAACCTTTAAATTCAAACATTTCTCTATTTTCCTCGAGAATATAATTTAACGGTTATACATTTAAAAACCCTCGCCTGCCTTCCTAAATTTCCTCAATTCGAGGACTATATACTCCTAAAAGATCCCTTATGTTATCACTTAAATATCCTCGAATCATTTAGAATTACAATCTATCCCATCCAATCAACCCTAGGAAAAATTGCCTAACTTTAATAAGGGTCGATCGATCGACCCATGGCCCTCGATCGATCAATGGTTCGATCGATCGATCCTCCTCGCTCGATCGATCGATTAAGGCGGACAGCTTCTTCTTCGAGAAGCTATTTCGGCCATTAAAGTTTCTCCCAAGCTTTTGTCGCCTCACTCAAGGTCCTACAACCTTAATCAACAACTAATACACTTATAAAATGGGTTCTAAACATCCTATAACCCAAAACTAACAATTTATTTCGATTAAATCCTAAGTTTTTCAAATTAGGAAATTATGGGGGTTTATTCATTTTAACTCCCGAAAACCCGTTTTATCCACGAAAACCCAGCCCAAAATCTTTAGGGTTTGTTTATACCAACAATGATATGAGATATTTATGCTCAAAATAAATAAAACAAGTAAACACTTGCCTCGTGGATAAAATCCGACGATCTCGAGCCGAATCCCGCGGAGTTTGGCTGGAATCTCCCCTTTTTCCTCTTTTCTCTCCTCCTCTCTCTCTTCTCTCTTTTCTTTCTCTTCTCTCCCCCCTTTCCTTCTTTATATAAGGAAAAAGGGGGTTTTAACCCTTAAAACCCAAAAACGACTCGTTTACTCAATTACGTGCCCGTTTAGCTCTAAAATTCCTCGAAACTCAATTTCGACAATCGGACCCTCTTTTTCGATTATCTCGGACATTCCGAGACTCACGGCGCAGTTAAAATTTCCATCCGAGGTACTTGACCGCAAATCACTATTCTAACCCAATATAACTTACTGCGGGTTTTCTAATTAAAATCTGACCTTTTGTCGTTTTACTCAATGGCGACGTATAATTAAAATACTTCGAACTATTTAATCCCAAAACTAATTACAACACCCATCGAAAATCATTAAATCCTCGAAAATCCCAAAAATTACTATTCCGAGAAATTCCTCAAATTTCCAATTTATATCCAATTATGGAATTTAATTGTCTCCAAAAGGACGGGTTGCTACATACTCCCCTCCTTACAACGGAATTTCTTCCTTGAAATTCGGATATAACCTACACCACCAAACTACGATCACCCAAAATCTTACGTCTTAGTACCCCCAAAATCTAAAGGTGCTAACATGATAGTCCTTTACCATATTCCACCTACCTCAAGGTGTACTCAACCATAATGGCTTCACCACAAGATCTTCTAAATTCTACCTACTAACGTACAACATCTACGCATTACTCCTATGGCTTCTCTTGCTGCCAATAAGAAAAACGAGTTTATGACTACCACTTTACGTCTCGCAAAGATGCCACTCTTACTAAAAGGAAGCCCGCTCATCCATAGCAGGACAACTGATTCACTTTAAAAAGGAAACTCTACTAAGAGTTGACTACTACCAATAGTCTCGTCGCTTGTCTTGGGCGCGTTACCTCATTTTGCCCCATATACCATTGGAATCTCGCATACCGCTCCCGACATTCTGTCTAGCACACTCCAAATCCATTCGTGACTGCCTCAAGGCATGAACTTCAACGTTACATACTACGTCCCTTCTATTTTAGGCGGTATATAAACCAGTTCACTAAGGTGCCCATACACCTCTCTAACCTGTGCACCTCGGCACAACCATAGTGAACGTCCGGCACGTAACACTCTCTCTAAATGAGGATCTCCTTTCCTAGGTGTAATATTCACACATGGGTCCTCCCAACTCGCGAAATTCAATTCTCCTTGCCTTGGCGCCACTGACTCTATCGAACTTACTTCCTAATAAAGCTACGGTCTATGCGTTACCCTACCTACTTGAAACGAGTACTATCCTGATGTCCATAGTGCCCAAGGCTTTTCTTAACTTCCAACATTTTCTTGGTTTCATGTGTGGGATGTCTCGCAAAGAGAAATCCAGACAAGGACCCCCCCGTTACACTACTCCCTTGCGTCATAGGTCATCGAGATATAGCGACCTAAGGCACACCAGCGGGACGCCCTAAATCCTACCTTAACTCTATTAACGTACTTTTACTACCCTATCTTATCAATCGGGTGCCTATTCACTATCGAGATGTTATGATCTTCTTACCCAAAACATTTCTCCAAAATTTACCTTTTCATTAAGGCCGAGCCATAATCCTCAAATCAATTTCTCTAAGTCCTACTCCACTAGTGGCGAGAGGACCACTTTAGTGCTTTTCGCTAGCACAATATTTCCATAAACATACCATTATCACATGGGTCATAGTTTATAGTGGTTCATCATCACTATAAGACTTATCAACAAAACCAACATCCTCGCACCCCATAACATCTCTCCACTCTCGACGTCGTTAAGGTTCTTGTGTGGAGCGTCTTGCAAAGCGAAATCCAAATAAGGAACCCCTCCACACACTACTACTTAACTTTGTCGGTCATGGAGGTCCGTTATTTTTGAACATGCAACTAGGATAATCCTATCCCCTCTCTCATCCAAATGTGTTCTGAACTCCCATCTCTTATTCAGGAGCCATACCATCAAGTGCTCGTACTAACTCTAAGTCCTTGCGCAATCAAAAATGAGCTTAAACTTTCAGCTCAACAATAAATCCTGCGGTCCTTAAACCATATCTATAACGTCTCCACGCACTCAAATCATAATAATGAAACATCTACTCATCGAAGTTCCATTTACCTATAACAATAAGGGCGAGCTCAACCTGTATCCATGCGAGATATCGCAACAACAACCCGTTCCACCCTGGAACCGTGGACATGATAATCTTGCCATCCTTAGCTTGCTATCACTCCGATAATATCATAATGTATTATACTCTCCATATTACCATACTCGTGTAAACATATAAGACAAGTATCATAAACAATATATATATATATAGTCAAAATATTAACACCCGCCTTTATAGCGAATGAAGGAAAGAAAAACTCCGCTACCGCGGAAAACACTTAGTCTTACATTATAATATTATCGAGACCACGACAAAGCTTAAATTACACACACGAGTCTAGGACAAACGAACACCATAACTTTATCTAGTCACACCATTTACCAAAATTCTTAACTATATGCCCCATCTAGGCACCCTAATCTTGTCCTTTATTCCTTACCGGGAAAGTACTAACCGTGTGGCTCCCCACTCCACATCACTATTTCCATCACTGGCCTTCCTGGCCATGATAAAGTTATCAGCACCATCTGATTCTATAGCCTTACTCCTTACAATCATCTTACTAATCCTCTTAACTTCTTCGTTAAAAGGAAACTCCACTACCAGTTTCAACAACTCTATTTCAACAAATCTCCCCTTGTGGATGTCCACCAAGGGGCACATGAACACACCCATATTCTTCGTAAGTGTTAGCAACACTTTTCTAATGAGCCCATCATTTCTCTGAAGGACTCTCCCTTCGTTGTACCTACCTCACCTCGGTACAGGGTTCACTTCTCCATATCACCCTTCATCCACTGTCGGCCTCTAGCCGATCCTTATGTGAATATTCCAAAACTGCATTCACTTCCTACTCAACTAAAGGGACTCGCATTTAAACCGTCCGTAACATTCCTCTATGAGAAAAACATCCTACTCCCCCATATGTGGTGACCATCATTGTCACCACCCCAACATTTCTCCTACAAGTGAAAATCTTCCTTCAATTTTCACGTCTGGGTATTTCCATACCCTGCTCTAAGCCAAAGCTCCCGAGCCTTCTACTTCCACTGGCCAGTGCCACACTCACTTTGGACAACCCAACTTTAACGTATGGTCCTTATCAAAGACCCCTTTCGGACCCTTAACTTCACAAGGTAATTCAACTTAAGTACCACTTTCCACCATAGCAGTACTTGGATGCTCATAACTACTATAATTTAATAGCCGTTGCAACAATCCTTAGCAATTGCCATAAGGGGAACGACCTTTACGGCGGTCCTAGTCCCCCAACCTCTACTAGCTGCCCCAGCTAAGACCCGCCTCCTGCTACCCTCATCACGGCCCTCCTTGGTCGTCCTTCCTCAATCAGCACACGAACCTAGAATGAGTGCGCAAAAGATTTACTACAATTTCATACTATAGCAAGAGAACGAAATCTCACAAGAGAAATCAGCAATCCTAATCTTGAGGCTCTATTACAAATTAAGAACAACGCTTAAAGCGTAGTACGTCCGCACAGATTCCTAAGGACACTAGAACCTGATGCTCTGATACCATCTGTGATAACCCGCCTAATAAAATACTGGGCGATCACTCCTATATCAAATTAAAACAGGAGTCACATATGGATCATTCTTAGCATCACTGTCGAAAATCCATTTAATTACTGATAACCTATTAGGTTGGCGTCAAAATTTTACTTAACTACTCTTTTTAAATAACTATAAACGAAACATCCACACAGTTTATGCGTAAATGAAACTGAAATGAAATAAAGTAACCGAACACTCGGTCAAAATATACAACCATATTGAATGCCGCACTAAAAGGCGGTAAAGGAATAAATAAAGGCAGTTGGGTTAAGAACCCGAATGTTTATATAATATCTCCTATCTAGATTACAAGAATGGAAGCGTTTATCGAGAACCTGCATGCATCCACAGCTGTTGCAGCTGACGTCTGACTCGAAGGAAGTGCCATCCAGGCGTCCCTGTGTCTGGACACCTATTTATATATATAATATATAGCAAGAAGGAAAATATAGAAAAGGGTTAGAGAACAAGTTGTGAAAATATTTTGCAAGTGCATAAATGCTTTATTTTTAGAAAAATAGATTTTATCTCATATTTAAATTGGTATCGCACTCCCATGAGATACCCCTCACCTCTCTTCTAAGAGTGCAGTCCTAACGCACTTAGCATTCTAGTTAAGCTACCCTGCCTAACTAATCTAATACCCCCGTCTACTAGGAACCTCTACAACCCGAGCACTAAGGGATAAACTTCTCTCCATTCTCAACACTGCGCTAAGTTCGTGCGTGGGGTGTCTCGCGAAGTGAAATCCAAACAAGGACCCCCCCAATGCACTACTACTTGGCAGGGTTAATGGTAGAGATCCATTAGGCCCGTAGTACAAAACTAATATATAAATACATACTTATATAAGAATATACTTATTATATTCATTCTTATATACATCTTACAATATACATCCGGATAATATCTCCCGGACTGAGGTTTATTCCATTTTCATCTTTATAATACACATCCGGATCTATCTCCCGGACTGAGGTGTATTATATATTCATTTTTATCTCTTTATTCTCATTAGAGATTTATATTAAATTGTTCTCATACACAAGTATTATACCATGCACACATGCATACAAACCATCCCACCGAGCTATAACTCGAGGATGCGGTCTCATAGTGCCGATCCAAAAATTCGGGTTTACTCATATACCACGGTACCAGCCGAAATCCTCAATAGTCCTGGTAAAATACACAATGGTGGAGTCAGTCAAGTTCCCCCTGCGAGTGGGAGATCACATAAATCGCACTCAAACGTGGGACGTAAAATGACTTGGGGACTATACTCACCCTGATCCTCGAGCCAGGGGATTCACCCACATCACGCAACCTCCCTGGATCGCACTAGAGTAGTATATAACTGCGGTTGTTCCAACCCTACACCAAAGGAAAGTCCGGGGAAAGCAACCAATCTAAATGCATACATATCATCACATACAGATATATATATGTATTTATATTATATCATATCATATATATACTTTAATCATATAGTATATAACACTATATTCCTCCCCGAACATATATATATGGCCATAATTGCCAATCACATCTAGCGATGACCAATAATCCCAAAGATTCTCTCAAAGAATCATAATCATGCATTCATATACGCATGATACTAAACCCAAAGTATTCCCTTACTTTGATAAATAATAATTTCCTAATTCATCTCCAAGGATTTATTGGATATCTCCAATTATACCATCTCACACTATATATATATATATATGTATGTATATATATATATATATATACATATATATATACACACACACACATATATATATATATATATATATATATATATATATATATATATATATATATATATATATATATATATATATATATATATATATATTCCAAATCTCATCCTAATCATCTCATAGGATTTACCCCACCAATATCGATATAATTATGCTTCCTATACGCATAACTATATAGACCTAATTACACACTGAATATCCTAGGGATTTTCTTTTCCCCGATCAACTTAATTTTTGTAGGTTTTGGATTTCATTTCCATGAACCCAAGGATTATTCTCACTCCTATAATCAAATAGAGGTCCCCACCCTAACTTAGGAACCCTAAGCCTTTAAATTCTACCATTTCTCTATTTGAGAATATAATTTAAGGGTTATACATTTAAAAACCCTCGCCTTGTCCTAAATTTCCTCAATTGGAGGACTATATACTCCTAAAAGATCCGTTATGTTATCACTTAAATATCCTCGAATCAATTAGAATTGGAATCTATCCCATCCAATCAACCTTAGGAAAAATTTCCTAACTTTCATAAGGGTCGAGCGATCGACCCATGGCCCTCGACCGATCGATGGTTCGATCGATCGATCCCCCTCGATCGATCGATCGATCAAGGCAGACAACTTCTTCTCCGAGAAGTTGTTTCGGCCATTAAAGCTTCTCCCAACCTTTTGTCGCCTCACCCAACGTCCTACAACCTCAACCAACAACTAATACACTTATAAAATGGGTTCTAAACATCCTATAACCCAAAACCAACAATTTATTTCGATTAAATCCTAAGTTTCTCAAATTAGGAAATTATGGGGGTTTATTTGTTTTAACTCCCGAAAACCCGTTTTATCCACGAAAACCCAACCCAAAATCTTTAGGGTTTGTTTATACCAACAATGGTATGAGATATTTATTCTCAAAATAAATAAAGCAAGTAAACACTTGTCTCGTGGATAAAATTCGACGACCTCGAGCCGAATCCGACGGAGTTTGGTCGGAATCTCCCCTTTTCTCCCCTCCTCTCTCTCTTCTCTCTTTTCTTTCTCTTATTTGTCTTCTCTCCCCCCTTTCCTTCTTTATATAAGTAGAAAAAGGGTTTTAACCCTTAAAACTCAAAAATGACTCATTTACTCAATTACGAGCCCGTTTAACTCTAAAATTCCCCGAAACTCAATTTCGACAATCAGACCCTCTTTTTCGACTCTCTCGGCCATTCCGAGACTCACGGCGCAGTCGAAATTTTCATTCGAGGTACTTGACGGCAAATCACTATTTTGACCCAATATAACTTAATGCAGGTTTTCTAATTAAAATCTGACTTATTGTCGCTTTACTCAACGACGACGTATAATTAAAATACTTCGACCTATTTAATCGCAAAAGTAATTACAACACCTATCAGAAATAATTAAATCCTCAAAAATCCCAAATATTACTATTTCAAGAAATTCCTCAAATTTCCAATTTATACCAAATTATGGAATTTAATTGTCTCCAAAAGGACGGGTTGTTACACTTCATTAGAGGTTCATTCTGGTAATCTCTTTCCTACCTTATGCTCACAATTTTAAAAATCATTTTACTTAACATAGAGGACGGTGTTCCTTTTTGTTTGGGGTGGGGAATTTTTTTCAAAATTTTACCTCTTTTGAATTTTTTGATTTTTGAACATGATTTTTAAAATTTCGTGCAGTTTCTTTCATCTCAATCATTAATGTGAATTTTCAATCATCCCTCTTTTAAAGTCTAGGAATCAAGCTAGAGAAGATTTTTTCTAAATAGCTTATGTAATACATAACAAGGCATGATACACCATGAATTTCTAGACTCAACAAAATTTGCGCACTTATCACGTCACTACGGTTTAGAGTTGAGGAGTACTACAATTCCCAGGAGAACCTTAAGGATCACTAGTAGAGACTTTAGCTTGTGAGGTTTGTGCCTTTCACCCTTTTTGAGTGTTTTACGTAATCTCCGAGTCACAAGTTGATTCAAATTCGTTTGGGTCCCCACTTGAAATTGTTGCATGATCTCATTGTTTTTCATAAAATTTTGGCTTGATCACTGAGAATGACTTCTTTTTCGAGTTGTAAGAAACACGTGTCTTGAAATTTGTCCCAAATACTAGATTTTCATCCATACACCTTCCAATTTTCCATATATCATCCCCATTTCATTCCTATATTCTTCCATATTCCCATTTATTCCCCTCATCATCCATACACATTCCCCACCACATTGACACATCATCCATCATATTGAGAAAAAGAGTGTGATTTAAAATGTAAATGTCTTCATTGTTGGTTTGAAAAGTGAGAGAAAAACAAAAAAAAAGAAAAATAGCAAAAATAAAAAAAATAGAGAAAAAGAAAAGAAAAATAAAAACAAAACAAAACAAAAAAGAGAGAAAAGAAAAGAAAGAGAGTTTGTAGTTAGTAGTTGATTTTGAAATAAAGACATTTGTTCGTCATATTACACACTTCTCACTCATCCATACATCACCATCCTACCTCATATCATCATATATTTTCCATCTCATTTCCCCCTCACCCATTATCATCCATATTCCCCTAGGTGTTCGGGCAAATGAAAGTCAACGTGGTGAATAACTCGATGTTCTCACTATAGTGGTTAGCATTATTTTATGAGATCATTTTCATTCTAATTGTTCGTTCTTTCTTATGTGTGTGTGAGACGTTTGAACTTGCTTACATTTACCCACCTCCTCACACACAAGAGCGATACACTAACCCATATCTCGAGAGTTCATTTGAGAGAGAGATATTCGTGAGATTTGAAGTTGAAGCGTTGATTCTGAAAGGCAATCTATGAATTACTCTTGTGATACTCGACCCATTTTGACTGCTTCATCACACACACGTTGAGTTCTAGGAAGGATGTGCCTTGAGTATTTACTTAGCTATAATTTTTACACTTCTAGCTTGTATTTCTGAAAATATTTCTCATATGATGGATTGTGCGATTATTCTACGTCTAATAAGAGATTGACTGCCTTTCAATAAATTTTTCAAATAAAGAATTATGTGGGTATATTCCGTGAAAACCCTCATGAGACACAACTCGTCCTGTAGGGCAACCTATAGGTTTAAAGGCTTGTTGTACATGCTAAGTACAATCGCAAGTGCCCGCGAAAGTGGTACACTTTTGGTTACTTATCTTTCTCTTTCTCTCTATCTTTTTGCTCGAGGACTAGCAATGCTCTGTTTGGGGGTGGTGTGATAAGTACCAAAAACTGTACAATTTATACCCGAATAGACGTACTTTAGTTTCTAATTCTCAACAATATGGGTCTTATGTGCTTAAATATTTATCTTGTAGGTCAAATGTCCGTTTCCGATGTCAAAAGCTATATATCAACGCAAATGCGCATTGAATGGAGCTAAATACCCTTGTCCCGTATCCTAGCCTACCCTAAACTGAGCCTAAAACTACCCCAAACCCTGCGTGTGTTTTGTTTGTCCCTTTTTAATATTTTTTAGATTTTTAATTTGAGTCGTTTTATTTTTAGTATTTATTTAGTATTTTCTAAGTTTTGTTTTCTATTTTTCCAGTTTATCTTTATTAGTATAATTTTATTTTATTTTGATTTTTATTAGTTTTTAGTTTTATTGGATTAGTTTTAGGAGTTTATTTTTAGTTTATTAGATTTTATATTTTAGGACTTTTGTTTTCATTAGATTTTTTATTTCTTTTGTTTTATTATTTTAGTTTTTAAAAGCTTAGGATTTTATTTTTTTTAGTTTTTATATTTTTATTTTTTTATTGCTTTTAATTTGTTTAATTTAGATTTTATTTTTTTAATTTTAGTTTTATTAATCTTAGTTGAGTCTTTATTATTTTAGGGTCACAATTTAAACACACACACTTATCCTAATACACACTCACACCCACATATCCTATACACACCAATATACCTAAAAATACCTCACTCACCCTCACCATTTTACCCTACAACTCACCCCACACAATAACCCCCACACCCATCTTCAACCTCACAACCACCTTTCTCTCTCTCCTCTCTCCATCTTCAACCACCATCAAACCATCCCAAACCCGTCACCCTAACTCCGGCCTCTCTCTCCTCACGATACCACAAACCCCTTCGGTGACCTACCTTAACCCCACCGCCGGCGAGCGGGAACCTCACCTCTACCGAAGATACCAACTCACACCTCCGGCGCCAGACCTCCATCCCTACCGCCCCTTTCGGCCCTGACCGTGTCCCATCTGAACCCAACTCCAAACCCATGCCCCTGCACCCTTAAACCTGCTCTGACGACAGACCTCTCGCCCACCTCAACCCCTCTCTCCAAA
Organism: Sambucus nigra; assembly: GCA_949130495.1. NCBI lineage: Eukaryota > Viridiplantae > Streptophyta > Magnoliopsida > Dipsacales > Adoxaceae > Sambucus > Sambucus nigra. Next base: position 461,980,458 of record OX422218.1, read on the forward strand.
CACCTTAAACCCGAAACCCCATCACCGGTGGCTCAAACTCGCTCAATCCGACCTGCTCAACCCAAGGTCGCCGGAACCCATACCCTCAACTACCTCACCACTACCGTCACTGCCTTGGCGGAGCCCCACGCCGGAACCAGCGCAATCCAACCCCTTCCCCCATCCACGTGACCCACTTCTCACCCCAAACCCGGTCTCTCTCTCTCTCTCTCTCTCTCTCTCCTTTTCCCACATAAAGCCATGACCCATCTCATCCCAAGACCCATTCCCATTTCATTCCAACCTCAAAGCCTTTAAACCCAAACCAAATCGTGAGCTTCTAAAGACCAAAGCAAATTAGAACAAAATTAAAACAAATCCCATATGTGCATAAAACCCTTTATTCCCATTTACCCATTTTACCCCCTAACCACCTCTTTTACCCAATACCCAAAAATACTCTTGTAACAAATCAAATTTTTCATTCCCTCTACTACCATATATCCTCATACCTCACCATTCCCATGCACACTCAAGCCAATTCTCAAAAATACCCCCATGTTCCATGTGCCTACTATAAATGAAGATGAAGACCGCATATGAAAAGGGCTGTTAGATAGAAATTTGTAGAGTGAGAATTGTACAGAAAAACATCATTTGTAAATAGTTTTATTTTATTCTTTTTATTTTTGTTAGATATTTGTGAGATTAAATATTGTAAGAGAGTTAATTGAGTGGATATTTAATTTCAAATCATTTGGATGCTCAATTAGAGGGATTGTATGCTTCAATTTGAAAGAGTAGAGTTCAACTTTCTCAAAGAGATTTGGTTTGCTTGTTCTATTCCCTTCTATTTTATTTTAGTAGCCTTGATTATTAATTTGTCAAATTTCATATCATGTTAGGCTAAATTCCATTTCAAGGGGTGGGGGAAAACCCTTATTTGATGTTATTTTAGTTTAATTAGTTTGATTACTTGAAAATTCCCTTTGAATGTTAATTTTAATCCCCCACCCTTAGATTTATGCCTCAAGAGAGGGTAATGATTTTCGAGAGAAAATCGAAATTCTAGTTATAATACCCATTTTAGATTCGAACTAGAGATATGGGTTTCTTAAGTTGGGTATTATAACTTGAATTTCAACTCTAAATTTATTTTCTAAGATTGACTTAAATTTTAATTGATCGATCCTAGCGGGTGATTAATTAAAAGGAGTGTGGATCTATTTTCTAGAGTTGTGGGGTATTAAACTTAATTTTCTAAAAGGTTACTATTAAAATTACATTTGCAATGAGAGTTGATTTGTAATTTTGATATTAATTTGGTAGAATTCAATTAATTAAATTAATTAGTTAGAATAGCTAAAATTTGTGGTGTAATCCCATTCCTTGATTGTTCTCACAATTATTTACCCCACTTTATTTCTTATTTTAGTTTAGACGTTATTTTTCATTTTAGTAACTTTCTAGTTAGTTGTTATCATATCACATTTAGTTTATTTTAGTTTAAATCATCACCTCACCCAATTGTTTTAATATTTGAAAAAGGTAAAAAAAGTAGAAAAATGAAAAAGCATAAAAAGAAAATAAAAAGTGAATTACAATTGAATTTGTCTCTAGCTACCCCCTTGGAAGTGGTTTGATACCCTTACTTACCTCTACACTTGAGATTGTTATATTTTTTAGGTATTTGAGGTTTTGATTAGAAGGACTTTTCAAGCAATGAAGAAAGAAAAATACACGTAAAAGTCATTTCTATCATGATATATGGCCAGCGGAGTCGGGTAATGCCTCGAAGGAAGCACTAAGAAAACTTTAACACCACAAGTTAATGGGTGGGACAATATTGAGAAGAATTAAATTGCCATTTGTAGGGTAATTAAGAATACCTATATGATATAGACATGCCGAGAGTGCGAAGATGAGCTTGAGATAAGTATATTACGTACGAGACGATAATGATAATTATGCGGGGATGTTTGGGCTATGGCATATGGTATGGTGAAACTTAGTGTTCGTTGTTCCAAAGTATGGGTATTTTTCTAGATATTACCTGAAAGAGGGTCTAGCCTATATATATATATATATATATATATATGTGTGTGTGTGTGTGTGTGTGTGTGTGTGTGTGTGTGTGTGTGTGTGTGTGTGTGTGTGTGTGTGCATATATGTTATGGTGTGTTTCATAGTAAACTTATAAGAAAATGTTTGTATTGTTATATTTGATCCCGATGAGTTGGGGCATTTACTGATGTGATTCAGGACATATTGGATTATTATCGAGCGGAGAGATATAACTCGTTATTTTTTTAGCACAGAGAAACTAGTGATAGTAAGGACGTCATATTGTATATTGTCTTTTGTAATATGAGAGTGAACGAGTATACTATTATGTCAAGAGATGGAAATTTGGGTGTATGTATTGTGGGTTGAGGGCCTAATGGATCTCAACGACCAATAATGTTGGGTAGTAATGTATCGGGGGGGGGGGGGGGGGGGTTCCTTGTTTGGCTTTCTCTTGCGAGACGTCCCATGCATGAAACTTAATGAAACATTGGAAGTTGAGAAAACCCATGTTATTATACACATATGTAGTTATAACCGTGGCTTGAAGGTTATATTACGATGTAAGGCTAGTGGAGCCACTTAGAAATTGTGCTGAGAAGTATGGGTATAGGGTGAATAAGCGCCCTGTGTAATTAATTTAAATTTTAATATAATCTGCGATTACAAGGGGTATGAGTATATGCAGCGATCTTAGCAGTATGTAAATACGGGGATAATTGAGACTTGTAGTAATAGACTTATTCGAATTCCGAGGATAAAATTCCATTGTAAGGGGAGAAGTATGTAAACCCGTATTTTCTAGGATATATAAATTATATAAAATTAGTGATTTAGAGAATTCATTTAAATTGTAGAATTTATTTAATTTGGAGTACATTTATTTTAATTTGGAGAAATTGTTTAATTGCGTGATTTAGATTTAATTAATTCATGTTGATATTTATTTTCACGTGGAACATATTTTGAAGCGAAATAAGAAACCTTATAAAGAGTAACTCGGATGATAATTTAGAGGTCACGGTTGATTTTGAATAGGTCGAGATAATAAAAAAAGAGTACTCGATGTAGTAATTGGGTCTCGAGACAGTTTTAGGCATAGTCGTCGGGCACACATGAGGGTGTTCAAGTTATTTGGGCTTAGCACATTTGCCTAAAAATGGAATTTTCATCATATAAACAAAATTAAGAAATTAGGATCAACCATAATTCATTTAGAAAACCCTAGAGCTACAGAGAAGAAAAGAGGGAGAAAGTAGGGAGGTTTCTGGGAGTCAAACCAAGAAGGATAGAGGGCGTTCTTCGTCGAATCGTCGTCTACATCAAAGGACCAGACCCTACGAATCAATAGAGTCAAGTGGTTAATTTTTCTTTCAATATAAATATGCGATAATTGATTCATATTATTGTGAGTGTAATTGAAATTCGTTTTTAGAGGGGTTACCGCATGAAAAATGGGTATTTACAAATTGGATAGTTTATTTAGATTAATGGTTTCAATTGATGGTGTATTATGATTTAAAAGAATGGGAATATGATGTTTACTCGTAGAACAACAAGCAATGTTAATTAAATTGGAGGTTGGGAGCAGATTTTAGAAGAGAAAAACGAGGAACGAAACTCGGGGAAAAACCCAATTTGGATATTTATGACTTTTGTAAGTCAATGATGATTACAGGTTGATATGGGTAGCAATACTGGTATTAGATACACATAATATACTAACTATGATTGTAGATAAGTTTTGTGAAGAAAACCATAAAGCTCTAGTGGATAAAAATGGCAGACCAGGGACGCCATAGGGAAGAAGACGGGCGATCGATCGATCGATCGATCCAAGGGCGTCAATTGATCGGTGAAGGGAATTTTTTGACTGTCCGGCCTTATGTTACTTATTTAGCCAAATTTCTTTTGTGGATTATAAAGGGATAATTAGTGTAAGATTTGAATAGAGGACAATACCTTAGGTCTTAGGACATGGGCATTAATGAATATTCAATTAAATAAGGGTGTCAAATTTATTTAGGGAATTTTGGTGTAATAAATTCATAAGTGTGAAGGTTTGGGCCAAATAAGTTTAATTACTGAATATTAAATAGAGGATTACTACCTAGGGTTTGGGGAGATAGTTATTGAGGATTTAAGGGACTAAATAAGGGTGTGAAACTTATAAAGCAAATTTTGAGTAATAAATTCTAAAGGACTATATTACGTACCAAGAGAGCGAGTCCGGGTATTGTAGTTGAGTGACACTACTTTAATAATTTAATAAATGTAAATTAATTATTATAATACGAGAATTAATTAGCGGTTAATATTATTAAAGAATATACTACGTATGAAACATATACTATAGGTTGAGTGTATACATATACTATATATGCATAGGATGTGTGAATATATATGCATAGGATGTGTGAATGCCTATTGTGTAAATGGTTATGTGTAAACATACCTAGGATACTTGATATCAAGGGAGGTTCCACGTTGTTGGCAGTCTTATCCTGATGATCCCATTGGAGGGATCTTGACTTATAACTCATAACATAGAATTTAGGGATTGAGCACCACTTGTGTGAATAAAGGGTGCGACCGTCCATTTGGGTGCATTAGGTATGTGCGTATCCCAAGGGCCTAGAACTGTGTTCGCCTCCAATATGTGTGATCTGATTTTTATGGTTTGAGGGTGATATCCGAACTGATATCCTTATTTAGTACGTGATGCATTAGGACTTGATAGCTGAGTATGTCCACATCTAGGCCTGAAAATTGAGCTCCCGAAGCCCGCCCGTTTGACCCGCTATTTTTGGGCCGAGTTTTATTTGAGTTTGAGCCGAGCTGAGCCTGAGCCAAAATTTCAAGCCCAAATGAATTTTGGGCTGAGCTTGAGCCGAACTTTTCCAAGCCCGAAATTCATATTTATATACAAATAAATAAATAATTTATATAATATAACATAATTATGTTAACATTGTCTAATGAGGTTTCATTCTTTTATTTCATATACTACCTTTTTAAAAAAATCATTTGTCATAATACATTAGATTACTTGTGATTTTCAATATTGTGATTTTATTGTTAATCTCATTATGAGTATTTGATTTAATAATTGCTCAAGTCACAATAGGCCTTTGTTAGTGATCAAATTATGCTTAATGTGTGAAATTTAATTGGCATTTGTAGTTTTTCACTCTTATTTCCCTTGTTTTAATTTAATACATTTCATAATTATATATTTTATTTCATGAAATATCAATTAGATTTTAATGTGAAATTTTGTCCATGATGTAAATACAAGAAAAAAAAATTATTTCAAACTTTAAAAAAAAATTAAAATCGGGCCCGAAGCCCGTAATATTTATGAGCTGAGTTCGGGCCTAGGTGGGAAAAAATAATTCGAGCCGGGCCTGAGCAATCCCAAGCCCGGCTCACCCAGCCCGATTTACAGCCCTATCCGCATCACAGGTCTCCACCTAGGGGTGTTGTATACATATATATTATGATAGTGATGTATATGTATATGTATATATACGTATGATTTATTCTACTACGGGTGCTTTAGTAGACATTGTGAATAGTGTTATTTAAATTTATTTCAGTATGTGAGAGTTTTATAATTAGTTGATGACACTAAATAACTAATAAAGAACTGGAAATGTGGTATCGTATTGTATGGACAATATAGGTGGGCACAACAAAATATTAGACGGAGAAAAAGGTCGAAGATTGAGAATATTATATATACTTAATTAAAGGTAAATAATTAAGTTAATGAGATAACTAACTTATGAAACTAGTAAGATTACTCGGGATAGAGTAGTGTATCGAGTATTATACATAACAAGATTAGTGAGGGTTAGGAAGAAGCGTTAGGTGTGCACTTTAGATGAGGGGTGAGAATTACCTCAAGGGAGTGCGGCACTGACTTTAATACGAAGAGTATTCATGAATTTTATTTACTGAAACATTAATCACTTGCTAAATATTTTCAACATATTTTGGGTTCTAACCCTCGCTGCAAATATTTTCAAAACATTTTAGGTGTCTAGCCGTAGGGATGCCACACTTGACTATCTATTTCAGGGCTATGCATCTGCGGCATAAGTGGATGCATGCAGGAGTTGGAGTAGACGCTTTTTTAATTCATTCCTAGATAAGGAATCCTTTCTTAGTATTTTATTTTTGGGTATGTTGCCTTCAAGACTTTATTTCAGTTCAAATTTTGTATTGAGATTTATTACTAGCTGTTGGATATATTTGGCTTTGGATTTCGTAGACAAAGTTTTATTCGGCAAGTCTTTTATCATTCAATATCATTTTAGACAGTGATTGTGTATATGGTTTAGTTTATTTCGTTTCCGCATATAGTTATCTATTTAATTAAAAATAAAATTTGACTCTTGCTTAATTAACTATTAGGTGGCTAGTAATTAATATAATTTTCGACAATGATGCTAAGAATGAAAAAAATGAGAATCCTGTTTTAATTTAATAAAAAATTGACCCGATATTTAATTGGGCGGGGTGTCATAGGTCTCTGCTTGTTAGGACAAATAATTTCTATGACTTTTGTAAAGTCATTTTTGTCCATTATCATTACGTATGTCGTACGCCGTTACACCAATGAAGAAATTCAAGATCGCTTCTACATCAACGGATCCCAATATCAAAAGCATCTTCAACTTGGAATTTGGTTTCTGCATAACCGGACCGGTCCGCCTATTTTAAAAAAGAACCGATCCGCCTCTATACCGGACTGATCCGCTTTGCACTAGAAATAATAAACCCCGGATCGCAGGAAAATTGAAGAATCCTCTTTCAAAAGCGAACCGATCCTCTCCAGATCGATCCGACATCAAAAGTAGACCGATCCGTTCTTGATAATCACAAACAGTTTCGTGAGATTTTTTGCACCATCTCAAGTATCCTATAAATATACCTATTTCGTGGGTGTATTTTCCAAGACTTTCAGAGGAGAATTTAAGAGACCTAATTACTCTAGTCTTCACCTTTTTGAGTCCCAAGACTCATGTTTTGATTCACAAAACTTTTCATACCTTTGTGAATCCTTTGTAACCGAAGAACACAACCTTGTGTTTGTCCAACCCTTGTGGAGAAGACCGTCCTTCTTCTTCATTGCTGCCCTCCTGGAAAAGGAAAGTTCCAGTCGCCGACTACAGAACCGACACCCGCGGGTATTTCTGTGTCACTGTATTTTCATTGTAATCTATGTAACCGTATATTACAAAATTATAGTGAAAATAAAAGGTTTTGCCTCTTTGGGGAATTTTCCCTCACATGTGTGTGTTTGAATGTTCTTGCATGTTTTACATCTTCTTCAATCACACCTAGTTGCAAGTTAAGGATTTAATAGGATAAAACTGAATTTAATTGTACAATAGCTTAATTTGAACGCAAGCGCAACTTTTCAAATTGTTATCAGAGCCAGTTACACAATTTTACCGTGTAATTTTCTGCAAAATTTTCTAAGATATCAATTTTTTGAAAAATTGATTTTTGAAAACGAGTGTGTTCATAATGGAGAAATTATATAATAAAATGTCAGTTTTTTACCGAACAAACTATGCATACTGGAAAGCCCCGTATGAGATCTGCATTGAAAGCCATTGATGAACGTGTCTGGATTTTTGTTGAAAGAGGGTGGACTCGTCCCTCCGTCACTGTTGAAAATGTGACCAATTTAAAACTTGTCACCACTTGGACTGAAGAAGAATTTAAATGGTCATCTTTTAATTCTAAGGGTTTAAGTGCTATTTCTGGGTCTGTCACTCCTGATGAGTTCAAACGCATAATGACGTGCACCGCGTCAAAAGTGGCATGGGATGTTTTGTAACTTACCCATGAAGGTACTAATGATGTGAAAGAGTCTAAACTGTAAAATTTAACAAATCAATTTAAAACAATCACCATGCTTGAATCTAAATGTTTTGATGAATTTTATGCTAGACTGTCTGATATTGTTAACACTAGCTTTAATCTTGGTGAACACATTCCTAATGCTAAAGTTGTTAAAAAGATTCTTAGATCACTGCCTAAGAGTTTTATCCCTAAAGTCACGGTGCTAAATTCTATGGGTAATTTAAATACGCTTAAATTAGAGGAACTTGTAGGAGACTTGCAAACGTATGAAATTGATATGTTTCCTAAATCTGTCAAGTCTAAAGATAAGGGAATTGCACTTAATGCCCAGGAGAGAAAAAGTGAGGGGTCGACAATAAATAGGGGAGAGTCATCTAGAAAAAGAGAGACAAATACGTCAGATTCTGAGTGTGATTTCGACTTAGATGATTTTGCCCTATTTGCAAAACGTTTCAGGAGAATTCTCAAATTCAAGAAAATGGTAATTTTAAAATAAAAAGAAGTTTGAGAAAAATAAGTTTGAAAAGAAAAATGAGAAAGATTTTAAAGATCCTCCTAGGAAAGACAGTGAGAGATTCTATGAGTGTGACGGTAGGGGTCATAGAGCCTTTGAGTGTGCCACACGTATGAATAGAGAAAAGGGCAAAGCTGTCCTAAATGCTAAACTTAGCGACGATAGTGACGTCGAGACGGTGGACTCGGGAGATGAGTCACCACTTGAGTGTAACTTCACATCATTCATGGCTAGTCATGTGATTACTTCTAGTGCTTCTCACGATGATGAGAATGCTGTTTCACAGAACACCTCGATAGTGAGAACGATGTGAGTGAGGGGGAGGATGATGCAAGTGAGAGCGAAACTAATCTTCAACGCGCCTACGCTGAGTTATATAATGATTCATTTAAAACTAAAAAGAGTAACAAAGCATTAGTTCTTAGGATCACCGCGCTAGAAGAAGACTTATAAGAAGCAAGAGAAAGAGAGTCCTCCACCTGCACTGCCATGAGAGAGAGAGAGAGTTTGCCTGTGTTAAGAAAGAGAGTTTGTTTAGAGAGAGTTGTTTTGAGAAAGAGAAAGGGGACTTGACTAAATAAGTGGCTAGTCTTACAAGTGATCTTCATTCCTCCCTAGAGACTCAGAAGAAACTTGAAGCCATTGTTGCCCAGCTTACTCATGACCTTGAGAGAGCACGGGAAGTCAAGGTTCAAATCGAGGACAGATCTGGGAAGATGGGAATGATGCTCCTCGGTCCCGCTTTAGGTTTTGGTGATAGGCAGGGAATAGGTTTTGATGGTTCCTCCATGTCCCAAATTTCACCTGGACCAATTCGTAAGTTTACTACGACTCCATATGGCCATCGTCAAAAACCAAGAAGGAGAGTTCGACAAAGAAAAGCAAACCATGGTCCGTCTAAGACTATGATCTTTTGTCATTGCAAAAGAAATGGCCACCTCAGGGAGTTTCGCTATAGTTTGGGTCAGAAGCGACGTTCTACTTCTCCACCATATCATTCTGATGATTTTTCTAGTCTGAGAGAGCGTGTTGAGTTTTTAGCTGCCTCATCACAGAGTTTGATGGAAGAATTTCGACGAATGTCTTTGCCGTCAGTGAATGCTTCTCGCATCCCGACTAAAACCAACATCAACAAGGGTAAACAAAAGGTTACCTCTTTTTGGGTACCTAAGAAAGATAAAAAGGCCCTTGTTGTTTATGTCGCTCTCAAAGCACATAATACCTCACAGTGGTATTTTGATAGTGGATGCTCCAGACACATGACAGGTGATGTCTCATTTTTTACCCACCTTGAGGATTATAAGGATGGTAGAGTCACCTTTGGAGATGGGAGCAAGTCTAGCATTGTAGGACGAGGTACTGTAGAGTTACCAGGATTTCCTAAGCTAGAGAATATTTTGTACATCAAAGGTTTCAAAGCAAACCTTCTCAGCATTAGCCAGTTGTGTGGCGCTGACTTTGCAGTAAAGTTTGACCGGGATGAGTGTAATATCTACAATCAAGCCGGTAAATTTTAGTTAAGGGGTGAGGAACAAGGATAATTTTTATGGGACTGTACCCACTTCCTCACTTGTTTGCAACAGTGCCACAATCACTCCTATGGATTTGTGGCACCAATGTCTAGGTCATGTGAACGTTAAAGACTTGACTCATTTAGCTAAAAAGGACATAGTACATGGCTTACCATCACTTGGAAAGTCAACTTCCACGGTTTATGGACCCTGTCAGTTGGGAAAGCAAATTCGTAGCCCCCCCATAGGAAGTTGCATTCCATTACCACCTCTCGAATACTTGAGCTTATTCACATGGATCTTATGGGTCCTACTCGTACTGAGAATCTGGGTGGTAAGAGGTATATCCTCGTGATGGTAGACGATTTCTACAGATACTCGATTGTAGGTTTTCTGAAGGAGAAATCTGATGTTGTAGAATTTTTAACCACCAAGTGTCGTGTCCTACAAAATCAACACGGAGTCACTATTAATAGGATCTGTAGTGACAACGACACAGAATTTAAGGAAGCAAACGTAGATCTCTACTGTGATAGCCTTGGGATCAAACATGAGTTTTTTGCTGTGAAAACTCCTCAGCAAAATGGGATTGTTGAGAGAAAAAATAGGACGATCCAGGAAATGGCTAGATCTATGCTTCTAGGTCGTAATATTTCTAGGAGATTTTGGGCAGAGGCAGTGTCTAATGCATGCCACATGGTTAATAGGGTTTACCTGCGTCCACACACACTTAAGACGCCTTATGAATTGTGGACTAGAAAGAACCCCAACCTTGCATATTTCTGAGTTTTGGGGAGTAAATTCTACATCCTACGGGATAGAGAGTAATTAGGAAAGTTTGACTCCCGAAGTGACGAGGGAATACTGTTAGGCTATTCATCGAATAGTAGAGCATATCGGGTTTTTAACCTGAAGAGCTCTAAGTTTATGGAGTCAATAAACGTCACTGTGCAAGAGGACAAACCTTTGGCGGTTATTGATTCTAGCCTTCAGTGTGAGGATGAGGATGTGTCTGACAGTACTTTACTTGTACCTCACCCACACTCTGTTGACCTTACTCTTGTGTTAGGGGACACACCTGCTTGGGTTTGCAAGAGTCATGACCCTTCTGCCATTATTGGTGATCCCACTCTAGGGGTCAAGACTCGTGCTCAGCTTGAGGACGTTGTTAGCCATTTTTGCTATACGTCCAAAGTCGAGCCCAAGAATCACAAAGAAGCACTCACAGATGAACACTGGATATCTTCTATGCAGGATGAGTTGCTTCAGTTTAAAAAGAATAATGTCTGGGAACTTATCCCCCGACCTAGTGAGACTAATGTGATAGGTACCAGATGGATTTTTAAGAATAAAATGGATGAAAATGGTACCATAATCAGAAACAAAGCTAGGTTGGTCGCTCAAGGCTACACACAGATAGAAGGTGTAGACTTTGGGGAAACATTTTCTCATGTTGAGAATCTTGAGTCCGTCCGCTTACTTCTCGCCATCAGATGTCATCTACGCTTCAAGTTATATCAGATGGATATCAAGAGTGCCTTTTTAAATGGCATTCTACAGGAGGAGGTTTACGTGGAACAACCAAAAGGGTTTGAAGACCCTAAGCACCTGGGGCACGTATACTATCTGAGGAAAGCCTAGTATGGTTTGAAGTAAGCACCCCGTGATTAGTACGAGAGGCTTACTTCCTATATCTTAGCCTGTGGCTTCAAGAGAGGGGGAGTTGATATGACGATGTTCGTCAGGAGATATGACGGTGCTATTTTGGTTGCCCAGGTCTATGTGGACGACATAGTCTTTGGATCCACGTGCTCCCAACATGCTCATCACTTTGAGAAGGAGATGAAAAGTGAGTTTGAGATGAGCATAGTTGGTGAGCTTACTTTCTTCTTTGGTCTCCACGTTCGTCGGCTAGAGGATGGGATGTTCATCTCCCAATTTAAGTATGCTAGAGACCTAGTGAAGAAATTTGGGTTAGACTCTGCTAAGAACACACGTACACCTATGAGTACCACTACCAGGCTTAGTAATGACACTTCAGGCAAGGACGTAGAGCAAACTTTGCATTGGAGTATGATAGGTAGTCTTTTTTACTTGACTTCCAGTCGTCCCGACATAGCCTTTAGTGTTAGAGTCTGTGTGCGATATTAGGTGTCCCCGAAAGAGTCACATTTACTTGCTCTAAAACGTATTATTAAATACGTGAGTGGGACTCTCTCATATGGTATTTGGTATTCCTTTGATATCGATGACCGTTTGTCCACCTATTCAGATGCCGATTGGGCCGGGGATGTATATGGTTATAGGAGCACTTTTGATGGGTGTTTTTATTTTAGTTCTGCTCTTGTCTCCTGGCTGAGCAAGAAGCAAAAATCCATCTCTTTATCCACTATAAAGGCTGAGTACATCGCCGTCGAGAGTTGTTGCACGTAACTCTTGTAGATGAAGCAAATGTTGGAAGATTATGGGATTTCACAGGACACCATGACTATTTCCTGTGATAACACGAGTGCGATACATATATCCCGAAATCCAGTTCAACATTCGTGCACAAAGCACATCAGGATACACGAGCATTTTATACGTTAGTTAGTTGAGGAAAAAGTCGTATCCCTGAGTTTCGTACCCACCGACCGTCAGTTAGCCGATACTTTCACAAAACCTTTAGATGCCCTTAGATTTGAGAGTCTTAGGAAGTCTTTGGAGATTTGCACAGTTGACTGAGGGGATGGTCTATGTCTAGGATAAGATGCTTTTTCATGATCATAGCATATGCTTCCTATTGCTAGTTTGTTTTATATGTATTATTGCTTTATTGTACAAATATTTATTTTTTTGAAAAATCCAAAAAGATTTTCATTTTATAAATTTTTTTTTTGAAAAATCCAATAAGATTTTCGTTTTATAATTTTTTTTTAAATTCAAAAAGATTTTTGTATTTTATTTGCACCTTTTATAGATGAGCATTGAAGATAGTTGAGTCACAATTTCATTCCATTTTTCCATGTGACTGTTTGATAGAGATTTGAGATGCTACATCATTTCATCCATGCTCTTTACATTGTTTGGAGTCTTTGAGATGTGATTAGTGATACCTTTCTACATGTTTGACTCCTATCCCCTTTATTGCACACATGCACGGCTTTATTTGATTATTGTACTTGTCTATCACATATTGGCTTGAGTGTTTCCATCTCAATTCTGTCTATACAACTAACCATATGCGATAAAACTTGACAAGATTGGAATGCATGTAAAATCAGTTTTGGTGAGACTGTGTGTTTATTTAAAAATGGGGAAGGGCTGCGAAAGGTTCATTTAGCCTTTGCGAATACTAAGCACCGTTAAAAAGGACCTAAAAATTGAGGAATTATATTATCCGGGGTCCAAAGAGGTTAAAAGAGCCAGAAAATATTAAAGGCAATAAAAAACAATATATGCCAAATATGGGACATTAGGTTTCACCATCAATTCTCCAAAGTTTGAGAATTTAGAACGCCTCTATTCAAAATATATATCTGAGGGAGTTTGGTTGAAGACTATAAACGGATTTTCACTTCCTTGAAAGTTCTGAAAAAGCATGAAATAGTTTTGGACGTTAATGGAGTGGAAATCACTTTGAGCTTTAATTTGTTGATTGGATTGAGTCAATGTCTCATATTACCACCATTTTTTTTACACCAAAGGAAGATTTTGAGTTCATTCGTTAGGAGTATCCGATATTTATCGTGCACATATGTCATGTTTGCATGCATTGATTTTCCTATCGAATTTGACCACACCCCTTCATTTACGCTATCATCGACTTGGTTGTTTTTGTGTTCGTTCATGGTGTGATTTTTCTTGTTTGATATATTTTGTGTGAAAATTTTGAAAAATTAAAAAATAGCGGTTTATTCCCTTGTGACAACCTGGCTCTATTTGTTTGAGTTATTCTTCTCATATATGTCTATTTGGGGACATTATAAAAAGGGGGAGAAACAATTATCATATTATGTGGGAGTTTGGAAGTTTTGAGTTTTTCTCATAAATTGGTATACATTTCAAACTCGATACGTCACTTGGTATTTTGCTTTATCTCATGTGTGTAGGTACGAAGATTGAAGATCAATATGTTGCACACCCTGATGAGAAAAGTTTTGATGATTTTTGAAGACCTGAAGAGCAAACGATGTAGACTTATTCATTTGTATCTTTCCAGTTTTGGGTTCATGGAAGGGTAGATTTGTATAGGCAATTTGATATTTGATAATTCGGATATTTTTTATGTATGTACCGGCATAGACATAGGGGGAGATTTGTAAGGTCATTTTTGTCCATTATCATTATGTATGTCGTACGTCGTTACACCGATGAAGAAATTCAAGATCGCGTGTACATCAACGGATCCGAATATCAAAAGCATCTTCAACTTGGAATTTGGTTTCTGTATAAACGGATCGGTCCGCCTATTTAAAAAAAGAACCGATCCGCCTCCATACAGGACCAATCCGCTTTGTACAAGAAACAGTAAACCCCGGATCGCAGGAAAATCGAAGAAGCCTCTTTAAAAAACGAACCGATCCGCTCTGGACCGATTCGGCATCAAAAGCAGACCGATCCGTTCTCGATAATCACAAACAGTTCCGTGAGATTTTTTGCAGCATCTCAAGTTTCATATAAATATACCTATTTCGTGGGTGTATTTTCCAAGACTTTCAGAGGAAAATTTAAGAGACCTAATTATTCTAATCTTCACCTTTTTTAGTCCCAAGACTCATGTTTTGATTCACACAACTTTTCATACCTTTGTGAATCCTTTGTAACCCAAGAACACAACCTTGTGTTTGTTCAACCCTTGTGGAGAAGACCGTCCCTCTTCTTCATTGCTGCCCTCCTAAAAAGGGAAAGTTCCAGCCGCCGACTACAGAACCGACAACCGTGGGTATTTCTGTGTCACTGTATTTTCATTGTAATCCATGTAACCGTATATTACAAAATTATAGTGAAAATAAAAGGTTTTGCCCCTTTGGGAAATTTTTCCTCACATGTGTGTGTTTGAATGTTCTTGCATGTTTTACATCTTCTTCAATCACACCTAGTTGCATGTTTAGGATTTAATTGGATAAAACTGAATTTAATTGTATAATAGCTTAATTTGAACGCAAGGGCAACTCCTCAACTTTTCTTTACAGATATAAAACCAAACCAAATAAAACATATATTGGCACAACTTGTTAGGCCACATAATTTCAATGGCTTAATTTTCAATACACTTTAATAAGCCTCCCAAAATTTCCCCGCCACGTATCCTACTTATAAATATATATATATAAATTGTAATTATAAATGTTCACAAAATGTCATTAATATAATAACATTATTTTTAAATGATAATTTAATCATAAAATAACAGTGGATATGTTTTTTTTTGTGTGTATATAGATCCTCCCCAAAAATATCTAAAAAATATACAAAATTTTGAAAATACTAAACAAATAAATTTTCTAATCAAACTTGGTATAAATGATCTACATAAAGAGAAGGTCATCCACAAAAAGTTTTATAATAAAATTCAACCATTTAGTAGGTGAAATTATAATTGAGTGTGTACAATTTTGGCCGTTCAAATATAGGACCAACAACTAAATATTTTTATAATAGGATCACTATCTAAGATATACTTGAGTATAAGACTAAAAGGCAGCCCTGTTAATATCTATATTACACGCATTATTATTTTTATATGGGTAATTTTGGATCCATCCACGAATTTTATAAATACATCCACTTACAAATAATGAATAAGTTAATCCATTGAAATTATACATTGACATAGTGACTGCCTACAAATGCATGTCCCATGTTAGTGAATTAACTAAATAAATTATGTAATTGGTTGCACTTATAAAATTTGTGGATGGATCCAAGATCAGCCTTTTTATAATGATGTGGGTCTCTTCTGCATAGCATACACAACTAGCGATAATTTTCCATATTTTAATCAAACCCTAAGAACTTTGTTATAATCGCTCTAGAGAGGTGTTTGAGGACCCATAATTAATGTATTCACATGTCTTTGTGAAGTGTTAATGTATTTATATTATCCATATATTTAGAGTATTCATGTATCTAACAGATTCATGTACTTGAAAGATATAAATAAAACATATGTAATAAGATGAAATTAGGAAGCTAAGAAAGAGATACATTGTATAGATATATCATATATTCTCCCTCTCCATCAATTCAACAAAGTGGTAGTAGAGTTGTTCCAAAAACTTCAACAAAAATGGCAAGCAATAATGTGACCTCTCTCATTCCTCGATTCAGAGGAGAATACTATACATATTAGAGAAGCAATATAGAGGTGTTGCTAAAGTTAAAGGAACTATGGAAGGTTTTTGTATAAGGATATAAAGAGTCGGTAGATGAAGAACGGTTGAAACAAGCACAAAAAGACTTTTACTGAGAATCGAAAGAAAATAACAAAACACTCGTTGAAATATATCAAATGATTGAGAGGCCAATGTATGAAAGAATTGACAAATTTGAGACTAAAAAAATATGGGAGATTATTAAGACAACTTATAGCGGGGAAGGAAAGGTGAAAAGGGTTCATCTTCAAACTTTAAGATCAAATTTTGAAAAAGTGTTGCAATAAAATGAAGGTATTAGAGAGTATTTTATGAAAATTACTTCCATTGTAAATCAAATGGCATCTAATAGAGAATTTAGAATATAAAGGAGGCAAAGGATACAATTTTCATGAACTAAGAATAAATTTATCAAGATACGAAAACAATTAAAATTAAGTAGAATATCAAAATTCATGAGGATGAGGTCGTGGATATCAAAGAATAAAAGAGGTCGGGGTTATCAATGAGGAAGATGTCATGGTTATTTTGAATTATATAAGTGAAATCAAATATGTCATGCTAGCGATTGCATGTTTAAAAACATACAAAAAGAGGGTGCTTTAATGTATGAAAACCAAATTGAAGAGAACAATCATGAAGAAACTTTGTTTCCAGTGTGTAAAGATGAAAATGTGGACGATCATTGGTACATGGACAATAGTGCATGTTGATATAAAAAATTACCCACTTACTTGGACCAATCAGAAATAGACATGTGCCATCCACTCTGGCAATAATCCTAGTTAGCGAGGCATAACCACCGACCAAGGCCTCGAATGCCGACTATCATACTGGAATACCAACCAGTGTACAAGAAGCCCGACCAATAGTACGGAGGCCGACCAACTTTATCAGCAAAACAACAACAACCAGAAACAACATAGATATTATGTACTGATGTAAATGCCTAATTTATAAAGTCATTCCATCTTTTTGCCTTCCTATTAGGCTATAAATACGTTATAATCCCTTTGTGAAGGGCAAGTAATTGAAAGACAAATGCAAGGCAATAATAAGCACAATGGACGTAGGCTTTTCTCTAGAGCTGGTAATTTTTTACTCGATAACCCATTTATAGTAATATCCCAAACATGACCCGATTAACTTGTATAGATTTAAGAGTACGCAAAACTTATACTAAAATAAAAAACAATGCAACCCGAAAATGACACAACTAACCCGAATTGCCACCCCTACTTTTCTCCGTAAGCCGAACCACTTTAAAAACCTTTTTGTCTCTTTTTTTTCTTATAAATAATATCTGTGATTAAATAATTAGACATAGTCTAGTTTTTTACATCAACATATTGGCGCCATCTGTGGGAACGTATTGCTAAAAGTTTTCATTCTTGAATCTAAAAATGACTGACATTCCTGAATCCAGTGCCAGAAATGATGGCAATCAGCCTATTCCATCTATTCCTCCAATAAATAATGATCTAACTGGAATCTTGGATAGTCTGGCCAGAGGACAAGAGGCTATGTAGGATACTATTAGGCAATTGGCCCAAACATTACAATCTAGATCTCCCACCCTGTCAATTCACATAAATAGGAATATGCCACCACCAACTCCAAGAACTAGTAGGCATAGCCAATCCAGGATTACCAGGGATACATCCTACCGTCCAAGATAAAGTTCTTCTCTTAGGACTTTAGAGCCTTATGATGAGCAATCCTTTACTCCTAAAAGATTAAGTACCTTAGACAGACTGAGCATAACATCTCCCTTTGATCGTTTGGGACCCAGAGGGAGTATAAATATTCCTAGGGCATTATCAAGGAATACTCGAAGACCAAATAATTAACATGAGGGCTCAGCCCAATCCATATCAGATACTCGATGATTTATCCATGATAAGCAAACCTCACAGGAGGATAGTTCAGCATAAACAGTTGGCCGTAATAGCCGAGCTACCACTTATAAATCTGATTTTGGCAATAAAGCATGGAAAGGCTCTATTCAAAGCTTGGAAGATAGGTTGGGACAGACGGTAATAACGAAGAACCATTTACAACAAAGATTTGTGAAAGGGTCTCCTTTTGTCCAAGCGGTAGCGGATTTTCCTACTCCTTAAAAGTTCAAAGCTCCTGTGGTTACTCCCAAGTAAGATGGGAAAACAAATCATGTTCTTCATATAGAGTAGTATCAAGTAGCAATTGATATTTATGATGTACTTAATGAGATAAGGTGTAGGGCGTTCCTAGGAACAATCATAAGTCCTGCTCAGATTTGGTACAACAGCCTTTTTCAGGGATAAGCTTATAGTTTTCAACTAATTTTTCAAGCTGTTTATTGGCAACTTCTGCTTTGGATCTAAGCCTGTAAAAAGATTAGATTACCTTCTAAGTGTGAGGTATCTATTGGGGGAAAGTACAATGGACTACATTACTTTCTTCAACAATGAAACATTGGAGGTCATTGATTACGAAAAAAAGATAGCTATTACAGCTATTATGAGTGAATTGCTTCCCTAGAAGCTTTACTACACACTTGTTAATGATTCTCACAATATTATGAATTAATTAAGGGCCAAAGGAACTAAGATAATGAACACCGAGGAAGCTATGGTAGCGAAACAAAGCTTGGTCATGAAATCTGAAGGGAAAATTGAAAAGAAGGAGCAGAAGGAACACAAGGAGCAAAAGGACTCAAGCCAAAAGAAGATGGATGAAGGGCTCAGGAAATATAATAATTACACTCCATTAATAATGGGCAATCACCATGTTTTGGAGGGAATTAAGCATAGCAAGGAGGTACGTTAGCCCTAGAAGCTAAGAGAACCTATTAGGAAGAGGGACAAATCTAAATACTACGAATTTAATATGGACCATGGGCATACTACAGATCGTTGTATTACTCTGCAAAATGAGATAGAAACCCTCATCCGATGCGAAAAACTTGACAAGTTTGTTGATCGACAGGATGACATAGGATCTCTGTGTAAGTCAAAATCTCCATGCAAGCCCCGGGAAGAGAAAAAAAGAAATAATAAAGATGATACTTAAGATGATCCTGACTTCCCCAAAAAACCCAAGCAACCAGAGCATGAGATATATACACTTAGTTTTGGTACCTTTGATTTTTAGATGATTATAGGAGGAGATGCTAGAGGTGGAGATCACACTGCTGAGAGAAAATCTTACCTCAGTGAGGCTCTAACTTGTTCTTACATTCAGATGATCAATTTAGCCGAAGAAAATAGGCCGAGGAAGGTTAACAAGCAACCGTTGGTAATTGAGTTTTCTAAAAGTGACTTGTCAGAAGTTCTCTATCCTCATGATGACCATCTGGTGGTCAAATTAAGATGACAAGACACAATTGTTTTCAGGGTGTTGATTAACAATAGAAGATTAGAAGATATCATGTTTTATTCTTGTTTTTAAAAGCTGGATATGAAGCCCAGTCAACTAGATCCGTATCACAGGTCTTTGATCAATTTTTCATATGAAAAAGTTTATCCTTTGGGCACAATCAAGTTGGAGGTGTTTCTTGGCACCTGGCCAGTAAGTCGGATCGAGAAAGTTCATTTCTTTATGATGGATAAGAACGACCAGTTAGCCTACAATGTCATCATGTGCAGAGTAGGGTTGAAGAAGTTTGAAGTAGTTCCCTCAACAGTCCACCAATGCTTGAAGTTCCCGACTAACTTTGGAGTAGGTGTGGTGAAGGGTGATAAAAAAAAGTAGCCCAAGAATGTTAATACTCATTTGCCGAGCAAGAGGATCTTGCGGAAATAAAGAAGAAGACTACTACTTACCAAGTGGACACTATTGATCACAATAGTGAATCTGAGGTTGAAACCTTAGATCCAAGAGAGGATACAGAGATGGAGAAAGACCAAATTATGGAAGCAATGGAGAATATCATCTTAGATGACGATAAGCCAGAGCAAATTACACAGGTGGGATCAATGCTAGACCCTATTCTTAAACAGGAACTAGTGATGTTCCTGAGACAGAAAAAGTACGTGTTCGCTTGGAGTCATGAGGACATGCCTGGGATTGATCCTAATTTACTCTACCATGAGCTCAACATCAACAAGGATGCCAAGTGAATCAAAGATGCAGAGTATTTAGCCCCGAGAAGAACCAGGCTATCTAGGAGGAGGTTGAGAAACTTCAGAAAGACTCATTCATTGAAGCTGTGAAATATCCAAATTGGTTGGCTAATGTAGTTATAGTAAAAAAGAATGTGTGTGGACTTCACAGATTTGAGTAAAGCCTACCCCAAAGACCATTTTTCTTTGCCTAGGATTGATCAACTTGTTGATGCTACGTCAGGGCATGAACTATTGAGTTTTATGGAAGCATATTCTGGTTATAACCAGATTAAGATGAAGCCAGAAGATAGGGAAAACACTTCTTTCATTACTCCACGAGGAACTTATTGCTATAATGTTATGCCATTTGGTTTAAAAAATGCAGGTGCTACTTACCAGAGGTTGGTGAACAAAGTCTTTGAGGAAAATATAGGAAAAAACATGGAGGTATACTTAGATGACATGCTAACGAAGAGTAAAAAAGCATCTGATCACATTGCCGACCTCAACCAAACCTTTGATCAGCTGGAGAGGCACCAAATAAAGTTGAATCCGACCAAGTCCGTATACATAGTAAATCAGAGGGTAATTGAGGCTAACCCTGAGAAAATCAAGGCGTTGATTGAAATGCAATCCCTAACCTACAAAAAGGAGGTGCAATGATGAGAAGAGTTCTCCTATGTGATAATTGATTAAATTTATTCGCAAGCTTCCAATTCGGTACACTTATTTAATTAGAGTCAATTTTTAAACCAAATTAATCAAGCCCCCTAAACATGCATCTAAAACTGCGTGTGTCAACCCATAAATAAATAAAGCATGTGACACAAATATTCAGAAAAAATCCCCAAAGGGGCAAAACCTTTTATTTCACTATAATTTTGTAAGAAAACGGCTTACACGGATTACAATGAAATAGAGTGACATACGAAATACCCGAAAGTGTCGGTTTCGATATCGGCGGCTGGAACTTTCCCTTTTCAGGAGGGCAGCAGTGAAGAAGAGAAACGGCTTCTCCACAAGATGTGAACTTTATAAGGACTCCCTCCACAATAGCACACAACTGTCGGTTGTAGAGATCTCCCCATAAAGTATGAAAAAAAACAAAATATGTTCTTGGGTTCCTCAAAACGATTCACACAAAAGTAATTGGGATTTTGTGAATTAAAAATAAAATATTTGAACCCTTAAAATTGTTGGAGAAAAACTTTCTGCCAAAAGGTATTGAATTAAAACTGGGCAGATACACAAAAGTTTCAAAAGATAAAACACTTTAACGCTAAAACTATTCTCCACGAAATACAAAGGCTGGCAGATGTCTTTTATAGGAAAATTGAGTCGATTAAAGGATCAGGATGAAGTCAGACGTGTCAGCCAAAAGCAGGGTCGTTTGAACGAGAACCCCATCTCGTTTGAACGAGATCGCGTATCATTTGAACGACTACGCGCGACATCCCAATGTCATTCGAACGAGATTGAGATCTCGTTTGAACGACCTTGGCGTCGAAACCAAGGTACGTTTACTGCTGTAGCAGTTTTTCACAAACAATTATAAAACCTCTTTAAAAACAAACATTTATAAAAACAATTTTTATAACAAAGTTTTTTTTAAAACCCTTTTAAAGATATCCCAACACTCTTAATATGAAATGTAAATGAAACTTTAAAACAATATCTTACCAAAGTTCATATTGTTGGGCTTGAATGTTGACGGCAACTGGTAATTCGGATTTGTCTTTTGTAGATGCAATCTTCACAATTCTTCGACGACTTGTAGCGGTATATGACATAATTAATTGTGACGGACTTATTAAAAATATGTCCTTACAAATATCCCCCTATGTCTTTGCCGGTACATACATAAAATATCCGAATTATCAAAAACCAAAATGCCTATACCAATTTACCCTCCCATGAATCCCAAAACTCAAAAAGGTAAAATTTGCAAGTTCTCAAATTTTTCTTCAACATCAAAACTCTCAAAGCTTTTCTCATCAGGGTGTGCAACATCATGATATTCAATCTTTGTACCTACACACATGAGAAAAAGCAAAAACCTTCGTGACGCATCGAGTTTGAAATGATATAAGAATAAAGCATTAATAAATCAAATCTCCCCCATAATGCAAAAACTCCCCCATAACATGATAATTCTTTCTCCTCCTTTTTATGATGTCCCCAAATAGACAGATAAGAAGAAAAAATCAAAACATGGAGTGTCACGATAAAAATACATAGCAAACAAGGATCATACTATGCGCATGCAAAGGGATATCTCAAAAATCTCACAAACTATTTTTGAATTTTTCAATTTTACATACAAAAATAAGATGCCACTTTGAAAAATATGATACAAAAATCACACCATGGATTTAAACTAAAACAACCAAGTGATGGAGATGTAATGAATGGGTGTAAACACATTGATAGGTAAATCAACTCAATCAATCATATGTGCATGATGCATAAGTGTACTCCTAACGAATGAACATCAAAAGTATCCTTTGGAGTAAAAAAATTTATTGAATTTAAAGGACATCGTCTTATGCAAATCAACAAATCAAAGTCTAAATGATTTCCACACCAATAATGTCCAAAACTATTTAGCTCTTTTTCAATATTTTCAAGGACGTGCAAAACCGTTTTAATTCTCCAACCAAACTCCCTCATATATATTTTCTTTTAGAGGTGAATAAACTAAATTCTCAAACTTTGGAGAATTGGTGCAAAAACCTAAATGGCCCATAATTTGGCATGAATTTCTTTTTATTGCCTTTAAATTTTTTCGAGCTCTTTTAAACCTCTTTGGACCCCGGAAAATAAAATTTCTCCATTTTTAGGTCCAATTTAACGGTGGCTTAGTATTCGCAAAGGAAAAAAGAACCTTTCGCAGCCCTTCCCCATTTTTTTCAACAAAGCACACAAACTCACAAAACGGTTCTTATATGCACAATTTCCTTATCAAAATTTATAGTGCTTGGTTCGTTTTAAGGACAGGATTGAAATGAAAATACCCAACCAACATGTGATAAGACAATCGCAATAATCAAACAAATTCGTGCATGTGTGCAATAAAGGAAACATGAGTCAAACATATAAGAAGTAACACTTAATTACATCTTAATGAATCCAAACATTATAAAGCACATGGATGACTTGACCTATTGTCTCAAAACACTATCAAATAGTCACATGAATAATGGAATGATGTTGTGACTTGGTCATCTTAAGTGTCCATTCATAAACGGTGCAAACAAAATACAAAAATCTTTTTAGATTTTTCAAAAGTTTTGTCAAACTAAAATCTTTTTATATTTTTCAAAAATTTTCAAAACAAAAAATCTATACAAAAAGTACAGTCATTACACTAGAATATATATATCATGAAACCACAACTAGTGTATGACAAACATGCAAACACAATCATCTATATGATATGGCAATAGAAGAATCATGCGCAAGCAAACGAACACAAAGCAACCAAACACGCTCGTCAATAGCTTTTAAACTAGATTTCATGCGAGCTTTCCAATAGGCATAATTATTCCCACAAAAAATAGGCACCTTATTAAATGAACGTTCCATTGAAAAATTGCGATTTTTCACAAAACTGATTTTTCAAAAAAAATCAATATCACACAAATTTTGCGGAAAATAGGATCACGCGATAAATTAGCGTAACCCGCTCTGATACCAATTTGAGAAGAGTGTGCCTATGTGATAATTGATTAGATTTATTCTCAAGTTTCCAATTCGGCACACTTATTTAATTAGAGTCTATTTTTAAACCAAATTAATCCAGCCCCTAAACATGCATCTAAAAGTGCATCTGTCAACCCATAAATAAATAAAGCATGTGACACAAATATTCAGGAAAAATTCCCAAAGGGGAAAAACCTTTTATTTCACTATAATTTTGTAAGAAAACGGCTTACATGGATTACAATGAAATAGGGTGACATACGAAATACCCGCAAGTGTCGGTTCTGATGTCGGCGGCTGGAACTTTCCCTTTTTCAGGAGGGCAGCAGTGAAGAAGAGAAACGGCTTCTCCACAAGATGTGAACTTTATAAGGACTCCCTCCACAATAGCACGCAGTTGTCGGTTGTAGAGCTCTCCCCAAAAAGTATGAAAAAAAACAAAATATGTTCTTGGGTTCCACAAAACAATTCTCACAAAAGTAATTGGGATTTTGTGAATTAAAAATAAAATATTTGAACCCATAAAATTGTTGGAGAAAAACTTTCTGCCAAAGGGTATTGAATTAAAACTGGACAGATACACAAAAGTTTCAAAAAGATAAAACACTTTAAAGCTAAAATTGTTCTCCATGAAATACAAAGGTTGGCAGATCTCTTTTATAGGAAAATTGAGTCGGTTAAAGGATCAGGATGAAGTCAGACGTGTCAGACAAAAGCAGGGTCGTTCGAACGAGAACCCCATCTCGTTTGAACGAGATCACGTGTCGTTTGAACGACTACGCGCGACATCCCAATGTCGTTCGAACGAGATTGAGATCTCGTTTGAACGACCTTGGCATCGAAACTAAGGTACGTTTACTGCTGTAGCAGTTTTTCACAAACAGTTATAAAACCTCTTTAAAAACAAACATTTATAAAAACAATTTTTATAACAATTTTTTTTAAATATCCCAACACTCTTAATATGAAATGTAAATGAAACTTTAAAAAAATATCTTACCAAAGTTTATATTGTTGGGCTTGAATGTTGACGGGAGCTGGTAATTCGAATTTGTCTTTTGTATATGCAATCTTCACAATTCTTCGATGACTTGTAGCAGTATATGACATAATTAATTGTGACGGACTTATTAAAAATACGTCCTTACAAATGGCTTGATGGGCGAGTAGCAGCATTGAACAGATTCGTTTCCCGAGCTACAGACAAGTGTTTACCATTATTTAAAGTGCCGAGGAAGACTTTTGAATGGAATGATGAATGCGAGAAATCTAATATGGAGTTAAAAAAATATCTAGGATCACCCCCGTTGCTCTCCCGACCAATTTTGGGAGAAAAATTATATTTATACGTAGCCATCTCTGAGTCAACTGTAAGTTCTGCTTTCATACGAGATGATAATGAAGTTCAGAAGCCATTTTACTACACCAACAAAGCCTTTCGGGGAGCAGAAATTAGATATTCACAGTTGGAGAAATTATCTTTGGCAAATTGATTGAGGCATCCAGATGTATAAAACCTTACTTCCAAGCACACCATTGTGGTATACACTGATATGCCAGTTAGGCAAGCTCTTCATAAACCTGAGAAGTCTGGTAGATTGATGTATTGGGTAGTAGAACTGGGGGAATATGATATTATATATGAGCCAAGATCCTCATTAAAGGGCTAAGCTGTAGCAGACTTCATTACAGAATTCACTTATCTGTAAGTCCCTGATCAACAAAGAATACGGGAGGAATAAATCCCAAGAGGAGAAAACTCAACTGAAGTCTTCACCGACCAATACCCCGAGAAGACCCTAGCAGGGGAGAGATCAAAAAAAGTTATTGCCGACCTACCAGAACAACCAACCAAGGTGCAAGAGATAGCTGAAAGATATAAGGAGGTAAATAAAATATTCTAGCATGGGATATTGTTATACCAAGGGTTTGACAATCATAGCCAATATGGAACTTGTATGTAGATGGATCATCATGTGCAGCAGGAAGTGGAGAAGGTATTATACTAAACACTCCTGATGGGATATATATTGAGTATGCATTTTGATTCTAATTTTAGGCCTCAAATAATGAAGTAGAATATGAAGCTCTCATTGTACGATTGAGTTTTGATCAATCATTGAATGCCGAGCAAGTTGTGGCACATAGTGATTCTCAGTTGGTGGTGAATAAAATTTTGAGTTTGTATAGAGGCAAAGGTGAATTGATGACAAGATACCTTGCCAAGGCATTAGAGGTTATAGCAAAATTGCCCGTTGTTCAGATGAGCAGAATTCCAAGATTGGAGAATGCCCAAGCTGATGCACTTGGTCAGCTAGCATCAACAACCAAAATTGATCTTAGGAGAACCATTCCCATTGAAATTTTGGCCAATCGAAGTATTGATGAAGACTTGATAGATATGGGAACTTCCTAGATGGATCCCATCAGAGCTTACATTGAAGAAGGAATTCTACCAGCAAATACAGTTGAGGCCAAAAATCTTAAGTATAAGTGACAAAGTACGTATTAGACAAAGGAGTACTGTACAGGAGAGGGTTAACAACTACTTTGCAGAGCTGTGTTCACCCAATAAAGGTTAAAGATATACTAGAAGAAGTTCATGAAGGATCTTGTTGAGCACATATGGCAGGAAGATCATTACTATAATGAATGAATACTCAAGGGTATTACTGGATGACCATAAGGGCAGATTATAAAACCTTTGCAAAGAAGTGTGATAAGTGACAAAAGTGATCCAATATTCGTAAAACTCCACATGCAACTGTGACCCCCATTGCTTCATCTTGGCCATTTGCTATTTGGGGGATATACTTGGTCAGGCTATTACCGACCACGTGAGGAAGATTTAAGTACTTGGTCATAGCTGTTGATTATTTCACAAAATGGGTTGAAGCATAACCATTAATGGATATGCCCTATGATAAGGTGTGTTATTTTATCTAGAAAAACATCATTTGTAGATATGTTTTTCCATATGCCTGCATTACTAACCATGGTACCTAGTTTGACAATGAGGAGTTCGTAGCATACTGTGCCCAATCCAAGATTCAAAAGTTGCACTCTGCTCCAGGTGATCCTCAAACCAATGGTCAAACTGAGGTAACGAATATAACTTTACTCAATGGGTTGAAAAAAAGACTTGATGATGCTAAAGAGAATTGCATAAATGAATTACACTCAGTTTTTTGAGCATACCGAATAACTCCAAGAGTTGCTACTGGAGAAACACCATACATGCTAGCATTTGGGACAGAGGCAGTCATATAAGTTGAAATAGGTTTGACAAATCATAAAGTGTTGAACTTTGATTCTCCTGTGAGTGATTTGATGCGAAGTCTAGACTTGGACATGCTGGAAGAGGTGCGGGAAGATGCAGCCTTGAGGAATGCTGCCTATCAACACAAATAGCACGCTTTTATAATAAAATGGTGAAGCCGACCAACTTAAAAAGGGGGATTATGTACTTAAGAAGGTGATTCAGAAGACCAATAATCTTGAAGCCAATTGGCATGGGCCTTATCGTGTCTCAGCAGTTGTTCGACCAGGAACTTATCGAATTGAAACTTTGGAGGGGGAGAATTCGAAAATCCCTAAAATGTCGTGCATCTTAAGAAGTACTACTAGTAATGTAGCAAGTAATATCTTTTATAATCAATTTCCTCCAGTATCAATAAAAAGTTATTTTTTCCATTTTTTTTTTATTTTTTTGGGAATATTGGTGATATACATCTGCATCCCCCAATACTTGGTCAGCAGGAATTTAGTAATTGGTCGGACTTTGTCAGAAAAAGCTGTATTTGATCGACAGAGAAATCAAACCCAAGTTAAAACAGGATTTTAGTCCTCAATGCCTGGTCTAGAAAAATTATGGATAAAACTTTGTATAAAAATAAATAAGTTTTATCCAAACTGAGCAAAATGGAGGAAGAACGTTATGAGGATTCCTAAATTGGAATGTAGACACATATTCCACATACACTTGGTAACTAATGCTGAAGCTAAAAATTTAGGTACATTAGTAGAACCTATGGAAATATCATGGGTAACTAGTGCTAAACTTGGATCTAAATCTAGTTGCACTAGTAAAACCTATGGCCACATCAATGGTAACTGGTATTAAACTTAGAAATCTAAGTATATCAGTAAAACCTATGATAATCTCATTGGTAATTGATACTAAATTTAGGCAAATGCCTAAGTGTATCAGTTTTCAATTTTCTCTAATACAATCTCTAATACTTTGAAAGTGTCGGCACACTTCCAAACCTGACATCAGAATCCCATAACTGATCTATGAGATGGAACAAACCCGATCCATGATCATCCTACAATGATTATTGACCATCTTCTGTCGATTCATCCCTGCCAACATCTATGTAACCAACATTTGTGATGGTCCAACAATGTCACTTACAAAGTGGCATGGATCAAATTTGTGAGTCGATCATCACCAACTCCAAATCTCTTCCACTTCTAAATTAGATGCACTTAGAATTGACTGAGTATTAGATCAAATCTCTTGGGATGTATCTCTCTGAATTATAACCCAAGACCGAGTAATAATTCACGGACTTCTACAGTTGTAATATGATGAAGATCACCCGTTGGCTTTGTTCAAATTGGTACACCAAGACCCAGTAATATTTTTCGGACCAAAGGACATTATTTTTGTCAGATTCAAATCGTCATAGCATCTAACTGGGAAGGAGATGATTGGAGACCAACCACAACGTAATTCAAAGCACTAGAACCATATGAGAAAAATCATATATGTCCACAATAGTAGTTCATTCTACACGATTTCGTGAGTATTGGAGCTATGAATTTAATTGGTTTGGGCTGTGAATTTATATTTGGTTGGGAAAGGAAGAGACGTGAATGAGTAGGAGAAGTAGAGACGATTTTGAGATTTTGAAAGGATGTCGTTTCAGTAGAAGTCGGATAGTCAGTTGGATAGGAAGAGTTCTTTGGGGAATTTATATTTAAACAAATTAAAATGGGAGAAATAAACAGAGGAATTGTGTATTTATTAATTGTTATTAACCTCTAATACTATCGTATTAGAGGTATATAATAGATTCACATGTCTTTATGCAGGGCCGGTTTTGAGGGGAGGCCGAGGAGGCGACCGCCTTAGGCCCCCGATTTTCGACACATCCTAGGGGCCCCAAAATTTTTATGTGTATGTATATTTATAGCATAATTTACCAATCATTCCAAAAATAATTTGTTGAAAACTGAACGCACAGTTTTAAACTTGCCACAACTCCGGAAAAATAAGTTGGCATCCTTTCGGTTAAAAAAATAAAAAATTTATAAATTAATAAAAGAATCTCTTGTTAAATATGGGGTCCCCAATTCAAGATTTCGTCTCGAGCCCCTAAAATCTACTGGAGCGGTGCATTAATGGACAACCAGCTAAGACCTAATCTACTATAGGTGGTTGGTGGGATGCATTAATGGACATTAAATGTGCAACCACCTAAGATCTAAGCTACTATAGGTGGTTGGTGGGATGCAATCTCTACCACTCATCTCATTGTTGATCCAATGGATGTGGTGAAAGCCAAGAAGCTATAAATAAGACCCTCTTGAGAAGGATTAAACGCACCAAAACATCAATACAAACAAATAAAGTAAGAAGAGTTAGAGAGTGAGAAAGAGTTTATTTGGAGTTTTGAGTATACACATTTGTGTGGAAAAATACACATTGTATTTTTCATTTGGAGTGTATTTGTGAGAGTCTCTTTTGAAACTCATTTGCAATAGTGAATTGATTCGAGTGTCAGTGAACGTAGCCAAATTGGTGAACCACTTAAATATTTTATCTTCCCTTGTAAGTGTGTCTTTCTACTCATTATACTTTTATTGTGAGTGTGTCATATTATTATTTGGGGTTACAGTCAGTATCATTTGTTGACATGCTTCTGCACAACAAATTGGTAACAGAGCTAAGGTCCTCAGATCTAGGCATTGTGGATATTTTTTTTTTGGAGAAATAACTATACGTATAATACTATTCGTACAGTTACTATTCATAACCGAATTTTTTTCTAAACTTGGAATTTTTTCGTTTGTATTTTTTTATGACTGTAATCGTTTGATAAATGACAACCGCAAAATTTGACGTAGAAAAATTTGATGGGAAAAGAAACTTCAGAATATGACAATGTGAAGTTATGGATGTCTTAGTCTAACAAGAGCTAGAAATTGCTCTTGGAGACATGCCAGAAGACATGAAAGAAGATAACTGGAAAAAAAAATCAACCGCAAGGCTTGTGGTCATATTCGTCTTTATCTTGGCAAGGATAAAAATATCCTTATATACGCGAGACCTCGGCACAAAAATTATGGAAGCAACTGGATGATAAGTACATGTTGAAGAGCATTGAAAATCGACTCTATTTGAAGAAAAAACTCTTTTGGTTCCAATACACAGAAGGTATTTCTATGTCTGAGCATCTGGACAATTTTAACAAATTTATTACTGATTTGCAAAATTTTGATATTGAAATTGACAATGAGGATAAAGAACTGTTAGTGCTAAATTCTCTACCTGACTCGTATGAACATCTCATTACCACGCTATTATACGAAAAGGAGGAAATAAAATATGTTGAGGTCTTCAATACCTTAATGAATAATGAGGTTCGTAAGAAGGATAAGGAGGTATATAGAGACTACACATCTGAAGCGTTGACGGTTCGTCGAAGAATAAATGAAAGGATGAATGGAAATCGTGGAAGATCTCGATCTAAATCGAGAGGTGGATCATCAACTTCGAGTAGGATAATTCCTGCAAAAGATGAATGCGCCTTTTGTCACCAGAAAATGCATTGGAAAAAAGATTGTCCTAAGTTAAAGAATGACACGAAGAACCCCATTGCAAACATTGCAGGGAGTGACGATGAAGATTTTGAATTTTCTTTGTCTATTTCACCATTTGAATCCAGTTCCTAGGAATGGATTTTGGATCCGGGTTGTTCCTATCACATGTGTCCCAATTGGGAGTGATTTTCTATCTTTAAGGAGCTATATGGTGGAAATGTTTTAATGGGAAATGATCATGCTTGTAAAAAAAAGGGATAGGAAAAATTCGACTGAAGTTGCAAAGTGGAATAGTTAGAGTATTGGAAGATGTTCGGTATATACCGGACCTGAAGAAAAATCTTATCTCACTTGGCGCTTTGGTTGCTAAAGGTTATGATATCACACTGAAAGACGATGGTCTGAAGGTGTCACATGGAGCCCTGGTTGTGATAAAGGGAACGAAAAAGAGTACCTTGTATTTTCTCCTTGGAAATATAGTTACAGGTGCATCGGCAGTCTCAATAAGCTCAGAAGAGGTTGCATCTGATGCTACGAGATTATGGCATGTACGCTTGGGACATGTAGGAGATAAGTCTTTGCAGGGATTAGTGAAGCAAGGTCTATTGAAAGGTGCCAAGACATGTAAGCTTCTATTTTGTGAACATTGTGTTCTAGGCAAGTAGACAAGAATAAAGTTTGGCATAGCAGTACATTGTACAAAGGGGACTCTTGATTATGTTAACACAGATATTTGGGGACCTACCAAAGTTTCATCTTTGGGAGGTAAGCATTATTTTGTATTTTTTGTCGATGACTTCTCCGGACGGGTTTGGGTGTACACCATGCGACTTAAGGATGAAGTCTTGAAGATTTTCTTAAAGTGGAAAAAAATGATGGAGACCCAAACTGGCAAAAAAATTAAAAGACTCAAGTCAGACAATGGCGATGAATATAAGTCAGACTCATTTTTATAAGTATGCCAGGAAGAGGGGATCGTGCGATATTTCACAGTAAGAGACACGCCACAACAAAATGGGGTGGCTGGACGTATGAATCACACTTTGCTGGAGAAGGTGCGATACATGTTATCCAATGCTGGTTTAGGCAAGGCATTTTGGGCTGAAGCTGTTACATATGCATGTCACCTCATTAATAGGTTACTTGCAGCTACATATGAGGGAAAAACACCCATGGAGGTATGGTCGGGAAAACCTGCTATAAATTATGATTCTTTACGTATTTTCAGCTCCCTTGCATATTTCCATGTTAGGGAAAGAAAGTTGGATCTTAGAGCTGAGAAAGTCATATTCTTGGGCTTTAGTGATGGAGTGAAGGGGTATAGACTTTGATGCCCCGAGACAAAAAAGATCATAAATAGCAGGGATGTTACATTCGATGAATCTTCAATGTTGAAGAGTTCTCCTAGGGAGAGAAAAACCAAAGAAGTTCCACAACAGGTAAATCTTGAGACTCCAATTGTTCCAGCCAGACTTGTCATAAATTTAGAAATTGATGAGACAAGTACATATGAGGTGGAGGATCTTGCCCATAAGTCTCCTCAACAACCATATTTTATTGCATCTAATAAACTAGAAAGATAAAAAAGGAAATCTGAATGGCTTATTACTGACATGGTGGCATATGCACTACCCATGGTTGAAGATGACATTCCATCTACTTACAAAGAAGTCGAAAGAATCTCAGAAAGTGTAGATTGGAAGAAGGCGATGAACGAGGAGATACATTCTCTTCATACGAACCAGACTTGGGAGTTAGTCCAACTTCCAAAAGAGAAGAAAGCCATTGAGTGCAAGTGGGTATATGCCAAGAAGGAAGGCTCCTCAGAGAAAGCCAATGTAAGATTCAAGGCTAGGTTGGTGGTGAAAGGCTACTCGCAAAAGTAAGGGATCGATTATAACGAGGTATTTGCCCCGGTTGTGAAGCATTCTTCCATTCGTATTTTGCTAGCATTGGTTGCGCAGTTTGATCTCGAGTTGGCACAACTTGACGTGAAAACTACATTCTTATATGGAGATTTGGAGGAGGAAATTTATATGACGCAACCAGAAGGGTAAAAGGTTGCTAGTAAAGAAAATTGGGCCTGCAAACTAAGAACGTCGTTATATGGGTTGAAGCAAAGTCTAAGACAGTGGTACAAGTGATTTGATCGGTTTATGTTTGGGCAATAGTACACAAGGAGCGATTATGATCATTGTGTGTATTTTCATAAACTTCATCAAGGATCCTTTATTTATTTTCTCTTATATGTTGATGATATGATGATTGCTTCTAAAAGCAAGATGGAGATTAAAAAACTAAAAATTCAGTTAAGTCATGAATTTGAGATGAAAGATCTAGGCGAGGCGAGGAAAATACTTGGCATGGAGATTAGCAGAAATTATTCCTGGGGCATTATTTGTTTGTCACAAAAATAGTATTTGAAGAAGGTATTACAGCATTTTGGTATAGATTCTAAAACTAAGCCTGTAAGTACTCTGTTGGCCCCACACTTCAAGCTAAGTGCTATGGAATCCCCACAGACAGGTGAGGAACGTTCAGAAATGGCTCATGTTCCCTATGCTAATGCAGTGGGAAGTTTGATGTATGAAATGGTGTATACGAGGCCCGATATTTCACAAGCTGTTAGTATGGTGAGTAGATACATGCATGATCCAGGAAAAACGCATTGACACACTGTGAAATGGATCTTACGGTACATCCATGGTACTGTTGATCTTGGTTTGAAATTTGAGAAGGATTCACATGCTCGTCAGCATGTGTTTGGATATGTGGATTCAGATTACACCGGTGATTTGGATAAACGACGATCCACTACTGGTTATGTCTTTACACTAGCTGGAGGCCCAATCTGTTGGAGATCTACGCTACAGTCTACGGTGGCTTTGTCAACTACAGAGGTAGAGTATATGGCAGCGACAAAGGCCATTAAGGAGGCCAT
Organism: Sambucus nigra; assembly: GCA_949130495.1. NCBI lineage: Eukaryota > Viridiplantae > Streptophyta > Magnoliopsida > Dipsacales > Adoxaceae > Sambucus > Sambucus nigra. The sequence goes on from OX422218.1 coordinate 462,014,321, forward strand.
TTGACTTCATGGTTTGATTTTCGACTTGGGAATTGTTCAGGATCACGTGGATGTCTTCTGTGATAGTCAGAGTGCCATCCACTTAGCCAAGAATCAGGTTCATCATTCACGGACAAAGCACATCGATGTTCGTTTCCACTTTGTTCGAGAAATTTTGGATGAGGGAACTATTCTGCTCAAGAAGATTGGAACTGCGGATAATCCCACGGATATGCTGACGAAGATTGTTACTGGGATGCAATCTCTATCATCTATCTCATTGTTGATCCAATGGATGTGGTGAAAGCCAAGAAGTTATAAATAGGACCCTCTTGAGAATGATTAAACACACGAAAACATCAACGCAACAAAGAAAGTAAGCAGAGTTAGAGAGTGAGAAAGAGTTTATTTAGAGTTTTGAGTATACACATTTGTGTAGAAAAATACACATTGTAGTTTTCATTTGAAGTGTATTTGTGAGAGTCTCTTTTAAAACTCATTTGCAACAGTGAATTGATTCGAGTGTCAGTGGACGTAGCCAAATTGGTGAACCACTTAAATATTTTGTCTTCCCTTATGTGTGTATTTTTCTACTCATTATAATTTTATTGTGAGTGTGAATATTATTATTTGGGGTTACAGTTAGTATCATTTATCGCACAATAAAATCTCCTGACCGACCTTGTCTTTATGAAGTATTTATATACATCAATGGATAACCGTTGATATTGAAATTCCGTTTAGCCAAAAAAGTGAAGATTTTTTCCTTGTTTAAAGATGAGTGGTTGCTACTTTTGCCAAATTAATTAACAGGGGATGTGTTCCCATTAATATGATTAATATAGGACTAACAGCTAAAGATTTTATCACAGGAACACTTGCTAAGATATGTTGGAGTATAGGACTAAACACTAGGCTTTTGAATATCTATATTACACGCTGAACAATTTTCATATTGATACACAACTGGGGATAGTCCTCCATACTTTAAACTAACCCTAAGAATTTTGTTACAATCGCTCTAGAGTGGTGTTTGAAAACCCATTCTTCTTCAAGCATAAAAGTCAATCAGATGTGTTTTAGTGGGAAAGGTATTGATTAAGACATGTCAAATGGATTTATGCTGCCACTAAAATATGAACCCACGAGGTGAAAGAATAAAAAGCATATATATATAGGAATGGAGGTTCTAGTTGTAAAGCTCTGCTTTAAAACATCCAACTTTAGTCAAAATTACACAAAATCTTGATCAGATTTTGTGCTTTCATCCCCGTTTAAAGTGGGTCAAACTCCCTCCTTTCAATACCTAAAAGGTAAAGAGAAACAACATGGACTAGAAATGCCCATGCACGAGAACAGAGGACATATGAAGGAGAATGGATACACGTAATATAATTTGGACCCATACAAAATCAAGCAAAAATTAAGCTGTATATTATTTGGTCTAACAAGTTGTGCCAATATAGGTTTGGTTTGGTTTTATACAGGGCTTAGGGTCAAGCCAGGAGTAAGATAACATGGAGTTGAACTGTGATTTGCTTACTTCAGTTTTTCTGTCTCTTTGCCTTTTCCTTGTGTTTCTTTTTTAAAATTTCAACTTTAGTTTGAAGGAATTAAAGTATACGAAAATTACTTGAGTCATTGATTTGCTATGTTTTCTTCTTTTACTTTTTTTTTTTTAAATTATCGTTATCAAAAACCGGTGAATAATTTGTTTCCGCTTTGTAATTTATTGGGCGGAACTAGAGAGGGGTCCACCAGGGCTGTAGCCTATCCCTCCAAAAGGGAGAAACCTCTTGATATGCATACCAACCCAACTCACAAAATTATGAACCCACCCCAATTGCATTACCCTTTGCTCAAACATAACCCAAATGTTATAGCTTTGGTCTATTTGAAGAAGAAAAAAAACTCATGTTATTTTTGTAAACTTAATTTCTAGTCCTATCTCCTACCAATCTAGTGAGCCCACTAAACTTACGGTTACCACATAACGATACTCCCAATTAAGAAGAAATAGAAAACACGTCTTTGTAGGGTTTTTTCGTTTTTTCCCCTCTTAGACCAAAATGAAGCTCGACTGATGATGTGATTTTACTCACCGATTTCAACCCCTTATGTTGACATTTTTTTTTTGTTTTTTCCACATTAATCATTGTTCTACCATTCAATTTTCTCTCTCGAGGATCATTCATCAACCATGTTTGTTTAAATGATTGCAATCCACATATTTAATTAACTTACGTCAGGATTTTATTGTTGATTTATGGTAATTAAGGGTTTAGATGCTATTGCATTGGATAATTGGATATAAAATTCCGATGTTTAAAATTTTAGCTGGTCTTTAGTTAAAAAAAAGTAGGCCAGACTTATTTTTAAGAAAAAATATTAAACTAGGCTTTTAGATTTTTGTCATATAAATTTTTCATAATCATTAAGGCCCCGTTTGGTTGTTCCAAAATTGTAAATTGGCTCATTAGTAAATTGATCCATTTACATATTGACCTATTAATTGTGTTTGGTTTCATTAATGAAATGATTTATTAATTGCCTCATTTTAACTCATGTCTAAAATCTGAAATTGAATCATTTCTCAAAAAACGTGAAATACATCCATTTGAAATAGGAGTCACATAAAGTACATTCCCCTCTCTCTCTTTTCCCTCCCTTCCCCCCTTACCCCCTCTCCCTCCCCCTCTCTTAATTAATTTTTATCTTTTTTTTTTGTAGAACCTTAACATCAATTTCAGATTACCAAACATTATGTAAAAATGGATTTAAACTCATTTCAAATTCACTCATTCACAATTCACTAATTCACAAAGAACCAATTTACATAATCAAATAATTTGCGTATAATCAAACAGAGCCTAATTGATTTACAAATTGGGAAAAGCTAGATTGATTTAAGGCTCCTTATTATCGATTATCTTTGTGAGGAATAAAATGTTGCCCCAAAGTTCACCAGGGTTAAAATTAGTACTGAAAATAAAAATTACAAAATTCATCTCGAGGGCCCCCAACCCCAAACCCCCGACATTGGTTGGAAATCCTGTCGCCGCTACAAAAAAATCCTACCTCTATCATGGATGTTAGCCCATCTGTTCGAGGAATCCTCCATTGTTTCTTTATCTTAAAAATAAATACAGGGTTGTTCGATTAAGATATTCATCCTTATGTTTTATCCCACATATGTTTGTGGGACTAAATCTAAGATTTTTATTTTTATATATATAAAAGGCTGTTTATAGAAGTAGACGATAGGAAAAAATCAGGGTACTTCTCTTTGCACATTTTCAGAATATAAAAAAAGTACACAAAATAAATATAAAGTAGGTCCCATAAACTGTTGACTTATATAGAGATTTGGACAGCGAATACATTTTGTGACCAAAAAACTTTTTATTGAGCTATTTTCCATTTCAGGGGCTTTCCCAAGGTAAAAAGTAGATTAAAATTGTTTCGAAAACGTATTTTATTCATTTTCTCCCGAACATTCTTGTAGAATTTTTACCAATTAGCAATTGAGATCGGACAATACAACAAGTAAAGACTTCTTATCGGGTGTCACCTTACTTTGCCCCGCATGTATTTTAACAGCACCTATTTAATGCAAAATGATATCCTCTATAGGTTGACATAAAGAAACTAAATTTTTGAAGAGAACAAATATGGTCATCCCAACAAGAACAGGACCTGACTGAGCAATTATAGCCATCTATAGTTTTTGAAGGATGTAACAAATTAAAGTTCAGGTCATTGAGGTCAATGCAAGTAGTATTGCAATGTGTTCATGTTAAGTGATTAATTCAATATTGATGCTTTCAAAAACATTTCCTCTGCGTATGAGATTCCACCATCCTCACAGAGAGATCTGGTTGGATATGGGGTAAATACATAATAGGGATAGGGTCCCTGCAAATCAAGAGAATATATTCCGTTATGGAGAGAGAGAATCTTGTTACTATTTTCTTTTCCTTTTCTTTGTTTGATCAGTTACTACTATTGGCTCCAAAGGCTATAAATAGAAGCATCGTGAACAAGATTGACATCCCATTGGAACGTGAATTTAGATGAGAAGAAGAGAGGTCTTACATGAAGAAAAGAGTCTTGTTTGGTAGCCAAGAATGACTTGCCTGCTCCACTCGAGGGTTACTAGTTTTATTTATTATTTCACCCATATATTATATTGTTATGTTTACAACCCTGGCTTGGTTTCAGGCAGTCATCTTGGCTAACTTCACATGCTCTTTTCTCTCATGCTAGCCCTTCTCTTCTACCCCCACTTGGTACCTATGACAAGGAAAGGAAAATGCTAGCATGATAACCATACACATTGTCACCATGCATGGTATTTATAATTTCTATGAATAAGGAGGAGAATAAACACACACCTATGGATGGTTTTCCATTATTCCATTATACAGGGAAGTGTAAAAAACTCCATTGAACTTTTAAGTCTTTTTCAATTAACTTTTAAGAGATATTTGTAAAGATAATTCAGGAGGTTTCTTGCATTAAAAATAATTTAGGGGATTTCTAACAAAGTTTGCACAATTCAGTTTTTTTCTTTGCAATTTGCCCAACATTGTATATCATCTTTGTGACAGGGAACGTTCTTATTGGTCCTCCTCTAGAACCTATTATATTGGTATACCAAAAAAGATGTATCGTTTAGTTGAGACTACTATGAAATATTTACTACAGAATGGGGGTAAGCTTTTCTATTTTGGTTGATAGTTTTTTTTTTTTTTTGGCTATATAGTTCATACAAAGGAGAGTAGGCTTTATTTAGTTTCATCACTACACTATGACTGCTTTATTCGAGTCATAGTGTAGTGATTTAAAAAAATAGAAATTCCTTTAAATCTTAGATTTTTATCTATGATATCTTTTACAAAGTTGACAGAAAAAAAATGTTCAAAACCATCGTAAATAGTGTTTAAAGTAAAACAGTAATTATAACGATTTTAATTCATTTTCTAATTCAAGGGCTCCATTTTGCTACTTGTTAACAATTTCTTTATATCTGTTTTATTAGGACGACTAATGGAGTGTCCTACTATGCTAACAGTATCTTAGTGTTGTAACTGGATCACTGTTATTAGCTATTTTATAGGATTGCTGAGTCATTTTAGGAGTGATTAAGTTAGTTAGTGGCTTAATCTTTGTAACTTTCTATTTAAAGTCTTGTTATGAGATTAATAAATGGAGTGGATTTGCATATACAATTATGTCTAGCATTTGTTTGCATCATAGAGGTAAGGTTCTCCTTTATTAGAGTCGAATGAGGCCGTCCTCCACAAAGCAAGTTTTCTCTCTAAGTTCTCTCAATTCTGATTTTTATTTTATATTAATCATGTGTTGTTATCAAGTAGTATGGAAGCCATATGGTTGTTGAATTGTGTGCACACCGTAATAGATGACGATATTGGAAGAAATGTGCCAAGATTTGCATTGTATGTTTAAATTCACGGATGCAAACATTTAAATGTCAAAAAAAATAAATCAAAATGTCGTTATTGATTCATTTGCTCCTAAGAGAACGTCTCATCCAAAGCATAAAAATATACGGTGAACACGGCTGTTATCCACTAACAGCTGTTGTTACCTTTAGCTATTGCAAGAACTTGAAAAGCCTTTAAGGCAGTCCCACATCGGTGGGAAGGAAAATTTGTGGTGTGTTAATATACAATTTTTTGGGAACAAAGGTTCAGCCCTTTGGGCATTCAAGTTTTTGTGGGTATGTGGGGCAGACCCAATGGGCCAAGTCACACGCGCGCCGCCGCCGTCCGGGTCCTGGGTCTTGGGCTTGGGCTCATTAAGAATTAATTTTTTGGATAAATAAATTAACGTTTTTGGGCTTTAAAAATTATTTTTTAACGGTAATTAATTCCGAAAAAATTAAAACGTGGTTTACTCCGTGTTGATTTCTTCAACCGAGTTGCCCACTTCTTCCAGTTTTTTCTCCACGTTGTTTACCAACGTCTCTTTTCTTTTGCCCCATAAAAGAGGTTGTAGCCTCCGTTTTTAACACAGACTTACCTCCCAAATTTTTTTTCTGCAAACAGTTCCAACCTCCGAATTTTTTACAGAAATAATTATTCATTCCTGAATAATTATTGCAACACAGAAATAGATAATATTTCCCAGATTATTTATATTTATCTTCATCGAGCAGTATATGTACACAGAATGGGTGTTTGTTGAGCGAATCAAATTTGTGCTGTTGATTCGTATTTATTTCGAGGTTGTTTTATCCTGGGGGTGACGGGGCTGTACACTGTCGGCACAATTGGAGGCAGAGCCGCGAAACACCTTAAAGAGAGCGACCTAGTCCGCGACTCAGCCGTGTTCTTCGCTGTCCAGGTTCCGGAATTCTTATATTATTTTTCTGCCCCAGAATTATTTGCTCCAATTGGGTAATTTCGTTCCTGAATTTAATTCTGCATTTAATTGTTTATTACTGCAACAACAATTTTAAGGTGTCTCCTATTCTGCCATGGACGAAATTAACTCTAGTAACCTAAATAAGCCTTTCAAATATGAAGGCACTCATTTTAAACGTTGGAGCAAAAAATTGCTATTTTATTTAACTACGAAAAAGGTCGCATCATGTGTTCAATTTGACAAACCCGTAGTTAATAATCCACCTACTGTTGAGGAAAGCAAAACAATTAGAACTTGGGAGGAAAATGATTTTTTGTGCAAGAACTATATTCTGAATGCTCTAAGTGACGAACTTTATGACTATTATGCCAATTATAAAACTGCGAAAGATGTTTGGGACGCACTTTTTAAAAAATATGACACGGAGGAGGCGGGTGCTAAAAAATATGCCGTCAGCCGTTATTTGAAATTTCAAATGACGGATGACAAATCTGTTGTTGCTCAAACCCATGATTTGCAAATGATTGCCCATGAAATTATTTCCGAGGGCATGGCCTTAGATGAGCAATTTCAGGTGGCTGTGATTATTGATAAATTGCCTCCACTGTTCAAAGAGTTTAAAAATATTTTGAGGCATAAGTCTAAAGAATTCTCACTAGAGTCATTAATTACTAAATTGAGAATTGAGGAGGAATCCCGAAAATAGGACTATAAAGATGAAATTCTTGTTGTGTCTAACAACAAAAATCAGAAAAAAAACCACACTCCAGTTGTTTTAAAGGCAAACGAAAAAAATATGAAAAATCAGAAAAAGAGCCACAACCAGAATTTTAAAAATCAGACTCAGACTCAGAATAAGTATAAGAACCCTGGAAATGGACAGTCTAGCAACTCGGGACAGTTTCTCTGTTTCAAGTGTGGCAAGCCTGGACATATGGCTCGCAAATGTCGCAATGTGCCACAAGCACAAGCGAATTTGACCGAAGAGGACCTATGTGGTATGATTTCAGAAATCAACATGGTTAGCGGTGCCGAAGGGTGGTGGTTGGATACTGGCGCTTCCCGCCATATCTGTTATGACCGTAGTCTATTTAAGACTTATTCTGAGACTGCAGATAAGAAGGTGTTGTTGGGTGATTCTCACTCCACCGAGGTTGCTGGTACTGGAAATGTGGAATTGAAGTTCACTTCGGGAAAGACTATTATCCTCAAAGATGTTCTTCACACTCCCGAGATAAGGAAAAATTTGGTTTCGGGCTATCTTCTCAACAAAGCTGGCTTTACTCAAACTATTGGTGCTGATTTATTTACTTTGACCAAAAATGGAATTTTTGTAGGCAAGGGTTATGCCACTGATGGGATGTTTAAATTGAATGTTGATGCAATGAATAAAATTTCTCCTTCTGCTTATATTGCTTGTTCATTTAATATTTGGCATGCTAGGCTTTGTCATGTTAATAAACGACTTGTTAAAAATATGAGCACTTTAGGATTAATTCCCGAATTATCATTAAATGATTTTGAAAAATGTGAATGGTGTAGTCAAGCAAAAATCACTAAGACACCACATAAATCTGTTTTTAGAGAATCTGAACCACTTGATTTAATTCATTCGGATATTTGTGAATTGGATGGTGTCACAACTAGAAATGGCAAACGTTATTTTATAACTTTTATTGATGATTGTTCCGATTATTCCTTTGTGTATTTAATGAAAAATAAAAGTGAAGCGTTTGACATGTTTAAAATTTTTCTTAATGAAATTGAAAATCAATTTAATCGGAAAATAAAAAGGTTACGTAGTGATAGAGGCACCGAATATGATTCTGGACCATTTATTGAATTTTATAAAACCCACGGTATTATTCACGAAAAAACTGCCCCTTATTCGCCCGAAATGAACGGTAAAGCCGAAAGAAAAAATAGGACATTAACTGAATTAGTAGTGGCTATTTTATTAAATTCTGGGGCTGCCTCACATTGGTGGGGTGAAATTATTTTGACTGTGTGTCACGTGCTTAATAGAATTCCTAAGACTAAAATGAAAATATCTCCTTATGAAATTTGGAAAAATATTAAGCCTAACGTGTCATACTTTAGAACGTGGGGGTGCTTAGCCTATGTACGTATACCCGACCCTAAAAGGTCTAAATTGGCAAGTAGAGCATATGAGTGTGTTTTTATAGGCTATGCTATTAATAGCAAAGCATACCGATTTTATGACTTGAAAAATCAAGTAATTATTGAATCAAATGACGCCGATTTTTATGAAGATAAATTTCCTTTTAAATTGAGGAATAGTGGGGGCGAGTCATCCACTAATATTTCTTTAAATAAAAATAAAGAAAATAATGAATCCATTTTAGAAATTCGAAAAAGTAAAAGGGCTCGTGTAGAAAAAGATTTTGGTCCCGACTTTTATGCTTACACCTTAGAGGAGGATCCTAACACTATTCAAGAAGCCTTATCTTCTTTAGATGCCGATTTATGGCAAGAGGCTATTAATGATGAAATGGATTCTTTGGAAACAAATAAAACTTGGCATTTAGTGGACCTTCCTCCTGGATGTAAAACAATTGGGTGTAAATGGATTCTTAAAAAGAAATTAAAACCTGATGGCACTGTTGAAAAATATAAGGCACGTCTTGTTGCTAAAGGTTTTAGACAAAGAGAAAATGTAGACTTTTTTGACACATTTTCACCCGTGACTAGAATAACGTCTATACGTGTACTATTTGCTATAGCTGCCTTAAATGATTTAATTGTACACCAAATGGACGTTAAAACTGCATTTTTAAATGGAGAATTAGAAGAAGAGATTTATATGGATCAACCTGAAGGTTTTATTGTACACGGTCAAGAAAATAAAGTATGTAAATTAGATAAATCTCTTTATGGACCTAAACAATGGCATGATAAATTTGATAGCCTAGTCATCACTAATGGATTTAAAATTAATGAAAGTGACAAATGCATTTATTATAAATATGTTGAGAACATTTGCACTATCATATGTCTTTATGTTGATGACTTGCTTATATTTGGTTCTAATATTCATGCCGTAGAAAATGTTAAATCATTATTATGTGCCAACTTTGATATGAAGGATTTGGGTGAAGCTAGTGTAATATTAGGAATTAATATTACTAGGTCAGAAAAGGGACTTTCTTTGGATCAATCTCATTACATTGAAAAAGTTCTAAAGAAATATAATTACTTTGACTGTAAACCTGCTAGTACTCCATTTGACCCTAGTGTAAAGTTATTTAAGAATACTGGCGACAGTGTAAACCAAAATGTTTATGCAAGCATTATTGGTAGCTTACGTTATGCTACAGATTACACTAGACCTGACATAGCTTATGTTGTGGGAGTACTATGTAGATTTACTAGTAGACCTAGTATGGAGCATTGGCATGCTATTGAGAGGGTCATGCGGTACCTTAAAAGGACGATGAACCTCGGATTACACTATAATAAGCATCCCGCTGTCCTTGAAGGATTTAGTGATGCAGATTGGAACACCCTATCTGATGATTCTAAGGCTACTAGTGGATATATATTTAGCATCGCTGGTGGTGCAGTTTCTTGGAAATCTAAGAAACAAACTATTTTGGCTCAATCCACTATGGAGTCTGAGATGATAGCGCTAGCTGCTGCTAGTGAAGAGGCAGGTTGGTTAAGAAACCTCCTGTCAGATATCCCATTATGGGAAAGACCGATTACAGCCGTTTTGATTCATTGTGATAAAACCGCGGCTATTGCAAAAGTTGAGAACCGTTATTATAACGGTAAGAAACGACAAATACGTCGTAAGCACAGTACTGTTAGAGAATTTATCTCTACGGGTGCTGTGAGGGTGGATCATATACGGTCTGAACAGAACTTAGCTGATCCTTTGACGAAAGGACTAGCTAGGGAAAAGGTGTGGAACACCACGAAAGGGATGGGACTAAAGCCCTTGGATAAATGAGTCATTTGTGATGGTAACCCAACATATAGACTGGAGATCCCAAGAAATATGTTCAAAGGGTAATAACAAGTCACAAGTGATATGGGTTGAATCATGCGATTATTAATTAATATAGAACGGGGTTTTACTCCGAGTCCATCCCTATGGAGCATGATATCCTGAAGCGAGTTAAGGATGAGTTATGATAACTCTTAATGAGATCTATAGCTTTATTTTGAGTGGGGTACTTAGCTACAGGAGTATTCTTGATAAGACTCACCTATGTGAATGTGGAAGTGTGGCCGCTTCCTATGGATATTTTGGGCAAATTCCTAAAGCGTTCACTATACTGGGATAGAAGCACATGGCCGTAAAGTGCTAGCTATTAGAACTACACCCAAGTAGGGTTGTGTGTGGGATGTTGTCAGAGATAGAGTTCAAAACTACGGTTACTCTAGTATATTCTGAATCATCTTTACTACGTAAAGGTTCAAGTCGAAAGACACCTTTGCTTATGCACAATTCTATGAATTATTGCTCGATAAAATGTTTTCAAATTTTGCAAGTGGGGGATTGTTGGAACACGGCTGTTATCCACTAACAGCTGTTGTTACCTTTAGCTATTGCAAGAACTTGAAAAGCCTTTAAGGCAGTCCCACATCGGTGGGAAGGAAAATTTGTGGTGTGTTAATATACAATTTTTTGGGAACAAAGGTTCAGCCCTTTGGGCATTCAAGTTTTTGTGGGTATGTGGGGCAGACCCAATGGGCCAAGTCACACACGCGCGCGCGCGCCGCCGTCCGTCCGTCCGGCCCGGCCCGTGCCCGTGTCCGGGTCCGTCCGTCCGGGTCCTGGGTCTTGGGCTTTGGCTCATTAAGAATTAATTTTTTGGATAAATAAATTAACGTTTTTGGGCTTTAAAAATTATTTTTTAACGGTAATTAATTCCGAAAAAATTAAAACGTGGTTTACTCCGTGTTGATTTCTTCAACCGAGTTGCCCACTTCTTCCAGTTTTTTCTCCACGTTGTTTACCAACGTCTCTTTTCTTTTGCCCCATAAAAGAGGTTGTAGCCTCCGTTTTTAACACAGACTTACCTCCCAAATTTTTTTTCTGCAAACAGTTCCAACCTCCGAATTTTTTACAGAAATAATTATTCATTCCTGAATAATTATTGCAACACAGAAATAGATAATATTTCCCAGATTATTTATATTTATCTTCATCGAGCAGTATATGTACACAGAATGGGTGTTTGTTGAGCGAATCAAATTTGTGCTGTTGATTCGTATTTATTTCGAGGGTGTTTTATCCTGGGGGTGACGGGGCTGTACACTGTCGGCACAATTGGAGGCAGAGCCGCGAAACACCTTAAAGAGAGCGACCTAGTCCGCGACTCAGCCGTGTTCTTCGCTGTCCAGTTTCCGGAATTCTTATATTATTTTTCTCCCCCAGAATTATTTGCTCCAATTGGGTAATTTCGTTCCTGAATTTAATTCTGCATTTAATTGTTTATTACTGCAACAACAGAAGAATTGATAAAAATAAAATTAAAAAAAAAACTTTGGTCGTGTTCATCGTAAAATATAGACACATATATCAACGTTATATAAAATGGCACCTCATCAAACCATCTTCGACGTCCTTCCATATGACAAAGTACATTCCCGAATCTCCGAGATTTCGTCATTTTATCTGCTTCACTAGGCTCGGCACATTTTATTGATGATGGAAGGAAACAACATTGTATGAGATCAAGGTGGGATAATGGTTGCAAGTCAAACCTCCAGGACAATTTTTTTCTCACGAGAGAAGGAATGCTATGTTTTAATAGTTTCTTTATATTTCTTTTATTGGAATGTAATTTTTATTTCAATTTATTGGAACAAGCAACGGAGTATCCAACTATGTTAGTGGATAGTAGCTTAGGCTGTTTTTGTTTTTTCAACTAAATACGTAGTCTGGTTGAAATCTAAATTTAAAAATTGTGTTTGTTTATATATTTGATTGAATGTATTTAGTCAGATTTGATTACAATGAATAGTCAAATAAAGTTGTTTATTCTCTCAATATTAAAAAAAACAAATAATATTTATTAGTACTTAAGTCTAAATGGTATTTTTTATGGTTGTTGAGTTATTTTAGAAATAGCTTGGATACTCGCTTAATCTTTGTAGCTTTTTTATTTAAAGGCTTGTTACGAAATTAATAAAGGGCATGGAATTGAAGAAAAAAATTATGTCTAGTATTTATTTGCTTGATAGTGGTTAAGTTATCCTCCATCACAGTCAAAGGTGGTCTTTCTTCTCTCTCTCCCTCTTGATTCTATTTTTAATTTTATTTTTATCATGTGTTTTTATCACATTCAAAGGTTTATATTAGGGCCCGAAAATCTCAGGGTTGGCCTTGCCTATATTATATGTATTTGTGCATTCACTATGAATGTGTGCACTATTGTGAAAGAATAAAATGAAGGAAAGAACCACTTCTAGATAACTGACAGCAACCATCTCCGGTCCAGTTTTTATTTGGTGAGACTTTTACTGACAAGTTGGGGCCTAATGTCAAGAATGAAAACTTTGAGGGTCAAATTGAGGGGTTAATAGTCCAAAAAAATGATTAAAATCAAAATAACTTTAAAAACTCTAACATAAAAAAGAACCGGAAGAGAGTCTGAAACAGGATAAGAAATCACCCTAATCATACAAAAAAAACAAGAGTGATCAGTAGACTTTAAAAAAATGTTCCTAGAAATATAAAGCGCAATTTGCAAATGGATCTTTTGGTAACAAGTTTTAAATATTGAAGGACAATTCATAAATAGATCTACTTGTTATGCTACTAGAGTGAACTTGTATAAGAAGAGAATTAATGGACCTAAGTGTTTAAAATTTGTCAAAATTCTTTTAGGACCGTTTGATAATCCAATTTCAAGACTTGGAATTGAAATTGGAAGGTAATTTCAATTCCGTAGAATGAAAATTGACTTTTCAATTCCATTTTTATAACTTGAAATTGAATTATCAAACAAACCCTTAATATTCAAAATTTATTTATGAGAGAACTAAGAATACTTTTTACGTATAAATTAGGTCACATATTTTGTAATTTGACGCTTTGCGCTAGCATGATGCTTACTCAAAACTGGTTGACACTTGACTGATGGTATTAAATTAGCTAGCATTAGTTCATTTGTTTTTCATTTAATATGTCAATCAGCACAAGCAACATCTTAAATTTAAGTCTCCACTATGAGTGAGCGTAAATTACTGGGGTATTTTTTACTTTTTAAAAAAGAGTATTTTGAATATTTTACCCTTTTTTTAAAATTTAAAATCTTTTATCTTTCTCTCACTCTCTCTCTCTCTCTCTCTCTCTCTTTCTCACTCACACACTCACACTCACACTCACACACATGAGCAGATCAGGGACTGAGGCTGAGGGGGGGGGCGCGTGGGTGGAGATGTTTTTTTTTTTCTTGTATGTAGAGAGAGAGAGAGAGAGAGAGAGAGTTAGACTTTAATGTGGAAGTAACTTGTGGACGGATTTTTATGTATTTTTTAAAAATAGCAAAAAATTAAATTTTGACTTAATTTTTTTCTAAGGTATTTAAACATTTTAGGGACTCCTGTAAAACAAATCATCTAAAAATTAAATATTTTACTATTTTAAAAAATCGATCAAACATATGTCAGTTTTAAATAGTTTTAAAAACTGACATATGTTTAACTTGGAATGTTTTAAAGGGGTCCCTTGAAATGTTTAAATACAGGAAAAAAAATAAGTCAAAAAAAGTTTTTTTATATTTTTAAAAAATATGAAAAAATCCGTCCGCAAGTTACGTCCGCATTAAAACCGGAATATATATAGAGGGAAATGTTCAGAATGGAACATAAAAGATGAACATTTTAATGAACTTTAACAAAAAAACACCTAACACCCAATCAATTTTAATTCATATATTGTAATTGGTCCGCTCCAGTGGCAAGGAACATGCGTGTGACACAGGTATTTTTTAATACACCAGTGTGACTTGCGTGTGACACGTGTGTCCGTTGCCGCTGGTACGGACCAATTATAACATAGGAATTAAAATTGATTGGGTGTTAGATATTTTTTGTTAAGGTTCATTAAAATATTCATCTTTTATGTTCACTTTTGAACCTTTCCCTATATATATATTGTGGGTATAACTTTGTGAAAATATTTTATTATTTGTGGGAAATGATCTTTTATTTCTAATTTATATGCTGGAAATAATTTATATTTTCGAAAATAGTTTTTTTTTGCTGTAAATAATTTTTATTTGTGTGAAATGAATTTTTATTTCTAAAAATATTTTATTATTGCTCAAAATTATTTCTATAAAAAATTTCTGATTTTTATATTTTTTGGAAATTTTTGGAATTTTTAAATATATATTCATATTTTGAGAATTTATTCCAAGGTTTTTTTATATTTTTAAAATATTTTTTGGTATTTTCAAAATTTTTAAATATATATATTCATATTTTCAGAATTTATTCTGAGTTTTTTTTATATTTTTTAGGTATTTTCAGATTTTTGAAATATATATTCATATTTTCAGAATTTATTCCAAGTTTTTTTCTATATTTTAAAAATATTTTTTGGTATTTTTGGAATATTTAAATATATAGTCATATTTTCATAATTTATTTAATGTGTTTTATATTTTAAAAATATTTTTTGTATTTTCTGAATTTTGAAATATATATTCATATTTTCAGAATATATTCCAAAGTTTTTTTTATTTTCAGAATTTTTAAATATATGTTCATATTTTCAGAATTTATTCCAAGTTTTTTTATTTTTTTATTTTTTGGTATTTTTGTAAATTTTAAATGTGTTTTCTGTTATTTAAAGATTTTTTGAAAAACAATTAGGTTTAGACAAAATTATCATTGCTTAATGTCATGTGTCATGTACTTGAATAACAGTTTTTGTCAAAGGTTAACGGAATTTGATGGTAGAGGATTAATCGTAGCCGTTTCCAATATTAGGGGTGCAAATTGAAAAAATTAAAAGAATAAAGAAAAAGTGCAAATAGAGTCAAAGTTTAGGAGTCCAGATGCAATTAACCCTAAGAAAATGATGCTTATCAGTACACTTAATTAAGTTGAGTTTCCTAATTTTGCATGAATCTCTTATGATCAAGTGGCAAGTGTGATTATCAAAAGGGATGGTTAAATGCATTCCACGTAAGTATTAATACACTCTAAAAAGTGTCATAAAAAATTTACATATTTCACAAAAAAGCATTTAAAAATATCACATATTTTTAAATATTTGAGTACTCATTGGAATGCATTTGGTCATATCCTTATTGAATGTCATTCAAATTATTATTTTTTTTAAATAATGAAAAAGTAAATAAATAAATAAAAACAAAAAAATAGGAAAAATAAAAATAAAATTTACATTATTTTTCTTTATCCAAAAATGGCCCAACTATCTTGTTGCGTTCCTCCTGTTTTTTGTGTTCTCGTGGCTCTCTCCTTTATGTTTCTAAATTGGGCAAATTCACATACGTCATTTTCACCTCGCAACGGCTAGTTGTACTAGTTTTGGAATGTAATACAGGCTGTTTGTGGAAGACCCCAAAAGCCGGGGGTCTACAAAGAACTTGCACTCAATCCAGCTAATTATGATCGATGGTTCTTGGTGGGTGTTAACATCAAAAAACAGTTGGTTGTGATGTTACTCAAATCTCTATTCTACACTTTGTCCTATTGGCACCAATAATAAAACACTCTTAGTGCAGTGTTGATACAGACACAGAGTATTTATGAATCTTATAAATAATTTGATTGTAAATTATAATATTATTTTTTGTATTTAAATATAATTTTAATAAGAATTTGTACTTGTTTATAAATATTAAATTATAATATTTTTTTTGTTATAATCTTGTTTTTAAAAATAGTGAAAGACTATTGTCTAATTTTGTTTTCTATTTTTCAACTCGATACCGTATATTCTCTGTATTTTTATGCATTTATACGTTAATATAAACTATACATATACAATACATTATTATGTATGAAATTATAATAAATAAAGATTATATATGTACATGTACCCAAAATTACTTATATGTCTGTATTATTAAATTATTTAGTATACTAAGATCTATATGTTAAATAATGTTATCAATACATATATGATATTTATATATAGTTTTATACATATATTATGCATGTAAGTAATAATATAAATATACATATAGTACATATGAAATAAATATTATCAATTCATGAATATATATAATTTTATTGTGGATTGTAGATGCAATATCATAATATATACATATATAAATGTATGTATACATTTGTATTATGTATGTACGTTTATATATAGAGTCAAACTCTTCAACATACTTAAATAACACGTTATATATTTATGCATTTATGCATGCATGCATGTATGTATGTATGTATGTATGTATGTATGTATGTATATAGTTATGCATGATATATGTGTGAAAGTTTTATGTATATATTTACACACACACACAGATGTTTACAAATTTTTTGTGCTAGATTTTAATTTTTGAGAAAACTGAATTTTAAAAAAAATGCTTACCAAACGCACACTAATAATTATAAACACGGAAAACTGAATTTAAAAATTGTATTTAAAAACAGTTTTTAAATCGAGTTTTTTGAATACATAACCAAACATACCCTTATCTACTGGAACCGATTATTTTTCAACCATTATGAATATAGAAAAGTTCCATAATTTTTGTATACAAATTCATTTATCAGTAATTCAATTAATGAGATAATTATATAAAAAAATTGGCCTTGCTTCCTCGTGGATATTTTATTTTTGTTTAGGACACGATTAAAAGATTTTAAATAAAATCAAACGGTAGTGCACAAATATGCTAATGGATTAGAGTGAAAAAATTATTAGTTAGGGACATAATTTGAAAGCTCCTTAGCTTAACCAACACAAAATGAATAATAAAAGTTCCTTAGGTAGAGGGAGAAATAGTTCATTTACATAACCGTCCCATTGTTAAGGAGAAACTAATTTATAAATGTAATTACAAATTTTAATAGCTATTGCATAATATATTGAACTAAATTTCAACGTGCAAGGTGTGCGAACATTTTAAAAATACTATCGTTTATTACATGCACCAGATATGGTTTGGTCTCAGTTAGAATCACCAAGTTAATGAAGTTGAACAAAAGATTTATAAAATTCAAAGAGGTTGTTAATGAAATATAAATCTTTTAATAAATAACCGTTTCTTCATTATTATAATTGAAAAATGCCCACTATTAAACTAGTAATTATAAATAAATAAGTTACTCTAGAAATATTATTTAATTTTGATAACTGAATAATCAATGAAATTCATAAAATATATAATAAATTCTAGTCTATGAAATATTGGGGTGAACATTACTTAGAAACGTAATTTAAAGAGAATCATATCTAATCCAATTGAAGTGAGTTTTTAAATCTTATGATCCAATTCAAGCCATATTAAAGTTAAAATCCAGTCTAAATAAAATCCAATTAAGGTTGGATTTTTTTTTTTCATATGTCGAACCTATTTGGGTTTTATCCTTAAAATGATGTTGTAAAGACATTTATTTATCTTTTGATAGATTAGCGCTAGCATCTGAATCTAAATCAGTAGTGGTGTTGACCCAAGGCAACTAAGGCCGCCTTTAGTCTTGTCACACCCCTGATTTCCACGTACAAGGTCGTGAGTCTTATAGGGTGAGACTAAGGAGCGTCAAACAATTTATATAATTTTAAGCATTAATGAATAACTGATAAAATATCAACTGCAACATCAAGCGGTATCAAAATAAGACAGTAAAATAAATTTGAATGCAACTGGATATTTTACTGTAACAATCCCCATTTTCTGGCGTAAGGGCTGACCAGACTTGATACGCCAAAGATGGGGCTTATCAATAATTTATACCATTCTTAGCACAACGTTATATAAATATGGTTATTCAAAAAGACCGATACTTTAAAACTTTATGAATATTTTCGTAAAAATGAATAAACTCATCCAACATCAACTAAAATAATTATTTAAAGCATCAAGTAAATGTCACACTCCAACATGAAGTAAATGGAGAAAATAAATCTCGGGCTTATGCCCTTACTTCTCAAGTGAAACAACTAAACTCTGGCAGAAAATCACCTAGGCTAAAATCAATAGTCTGGAACACTGCTAGGCACCGAGAGATTGCAAGGCTGGTACAGCAACAGTCTTGCTATCAGTGTCTAGAAAATAACCTATGAGGCATTTATAATTTGGGGCAGAGTCCAAGGTGTGCAATAATTAACTTGAATAATTTAAAATCACTATAGTACATTCAATGCACAATAAGTATCCCATTTTTCTTCACTCACATGCATATAACACCTTACCTCTCATCTAAGTGTGACAATAATAGCACCCTAGTACATCCCAAATATATTATTTATGACATCAACTCAGTTCTAGAAGGAAATTCATTCATTATTAATTTTAATTAAATGCAATACCAACATTTAAATTACCAACTTACATTAATTCTAGCCTCCTAAATATCAAGGATAAGGCATAAACATCTAATATGCATTATAGGATCTAAATATTATTCAGTGCCCATATCCTTAGGCAATTTAAATTTAATTTCCATAAATTCTGGATCAATAATAATATATGTCCTTCCATATATGTGACACACAAGGGCATCTACCATTGGTGTCAAATTCCTGCTCTATCGAAAAGTCCGAAGGAATCCTAACATCCAAATCGGACAGTCCAAAGGAATCCTGACATCCTAAGCAGACACCACAAAACACACATAAGTTGGGGGTGGTTCCTACGCATAATACCTGTATACGGCGCATACCCAATGGTAATACAAGAACATTCAGTGCCACACCTACCTCTCGAGGGTGGAGCCTCTACGTAGTATCTATATGCCTACACGACGTCAAGCCCACCTGTGTCGACGTGTGGTCACTGGCCCGAACGCGCGAACCCCCGAGCGGATAGGAAAGTCCACTGGTATGTCCACACACAAATATAATATAATACATATTATTTTTCCTATAATATGTAAAGGTTATTGTTTCTAAATCACCATAAAATTCCAATCCAAATCTCATACCCTCAATCCCCATTAATAATTTATCGTCTAATAAATTATTAATTATATCCAGTAATTAATTACTTACCCATCTAGTTATAGGTAATTATTATTAACTTAGATGCGAATAAAATTTTGTTCCGTAATTTACACCCAACCATAGCATTTTTAAGTCCCACATTAATTTCAAAACTTGCACAATGACACCCATAAGTTAATCATTAGAACCAAATTTTTATTTATCAAGAAGCTTATATAACTTTCAGTTCACTATTCATCATCGACAACCTCCACAATAGCCATAAATTCATCCCCAAATTTCTACTTAGTCGAACCGATCTGGTCCAGATATATTGGCTCGGTTTGCCCTTTTCAGAAAGTTTCTACTCTACCAGATCAGTTCATTTTTCATTTCCATTGGTTCGATTTTATGTTTACAGAAAATTTGGCCCACACTGGACCGGTTCTTTTTCTTCTTTATGGGTTCGATTTGGATTAAAGGAATCTAACCCCCAAATATTCAGATTTATCGATTCCTAATTTCTGGAAATAAATTCTACATGTGGCTCATTCCTCTATATGCATATCATCATCAAATTTAATTTATCATTCCTCTACATGTGAGTATTGAACATAAGATCAAATCTAATGAACCCTATTTTTCAGAAATCTATGGGAATAAAATTATGCATTGAGAAATAAATTATAGACATAAATTATGCAAGAAATTATGGTCTTGTAAGTGTAAAGGATATCCCCTTTGGTGTTCCTCTTTGACTCCTCTTCAGTTCCAGCCCCTTTTCCTTCTCTTGGTATTTTTCCCTTCTCTCTCTCGTGGCTGCTATTTTAGGTTTTACTTTTGTGTTATTAGGGGAGTGGTTTACCCCCACTTAACCACTCAATTAATGCAAATTCTGAGTTAGGTCAAAAGTCCAACTTTTGGACCTCCAAATGAGCCCGAAACCACAACTCAACTAGTCCAAAAGTTCCCTAACTCATATCTATGATCCAGGACCAATTTTAAATATTTAAAACACTAAACCGAGCTTTTAATGCTCCCCAAAATGCATCCCAAATATTTTTTTTTACTTAGACATTTTTAATATGTTCCAACGACAATCGCCCGTTAATTTATTTATAAATTAATTATTTATCACTCGCAAACCCATTACGTCCTGTTGAGTTTTATTTTTATAAAATCATAAGTTCGTACTTAAATAAAATAAAAATTATTCGCTTAATTTTAAATCTTCCAAATTTAATTTATTCTCAAAAATTAAGTCCGAAATCATTGAATCCATGTAATCGAAATATTTTATTCTAAAAATTTACGGGATATTAGATTTTCCTCCCTTTATAGCATAATTCTTTCCTCGAAAATCTCTAAAGCCCAACCTTATATTTTTATCCTCGTTATTAAACTAAGTTTTACACCCAATTATTCCATACCCATATCCTATGAGATAAAAAGAAGGCTCACCCATGCCTATCATAAAATTACTGGGGTGTGCATATATTACACACTACATGTGCACACACGTAACATTAAAAAAGATGGATGGCACATATAAATCTAATTTGCACCATTCATACCAAGCATATCCATACACCCAATACACTACCATATATGTACATGCAAGAGAAATAAAGATCTCAGTATCTGACTTCCCTCAACTCCCGACTTTTGTAAATTTCGTGCATGGGACATCTCACAAGCGAATTCCAAATAAGGAACCCTCCCGATACACTATTGTACGACTTAGTCAGTTATTGAGATCCACTGGCCCAAGATTAAAACAAAAGATATGAACATGAATGTGTACAATAATAATATGAATTTTAACCACAGTTTCATATTGCCAAAGGAACACATTAAATCCCAATAAATATATCCATTTAATTATACTCAAATTAAGAATCCAAAATGCCCGAAGGTCTAACATCTCTCAGCTCTTGACCTTTGCTACTTTCATCGTGGGAGGTCTCGCAAGCGAAATTCAAACAAGGAACCCTCCTGATACACTATTGTGTAGGATTGTCGGTCGCTGAAATCCGTCAGTCCAGAACCCGTGTTGATAATATACTCCATAAATTTTTATAAGTCTCTCCAGGTTCTATAATCACCCATTTAACTATATTTAAACTCAAAGTGTCACTATTTACTCTAGTATTTTCCACCGTGAAAATACACATTAATATTGACTAGTCACACTACATTAGACTATTAAATTTAGTTATTTCCGTAATTATTGTCACAACGCTATGGTTTAAGTTCTCCTGAGGTAAATTCCCATACCCTAACACATGAGGCATCATAGATGCATGCCCCTCAAATCGTGGGCAAAACAAAATGAAACAGAGTCTACCCTCCCCAATGTGCAAATGAGATATCGTCTACTAGTAGTACCGTGCACTAGTACTAAGCTAAGCATGCCCTATAAAATAAAAGAACTAGTGATCATACCATTATTATTTACGTTGGTGTTGGTCCCTCTCCTGATGCGAGGTGATACACACGCCCGTACTGTAGTTGCGGATGCAGTCCCTGAGGTGGAGTGGATAGCGCTGATGCAGCTAGTACTATCTTCACTGGCTATACCTGTAATGGTCTGCGCTCCTCCTGGGGTACCTGGTGTCCCCGTTGTCCCCCTAACTCCTGTATGGCTCGATTCCCCTGAGGGAGCCTCCTGGCGAGGTGGCCCTTCTCACCACAAATAAAATAATTCCCTTAGAACTGCTGCCTATCTTGTGGTACCCTTTGTTGATCTTGATTTTGGTGCCCTTAGCTCTAATGGGATCCATGTTGCTATAACTGTTGTCCCTGGCCCTGTTGGCCATGTCTATTCCTATTATCAGGATCCCTATATCTCTCGTGATGCCCTACAGATTGAGGATCCCAAGACTACTGGGCCTCCTGACTGTTACTCCCATTCTTCCTATTTTATTGGCTAGACGCCTAAGAGCGGTGTCTCTTATCTTCCTTATCTTTCTGAAATGCCCTATAGTCGTGGCAATGCAGTAAAGTAGCATTCGCTACTTGGTTATATGTAGTGAAAGTCGAATTCCTCAATAGTGATTGTCTAATGTGCCAAGTCGATCCCTTAATGAAATGATATATCTTCATATATTTGATACGAGCATCTCCCTTTGCAAAATACGATACGGCTGTGAATTCCTCCTTGTACTCAGCAATCGCACGTCCCTCCTGCTTCAAATTCATATACCTAGTCCTCATCTCAGACTACATAGCTAGGGGAAAGTATTTCCCCTCACAGCTCTCCTAGAATGGATCTATCGTGAGTCTGTCTCTCTCATTGACTGTTATAACTGCCTCCCACCACTAAAGGGCGACTCCCACCAATCTAAAGGATGCTAACATCTGTTTCGGAATGGGCGTGAACTCCACCATCCTTAAGTGCCTCTCAATGTTTTACTTCCAACGACTAGCAACCAGAATATCCTGTAAACACTGGAGGCTTCCATTTTACAAAGGCCTCCCTTTCTTGGTCCCATGCGTAGCTCGGTGCATGTGTTAGAATAGCCACCTGTTGTGGTGGCTGTTGTGGTGCCTGAGGTGATGAAAATGATGTAGCATGGCCATCATCACTGTGGATACTACCTGGGACACAATAGTGGTTATTTCTGCTGGAGTAATCAACTGTGGGGCCTGTGGTGGCTACGATGGCTTCGGGTGAGTCTCATCCTCCCCAACTGGTGGAGCTACTCTCCTGGGCCTGCCCCTACGTCCATTTTCCATATAAAAGCAAACAAAACTCGAATTAGTAACCGATCGCAAAGATTTCAAAGATTCCTAAACATATGGCTCTGCATCAAATAACGCAACAAGCTCATATACCGATCCTAAGGACACTAGAACCGTCCTCTGATACCAATTGTAACAACCCCCATTTCTCGCGTAAGGGTTGACCAGGCTTGCTACGCCGAAGATGGGGCTTATCAATAATTTATACCATTCTCAGCACAACGTTATATAAATATGGTTATTCAAAAAGGCCGATACTTTAAAACTTTATGAATATTTTCGTAACAGTGAATAAACTCATCTAACACCAACTAAAATAATTATTTAATGCATCAATTAAACATCACACTCCAACATGAAGTAAATGGATAAAATAAATCTCAGGCTTATGCCCCTACAATTGTTCTCAAGTGATATAACTAAACTCTGGCAAAAAATCACCTAGGCTAAAATCAATGGTCTGGAATACTGCTAGGCACCGAGAGATCGCATGGCTGGTATAGCAACAGTCTTGCTATCCCAGTTTAGAAAATAACCTGGAGGGGGGTAACATTTTTTATTTGGGTCAGAGTTCGAGGTGTGCAAGAATTAACTTGAATAATTTAAAATAACTATAGTACAGTCAATGCACAATAACTACCCCGTTTTTTTCACTCACATGCGTATAACACATTACCTCTCATCTAAGTGTGACAATAATAGCACCCTACTACATCCCAGATATTTTATTTATGACATCATCTAAATTCTAGAAGGAAATTCATTCCTAATTAATTTTAGTTAAATTCAATGCCAACATTTAAATTACCGACTTACATTAATTCTAGCCTCCTAAATATCAAGGATAAGGCATAAACGTCTAATATGCTAGGATCTAAATATCATTCAGTGCCCATATCCTTAGGAAATTTTAATTTAATTTCCATAAAATTCGGGTAAATAATAATATATGTCATTCCATATATGTGACACATAAGGGCATCTACCGTTGCTGTCAAATTCGTTCTCTATCAACAAATTTGAAGGAATCCTAACATCCAAATTGGACCGTCTAAAGGAATCCTGACATCCTAAGTGGACACCCCAAAACACACACAAGTTGGGGGCAGTTCCTACGCAGGATACCTGTATACGGCCCATACCCACTGATAATACAGGAACAATCAGCGCCACACCTACCTCTCGAGGGTGGAGCCTCTATATAGTACCTATATGCCTATACAACGTCAAGCCCACATGTGCCGACGTGTGGTCACTGGCCTGAACGCGCGAACCCCCGAGCTGATAGGAAAGTTCACTAGTATGTCCACACACACATATAATATAATATATATTATTTTTCCTATAATATGTAAAGGTAATTGTTCCTAAATCACAATAAAGTTCCAATCCAAATCCCATACCCTCAATCACCCATTAATAATTTATCGTCTAATAAATTATTAATTATATCCAGTATTTAATTACTTAGCCATCTAGTTATAGGTAATTATTAACTTAGATACGGGTAAAATTTTGTTCCATAATTTATACCCAACCATAGCATTTTTAAGTCCCACATTAATATCAAAACTTGCACAATGACACCAATAAGTTAATCATCATAACCATATTTTTATTTATCAAGAAGCTTATATAACTTTCCGTTCACTATTCATCTTCGACAACCTCCACAATAGCCATAAATTCATCCCCAATTTTCTACTCAACCAAACCAATCTGGTCCAGAAACATCGGTTCGATTTTCCCTTTTCAGAAAGTTTTTACTCTACCGGATCGGTTCATTTTTCATTTCCATTGGTTCGATTCTATGTTTATAGAAAATTTGGCCCATATCGAACCAGTTCTTATTCGGTTTGGTTTAAAGGAATCTAACCCCCAAATATTCAGATTTATCGATTCCTAATTTCTGAAAATAAATTCACTATTCCTCTACATGCATATCACGTCAAATTCAATTTATCATTCCTCTACATGTGGGTATTCAACATATGATCAAATCTAATAAACCCTATTTTTCAAAAATCTAAAGGAATAAAATTTTGCATTGAGAAATAAATTATAAAAATAAATTATGCAAGAAATTCTTGCCTTGTAAGTGTATATGAGATCCCCTTTGGTGTTCCTCTTTGATTCCTCTTCAGTTCCAGCCCCTTTTCCTTCTCTTTATATTTCTTCCTTCTCTCTCTCATGGCTGCAATTTTAGGTTTTACTTTTGTGTTATTGGGGGAGTGGTTTACCCCCACTTAACCACTCAATTAATGAAAATCCCGAGTTGGGTCAAAAGCTCAACTTTTGGACCTCCAAATAAGCCCAAAACTATAACCCAACTAGTCCAAATGTTCCCTAACTCATATACCTATGACCCGGGACAAATTTTAAATATTTAAAACCCTAAACCGAGTTTCTAACTCTCCCTAAAACACATCCCAAATATTTTTATTTTACTTAGACCCTTTTATATGTTCCAACGACGCGCGATCGATAATTTAGTTATGAATTAATTATTTCTCACTCGCAAACCCATTACGTCGAGTTGAGTTTTATTTTTATAAAATCATAAGTGCTTACTTAAATAAATAAAAATTATGCTCTTAATTTTAAATTCTCCCAATTTAATTTATTCTAAAAATTAAAGTCCGAAATCATTAAATCCATCCATTCAAAATATTTTATTCTAAAAATTTACGGGGTATTACATTATTGACTAAAATAAATATCCAAAATATGAAGACTCGAATAAATAATGAAGGAATAAAAGAACAACTATAGAACCCCCACGGAGCCATACATTGAATAATCGGAATGTGCAAAGTTTGACTACAAAGAAAAGTTCATAAATAGATAATTCCAAAATCTCCTACTCTGATTACTGGATATGTCAACTACGTAATCTATTTACTCAATCTTTCACATATAACTACCGGATACCTCAAATAGGGTTTACAAAAAAATAATAGGTCGAACCCTACATTTGCAAGAAAATTATATCTCATCTAAAACATTATTAAACACATTTGGTCTAATGGTATGAAAGCACTCTCTCAATCGAGATGTGTTGGGTTTGAAACCTCTTGGGTTTTCCCTTGAGGCATTTTCATTTACCCCTTTGGGGTATGTTTCAATGGGGAGGGATACCACCACTTTGTGTGTGTAGCTCATATTTCTTCATTACGTGTGTAAGGTGGAGAGACTTTAGACCTCCACCTTTAAAAAAGATACAACTTATTTATGTCATATATCATCTCCACCTCCATGCGCTCCCAAGGTAACTCACCTCACTTCTATATAAGATAATCAAAGACATATGTAAATCCTACACTAGGCATAACTAACAGAGTAAGTAACTAAGTCCCACGACTATCATGTAACCTACGTAACTCCTATCTCTCACTATTGTACAATATCGCCACAAACAATTATATACTTAAAGCTAATACCCAATCATAGTATCCTTATACCACAAAATAACCAAATAAGTTAAGACCCTCATTACAAACTAGTTGTTATCCCACAATGTATCAAATCAAGCTTTACACATCAATATACTAATTACGATGCTAACCAATATCCTGATAAACCATACCCATGATTATTCTAGATTCTATATTATACAACATATGTTCAACCTATCTCCGAACTGGTCTAATTACTATTCTCATC
Organism: Sambucus nigra; assembly: GCA_949130495.1. NCBI lineage: Eukaryota > Viridiplantae > Streptophyta > Magnoliopsida > Dipsacales > Adoxaceae > Sambucus > Sambucus nigra. The sequence continues at coordinate 462,041,208 of OX422218.1, forward strand.
AATTGATGCGACCACAAATGTGTATCTATTATTCATGTTGATATAGGCTCAAGTGCAAGCCTATCGCGTTAGTAATAAACCCGATAAGTCAGGATCGTCTCCATAGGGAAATAGGACAAACGAAGTCATAACGACTTTGGAAAGATTGAGAACCCTAACTCGACTCTAAAAAGAACGAAAAAGTAATTATGGGAGATGGACTAACTACAACCAGAAATAATAAGAAAATTACCTACAGAATTTAGAAATAACTTAAAAGCTTTTTGACTTACTTAAGAAAATTAAAAACTGTAATGAAATGTGTAAGTGAGAAAAATGAGTCAGGATACACTCCTCCAACCCTAGTTCATTAATCAATGTTAAAACTTAATTTAGAATTGAAATATCTGAGTAAACCCTGTTTTTACTACTCACAAGCATTACATATATGAGGGATCTTAGCCCGCATCATACATAATCAAGAGACGAGTAAAGCAGTGTCATCGTAGTTACATGCACGTTGCACTTTTAAGCATTCTGGTTACCTAGGAAAAATGATATCAAAAGCCTTATAATGGTTATGATCGCCATACAACACGATTAACTCGATTATTTAATTCAAAATGAAATTTTACGCATTCATCAAGAACATCGGGTTGGATTCATACATTCCAACCCTTAGAAAATTAGCCGGACATAATAAAACAATACGAAAGCATGATAAAAGAACACATCTTAACTAGTAACTTAGAATTAAGAAGAATGAAATTATTAAATAATCAATTAACTAAAGTAATTATGAACGCAAGAATGGAATGAATTTACTTGAATTGAAGAAGTTTGAATCAAATCCTTACAGCAAACTCTTTAAATGAAAACTAGGGTTTTTTATTGTTCTCTCTTCAAAACTAATTAAAAATCTCCTCTAAAAACTGATTAGAAGCCCCCCAAATGTTTGAGAGGATATTGAAATATATACATTACGAAATTTGTAAGAGTGGAGTCATGCAAGACTCAAGCTGGAACAGGATAAACTCAAATCTCAAACCCCAGATCGATTTGCCTAAAAATTTCAGATCAATCTGCCAGATGACCAGATCGACCCTCTAAATATGCTTAATATAGTGAACTTTAGGGGCCGGATCGATCCTTTTTTTATGAAGATCGGACTGATCTGGTAAATGTATCCTCATACAGTGGCTTCTAGATTCCGGATCGATCCTTTTTTTAGGCCATCCGGATCGATCCGGATTTCCTTCTCAATTTTTATCCATTTTTTCTTCAATTTATCATGATTATCTCGTATCTTTAGATCTTCATATATTCAACTCCAGAACTCGAATTGAGACTCCGTTTTATCCTATGCATTCGTAGACTCAAGATCTTCGACTTTTATTTTGGGTTCTTGACCGGATTCCTAGTGAAAATTACACTTTTTCCCTTTTGATTTGTCTTCTTTATTCTCTCTTTCTTCTTTTGATTTCTATCTTTCTTTCATATATTAAATACCTACAAAATCAATGAGAAATACATGAAACTCGGGATACTTATTAGACGAGGCCATTAGAATTGATATGAGATAAATCAGCTCATTTTACACTGTTCAAGGTAATAAAAGCCTTTAAATTAAGGGAAAATTTTACAAGAATTTATGCCTAATCAAACCCCCCTAACTTAGAACTTTGATCGTCCCGAGCAATGTAAAAGAATCAAAATATGGTCCCACTCTAAAATGAGATAGCATACCTCTTTCGCGGGCGAGAAATTGCATTTAGCGCATGCAACAAGCCTTTAAACCTATAGGTGACCCTAGTAGGATGAGTTGTGTCACGTGAGGGTTTGCAGTGAATATATCCACAAAATTCGTTATTGACACAAAGAAACATCAAAATACTTAAAAATTATACAATTTAAACTCCCCAAAAATTAGTCAATATAAAATCAAATTCTCGAGTCTCAAGCCATAGTGTGTGTGTGCGAAGTCAAAAATCGAACCGTTAATTTCCATCGATTGATCATTACGTTACTTTCCGAAAGTTCGCTTTAATTTTAAAATCTCACCGAATATACTCACAAACGAATCACTCGGAAGTGTGGGTATTCTCTCGGTGTGCGTGATACAAGGAGTAAATATGAAGGGCACAAATTCACGTACACCATTTTAAAAGAAGGAATTTTTTATGGTAAAAAGATCTCTTCATCAAAATATGGTCATAGGGAAACGGGAAACATCATCTCTTTGTTACGCCATGTAATCTCTTTTATTATCTTTTATGCCTTAGCTCTCCCCGCGGTAGACAATTTCGCAATTCAAACTCGATTAGGACTTTCTTGGGTTTAAGGTGTATTTGGGTAACATGAAAATGGTTGGAAAATTTGGAATTGGAAAATTTTCTTATAATGTCTGCTAGTTCTTTTCCGGGCTTTTTCTCATTTTTTCTTTCTTTTTTTTTATCTTTTTATCAAACTTTTTCTTTTCTTGCTATTTTTGTTGAGCATTTTTTTATTTTTTTCTTACCCCTTTTTATGCACTTTTCGTATTTTATTTGATGAATATTCGATTTTCACAATTCCAAGCTAATTGGTTTTTTTCCAGGCTGTCAAACGAAAGGGGAAAAAACTTATTCGGCTCAAATTGGGTTGCAAAAAGGTTATTTTTTCATGACATTTTCTGGCCAATATTTTGGGGTGACAAACGATGGCCTACTTCATTGTCCAAATGCGAGTTGTTTTACCATATGTGTCTCGAGATTAATTAAGTTTAGAGATATGTTAGCGCGCTTTATTCAAGACAATATCTCACACATTTTCCGTAACTAATCAAAACAATAAAATAGAGATCATCAATGACTTTTTAACATGCTGACAAGAACTTTGAGTTAACCATTAACTCGGATTGATTTATAATCTCAGAAAACTGATAGGCTCGAAATCTCACCGGGTTTGTTAACCTCCACACTTACTCGTAAAGTCGTCAGTTTTCTTTCAATTTCCATCTTTGGTCAATTTTGGCTTTGTGCATTTGATTTTTACAACTTGAGACAAAATATTTGTGACTTTTTTGAAGCTTTTAAATTCCAATTTTTATTTATTTTGAAGAAAAATATTTTTGGATTTTTCAAAAAAAAAATATTTTTTTTGAAATTTTGGGCTTGTTTGAAAATTTGTGAAGTTTTAGAAAGACGCACTTGTGACTCCCCCCCCCCCCCCCCCCTCCCCAACTTAGACTTTTGCATTGTCCTCAAGCAAAAATGACTAAATTCTAACTCAAAGTGAATTAAAAGTGCGAAGAAATAAAACGAATAAATACTGAAAATGCAAAATTTTATATAGAATGACCAACATGAGTTACAAAGGAAAAGGGAGACAAACAATCAACTGTGATAACAACCAACGACTTCACAACCAAACTGCAGAAATGGCATCACTAGGGTGGGGCATGGGATCCACCAGGCGCATTCGGGTCATATGGGTTATAGAAATATGGCGGTGGTGGTGTACGCATAGTCATCTGATACATCTACGATTGGAGACGGTGCATCATACTGGTGTCGCACTAATAAGACCTTTGGTAGGCTACCCTATCAGTGTTGTATTGGTTTATGACCAATCGAGTCGTGTTTCCACCGCCGAAATATGTCGATTAATTTCTGCATTTGCTGGCGAAAAATCATAGTCCTCGTCACTATCATACTCCTCGTCACCTTCACCCATTTCGATATCCTCCTCTTCTTCCTCGCTGATTTCTTCATCATCACTCGCGTCCTCTTTTTCATCACTATCCTCCTGTGCTAGTCTGGCTTGGATGTTTGCCCCTTGACTTTCACTTCTAGTCCGTGTGGTTGCCCCAAAAGGAGCTGGGAGGTGAGGGAAATCCTATGGGGGGGCGATTCCGGCGTCCGCTAGCATGGACGTGTTGAGCCGGGCATAGGGGAGAGGGGGTTTTCCCTTTTTATCCGTGACGGTGAAGAATATGTCCTTATAAATGCAGGGATCCAAGTTGATGGGGGTGTTGTGGTTGAAGAGGTGATATATGACGGTGGCTTGACGCGGGCGCATTACCGAGTTATTTCCCGCTGGGAGAATAATTTTGAAAGTGAGGCACGCTTTCTCGTTTAGCTGGCCCATCGGGAATTAAATCGGTGATCCAGTTAGTGTTGGGTCAATGCGGGACATTCACACGTCTTTGTCAAGTGGGAGAAGAGGGTTGGGGTATGTGTATGTATGAGGGCTTGGGACATCTTTGGCAGCTAACTATTAGAGCAGAAGGGCCAAAGAGAATAGGACGTGGATTCCACCTACATATGCTTCAGCCTCGTTGTGCCCGGTGCGGACAAGTGAGCTATAGAATTCTCGCACTTTGTTAGGCTACACTGCGTCATAAGGCTCGTTTAGGAAACGACACAACCTCTGTGCCATAAAAGTGCAGTGACGGAGTTTGGCATGTCATTCCAAATGACTTGACGCTCCACTTGAAGCTTACGAGTTTGCCCGAAGAAACGCTCAAACCACACTTGTTCTTGAAGAGAATGGTAGACGACGGCTCCGTCATCGAGAATTTGATGGACTCTTATTTTGGGGGAATTGGTTAGTTGTCCATGATACTTAGAGGTAGTAGAATTTATGTACAGAAAGAGAGAAAGAGAGTGAGTAATGGTGGTGAAAATGTGGTGGAGAGGGTGTGGTTTTATAGGTGGTGAGAGAAGAGTGTGGGGTAGGGTTTGGAGGGAAAAGGGGGAAGTATTTGGGATGGAAAAAGGTGATTGGGAAGGGTGGTGGACGAATTTGGAGGGAAAGAAATGGATTGGGGGAAAAGGGTGGTGAACCTTGGGAATGTAAAGGGTTACAGAAATCGGATCGATCCGAACCCTTTTAATTTCAATTTTTCCCCTAAACGGACCGATTCGGGTTCCCAGGATCGGATCGATCCGGTTCCCAGATCATCTTTAGTGCACCTTTTTGATGGTATACTCTTCTCTCATGACTTTCGGATGCTCCTACTAATGGCCCTACACATGTTTGACTTCGAAAACCTCTAACCTCGATACTACAGCCCTAAATATTTGCCTCGTAATGCATGTTGGTGCTCTAATTCCTCTCCTTCTTTGATGTGAACCTACAAACTCTACTACCTAACCTATGTGCAGCTACTATACATAAGAATTCACCCCATACACGTCGGGGGTGCGACGACCTCTCAATTTTAGCTCACTCTACCCCGTAAATGGGGTCTGACAACCAATTGGTGTCGATCTCTTCTACGCACGCCTTTACATATGTCTTTAGGCGTTGTCCGTTGACTTTGAACGTGTTCCCCCTCTTGGTTCTTCCAATTTCACTGCTCCATGGGGGAATACACTTTTCACAACGAATGGACCTGTCCACCGAGACCTCAATTTAATCGGAAATAGATGAAGCCGGGAGTTATAGAGGAGTATCTTTTGTCCAGGTTGAAACTCTTTCGTATAATAATCTTATCATGCGGGAGTTTCATCCGTGCCCTTGAAATCTTTCCATTTTCATACGAATCATTGCGTATCTCCTCTAACTCATTCAGTTGAAGCTTGTGAGCTTCATCGGCTTTGTCCATATCGTATTTTACCCTCTTAATGCCCAATACGCTATGTGCTCCAAGTCAACAGGAAGATGGCAAGGTTTTCCATACACAAAGCAGAATGGGACAATCCGAATGGGTTCTTGTATACGGTATGGTAGGACCATAACGAATCATTCAATCGAATGGACTAATCTTTTCGGTTAGGATCGACAGTCTTCTCTAGTATGTTTTTTATCTCACGATTTGTCAACTCGGCCTACCCACTCGTTTGTGGGTGATAGATCATTCCAACCTTGTGAACGACACCATACTTTCTCAGAAGCTTCTCAAATGGCTTGTTGCAAAAGTGCTTGCCATTATCACTGATTATCACTTCGGTGCACCGAATCGAGAAAGTATGTGTTCCTGCAGAAACCTAATCACCACTTTATTGTCATTAGTCTTAGTAGCTATATCTTCCACCCATTTAGAAACATAATCTACCGCGACTAGGATGTATAGGTAGCCAAAAGACGGAGGAAAAGGGCCCATAAAGTCAATACCCCAGCAGTCAAAGATTTTGATAATGAGTATCGGGGATAATGACATCATGTCTCGTTGGGTAATCTCCCCCATCTGTTGACACTTGTCGCGAGATTTGCAACAATTATTTACATCTTGCAACATTGGGGGCCAGTACAAGCCGCTTTGGAGAATCTTAGCGGTTGTCTTTTTCACAGAAAAGTGGCCTCCACATGCTTCCGAATGACAGAATTGGATGACCTTTGGAATCTCATCATTCGGTACGCATCGTCAGATGATTTGGTCGGGGAAGTATTTAAAAAGTAATGGATTGTCATAGAAAAACATGTGCGACCAAGTGATGGACCTCTTCTTATCTTTCGGTGTCCAATCAGGAGGGACACCTCCCATGATAAGATAGTTCACTATATCCGCAAACCGGGGCAAAAAATAGGTGGCAAAGAGTTGCTTATCCGAGAAATACTCGTCTATGGGTGTAGGATCACTAGGTACGTCGGACGAAAGTAATGATAAGTGATCGGCGGCGACATTTTCTACTCCTTTTTTATCTTTAATGGAGATATTAAATTCTTGTAGGAGTAGGATCGACCTTATGAGGCACGACTTTGCTTCTTTCTTTGCAAGGAGATATTTTAAAGCCGCGTGGTCAGTGAAATAGGTGATGGGGGAACCGATAAGATAGGATCAAAATTTGTCGAGACCAAAGACTACCACTAGTAATTCCTTCTCCGTGGTAGAGTAATTGAGTTATGGTCCGGTGAGAGTCCGGCTAGTGTAGTAGATGACATGACCCTTTTTATCTTTTCTTTGGCCTAAAACAGCCCCTATCACATAATCGCTAGCATCACACATGAGCTCGAATGGTAAGGACCAATCCAGGGCTTGCATAATGGGAGCGGAAATAAGCATGCTCATTAATTTTTCAAAATCACTTTGGCATGCTTCATTCCAATCGAACGGGTGTCCTTCATAAGAAGGTTTCTTAAGGGTCTAGCGATGGCGCTAAAATCCTAAATGAACCTTCTATAAAACCCCGCGTGGCCCAAGAAAGAGTGCACGTCTTTTAGCGATTTAGGTGGGGGTAGGTTATCTATGACATCGATTTTTGCTCTATCAACCTCGATCCATTTGGATGACACTATATGGCCAAGAACTATGCCCTCGATTACCATAAAATGGAATTTCTCCCAATCCAGCACTTGGTTCTTCTCCACATATCGGACCAATACTTTCTCAAGATTGGATAAACATAGATCGAAAGAGGTGCCAAAAATACTAAAGTCATCCATAAACACGTCTAGACCTCTCTCAACCATGTCACTGAATAAGCTTAACATGCACCTTTGAAACGTCGCTGGTGCATTACACAAGTCGGTTGGCATACGTTTGTAGGCAAATGTACCAAAAGGACAAGTGAAGGTCGTCTTCTCTTGATCAAGTACATCTACCTCAATCTGGTTATATCCAGAATAACCATCTAGGAAGCAATAATAAGGGTGGACCGCTACTCTTTCAAGCATTTGATCAATAAATGGCAAGGGGAAATGGTATTTCCTAGTTCCTGCATTGAGTTTCTGGTAATCAATGCAAACGCGCCACCCAGTCGTGGTACGTTAGGGAACTAGCTCTCCCTTGGCATTCTCAACCATTGTCATGCCCAAATTTTTTGGGAAAAATTGGATGGGGCTCACCCATTTGATATCCAAGATTGGGTAGATAATCCCGACATCCAACAATTTGATGATTTCGGCCCTCACCACCTTTTTCATGGTGGGGTTTAGCCTTCTTTGCATTTCTCTCGAGGGATTCACATCCTCCTCGAGGTGAATTTTGTGAGTGCAAATTAGAGGGCATATCCCCTTTAGATCAGCTATACACCAACCAAAAGAACTTTGGAGCTTCCTCAAAAATTTTAATAGCTTACCCTCCCGCTCTTCATCTAAGCTAGAGGAGATAATAATGGGAAATGTCTAACTTTCACCTAGGAAAGCATATTTAACGTTGGAGGGTAGTTTCTTCAATTCGAGAGTCGAGAATGTGTCGCTAGAGGGCACCGTGCGTGTCTCTCTTGGCGGTAACTCTTCGAATCGAGAAACTCAACTAACATGTCTCGCATCCCCGTACGACACTTTCTTATCAAGAAGCCCTCTCAACTCCTCAACCACTCTCTCAAACTCGATATAAGCTCCCTCGCTCTCATGACTAGACACTAGGCAAGCTTCTAAGGCGTCTCCACAAAAATTTTCCTCAATGTGCTCTTCTATGATCTCATCAATTAATCTCACCTCGTGAAGATCATCTTCTTCCCCTACTTATTTGGCTATATTGAAGATGTTTGTTTATAATGTCATGTTCCCAAAAGTGAGTTGCATCCTCCCATTTCGAGTATTGATAAGTGCGTTAGCTGTAGCTAAGAATGGGCGCCCAAGAATGATGGGAACATGATTCTTCGAGGCGAAGGAGGGCTCCGTGTCCCAAATGAAAAAATCTACATGGAAGTAAAAAGTGTCCACTTGGACTATCACGTCCTCAACTATACCTCTCGGTATCATCACGGTTAAATTATCCAATTAGAGAGTGATCCATGTGGGATTAAGGTCGCCCAAATCAACCTACCTATAAATTGAATACGGGAGGATATTAACACTTTCCCTCAAGTCGAGTAAGGCCCTCTCAATTTTGGTCTCTCCATTGGTGCAGGAAATGGTGGGTGCACCGGGATCCTTATATTTAGGTGAGAGATCGTTAAGTAGAACGAAGCTCACATTTTGTTCTAGGAACACGTTTTTCTTTACCTTCATCCTCCACTTGACAGTCAATAAATCTTTAATGACTTTTGCATAAGCTATAATTTATTTAATTGCATCGAGGAAAAGTAAGTTCAATTTCACGATTTTAAGCACCTCTAGCACTTCATTACTTATGGTCCCTTTGTGGGAAGGAACCAATCTTTGAGGAAATAGTGCAGCGGAGGGTGGCTTGATAATTACCGCGAGCTCACTAGTATTTTCTTTATCACTCTCATCCAAGGAGATATCTTCGGCCTCTTTCGTGTCGGGCGAAGTCTCCTTGTCTTTCGAAGTGTCATATGGGGGAGGTGATAAATCAATAACTCTCCCACTAAGAAGAGTGGTTACCTCTTGGCAATGCTCCTGATGTTCTGTAGAGGTGGAGCTAACACTAGGTTGACCTTGGGGAGGTCTTTGGCCCTGTACAGGAAACTTTCCCTTCTCTTGGATGCTCAACGATGATTGCAACTTGGAAATGTTCGCATTCATGTCGGTGAACATGAGAGCATATCTATCATTGGCTGCACTCTAAGAGTTGATGAACTGGTTTATTGTATCCTCGAGGTTCCTCTGTGGTGGAGTAATATACGGAGCTGAAGGAGGTGGTGCTTGCTGAAATAGAGGAGGCGGTGGAGGTGGGACAACATATGAATGTGGGTTTATCGTAGCTTATGGTTGTCCATAATTAAAGCCAGGATGGTTTCTCTATGAAGGGTTGTACGATTTCCCATGTGGGGCATTAAAATTTCCCTTGAATCCTCCTATAGCATCCACCTGCTCGGTGTGAATGGACTTGTAGGCCTTATGGAATGGCCCGCCTCATAGATAGCACACACCTTTTCTTTCGAAACACGACTGGATCCAGAGATATGTCTTAGTCGGCTATCAAGCAAATATTTTATATCTCTTTGAAATTGATCGAATCAACGGTCTATTAAGGTATTATTATCCAAATGGTATAAACCGGATACAGTAGGAGCGATAGATGCTTGTATAGGCTGGACTTGGGTACTAGGATCAGATGTGTCCCATGCTTGAGTAGTCTCTGCGACAAAATTAAGATGGGCCTCGGCATCACTGGAGTCTAACTCCCAAAAAGGTCTTTCATACATTGTTTGCACAAGTTGTTTGGAAGCCACTGTCAACCCATTATGGAAGAAAAAGAGCAAATGGTATTTTTCGAAAACATTATAGGGGCATGCTCTTACCAACTCTTGGAAACGTTCCCAACACTTGACAACAGGCTCATTATCTTGTTGTGGAAAACCTTGGATTTGAGTCTTGGCAGAGTTAGTCTTTTTCTGTGGGTAAAATTTTGAGATAAATTTGGATTGCACATACCTATAGGAAATCATGGAGTTCAGGGATAGAGACCATAGCCAGGTCTTGACTTTATCCTTTAAGGAAAAAGGAAAAATATTTAAGTGAATGACATCATGCATGCAAGCTTGGTCACTAAATGTGTCGCACACCTCTTCGAACTCTCTTATGTGAAGGTATAGTTTCTTCGAATCCATGCCATGGAAAGTAGGTATAATGTGTATCATCCCATTGCGGAAGTGGAACTGATCGACATTATACGGGATTAAAATACAACCAGGGGTGACAGTTCATTCAGGAAAGAGTAAGTCTTTCACAGTACGATAGGGTGGATTTCCCTCTCCAGTGCCGAAACTGGTGTCAAACATTGCTCCTTCTTCAAATGGCTCGGATTACTCACTCGGTGTCCTAGATGTGTGTGACTTGAGGGTTGACTCATGGTGTAACTAGAAATATAATGCTCAGGAGTAGGAGGTGGAACCCAAAACTGTGGAACGCGAGGTGTGTGGGGACTGTCAGAGTTATACTCAACAATGGGATTTTCGTGAATTCGGGTTGGAGTATTTTGAGGAGTTTGTGTTTGTTCAGGATTTTGCATTAAAGGCTTTTGAGAGATGATTTTTTTTTGTTGGGGGGGGGGGGATTTTTGGTATAAGCTTTAGATTGACTCGATCTAACCTAAGTCTACCTAAATCCGCGAGAATGGTGTAAAAAACTTGACGCGACCACAAATGTGTATCTAGTATTCGTGCTGATATAGGCTCAAGTGCAAGCATATCGCGTTAGTAATAAACCCGATAAGTCAGGATCGTCTCCATAGGGAAATAGGACAAACGAAGTCGTGATGACGTTGGAAAGATTGAGAACCCTAACTCGACTCTAAAAAGAACGAAAAGGTGATTATGGGAGATGGACTAACTACAAGCAGAACTAATAAAAAAAATTACCCACATAATTTAGAAATAAATTAAAAGCTTTTTGACCGACTTAAGAAAATTAAAAACTGTAATGTAAAGTGCAAGTGAGAAAAACGAGTCAGGATACACTCTTCCAACCCTAGTTCATTAATCATTATTAAAACTTAATTCGGAATTGAAATATCTGAGTAAACCCAGTCTTTAGGACTCCTAAGCATTACATATATGAGGGATCCTAGCCCGCATCATACATAATCAAGAGACGAGTAAAGCAGTGTCGTCGTAGCTACACTCGCGTTGCACACTTAAGCATCCCGGTTACCTAGGGAAAACGAGATCAAAAGTCTTACAACGATTGTGATCACCATACAACACAATTAACTCGATTATTTAATTCAAAATCAAATTTTATGCATTCATTAAGAACATCGGGTTGGATTCATTCATCCCAACCCTTTGAAAATTAGCCGAACATAATAAAATAATAAGAAAGCATGATAAAAGAAGGCATCTTAACTAGTAACTTAGAATTAAGAAGAATGAAATTATTAAATAATCAATTAACTAAAACAATTATGAACGCAAGAATGGAATGAATTTACTTGAATTGCAGAAGTTTGAATCAAATCCTTACAGCAAACTCTTTAAATGAAAACTAGGGTTTTTTATTGTTCTCTCTTCAAAACTAATTAAACAGCTCCTCTAAAAGCATATTAGAACCCCCAAAAAATGTCTGAGAGGATATTGAAATATATACATTACGAAATTTTCAAGAGTTGGGGTCATGCAAGACTCTAGCTGGAACTGGATAAAATATAATCTCAAACCCTGGATCGATCTGCCTAAAAATTTTGAATCGATCTGCCTGATGACTGGATCGATCCTTTTTTATTTCAACGGGATCGATCCTCTAAATATGCTTGATTAAGTGAACTTTGGGGTCCATATCGATCCTTTTTTTATGAAGACCAGATCGATCCGGTAAATGTATCCTTATATAGTGGTTTCTAGAGTCCGGATCGTTCCTTTTTTTAGGCCATTCGGATCGATCCGGATTTTCTTCTCAATTTCTCTCCATTTTTTCTTCAATTTCTCATGATTATCTCGTATCTTTAGATCTTCGTAGCTTAAACTCCAGAACTCGGATTGAGACGTCGTTTCGTTCTATGCACTCATAGACTCGAGATCTTCGACTTTTATTTTGGGTTCTTGATCGGAATCCTGGTGGAAATTACACTTTTTCCCTTTTGATTTATCATCTTTCTTCTCTTTTGCTTCTTCCGATTTCTCTCTTTCTTTCATATATTAAATACCTGTAAAATCAATAAGAAATACATGAAACTCGAGATACTTGTTAAACGAATCCATTAGCAATGATATGAGATAAATAAACTCGTTTTACACTATCAGAGGTAATAAAAGCCTCTAAATTAGGGGAACTTTTGGAAGAATTTATGCCTAATCATCGATCATTAGGTTGGCTAAGCCCATCACTAGATAACTTCTATACTCTTCAATCTGTAAGTAGGTTGTCATCATCATTAGCAAACTACCTTGCCATACATTATATAGGTATGTTTTACGATCGTCACAAAAATAAGTACATAATATACGTAAAACACAAATGACTTATCCTTCGGGGACCTCTCTTACCTTTACCAGGTTGATCTATTAGAGGTCCCACCCTTTATGTCTTGAAACATGCACATATGAGAAATCATTATACCAACGCACTAATCGTATAACGACATACCATGTTACATAAAGGGTATACTCTTATGTCACCCTCACAGGAGACGATTGATATACAACACATACACTACACTATATTAGGTGAATAGTCAAGGCCAAAGTCCCTGGCCAGGACTGTGGGTTATGATCAAGGCCAATGTTGCATAATGGATTTGATCGATGATTTCAATAATGACAACATAAATGGCAGGCTGTCTTCCTGAGTTTATTGTCCCACATTTAATTCTTTTATCCACAACACAAGAGAACATAAGATTCAATCTTGTTACATCTATTTTCGAAAAAATATATAGGCCCATGAGCTGACTTAAAAATGAGACCAACAATTCATGTGTTGACACCGTATAGAGAGAAGTGACCCCTTTTTAATGTCGTTCTAGCGACTCAGTGCGTCGCTCGAACGAGAACACTTGTCGTTAGAACGATGACGTCCGTCGCTTGAACGAGGATACAAGAGCTCCACTTACATTTCCCAACCAATGTTTATCCTTAAAGAAACGGAAGGCAGTAAAGAAAAGGGAGAATGGGCGTTCGACCTATTTTCTTCCCTTTATTACTAATTCCTTTTTGTAGTCCAATAATTTTATTGTCATATTTGCCCCAAAAGTTTCTAATTTTTAATAAAGGCATACATTATTTATTTCCTAAAAATCATATACTCCTTATATAAGACTTTTATAAAATCCATAATTCAATTAATCTTCTCCAATTCAAATTTATGCCTCCTCCTGTATAATACATACATATAATTTAATCCAACTGTCACGGCGGGGTACTACATCCAGAGATTTTGCTAAAGGAATTCGTCTATTCTCACTTCAGGGAAGGTAGTAATTTGCTGTAGCAAACTTGGTAGTTTTTTTCTCAATTTTGCTTATCTTTTATTTTTCCAAAGAAGTTTCCATAAGCAAGATCGAGATAGAAAAGCCACAAGTTTTACACAAACAATTTTTTTTACCAAGATGGTTAAAGGTTTTGTAAAAACACATGACATGGGTGTTGGTAATCTCCAATATACCTTTCATCCAAAGTGTGATCTATGAGTTATGAGGATGATCAAATCGTCTTTAAGATCTTAAAATTTAATGAAGCTTTTCGGAGAGGTAAATCAAGAACCCAAAGTGTTTTTAAAAATCGGATTATGACAATTACCTAAGATGGCATAAATGAGTATGTGAATAATATTAAAAATCCGTTAGAGTAAACAATGTAGGTCGAGATTATGAGGATTATATCACAGTGGATCATAAAAGGCACTATATGAATGGTTAAGATTTTTTACCTGTTCTAGTATTTAAATTGGAATAATTGACTGCTATTATCATAAGGCAACATGATTATATTACTATTACATTGTACTTTTATTTGGGACTATATAGGAATTTTCTTGTGGTGGGACTTAGCCCATTTTGCGTTGAAAATTTTCAGCTCTTACATAATAATATCAACATGAGTTCAACGATAACATTTGGAAGGATTTATTTCAGTTTCTCAGTAAGTGTTTAGAGTTATACTCCCATATTTTATTTTATGCATATTTTATTTTGAGACTTTTGATTATGGTCCTACGGAGGTCCCAAAGTCGTAATCGAATTTTGGATATCCAATTGTGGTTTGTGGAGATTGACTAGTTATGCTTGAGATTCTATTATCTGTTTCGGTTTAGTGGTAGTTTTATTTTTTATGTTTCAATTCTTTATTATTGTTGCATGCTAAGAATGGTATTTATGTGTTTGATATCCCTAAATTATTATGTAATATTACACTACACCAAAATGGTTAATTTGGCACTCCTTAAGCGCTTAGCCTTATCACGGTCATTGGCCGTGACAAAAAAATACGCATTTTTTGTCTCGATCAATGATCGTGACAAAGTCTTGTTACGGTCATTAACCGTGACAAGTTCGTGACAAGTACAGTTATCACGGACTTGTCACAGTCAATGACCATGACAATCTTATAAGGTTGTCACGGTCATTGACCATGACACATCCGTGATAATTCTGTCAGTAAAAAAACCCTCCCTCTTCTTTTTTTCCACGATTTTGTTCCCTCCATTTCTCTCTCTCCCTCTCTAGCGGCTGCTCCCCCTCTCTCTCTACAACTTTGGTATGTTTTATCCATCTATTTCTCCCCCATTTATGTATGTGTATGTATATGTGCGTGTATGTATATATGTGTGTGTAAATGTGCATGTGTGTGTGTGTGTGGTTTATATATGCGTGTGGGGGGGGGGGGGGGGGGGGGGGTAAGGAGGAGGGCTGGGAGGAGGGGGTGTATGTGCCTGTGTGTGTTTGTGTGTGTATATATGCATGTGTGTGTGCGTGTGCATATGTGCATGTGTATGTGTATGTGCCTGTGTATATGTGTGTGTGTGTGTGTGTGTGTGCATGTGGTGGGGAAGGGCATCCGGGAGGGGAGTGGGCAGGGGCACCGGGGGTGGGTGGGTAGGGGGCAGGGGGTGTATATATGCGTGTGTGTCTGTATTTTTTAATTAAATGTTTATTGGTTTATTAGATATTGCCCCTCATATTGTAGTGGCCATTGTAAAAGAATTGATTGATTTAATATTGATTGACTGCTAATTTTTTTTTTTGTAAATTAGTAAATTAATATTGTATACTTTAATTGTTAGTTTAATTGATGAAAATAATTAATTGAGTAGATGAATTAGAAGGAGTACGGGATACACATTTTTTGTTACCATTGCGGTTGGATTATAGTGGATTGATATTGGGTTGGTTAATTTTAAAAGTGGCATGACCACTGGATTATTGTTCATATGGGGGTGGGATTTCTCATTTTTTTTTTGAAAATTACTTTGTATAATGAACAATATATATATAGTATGATAATTAAATGAAACATACTTTCTAACAAAATTGCTCTCTCTCTCTCTCTCTCTCTATATATATATATATATATATATATATATATATATATATATATATATATATATATATATATGAGAGAGGTTCACAAGTGAACCAAAGTGATGAACATTTTAATGAACCTAATAACACATTAAAAAATAACCCTTAATTCCTTTTGTAATTGGTCCGTGCTAGCATAAACGGACACACGTGTTTTTTAAAATACATGCGTGACAAAACTTACCCCCCCTCCCCTCCACGTCCACGCCCACTGGTAGAAAATCCAACTTACTAATCAGTTATAAAGACGTTGATTTTAAAATCCTTATATATTGTTTTAGAACATGTTAACAAATCAAGTGAGTTGAGATGTCTTAAACTTGTTCGCTACCATAATGTTTCAAGTGAATATGGTTTCGTTGATTATGGGTAAAATACAGAAATCATATTCTACGCACAGGGTAATTGTGTAGCAGGTGCTCATATGCATACAAGTGGGTTGATAGATATAAGGGGCTCCTGGCAACAAGTGGTTTTGGATGGTTGGGTTTAGGTTACTGGAGGGTGCTTTACTAGCGGATTGATTTTGTTTGATGCAATCACTAGCTGGTGGTTGCCACCAGGTTGAGGCAGGGGGATCACGGGTGAAGGAATGGGTTAGATAGGTGGCCAGAGTGGGTGGATCATCCACGGGTTTAGGTTTGACTGGGTAGGGTCACCAGTGTGGGGAGGTAACTCGGAGGGTGTTTTTGGAGTAAGGGTATAAGGAAGATTGTTGGGAAGTGGGTTAATGGAGGAAGACGATAGAGAAAATGAGTGATGAGTTTTGTGGCAGATGGAGTAAGGTGGGGGTGTGTGTATTAAAAAATACGCGTGTCCGTTGCCGCTGGTGCGGTCCAATTACAACAATGAATTAAAATTAATTGAGTAATTTTTTAATGTCTTATTAGGTTCATTAAAATGTTCATTATTTTGGTACACTTGTGAACCTCTCTCTCTCTCTCTCTCTCTCCATATATATATATATATATATATATATATATACACACACACACACACACACACATACACAGGAATATAATTAAGTCTGCTTGATATCGAAAGTGTCCATGTAGGATTTTTTTTCAATTACTATACTCAATATCTTTTTCATTTTATGCCTCCATATGTTTTTATTCCCTTTCACCTTTTTCTCTTTCCCCTATTTCTCTATGCCTTTTCTCCTTCCCACGTTATTTGTTTTAGGTCTTATAAATTGAAAAGAACGTATATCAACACCACACTCCCCCTCCCCCCCCCCCCCCCCCCCATCATTCATCCCTTTTAGGCATTTACTACCTTAACTCAACCATCTATATTCCCCCTCCTCCTCACTTGTTTGTATATAGAAATGGTTAAGTTGTGGGTTTGTGGGTTCAAGTTGAAAACCAAATGGATTGCGTTCAAATGACATTGAGAAGCAGTTTCATGATGGAGATATAAGGTTGAGCCAACAAGCTTTATTTGAGATATATGGTGTCTTGACCTATAATTCATTTGTGGGAGAACTTCTTAATTTCTCCAAAGCAGGCTTTGTTAAAGAAGATGAGCAAGAAGAAGATGACAAAAACCAGGGTTGCTCTCTCTCTCTCTCTCTCTCTCTCTCTCTCACTCTCTCTACAACAAAAGACGGACCCTAACATTAGGATTTCACTGATGTCTTTGTTTCCTCCTCCTGAGACTTCACCACTGCAACCACACCGATCCTCACCTCCATAATCACGCCATCCCTCTCATTTGATCATAACAGGTGTGACGACTGCGTGATCTCTGCCTTGGATTTCGATGGTATAAATCCACACTATTTAGCTTGGAAATTCGAGTTATAGTTCGATAATAAAGAAATGTACGTGTACTTTATAAACAGTAGTGCTGCAATAGATGTGATTTATTTGAATGTTTTGAGTGGTGTATTGAATTCTCCTGTTTAGTTTGAGTGTGAGTTTTTTATACAAGTATTAAGTAATTGTTTAATTTTTTTGGTTCGCATTTTATGCAGTATCATAGCAACTTATTTCTCATTTTAACCTAAATAACATAAGTTACTATAGACTGAACTTTTCTAGAATGGTAGGAAGCTCATTGATAAACATGTATGCAAAATCTGGTGATACCATTGTTAGCCATAAAGTGTCTGATTATATGCCTGAAAAAGAATGTGATAACATGGAATGAATGGATCGTTTTTTAGTAAAATGTTTGTATTAGAACTATAAGCTTAAAAATTACCAAAATGAGTTATGTAGGATTGACTATATTATGTAAAAGTATTCTTTTTACAATTTTTATTGTTTATTAATTATTATTGTTCGTCAAGTTTTGGTATTATGATTAATTTCATGAGATCAATATCAAATGAAAAGTGTGTTGATTTCGTATTTGTATATTCTTCATTTGAAAATATATTTAATCTATTTAAATTAGAATTCATATTTAATTGGAGACTAAAGAAAGACAAGTCCATACGAATTCTCACGATTTAATTTATGATCTTTGGTGTTTTTTCCTTTCTTAAATTAATATTTTTATGTTAAGTCCTTAAATTAATTTATGCACATGATTTGCAAATGTCCGCGCATCGCGCGGGCTGCAAGCTGGTGTGTGTGTGTGTGTGCATCTATCTATCTATCTATCTATCTATCTATCTATCTATCTATCTATCTATCTATCTATCTATCTATCTATCCCTTTCTACACAGACTCACATAATCTTGCAAAACGATATCTCAAATCTATTATGTGTATATAGATTATTTTATGGCATAACATTAAACCAAATCTGTCGAATTATCACGGTTATTGACCTTAACAAGTTAGACTTATTAAGGTCAATGACCGTGACACTTCTGGGGTAACAACGTTTTTTGTCACGGACTTGTCATGGTCATGTCACGGTCTATGACCTTGATAAGTTTTATCACGGTCATAAACTATGACAAACCCGTGACACTTTTTAAAATATTATCACGGTCATTGACTGTGACAATTCTGGGCAGAATTTTAAAAAAATCTACTGGGGAGTATGGACACTGCCACTGCCCAGCAATATATTTGTACCTGTTATAGCAACGTTGTACCTGTTCAAACATCTTATATCCAAACAAAATAGAGATAATGCAAATATACATTCAAAACAATATGCATCACGATATAATCCAAATATAATTCAAATGTAACAACTTAAAACAATTCAATTCAAATAATGTCACTACATGTCTAGGGTAAGGTTAGCTATGAGGAGGTGAGTAGGCCACATGATATAAGAATTGACACACCCAGCCATATACATCATGTTGCATTGTTCGCGCAACCATAAGGGGGAGTTCTCCTTCCCGGGTATCACATGCATGACGAGCACCTTAGACTCGATGTCTTGAAGCAAACGTCCATGAACTGGCATACCATGTACGGTATTCGGGTCCCTCAACCCCCGCCCTATCCGCTGTCCATCAAATATGTCCAGTATAAACACATTGGGCTAACCAAGTGTCGACATCGGTCGGTTGAAGGGATGTAAATAGGGGACTGGATCATCAAAGAGTGCACGTGTAGGTGATAAAGCAGTGAGGTCCACATCCTCATCATTCTACACCTCGTCCTCCTGCACCTCCTCCTACACCACCTTCTCATTCCCTTTCCCCTTACGATTTCCGCCCAACGAACGCTTCATGAATGAGAACATATCTTGGACCGTCGCCGCCAAACACGACAGCTTCACGTCATGCGAATCCACCGTTCGAGCCAATCCGGTGTCGCTCATCTCTAATTCGATGATCCTAGATTTGGCCACCCACGAGCTCACCCCCTTGTCCTCCCCTTGCGATCAGCGCCAAGCACTTGGTTGAGTGTGTCTGTGGACAAAGATGCCTTGTCGACATCAGACTGTGACTCATGCACTTTTTTAAGCTTTGCCTGAAATGATAAAAAAGCACATGATTAGTAAAATAAGTAAATAAAAAAATTATAAGGTAATTAAAAAAAGTAAACTGTTGGATTACTTACAATCGTGGTCGCGACGCTCGGGGACACCTCCTTATCCTTCCCCTTCTTCATCCAAATAGCCACATAAGTATCGAGCCTAGGTGGCCTACCCCCAAGGCCACTCCCTGTCCCCTAAAATAAAATAAAGTAAAATTAGTATCGACCCCGCAAAGTAAAATAATGTAGAATAATATTTTTTTGTAGTTATAGAAAAATTAAATCTTACCATCATCCTATGCTACACCTCGTTGTACGACGTCCGGCCGGAGTAGTGCACGTCCGTCTTTTTTGTCCGATTTTCTCTCCCCGATTGGCGAGATGCCAATTAACGCTCCCCAATCTCATTGTCAATGAACTTTTGTCATTATGCCAATGAGATCGGCTCCTTCGGCGGGACGGATTCACGCATTCGGATAACGGACTCTCGGGTCTTCCCAAAGTACCGGGTTCACATGTTTTTCTTCTACGTCTTGTGTTACTCCCTCAACTTCTCCAAGACGGAATCGCGTAGCTTTGGATCCAGGATGAATTATTCCTATCCAGCAAATATAATGTTAGTTGCGAATAAATATAAATATAAATATAAAATGAAATCGAAATCGAAATATTCATATAAATATAAATATAAATTCATTACCTGTAGTGCCACCCAAATAGTTAACTTGAGCTCAATGGGCACCTCCCTCCAACTAGTGTACCCCGGGTTGATGATCGTCTTTACCAGCTTAAGGGATGTCGCTAATATCCCCGTCTTGTTCTCGAGGGTCATTCCCAATTTTCCATATTTGAGGAGCCTAGGGGCCGAGGAGCCTTCATCGCCTCCGCTACCACCGAGCCCAAACGACATCATCACAATCAGCATCATCATCCTCGCCTTAATACTTGAAGGAGATATTTGATGTAAAAAAATATTGTTATTAGTATAAATCAAAATGAATTAGAAGAAGACATGCAAATATGTACAATTACTACAAATACAAATGAATTGTTACTGTTTAACACCTCAATTCTGAATTCCAAAACAACAACATCTAGCTCATAATATGTATAATTACTAAAAATCCGAAACATCCCCACCCCCACCCCTACTGCCCACACATACGCACACTACACAAGAATGAAAATGATAAAGTGCAGATCAATTAAAAGCATTAAAATTGATTGATAAAGTACAAATTGGAATATTTATTACAAATTGAAAAATTATATCAAATTCGGGTTATCATAAAAAATGAATTGATATTCGGTAGGAGCAGCCGAGTCATCCACCCTACTATTTAGACGCTTTGGCGCGTGTAGGACAATTGACCACGGCTCGTTGTTGATATACTCTGAGTAAAATACTTGGTTAACCTTTTAAAATGCACAAACAAACGACTCATCGCTCACGTGGTCGTTGCTCTTCAACTTGGACAAGTTAACCAAGATCAAATTGGTGACATGATTAACTTTTCAAGCATTTTTATCCTCAACTCTTACCCAATCACGGTAAAATACAATCTCTTTGAAGCTTATATAATCCAATTCAAATATATTTCGAATTACACCATAGTAAGTCATTTCAGCTTCAACGAGGTCCTTATCTTTTGCGCTCGCTCAAAAGAAAGTAAGAGCCTTGTATGAAATGCCCGAGTTCTGTACATTTGTACTTTCCTCGTACACTTTTTGTGCCGAATATATAACCGTTCAATCGATACTTTATTGTACTCTTGTTCCACAAACAAGGGTTCAGTGGCTAGACGAGCAAGCATTGATGTCGCATCACCCGTCTTTAAGAGATGAGAATATAAATAAATTAATTAGATTAGTTGTAAAGTTTGAGTGTAATGTAACGTTATATAACGACCATTTTCATTATAATTACTTCTTGTGATAACCACAGCCTAAATTCGCTGTCTGATTGTACCATTATTTTTCGTCTTTTATTGTTCTCACAGGCTTCATATTTTCTGCATATTACAAAATTAAACTTACTAAAATATTCTAAAATAATGTTAAACATTAAAATAATCTAAAATATTCTAAAATATGTTAAACATTAAAATAATTTAAACTTACTTTTTCCATTCTTCGACATCTTCATGCATGCCAAATAGATAACGAGCTACTTGTTCATGTTGCAAACTCGTTAATTTCACTCGTTTTCCCATCACATGACCACCATCATCGACAAACTCATCAGTGTCATCAACGCTGGTCGAGTCAGGCATATATTCCCGAGTATATATTGATGACTCCACGGTGATGTATTCCTCCGCAATTGATCCTGAAATGTATCGCGTATTCTTGGCGTAATCTTTAAAAACTTTCATCAATCTTTCAAACGGATACATCCACCGATATCTAACTAGACCACAAAAAAGTGCCTCGTCGCATAGGTGTACCAACAGGTGAACACTTATGTAAAAGAATGCTGGGGGAAAGTACTTCTCCAACACACAAATTGCTTCGGTTATCACCAATTTTTCGGCCATTATGTGTTCGCGATTGACTACCTTCTCACACAAGAGTGAGAATGTAATACTAATTTACATAATAGCCCTCTGAAAATCCTTGTGCTTGGAGAAACAGTGCTTAAACAATAGAGAAACCAATTGCATGATCACATGCCAATCGTGGGACTTACACTTATGTAAATCATGAGTAGCATAATTCACAATCCTTTGCAAGTTGGATGAAAAATTAGATGGTCCCTTCAAATTATATATATTGTCAGAGTATAACGATTGGTTCGCCTTAAATTTTAAACTTTAGTAGTCATCGTCAAGGTTTATCGTGATATCTTCACGAGCACTTGAACCTTGAACATTATAAGTAACATCATTCTCCTCTGCTTCATAAACTCGGTACGCATCATCAACTAAATCCTCCAACATATTATGATCTACGTCGTCCCCTTTTATATCTATCCTGCTTGTTGAAGGTTGTTCGGGGACAAAAGAAACTTTTAATTGATCGTGAAAACTCCAAAATCGATAACTATCTTGAATACCCGATCTTAACAAATGTAGTTCAACTGTTTTCCACTCAAACACCGTACCATTCTTACACCTAGCATACGAACACGAAAACTCTTCATCATTATGACATCTCTTTGCATATTTCGCAAATTCATTAGCACCTCTGTGAAACGCAACTCCCATTCTATTTGTCTCATCCATCCACTCTTTGTATTTCGAATATTCCATCACAACTATCACAACTAATCACCTATTAAAGGTAAGAAGTGTATATTCATGGATTAGTATGAACAAAACTTAGATTTATAGTATGTTTCATTTAATTATGTCTTATTTATATTTGATTTTTAAATTTCAAATTCAAATTCAATTTATAATAGAAATTTCTATTTCCTCCATCTCCTCTAAAGGGTGAGTGGTCCTATCCCATTCAAGACCGTATTTTTCTGTAATATACTTAACAACCCATGCACATTGTTACGATTTGAGAAAAAATCAACAGCATATTCCCGTAGTCCTCCAAGTACACGACGTAGATTGGCAAGTGTGAGTGTTATTTCAATTGATCAATTGAAATAACAGTCACATTTGTCAATCTAATATGTACCCAGAGAACATTAGGATATGATTGCAGAACTTCCTCCAAAAGTAACAACTTTAAGCCACTAAGAATATTATTATACAAAAATTATGCAGTCCCAAATTGTCCAAACGGGACAATTCGAGAGATCTCATTACAGGGATAATGACTCTCGAACGGGTCTAAGGGCTATTGGATGCGTACGCAGAAGAACTATAAGGCTAGTATCTATGTGCACTATATGTAATTTCAAGTAAAAATGGGCATAGTTGTTATTAGGTTTAAAATGAGTCATATTTTCTTAAGGTAACGCAGAGTAATAATATTTTTTAAATGAAGGAGGAGATATATTTGTATATACATTTTTAGATATTAACCTTAATTTTTTCTTCTTCTTTAAAATAACAATTTATATTATTAGTTTTTAGTAATAAAAGTTAAAATCAATTTTATTGGCAATGCAAATAATTCTTGTACTTCGAATGTGACAAAATGTTAATATGTATAATTTTAACATGAAAATGTTGAATATTTAAACACTTTTAAAAGATTAAGAGATGAATGACATGAAGGCAACCCTTTATACATAACGTATACATTGTCATTACTAACTCTCAAATTTTCGAGTATACAATTTAATTAACCACTGCAAGTAATTATGAGTATTAAAAAATAAGGATATATATTAAATAGTCCATTAAATATTTTTTAATACACGTTTAGTTCAAATTTTTATATTTCTTTCGAAAGTTCCTCAACATGTCGCTAGCGCGGACTTTAAAAATAAGAAAATATTATTTAAACGAGTGTTTGAAGGACTGTTTGAAACAAAATAAAAAAATTTGAACTAAATATGCATTAAAAATATTTGACGAACTTTTTGATATTTGATTCTAAAAAATAATATGGTACTATATATAAACACAAGAAATAAAGTGAAACAAACATATAAGAAAAAAAATAAAATTAAAAACATATTTAAAATAACAGAGAAAAGTTGTAATATGACAAAATCCTAATGATTGGTAAGATCATCAATTATTAACCTATCGACGTCATGAATGGCAATGAAACAAAAGAGAAGGCACTCAAGAATAGTCAAATATGCAAAATGAGCAAAATGGACGAGGACTTTAAACAAAACAACAAGATAAAAAATAAGATTTATTTTATTTTTTATATTTCACTATGGAGATCACTTTGAAGAAACATGAAAACGCTTAAGCGAGAAAAGATCAATATTTTTATATTTATGTTAAAAGAGAAAAGGTAAAATGCAATGAGAGAACATATGTAATGAAATGTATTGATTGAATTACACCAATTATATGTGTCTTAATTAAGTTCGATTTTAATCACCGTGTAACTATCTTTATTTGACTTCCGACAATATGTTATTTTTCTTCTGAAGACTTTAGTGATCATGTAACTTTTTTTATATGATTTCAGACAACATGTTTTTTTTCTTCTGAAGACTTTAGTGATCATGTAACTTTTTTTATTTGACTTCAGACAACATGTTATTCTTCTTATGACTTTAGCGCCATTTTAACTTTTAGTGACACATTTCTAAACGTAGTTGTGACACTTTTTATCTCGTTAAAAGTCAAAATGGTGGCCACGATCTCAAGAAAAATAATACGGTCAATTATTAAATAGTCCCTACTATAAATATATATTTTTTAAAAAGGACACATATTTTTAGTTTAATCCATTTAGTCCCTCAAGCACTCAATATCCTCTTATTTTTAGAGGTCCGCGCCAGCGGCACTCCCTCTCCAAAATATGTGGCAAAGGACTTTTTGAGGCAAAATAAAAAAGTTTGGACTAAATGGGTATTAAAAAATGTCCGATGGACTATTTGGTATATGTCCCAAAATAATATAGTTGCTAAAATAAAAGAATGATAACTAATTAATGACTAAAGTCAAATTGCACAATTTTATTATGGGTCATTTATTGTTTTGGGTACATTTATTTATAATAATTAGTGTTTGGGTTACGTTTGTTTTTATTATAGTTAGTTGGGTGTTATTTTAATGGTTTGGTTAACAGCAGTCTAACGACTGTACCTTTTTTTTATCAATTACCCCAAACGCCCTTATGTCTAAATACTCTTAGGGTCCGTTTGATACATATTGGGCAAAAGTGTTGACATGGCAAAATTTGGCAGGACAAATTTTGCCTAGACAAATATTTTTTTCTCACATTAGACTATCAAACACCAAATAAGGTAAAACAAGTTTTTTAGGCAAAACATTTTAATAACACATTTTTCGTCCATATTAACATATATAATAATAAAAAATATGTTTCTTTTTTAATTTTCGTCCCAAGACTTATTTAATAAAAAAACAGTTTTTTCTTTTCTTTTTTACTTCCCGTTTTTATTTATTAAAAAAGTAACAAACTATATATATAAAAAAAAAGTTTTTTACGCCAAAACTACTTACTAAAAACAGTTTTTACATTAAAACAGTTTTTAATTTTTACATTAAAATAGTTTTTACATTAAAACAGTTTTTAATTTTTTTTACATTAAAACAGTTTTTATATTAAAATAATTTTTTGCATTAAAACAGTTTTTACATTAAAACATTTTTAAAAAATTTACATTAAAACAATTTTTACATTAAAACAATTTTTTACATTAAAACAGTTTTTACGAAAAAACAGTTTTTACATTAAAATAATTTTTTACATTAAAACAATTTTTTATATTAAAACAGTTTTCACATCAAAACAATTTTTAATTTTTTACATTAAAACATTTTTTACATTAAAACAATTTTTACATTAAAACGTTTTTTACGAAAAAACAGTTTTTAAACAGATTTTAATTTATAACAGTTTTTTCTAACTATTTAAAACAATTTTTAAAATATTCATAACAATTTTTTAAATATTCATAACAGTTTTTTTTTAATTATTTAAAATAGTTTTTAAATTGTTTTTTAAAATATTAAAAGCGTTTAAGAAGTTAGCAAATTTGTTGGCAAATATTTCTCACCCATATAGCAAAGCAAAATTTGCCAACATATTATGCATAAGAGGTGTTGTACATTGGCAAATAGCTTGTAGGCAAATTTTGCTATCAAACACACCAAATTGTAGGCAAATGTCATATTTGCCAACTTATTTGCCATTTGTCATGGCAAATAATGCTATCAAACGGACTCTTATATTTTTATACGATTTAAACCCTCAAATCCTCTCTCTCTCTCTCACACACACACACACATATGTCTACAAATCAGAGGTTTGTTTCATGGTCGAAGGTTTGTCCCATGACTGAAGGTTTGTTTCTTTTGTTGAAATCGTTTTTGTTGAAATTGTTCACGTTCCATGGCCGGAGGTTATTTCTTTTTTTTCCTGGAGTTTTTTGTAGCTGGAAAACAAATTTCCTATGGGATTTGGATGTTTTTTATGACCTGAGGTTTAGGATTTCGAGTGCCATGGCGGATGTTTTTAATGGCTTGAGGTTTGGGATTTGGAGTTCCATTGACAAATATTTTTTATGGCTGGAGGTTTGGGATTTGGAGTTCGGGATTGGGATTTCATGGTCGGAGGGTTTTTTTTTCTGGAAATTATTTTTATGGTAGAAATTATTTTCTTGTCGAAAAATGTTTTTTTCTGAAAATAATTTTTTTAAATGAAAACAGTTTTATTTTTATACTGGAATTTTTTTTATAGTTCGAAATTATTTTTCTAGGTAGAAACTTTTCCCTTCTTTTAAAAAATCAGTTTTAATTAAAATCAGTTTTATTTTAATATTTCTCTAGCTGGAAATTATTTTTTTTTGAAGATATATTTTTCTTAATTGAAATCAGTTTTATTTGAATATTTTTTGTCAAAAATCAATTTTATTTTTTATTTTGAAGCTGGATTTTTTTTATGGAAATTATTTTTTGGGTGGAAAAAATTATGTGCTCTTGAAAATCATTTTATTTCTGGGAAAAGATTTTTTATTTCGTGGAAAATTTTCTTTTTATGGAAATACTGTTTATATATTTTTAACTTTTTATGGAAATATAGTTTATTTTTTATTTGTATGCTGGAATTTATTTAAATACAATTTTTTACATTTTTAACTGTTTTGAATAAAAAAAATTGTTGCATTTTACAAGGGGAGAAAAAACTTAAAAAAATATTTTTCTTAAGACATTTGGCAATATGTATATATATGCATTTTTAAAAATTACAATATATATATATATATATATATATATACGTCCAAATTATTGATCGAGATGAAAGGATAGGGGCAAATAAGTCATCTGACAATTAAATGATAGTTGACTAACGAAATTTTAACAACTTTCGTTAAAATAACACTCAACCAACTATAATGAAAATAAATGTACCCCAAGCATCAATTATTATAAACAAATATACTCCAAATAGTAAATGACCTTAGGATATTTGGGGGGTTATTTTACTTATGGGAGTAAGAGAGAGAGAGAGAAGGGGAGGGGGCAATATATCATATGAGTATATAAGGGTATATGGGTCACTTCGTATTATATGAGAGCAAAATGGAGTGTCTTAGTACTTTATGAGAGTGGGAATAACCATATCTTATTTATTATTATTTTTAGCAAAAAAAATGACTTTTAGTTTTTGATTTTTTTTTGTTGGAAATCTTTTTCAAATGGAAATCTATTTAAACGTCTTTTCTATCATTTTTTAGATTTTTCAAACATATTTTAAAATATTATTCAAACTTTGTAAAAAAATTGAAATTATTTATATATTTTTAAAAAGCTTTTCCAGTATTACTCAAATTGTTTAAATGTTTTTCTATCATTTCAAGATTCTTTAAAACATTTTTTTAAAGATTTTCATTTGTTTTAAATTTAGTTTTATTCAAACTTATTAAATATATTTTCAATTATTTGCAGATTTTTATTAAAAAAAAAATCAAAATTTATAGATTTTCAAAAGTTTTTTTTTAATTTTTTTCATATTTACAAAAAGTTTTCTATAAATTTTGATTTTTTTTCTACTTGTTCTAGATTTCTTTACAAAAAATTCAATATTTTTCACATTTTGTAAATGTTCTCTCTATTATTTTCATGAGAGTTTTAAATTATTTTTTGTTATTTCCCGAGTTTTTAAGAAGTTTTTTATAATATCTTTCATATTTTCTATAAATTTTGAAATGTTTTTTCTACTAATTCTGGATTTTTTAAAAGTTTTTTCAATATCTTTCATATTTTATGCGTTTGCTCTATTTTTTTCAAAGTTTAAAAAAAAAATCCTATTATTTCCATATTCCTTTTTTTAATTTCTTTCATAATTTTTTATAAGTTTTTCTACAAATTTTTAAATGTGTTTTCTACTATTTTCGGATTTTTTTCAAAATCTAAATTTTTAATACTTTGTAAATGTTTTCTCTATTATTTTCAAAGTTTAAAACAAAATCTATTATTTCCAGATTTTTTAGAAGTTTTTTTTAATGACTTTCATAAATTTTATAAGTTTTTCTATAAAATTTGAAATCATCATCATCATTACCTTATTCCCATCGTATGGGGTCGGTCACATAGATTCTTCTTTTCCATTCTAATTTATTATACACAATATTGTTATTTAAGTTTAATTCCTTAAGTTTTCTCCTATTAATTTCCTCCCACGATAGTTTAGGGTGACCTCTTTCTCTTTTACCCTCTATTTTCAATCATCTTCATCTTCTTATAGGGGCATCTACTGGTCTACGCAACAGATGTCCACACTATCTAAGTCTACTTTCTCGTAAATTATCGCTAATGGGCACTACTCCTAACTTTTATCTCACGTATTGATTTTTTATTTTGTCATTTCTAGTGATTCCTATCATCCACCGGAGCATCCTCATCTCACTCACATGAAGACTTTGTTCATATTTTTTCTTTAACGCCCAACACTCCACTCCATATAGGGTTGTTAGCCTAACAACTGTCTTATAAAATTTCGATTTAATTTATTAGTTATGATCTTATCGCATAACACCCCACTCGTTTGTCTCCATTTCATCCAACCAATTGTTATTCTACTCGTAACATCCTCATCAATATACCCATTACTTTGTAAAATTGAACCTAGATAACGAAATTTATTATTTTGGTTTATCACTTTTTGTTCAATCTTTAACAGTATGTTACTCGATGCCTCATTATTAAATTTACATTCCATAAATTTCATTTTTTCCAACTGATTTTTAGTCCCTTAGACTAAGGCTTTTCTCCAAGTATTGACTCTCATCGATAAGCTCTCATTTGAAGTGTTTACTAAACCATATCATCCGCAAACAACATACACCATGGGAAATCTTCTTGTATGTCCTTAGTAATCTTATCCAAGACTACGACAAATAAATAAAGGCTTAGCACTGATCCTTGATGTAAACTCATTTTAATCATAAAGTCATTAATCTTTCCACATATAGTCCTTATTCTAATTTTTGTGTTATCATACATATCTTTAAGAACTTTAATATAACTCATCAGGATTCTCTTCCTTCTTATAGCCCACCAAATTATATCCCTAGGTACTCTATCATAAGCATTTTCTAAATCTACAAAGACCATATATAAATTTTTATTCTTATTTATACATTTCTCCCTTAACGATCTTAATAAGTAAACAGCTTATATGGTGGATCTCTCTAGCATAAATCCAAATTGATTGTCCGAAATAGTTGACTCATTTCTTAGTGTGATTCAGCAGTTTGATTCCTTTATAATTACTGGAGTTTTATATGTCCCCTTTATTTTTATACAAAGGTATCATGGTGCTTTTTTCACTCATTTGGCATGCTTCCTTCTCTTAAAATTTTATTAAATAATCATGTTAACCATTCTACCCCTAGACTTTCAAGGGTTCTCCAAACCTCTATGGGTATTTTATCCGGGCCAATCGCTTTATTTTTTCCCATTTTCCTTATTAATAGATCTACTTCTTTTTTAGTAATCGGACGTACCATTCGTATATTCGATTCAATATTCTCAACATCTTTTTCGGATATTCTTCATTCAATAGTCCTTGAAAATATTCTTCCCATCTATCTAGAATTTCTTTATCGTTAATTAATATATTTTAATTTATGTCTTTAATAGACTTAACTGGACCCATATCCCTTGTCAATCTATCTTTATTCTTTGCCAATTTATATATTTCATTTTCACCTTTCTTGGTACCTAATTTATTATAAAGATTATCTAGTGCGTTTTGTTGCGCATTTCTAATAATATTTTTTATTTTATTTTTTAACTTCTTATACTTTTCTAAATCTTCTTGATTTTTAATCTTTTGCCACTCTTTAAAACTTACTCGTCTCTTTTGTATCATCTTTTGCACTTCCTCATTCCACCACCAATTCTCTTTATAATGATTTTTTTTCCTTTAGTCTCACCTAAAACTTACTTACTTATTTTTCTCGATATCATAATTTGTTCTTGGCAAAATGTTGTTAACATTGTCGTTCCAATTTCACTTCATGTTTAACTGCAACTTCTGTCTAAATTCAATCTCTTTGCATCCTTTTAAACCCATTTATTTTATATTTTGATAACCTATTTTCTCTTTTCAGTACTTAAATCCTTTAATTGCTAAATCTATTACCAACAAGCGAGGTTGATTTGTTAAGATTTCCCCTAGTATAACTTTACAATCTTTGCATGTGTACAAGTCTCTTCTTCTAAGTAAGCAATAGTCTATTTGAGTTTTATTTTATGAGCTTTTAAATGATATTAAATATGCTTCCCCTTTTTTTTAAATGTGTTTGTTAATGCTAGATCATATGCCTTAGCAAATTCTAAGATAGTTTTCCCTCTTTCATTTCTCTTATCAAAACCACAACCTCCGTGTATCCTTTGATAACCATCCTGTTCTTTAAAATGTCTTTCCATTATTTTCAGATTTCTTTGAAAAAAATATTATTTTTTAGAATTTTTAAATGTTTTTGTTGTAATTTATATTTATTTCGATAATTTCTAGATTTTTAAAATATTTTCATAATTTCCAAAATTTTATTATTTTTTTATAATTTTTCTATTTTTAATTATTTTCTATATGATTTATTTTGTAATATTCATTTATTTAAAACTTAATATTGGTTTGGACGAAAATACCCGCATGTGCATGGCACATGTCTTCCATCATAAACAAGGAGTTACATGAATTTCTTTTGAAATTTTAGGAGGTAAAATATCGCAAATGAAAGTTTAAATGGGTAAGTGTAGGTAACCTTTTTTATTTTTTATTATTCTAAATAGTGGACCTCTCTATCATAGATTTCAGTTCAAATTCGAACTCCTAATTTAAGTGCACAAATAAATTGCCAAATGCTTTTACAATCACGTGACATATCCGCAGAACTTTCATATAGTAATACTGGAGATTGATATAAAAATTTGAATGAATATGCACCCTAAAGTATTTTCAATGTTAAGGAGTTTCAAATGCCATCAGAGTTGTCTACGACCTGGTGCAATTTGAGCCAACTACGGATAAGAGGGAAGTAAAGTGAGTATCGTTAAGTTATCACTACACCAAAAAAACCAAATTGTCACTTTTGAGCCGGCCACCCTTGTCACGGTCAATGACCGTGACAAAAAAATACACAATTTTTGTCACAGTTATTGACCGTGACAAGCCCGTGATAAAGTCTTGTCACGGTCATTGATTATGACAAGAACAGTTATCACGGGCTTGTCACTGTCAAGGACCGTGACAGGTTCGTGATAAGTTTATAAGTAAAACAATCATTCCCTCTTCTTTTTTCCCACCGTTTTCTATTCTCCCCATTCTCTCTCTCTCTCTCTCTCTCTCTACGATTTAAGGTATTTTTTCTTCTCTCTTTCTCTTTCATTTGTATATATGTGTGTGTATAAATGTTCGTGTGTGTGTGTGTGCGTGTACAGGGATGTGTGTGTGAGTGCATGTGTGTGTGGTGGGTGGGAGGGGGCAGGGGGTGTCGGGGTGGGTGGTGGGTTTGTGTGTGTGTGTGTGTGTGTGTGTGAGTGTGTAGTGGGCCAGGGGGTGGGGAGGGGGGGTGCAGGTGTGTGTGTTTGTGTGTTATGACACCCCGCCTAATTAAATACCGGGTGATCAGTCATTTATTAAATTAAATAAAAGTATCGGATTGGTTCATTCTTAGCATCACTGTCGAAAAATATTTTTTCTTTTTTAATCACCTAATAAATAATTAAGCTAAGTATCAAAATAATTAATTTTATAAATTAAGACTTATTGTTATGATTTAATATGAAACCATTTTCATGAACACAATTGATAATATTAAACCAAACCATCCAAATGAAATAACCAAACTAGATTAATCAATCCAAATAATAAATGTCAATCGCAAAGAAAATAAATAAAACATTCACAACAATAGCTAAATCCTGAAACGATAAAGAGTATAAGTCTCTCGAAACTAAATGAAATATGGAAACGGGCGACACATGCCCTGTCTGAGAATAACTAAATAAAAGATTGGAAAGATAAGAACAGAGTCGTCTACTGCAAGGACCTGCAACTTCCACGATACCTACAGCACGTCAATGGTCCAAAGATCTAGGCCTGACGCCCTTGTGGTTGGGCACTTGTAATATATATATATATATATATATATATATATATATATAAAAGAGGAAGAAAAGATAACAGGAAACGGGTCAGAGCCCGAGTTTAAAACAACTTTAAAAATAGTTTAGTAAGTATTTAAAATGCTTGCCAGTTGATATTGCATACATGTTAGTACCTCGACACTCACTTGAGAATTCTCAACCCTCAACTAGTGTGCACGCCTAACGTACTACCGAATTAACCTAGTTAAGCATAACCCCGTTAACTAGTCTAACTCAAATTTCCATTCACCAAGACTAATCCACGTGATCGCATAACTATAGTTCATATCTGATAACCTTATCTTATGAATTTTCCAGGTCAGTTTTATTCATCTCCATTAAGACTTAAGTTTTCAATCACTTAATTCGTTTATTATTCATTATTCTATTTTATTTACTTTTAAGCACAGTAGATGAATTAGAGGTACATATATTTATCACTCATAATATATATACTAATAGGGCACCCCACATAAGCATATGGTGCTAGCATACTCTGCTATTCAGTCCCCGTATCTCTTGTACAAAGGGAAATACTAGTTCAGAATCACTCTCGAACTGTATTAACAAAAAAACACATATTGGAGGCGAAGCATAGTTCCAAGTCACTAAGAGGAGAGCACATACCCTCACGTCTCTTAGGACCGTCTGACTATCATTCTCAGATAGCCTGTACCAAGAATGATATGTTCTAGGCTATGAGTCAATATCCCCCCATAAAGGTCCAATCGAGATAAGACTGTCCCGATGTGGAACCTCTGTGATAGTAAGTAGCGCGGGTATGATTACACACAATTATACAATATTAAATATATATACATGCACTCATATAGGTATTCACATTATGCATCTAGGTACGCCCACGACCCATAATATATTTGAACCATGCCTGACACCTAACGCCCGAGTTCTACGTATAGTTAAATCATTCTTTTTGTTTTCTGAATTACCGCGAATCCTTAAGTACTTCTCGACTCTCGAAGTGTATCCTCTTGATAAATATAAAATAGTAGGTGTACTACCTTACTAGCCTAAGTCCTTCTGAATTCTCGCAAGACCTAACTTAACGTACGCTCGATTTCCCACTCAATTTATATCCCCCGAAGTCCCACGGTTATATCTCTTATAAAGTCATATTATCCGGACCTTACTTATAACCTATTGGTCCTTCTCAAGTCCCACTATTATATTTAAATTATGTCCAAAGTTCCTTACACATCGGGATTTGATTAACATTTAAAAGGGAAAAAGTTTCCATTTTCAGGAGGAGTCGATAGATCGATGAAAGGGGGTCGATCGATCGATCCAGTCGATCGATCGATCGAGCAGTTCTTGGCCCAGTTTCTACAATTCTTTACCTACTAGTTTACTTAACATAAATCCTCAAGTACTCTATTAATTCGTCCCAAACTCCCAACCAATCAAATCAACAGTTATATTTTCTTACATACATGATTTCTATTGTAAAACATATACGAATTCGTCAAGGGCCATCAATTAAAGGATTAATTTTAATTAATACATCAAGAACCCTATTTTTATCATTATGGTCATTATCTTCCTAATTCTTCCAGAATTTAACCTCTAATGGACATCAATTTCTTAATCAATCATCTACATATAATAATAGGGAAGTCCTAACATGAATTCTATTCAGAATTTCAATATAAATCTCCCAAATATCATCTATCTTTCATGAAAACATAAATTATTATCTCCCACACTAGCATGGATGTGACATCAACTAAAGAACAATTTAGATACTTTCCTGGAAATTAAAGGTCTGGTCCAATGGATTTGAGTGCCATAGGAATGTTTTGTGACGCCCCGCCTAATTAAATACCGGGTGATCAGTCCTTTATTAAATAAAAATCAAGGTGAACGGTTGGTTCATTCTTAGCATCACTGTCGTAAAATAAAAATTTCAATTTAAACACCCTAAATAATTAAGCCAAGTGTCAAAACAATTTTTAAAACCTTATTTCCATTTGATTAAATCCAAATATGAAAAACCTTTTTAAATAACTAACAATTTAAGAATTCTGACATACTAAAGATGGATAATAACACACAAGAATTAGATTCATTTATATAAACCAAACCAGTTTAAACTATAAATAAAACCATCCTGACAGTAATTAAATCCCAAAGAGTACCAACTAATGGAAATATAAAGGAAATGTAAATCTCTGACAAAAATACAAATTGAATAGAGAAACGGGCGACACATGCCCTAACTAATAAGAACTAAAAGTAGGAATGGAGTCAACAACGAGGTCGTCTAAGCAATGGCCTGTAACTCCCACATAAGCTGCAGTGCGTCCAGTCCAAAGAATCTAAGCATGACGGCCCTGTGGCTGGTCACCTGTATAATATACACATATATATACAAGAGAGAAGAAATAACAGGAAACGGGTCAGAGCCCGAGTGTAAAATAGTATAAAATTAGTTTAGCAAGTATTTAAAATGCTTACCGGCTAATGCAACAACCATGTTAGTATGCGACACTCTCTTGAGAATTCTCACCTCTCATTCTAGTGTGCACGCCTACCGTACTAGTAAATCTTATAAATTTCTCTAACTTATCTTCCATAAGGTTTTATCACGTGAAAAGCAAGGTTATGATATTTACTTTAGTAAATCATTATCTTCAAGATTTCTTACTTTATTTAGAACAACTCATTACCGTTATAAAGTTCCCGAACACTTATAATAAAGTTGAAGCATTTATTCATTACTTATCTACTTATACACGTAGTAAAAAGTTCCCATATAGATATAAGTATATATATATTAGTCACACATATAATATATATACTAATAGGGCACCCCACATAAGCATATGGTGCTGGCATACTCTGCTATTAAGTCCCCGTATCACTCAAACTAAGGGAAATACTAGTTCGGAATCACTCTCGAACTATATTAACACAATACACAAACAAGTGAAGGCGAAGCACAGTTCCATGTCCTAAGAGGTCAGCACATACCCTCACATCTCTTAGAACATTTGACTATCATTTTAAGATAGCCTGTATCCAGGATACTATCTTCTAGGGTACGAGTCAATATCCCCCATAAAGGTCCAATCGAGAGTGGTGTAGGGTTGGTGGCTCTCCAACTTGGAAGGCTTCCCTCTTCTCTCTTCCTTAGCCTCTCTGCAACTCTAATGTTTCTAACCCTCAAGGAATCTAACTCCCATAAGATATAATCCTTCAATTTTCGTCCATAATTAACATCTAAAATGGGTAATTACCAAAATGCCCTCCCGGTTACCGGTTAGACCTACAAATGTCCCGAGACCCAAACTAAAGCCCTAAGTATACTTTACTGACTATCTTGACCCTTCCGGACACATTGGCACACTCGAAATGACCATACGGATGACTTATAATTAAATTACTTTTTATTCCATTAATTTAGTCTTAGCATGACACATGCGCGTCCCGACTTAATTTCTATGATTTTTGTATTATTCACTCGCGACAATTTTAATAAATTCAATCTCATATGTTACTTTACTCATCTAGTAATATTCAACATAATTCTTACCAATAATTAGTAGATCTCATCGCGCTAGTAAATATTTATTTTAAAATTCAAATTAATATTAAATTAATTTATCCCAATTTAATTTAATTAATCCCATAATTAAATGCCATAAAAATACGGGGTATTACACACTTCCCCCCTAATAATGGAATTTCGTCCCAAAATTCCAAAAATAAGGCATACCTGGTAAAAATAACTCCGGATACTTTTCGCGAATATCTGCCTCGCGCTCCCAAGTGGACTGCTCTACATTATGATGCTCCCACTGGACCCGTACGAGTGGAACTACCTTCGAGCTCAATTTTCTCTCACTATGGTCAAGGATAGCCACTGATCTCTCCTCATAAGAACTTTCGAGCTGTAAATCAATCTCATCTATTGCAATATGAGTGTGGGTCAAATCATCCCGAAGATACCGCCTCAACGACGAAATGTGGAACAGATCATGAATATGGTGCAAGTGCTCCGACAACCCAAGTCTATATGCCACTGTTCCAATCCTCTCGATAATGGGAAATCGTCATACGTACCTCGGAGTCAATTTCCCTTTCTTCCCGAACCTCATTACTCCTTTCATAGGAGACACTCACAGCAATACTTGGTCCCCTACGCTAAACTCCCTGAAGAATCGTTATGCATCGACGTAGCTTTTATGCCTGTCCTAGGCTATTCGAATGTGACTCCTAATCAACTCAATCCTGGCTGACGTCTCCTGAATCACCTCTGGCCCAAGTAGCTTGTTGTCCCTCACCTCTAGCCAACAAGTGGGCAAACGACAAGGTCTACCATATAACGCCTCGAAAGGGGCCATGTTGATCGTAAACTGGTGGGAGTTATTATAAGCAAGCTCCACTGGAGGAAGGTACTGCTTCTATCCTCCTCCAAAATTACGGACACACATGCGTAGCATATCCTCAAGCATCTGAGTAGTACCCTCAGTCTGCCCATCCGTCTGCGGGTGATATGTCGTACTTAATCACATCTCGGTACCCATAGCCTCCTGAATGCTCTCCCAGAAGCATGGCACGAAAATCTTGTCTCTATCAGACACGATATGCAGGGGCACCCCATGCAACCTCACTATCTCAATAATAAATAAATAGGCATATTGTCCAGTAGTTTAGTTTGTCCGCACCGATAGAAAATGATCTACCTTAGTCAACTGATCCACCACTACCCTTATAGAATCTTGACCCCACTGTGATGTAGGCAAACCAGTGATGAAATCCATGGAAATGCTCTCCCATTTCCATATAGGGATCTCTAATAGCTGAAGTAACCCTAACGGTCTCTGATGGACCACCTTTACCATCTGACAGGTGGCACACTTGGACACGAAGTCCGTAACGTCCTTCTTCATCCCACTCTACTAGTGGTGTCACCTCATATCTTGGTACATCTTATCCCCTACGGGATGTACCAAAAATCGAGATCCATGCGACTCTGTCATCACTACATGTTGTAAGTCCTCCCCCTCCGGGACCACTAATCTCCCATTAAATCGAAATCCCCCATCTGAACTCACTAAGTAGGACTCTACGACCTTGGCTAGAAGCCGTACAATCTGATCCTGGAAAAATGAATCATCTGCTTGGGCCTGGATCATCCTCCTAACAATCTCTGGTGTGATTGTCATGACGAACATAAAGGATCGGGCCACTGCCTCCTGCTATCCCAACTCTTTCCACTTCGCCTTCCACACATCCGCCACCTCACCTACTGGTAGGGCTGTAAATCGGGCTGGGTGAGCCGGGCTTGGCGCTGCTCAGGCTCGGTCCGAACTCACATATCCATGCTCAAGCCCGAGCTCAGCCCGAATTATTTTTTCCCACCTAGGCCCGAACTCGGCTCATAAATATTACGGGCTTCGGGCCCGATTTCATTTTTTTTATTAAAAAAGTTTGAATTAATTTTTTTTTCTTGTATTTCCATCATGGACAAAATTATACGTTAAAATCTAATTGATATTTCATGAAATAAAATATATAATTATGAAATGTATTAAATTAAAACAAGGGAAATAAGAGTGAAAAGCTACAAATGCCTATTAAATTTCAGACATTTAGCATAATTTGATCACTTACAAAGGCCTATTGTGACTTGATCAATTATTAAATCAAATACCCATAATGAGATTAACAATAAAATCACAAAATTGAAAATCACATGTAATCTAATGTATTATGACAAATGATTTTTTTAGAAAAAATAATAAATGAAATAAAAGGACGAAACCTAATTGAACAATATTAACATAAATATGTTATATTATATAAATTATTTATTTATTTATTTATTAATATGAAGTTCGAGCTTCGGGCCCAATTCGGGCTTGGCGAAGTTCGGCTCAAGCTCGGCCCGAAATTCATTCGGGCTTGGAATTTTGGCTCAGGCTCGACTCGGCTCAAACTCAAATAAAGCTCTGCCCGAAAATATCGGGCCGAACAGGCGGGCTTCGGGCCTCGGGCGCTCAATTTATAGGCCTACCTACTGGCATATGGGTAAATGCATCCGCAACTACATTATCCCTCCCCGGGTGGTATTATATATTGAACTGGAAATCTGTCACAAAATCTAGCCACCTGCGCTGATGCATGTTCAACTCCCACTGAGTGAACAAGTATTGCAGTGACTTGTGATCCGTGAATAGGCGAAATTTCTCTCCCAAAAAGCAGTGTCTCCAAATTCGCAAGGCAAACACGACCGCTGCTAGCTCCAAGTCGTAGGTGGGGTAATTCTTCTCATGAGGCTTGAGCTTGCGGGAGGAATAAGCTATAGCCTTCTTCTCCTGCTGAAGTACTCCACCAAGTCCCTGTAGGGAAGCATCAGTATACATAAGGTATTTTACTCCTACCCTGGGTAAATAAAGGACTGGCCTCGATGTCAACTTGTCCTTTATCTCATCGAAATCCAACTGACAAATGTCATCCCATACGTACGGCACCCCTTTGCGAGTCAGATTAGTCAATGGACCCGCTATCTTTGAAAACCCTTGAATGAATCATCTGTAGTACCCTGCCAATCCCAAGAAACTACGAATCTCTAACGCTGTTGTGGGCTTCCCCCACTCCCTCACTACGAACACCTTTCCCGGATCCACTGATATCCCCTAAGAGGAAATAATGTGCCACAAGAACTGGACCTCTCGTAGCCAAGACCCGCATTTCTCATACTTAGCATATAGTTGATGCTCTGGTAGAGTCTGAAGAACCCGTCTCAAATGCTCGACATGCTCCTCCTCAGTCTGGGAATAAATCAGAATGTCATCTATGAACACAATGACAAACTGATCCAGGAACTCTCTGAACACCCTGTTCATTAAGTCCATAAACATAGCTGGAGCATTGGTTAGCCCAAACGACATAACCCAAAACTCGTAATATCCATAACGCGTCTAGAAAGCAGTCTTCGACACATTCTTCTCCATAATCCGTAACTGATGGTATCCCGACCTCAAGTCTATCTTTAAGAAGAAGGCAACTCCTCTCAACTGGTCGAACAAGTCATCGATTCGGGACAACGAATACTTATTCCGTACCGTGACTTTGTTAAACTTTTGGTAATCCACACATAACCTCAATGACTCGTCTCTTTTCTTCACAAACAACACAGGAGCACCCCAGGGGGAAGTACTCCTACGAATAAAACACTGTCCCAATAGCTGCTCAATCTGATCACATAACTCTCTCATCTCAGTTGGAGCTATACGATATGGTGCTCGGGCTATCGACCGAGTGCTCAGCATTAAATTTATAACGAAATCTATCTCTCAACTAGGCGGTAGTCTCGATATCTCTTGGAACACATCGAAAAACTCGCAAACTACAGGAATCGAGTCAATGGGAATCACTACCTCCTTAGAGGTCTCCTCCTCTATGTAATATAAATGAGTGGATGATCCTCCCTCAGGACGAGCCGTCGCCACCAGAAACATCTCCTGGCCCAGAATGGTAAAAATAATACTCCTACTGAAATAGTCTATCATAACTCTATAAGCAGTAAGACAATCCATTCCAATAATGGAGTCATGCTCATGCATATCTAAGACTAACATGTCTGTAGGAAAAATCAGACTCCCAATATCTATACCTACTCCCCGGCATATAAAGAAAATCAACGACCTATTACCCAATGGTGAGTCTACACATGTCACTGTACTTTTTGCCAAGTCTAACAACCCAGTGGCCCGTGCAAAAGTAGTGGCTATGAAGTAGTGTGATGCCCCAGTGTCAAATAAAATGCGCTCCATAGTACCATAGATAGAAAACTTACCCTCAACTGCGGGTGGAGCCTGTGGTAGTGCTGCCTTGTGGACGTTATAAACACGTCCATACTGTAACTGTCACACCCCAAACCAAATATCCATACTAATCATTAGTTATCAGAATAATTGGATCATAATCTCGAGCCCATTAAAATATTTAATTTATTTATCAATATTTTTCTGCATAATGAACATAATATTATTCTTGTGCCATAACGAAGTCAACATCAGAGTCATAATTAGAGATTATACAATACTATGATTAACTATGATCAACTCAATCCATGCTAACTCAATATATACAATGTGTGAGTATATTAAAATCTTCAGTGTGACAATGATAAAATCTCCATACTTAAATCCCAGCTCTTCTAACGGTGCAACTCACAAAGTTACCGGTCATATAGTATCCCAGCTGGCAGCGTACAAACCTGAAATTGTTAAAATATAAATCGTAAGCACTACGCTGAGTGAGGTACTCCTTCCCTGCAATAAGATGACAACTCTATATCGAATATGTGGATGTAAAAATTTGAACAATCCTGCCCATTGGCAATAACAAATCCTAGATCATAAGATCCAATAGTTCTGCCCATTGGCAATAACAAATCCTGGATCATAAGACCCAAATAATTCTGCCCATTGGCAATAAAAAATCATGGATCATAAGATCCAATAGTTCTGCCCATTGGCAATAACAAATCCTGGATCATAAGACCTAAACAATCCTGGATATTTAAATATCCAAAAAAATCCTGAATACCGAAGTATTCAAATAAATCCTGCTCTTAGATCTAGAAATAATCATAAGTACACTCACCTTGACAGTTTAACTGGTTTTTCCCTTGTCTTTATTCGGTACTTGTTCAATGAGCTCTTCTTCCCGTCCTATCATTCTTAAAATATTAGTATCATCATCAGAATATTAATAATCCAAATAATGATTTAAACATAATTCAATCCATAAGCATCACATGATTCCATTGAAATCATT
This sequence comes from Sambucus nigra, assembly GCA_949130495.1. Taxonomy (NCBI): domain Eukaryota; kingdom Viridiplantae; phylum Streptophyta; class Magnoliopsida; order Dipsacales; family Adoxaceae; genus Sambucus; species Sambucus nigra. Next base: position 462,082,899 of record OX422218.1, read on the forward strand.
TATCACAAGTGAAGTTCCATCCAAATCCTTGTTAATATATTTAACATATCCAAATCATAGACCAAATATACATTCATTTATTCTTGGAAATTCAGTCCTTATCATATTAGGATTCCAATACAAAAGACAGAGCGATATTTTAAGTTTCTTAGAGTGAGATAGGCTCATTGCTTTATTACCTCACAAATCTGACCTATAGGCTCCTCTATTGTTCAATCAACTTTCAAGAGTTTTCATAATTTTTATACATCATAACTTTATATGATATTTCACCAAATTTCATAAAACATATTGAATAATACAAGATTAAAATTTCATAATTTTCAGAGTTTATTTGCTATGTCAAGTAAGACATCAAACATATGGTATGCATAATTTCACCCTTGGGGAAGATTTCATACCCGAACTCAAACTCTCACCAAAGACTAATTTCTTGGTATTTTCACATTATTTTTGGATATGTCATACATATATGATTCCAGGTTAATCTCCAATTGGAATCAATCAATTCCACTAAGTATACAAAAATATATGGAAGTTTGAATAAATAAAGTTTCTAAATAAAGCAATTTTAGGGTTTTGTACATTCAACTTAACTTAAACTTTCATCCAACCACACACGTATATCAAGGGCTAAAAGTTTAGTAAACAAATGATGATTTCTATCATAAACAGTAATATAAGAAAAATCACAAGATTTGTGGTTAGGATTACCTTTGGGACTTTTACGTAATTTCTACGATTTTTTCTCCAATTTTCTCCTCACTTTTTCTTCCTAACTTCCTAATTCTCTTTCTTTAAGCTTCAAATCTCTCATGGCTGAATTTGGATGAATAAGGAGGTAATTATAAGGGTTTGAAGTCGGTCAAATCCACCACCCTTACCAACCAATGAAAACAAAACATTTGTTGCCATAATAAGACAAAATACAACTTAACGGATGGACTATTTTGCCCTTGTTTCGTAGTTTTGGTATAACTTCTTACTTGAGCCTTCGTTTAACACAATGTTTGTTGTGTTACAACCCTAACTCAACTGTCTACAAATATCTAACTTTCACCTCAAGTAAATTATTACGTTACAAAGGTCAAAACTAGCCTTAAACATGAACATTCCTACCGAAAACTTCAAAGTCTCACATTTGTAACTAATTCGATATTTCACGCTTTATGAAGCTAGGATTAGACTAAATATAATGACTTAATATTATATATATACTAATAACAAATTATCCATATCACATACGCTAATCATGATTTAAACATAATTTATCATAATTATATTCGGGTTGTCACAATTCTCCCCCTGTTAGGAAATTTCGTCCCCGAAATTGACATACCTTGGTTGTCCGAATCAAACAAATACGGATAACGCATCTTCATGCTATCCTCACTCTCCCATGTATCTTTTTCCATGGAATGCCTTCTCCACATAACCTTCACAAGTGGGATCACTTTTGATCTCAATATTTGTTCTTTCCTATCGACGATTACAAGTGGTTCTTTCACATAGCTCAAATCTTCTTTTAACGCAATAGGTTGTTCCACCAATACATGTGAAGGATTCGCTGCATACTTCCTCAACATAGAAACATGGAAAATATCATGTAATCGTCCTAGTTCCTGTGGTAACGCTAACTTGTAGGCAACCATCCCGACTTTCTCAAGAATTTCATAAGGTCCAATGTAGCGTGGACTTAATTTATCTTTCTTTCCGAACCTCATAACTCCTTTCCACGGCGATATCCGAAGAAACACGTAATCCCCCTTCTGAAATTCTAAATCTTTTCGTCGCTTATCCGCATTACTTTTCTGAATGCTTTGAGCCGTTCTCATTCTATCATGAATAATCTTCACTTTTTCAGTGGTGACTTCAATCAACTCTGGACCCTCTATCTTCCTTTCACCAACTTCACCCCAACATACAGGTGTATGACACCGTCTACCATACAACGATTCATATGGTGCCATACCAATAGTATATTGAAAACTATTGTTATATGCAAATTCTATCAAAGGTAAATATTTATCCCAATTACCTTTGAAATCAAGCACACAAACTCTAAGCATATCTTCCAAAATTAGTATTGTCCTTTCAGACTGCCCATCTGTCCGAGGATGAAAAGACGTACTAAACTTTAAGTTAGTACCCATAGCATATTTCAAGCTATCCCAAAATCTGGATGTAAAAGTAGGGTCCCTATCTAAAATAATAGATATCGGTTCTCCATGCAATCGAATAATCTTATTAACATATAACCTAGCATACCTATCAACTGTATACGTAGTCTTGACTGCTAGCAAATGAGGAGACTTGGTCAATCTTTCCACCACTACCCAAATCGAATCTGACCCCTTCTGAGATCGAGGAAGCCCAACCAAAAAATCCATCGTTACATGATCCCATTTCCATTACAGTATTGGCAATGGCTGAAGTAGACCAGTAGGTTTCTGATGCACCACTTTCACTTGCTGACATATAAGGCACCTAGAAACAAAATCAGCTATTTCCTTCTTCATATTATTCCACCAATAATGCTCCTTTAAATCCCTATACATTTTAGTACTACTAGGATGCATAGTATAAATGGAATTATGAGCCTCATCTAAAATTTTCTCTTTTAATCCACCCACATTAGGCACATATAACCGCTGCTTATACAATAAAGTGCCATCATTCACAATACAAAAATCTTCAGACCTACCATCTCGTACATCTTGTCGTTTCTTCTGAAGAAAAGGATCTTGGATTTGCAAATCACGAATACGGGTAGCTAACAAAGGTCTTACGCTTACATGAGCAAAGAACCTGTCCCCATCTGCTAGCTTCAATTCTACTCCCATTAATCTTAACTCCATGATGTGGGAAACTCTAGCACATCGAATACAAGATAACCTGCTTAAAGCCTTTCTACTCAGAGCATCTGCAACTACATTTGCCTTCCCTAGGTGGTAGTGAATTGTATAATCATAATCTTTATTTAACTCCATCCATCGCCTCTGCCTCAAATTCAACTCCTTCTGAGTAAATAAATACTTAAGGCTTTGATGGTCAGTAAAAATTTCACATACCTCACCATATAGATAATGACCCCATAATTTCAAAGCAAACACAATAGCAGCAAGCTCTAAATCAAGTGTGGGATAATTACGTTCATGTGTACACAACTGCCTAAAAGCATAAGCAATAACTCTAACATGCTGCATAAAAACACAACCCAACCCCTGGTGTGAAGCGTCGGTATAAATAACAAAACCATCTCCACCATGCAGAATAGTAAGAACGGGTGCAGTTACCAACCTCTTTTTCAATTCATCAAAACTATTTTCACAATCAGAATTCCATTCAAACTTAATATCTTTCCGGGTCAATTTAGTTATTGGCAAGGCAATTGAAGAAAATCCTTTAATAAACCTTCTATAATACCCAGCTAAACCAAGAAAACTCCTCACCTCAGTCACATTATTGGGCCTCTCCCAATTTACAATAGCTTCTACCTTCTTGGGATCAACACATATACCATCTCCAGAAATAACATGGCCTAAAAATACAACTTTTGATAGCCAAAATTCACATTTGCTAAGCTTAGCATACAATTGCTTATCTTTCAACACATTCAAAATAGTTTTGAGATGATTTTCATGTTCAACCATATCACGTGAATAAATCAGAATATCATCAATGAAAACTATCACAAATGAATCAACAAAAGGATGCAGTACCCGGTTCATAAGATCCATAAATATAACTGGAGCATTTGTCACCCCAAAAGGCATCACCAAAAACTCAAAATGACCATACCGAGTGAGAAAAGTAGTTTTAGAAATATCACTCTCCTTCACCCTTAACTGATGATACCCTGATCACAAGTCTATATTTGAAAACACATTAGCACCATGTAACTGATTAAACAAATCATCTATACGAGGTAAAGGATATTTGTTCTTAATTGTAGCTTTATTCAGTTGCCTATAATCAATATACAAACGCATAGTACCATCTTTCTTTTTCACAAATAAAACTTGTGTACCCCATGGAGATACACTAGGTTGTATAAACCCCCTATCAAGTAAATACCGCAACTGGATATTAAGTTCTTTTAATTAAACAGGTGCCATTCTACACGGTGCCATTGAAATAGGGTCTGTCCCCAGTGCTAATTCAATACTAAATTCAACCTCTCTTTTTGGAGGTAACCCGGGCAACTCACTAGGAAAAACTTCTGAAAAATCCCGTACAATAGGAACATCAATTAACCGTAAAGCCCCCTTCACAGTGTCAAGAACATATGCAATAAAACCTTCACAACCCTTACTCAATAATTTCCTCATCTGAATAGTAGAAATGATGCAACTGGGAACAATTTTTCTTTCCCCCACAAATTTAAATTCAGGCTCACCAAGCATATTAAAAACAACTTCCTTATAGAAACAATCAATAGATGCATGATATTTATATAACCAATCCATTCCCAGAATTATATCAAAATCATAAATATTCAATGGAAGTAGATCTATAACTGCAGTCAAAACACAGTCACGAAAACATATTCAGCTACAACCATATCCCCCATAGGCATATAAATACCCAACCCCACATCTAAACGAGTACATGGTTTATTCAGGTATACAAGAAAATCATAGGACACAAAAGAATGTGTGGAACCAGGATCAATCAAAACATAAGCACTTCTATCAGTAACAGAAAGTGTACTTGCCACCATATCTGGAGTAATCTGAGATTCTTTCATTGTAAAAACTCGTCCACCTGGCCTGGAACTACTAGCTTGTCCTCTGCCCAACTTTTCACTACACTGCCTCGAGATAACATTCTCCTTGCTACTTCACTATGTGATGCTAGAGTCTCTGTCAACTGCGGACAATTCTTCTTAACATGCCCCACTTGATGACAATGGTAGCATTCCACTCCTTTAAGCTTAGGACACTCGGATTTATAATGCCCCTCCTCTTTACAAAATAAACATGTAACAACTCACATTGGTGTCTCACCCTTTCCTGACCTCCTAACCAGATTAGAAGATCCTCCACCCCTACTATCTCTGCTAAATCTCCCCAGACCTCTACCACTATCTGCACCACCTCTCTGAAATTTATGAGGTTCTATCTTAACACTTCCACCCTCACCTCCCTTAGACTGAAATGCATCAAATCTACTTTTCTTAAAGCTCTCTCTACTCGCCACCCCTTGGTTTATTTGCCTTTTTGCTATCATGGCTTTGTTTACCAGAGAAGCATAATCTTCTAACTCATAAGTTGCCCCTCTATTTTGAATAGGCTAAATCAGACCATCTTGAAACTTACTACATTTATCTTCTTCATTCTCCACATACTTAGTAGCAATTCTAGACAAAGCAGTAAATTTAGCCTCATATTCCCTCACAGACATTTTTCCTTGCTTCAAATTTATAAATTCCCTCAACTTCTCCCTCCTATAAACTTTAGGAAAATACTTAACATACAAAGCTTTAATAAATTCATCCCAAGTAATAAAATCAGTACCTTCCATCCTGGGCACCAAATGGTTGTTGGCTTCCCACCAATATTTGGCCTCTCCTTTCAGCTTAAACATTGCTAGATTCACTTTCTGGTTATCTTGAACCTTCATAACTGCAAATATAGTTTCTATATCCCTGACCCACATCTCAGCTTTCGTAGGTTCAACTGACCCTGAATATTCTGGTGGGTTCAACTTCAAAAACTTCTCATGCATGGAATGCTTCATTTCCTTCCTTGCCTCTTTCTCAATCCTGGCCACAGTCTTTGATTCTAGATATCTAGCCTGTTGCTCTGCCATTAATGCCATATTTCTTTCATTTTGTTCTGCCATCCTCAATATTGCATGTACCATTATTTGCATCTCTGTAAGTTTCTCCTTCTCTCTATCCCTTCCAGTAACGCTCTGCTCTACTTCAGTATTGTTTGTACGAGAAGCTACTACCTCTTTTCTATGTTGTCCATTTCCAGGTTCCATCTGGAATTATCTGTAATACAAAAAAGTTCTAACAACCAATATAAATAGTTTATAATACTAAACTATTGGTTAGTACATAAATAATTCATAAATATCAAATCAACTCAATACTGCCATCTAATCGTCACACGCGTCCAAAATTAATAACCTAGATGCTCTGATACCACTAATTTTCACACCCCAAACCAAATATACATACTAATCATTAGTTATTAGAATAATTGGATCATAATCTCGAGCCCACTGAAAAATTTAATTCATTTATCAATATTTTTCTGCATAATGAACATAATATTATTCTTGTGCCATAACGAAGTCAACATCAGAGTCATAATTAGAGATTATATAATACTATGATTAACTATGATCAACTCAATCCATGTTAACTCAATATATACTATGTGTGAGTATATTAAAATCTTCAGTGTGAAAATTATAAAATCTCCATACTTAAACCCCAGCTCTTCTAATGGTGCAACTCTCAAAGTTACCGGTCATACAGTATCCTAGCTGGCAGCGTACAAACCTAAAATTGTTAAAATATAAACCGTAAGCACTACGCTTAGTGAGGTAATCCTTCCCTGCAATAAGATGACAATTCTATATCGAATATGTGGATGTAAAAATCCGAACAATCCTGTCCATTGGCAATAACAAATCCTGGATCATAAGACCCAAATAATTCTGTCCATTGGCAATAACAAATCCTGGATCATAAGATCCAATAGTTCTGCCCAATTGCAATAACAAATCTTGGATCATAAGACCTAAAAAATCCTGGATATTTTAATATCCAAACAAATCCTGAATACCGAAGTATTCAAATAAATCCTGCTCTTAGATCTATATTCATATATCTATATATATGAAACAATCATAAGTACACTCACATTGACAGTTTAACTGGCTTTTCCCTTGCCTTTATCCGGTACTTGTTCAATCAGATCTTCTTCCCTTCCTATCATTCTTAAAATATTAGTATCATCATAAGAATATCAATAATCCAAAAAATTAATTAAACATAATTCAATCCATAAGCATCACATGATTCCATTCAAACCATTTATCACAAGTGAAGTTCCATCCAAATCATTGTTAATATATTTAACATATCCAAATCATAGACCAAATATACATTCATTTATTCTTGGTAATTCAGTCCTTATTATATTAGGATTCCAATACAAAAGATGGTGTGATATTTCAAGTTTCCTAGAGCGAGATAGGCCCATTGCTTTACTACCTTGCAAATATGCGCTATAGGCTCCTCTATTGTTCAATCAATTTTGAAGAATTTTCATAATTTTTATACATCATAACTTCATATGATATTTCAACCAATTTTATAAAACATATTGAATGATTCAAGATTAAAATTTCATAATTTTCAGAGTTCATTTGTTGTGTCAAGTAAGACATCAAACATATGGTATGCATACTTTCACCCTTGGGGTAGATTTCATACCCTAACTTCAAACTCTCACCAAAGACTAATTTCTTGGTATTTTCACATTATTTTCGGATATGTCATACATATATGATTCCAGGTTAATCTCCAATTGGAATAAATCAATTCCACTAAGTATACAAAAATATATGGAAGTTTGAATAAACAAAGTTTCTAAACAAAGCAATTTTAGGGTTTTGTACATTCAACTTAACTTAAACTTTCATCTAACCACACACATATATCAAGGGCTGAAAGTTCAGTAAAAAAATGATGATTTCTATCATCTAAAATAGTAATATAAGAAAAATCACAAGATTTGTGGTTAGGATTTCCTTTGGGGATTTTACGTAATTTCTACGGATTTTTCTCCAATTTTCTCCTTACTTTTTCTTCCTAGCTTCCTAATTCTCTTTCTTTAAGCTTCAAATATCTCATGGCTGAATTTGGATGAATAAGGAGGTAATTTAAGGGTTTGAAGTCGGCCAAAGCCACCACCCTTACCAACCAATGAAAACAAAACATTTGTTGCCATAATAAGACAAAATACCACTTAACGGATGGACTATTTTTCCCTTGTTTTGTAGTTTTGGTATAACTTCTTACTCGAGCCTCCGTTTAAAACACTGTTTGTTGTGTTACAACCCTAACTCACCTGTATACACATATATAGCTTTCACCTCAAGTCAATTATTACGTTATAAAGGTCAAAACTAGCCTTAAACATGAACATTCCTACCGAAAACTTCAAAATATCACATTTGTAACTAATTCAATATTTCACGCTTTACGAAGCTAGGATTAGACTAAATATAATGACTTAAAATTATATATATACTAATAACAAATTATCCATATCACATACGCTAATCATGATTTAAGCATAATTTATCATAATTATATTCGGGTTGTCACATTAATTATCCCCACTAAACTGGGATGGCTGGTAAGGCTGGCATCTGAGGTGGTGCGAGGAGGGCGGCTGGGATGATCGGTCTCTGTGGCTCCAGATGATCACCTTCTATTACAGGACCCTGTCCCTCTCAGGATAATCCTGACGTCTATGTCCATTCTTGTCACAACCAAAACATTTTCCCCTGAAGTTTCCTCCCCTTTGTCCCTGTTGTAACCACCCATCCATTGGCCCTACTCGTACCATTATTGGCCCTACTATTGGCCCTGCTGCTAGCGAGCTGGCCCTGTTGGCCCTACTGATTGGACTGGCCCTATCGATAGCCTTCCTATCCCTAGCTAGAGTCACCAGATCAAAATCGTTTACCAGGTCCCCCTGATGGGAACTTTGCTCACCCTGACGGACCTGTCCCTGAGCTGTTGGTGCCCCACTGGCACCACTACCTCCTGTTCGGCCCTGATGGCTAGACTCCCTAGCTCATTTGATCCCTTTCTAGTGGAATCAGTGGTCCTGCAACAGCGTAGCGTTGAGTACATCAGTATAAGTACCCAAAGAAAGATTACCCAAGAGGTGCTAGTTAATCCTCTAGACAAAACCATCCATAAACATCTGAATCTTCATCTCTTCAGTGGGTGACTCATCTGGTACAATATTAATCAACCTCCTAAACTCCTCGTCATGCTCAGCGACAATCATACTTTCCTACTTGATATTCAATAGTTTCCGCCTCATCCCAGTCTGCAAGGCGGAAGGAAAGTATCTGAGGTCGAACCGCAACAAAACGCTCTTAATCGTCATATTATCCCTCTCCTCCAAGGTGGTAGTGGACTCCCACCACTGTAAGGCGACCCCCACTATCTTGTAGGAAGCCATTAACTATCTTTGAATGTCTGTGCACTCGTACATGTGTATATGCCTCTAGATATCTTTCTTCCATTGGCTCGCGATGACAATATTAGACCTGCCCGAGAACTCTGGGGGATGTGACCTCTAAAAGGCATCCCTGACCCTCTACCATGCAGTGGGAAACTGAGATGGAACTGGTGCCACAACCTAAACCTAGGGTGGGGTCTGCTGCACCATCGCTAAAGATGCATTCACCGCCTGAGAAACTATGGCGGCGACCTCGGCTGCATTCATTGTTCCCTGTGCTTAAACTACTGTCTGCTCATGTCGGGACTGTCAATCTTGTGGTGCACGTCGAGGAGGCATCTGAGATGAGAAATAATTTTATTAGTCCATAATTATTATTAAATCTCAAATAGCTGAAGACGTATTTGCATAAATAAGTGTACAACAATCCTAAAAACAGGGCTCTATATCAAAGGACGCTAAGCTGAAAGAATAATAAGCTGTAAAGATCCTAAAGGACTCTAGAACCTGATGCTCTGATGTCACATGTGACACCCCGCCTAATTTCATACCTTGTGATCAGTCCTTATTAAATTAAATCAAAGTGTTCGGTTGGTTCATTCTTAGCATCACTGTCGAAAAATAATTTTTCTTTTTAATCACCTAATAAATAATTAAGCTAAGTGTCAAAACAATTAATTTTATAAATTAAGACCTATTGTTATGATTTAATATGAAACGATTTTCATGAACACAATTGATAATTTTAAACCAAACCATCCAAATGAAATAACCAAGCTAGATTAATCAATCCAAATAATAAATCCCAATCGCAGGACAAGGAAATAAATAATATAATCCCAACAATAGCTAAATCCTAAAATGATAAATGAGTACAAATCTCTCTTAACTAAATGAGATATGGAAATGGGTGACACCGTAGGTGTACACTCACTACCCTACTAGCTTATGTCCTTCTTAATTCTCGCAAGACCTAACTTAACGTACGCCTGATTTCCCACTCAATTTATATCCGCCGAAATCCCATGTTTAAATCTCATATAAAATTTTATTATCCGGACCCTACTTATAACCTACTGGTCCTTCTCAAGTCCCACTATTATATTTAAATTATGTCCAAAGGTCCTTACGCATCAAAATTGGATTAACATTTAAAAGGTGAAAAATCTCCCATTTCCAGGAGGAGTCGATCGATCGATGAAAGGGGGGCGATCGATCGACATTCTTGAGTCGATCGTTTGATCGAGCAGTTCTTAGCCCAGTTTCTGCAATTATTTACGTACCGATTTACTTAACATAAATCCTCAAAACCTCTATTAATTCATACCAAACTCCCAACCAATCAAACCAACAGTTATATTATCATATATACATGATTTCTAATGTAAAACATATACGAATTCATCAAGGGCCATCAATTAAAAGGTTAATTTCAATTAATACATCAAGAACCCTATTGTTATCATCATGATCATTATCTTCCCGATTCTTCCAGAATTTAACCTCTAATGGACATCAATTTCGTAATCAATAATCTACATATAATAATAGGGAAGTCCTAACATGATTTCTATTCAGAATTTCAATATAAATCTCCTAAATATCATTTATCTTTCATGAAAACATAAATTATCATCTCCTACACTAGCATGGATGTGATATCAACTAATGAATAGCAAGTTAGATACTTGCCTATAAATTAAAGGTCTGTTCAAATAGATTTTAGTGGCATAGGAACGTTTCCCTTCTCCCTATCTATGCATTGGTGGTGGAATTAATGAGAGTGATGTAGGGTTGGTGGCTCTCCTCCTTGGAAGCTTTCTCTCTTCTCTCTTCCTTAGCCTCTCTTCAACTCTAATGTTTCAAACCCTCAATGAATATAACTCCCATCAGATATAATCCTTCAATTTTTGTCCATAATTAATGTCTAAAATGGGTAATTACCAAAGTGCCCTCCCGGGTTACCGGTTAGGCCTAAAAACGTCCCGAGATCCAAACTAAACCCTCGGGTACACTTTTCTTACTATTTCGACCCTTTCGAACACATTGGCACACTCAAAATGACCAAACGAGTGACTTATAATTAAATTACTTTTTATTCCAATAATTTAGTCACGACACATGCGCGTCCAGACTTAATTTCTATGATTGTCGTATTATTCACTCGCGATAATTTTAATAAATTCAATTTCATATATTTCTTTACTCATCTAGTAATATTCAACATAATTCTTACCAATAATTACTAGCTCTCATCACGCTAGTAAATATATATTTTAAAATTCGAACTAATATTAAATTAATTTATCCTAATTTATTTTAATTAATCCCATAACTAAATGCCATAAAAATATGGGGTATTACGTGTGTGTGTGTGTGTGTGTGTGTGTGTGTGTGTATGTGTGTGTGTATGGTGGTGGGGAAGGGGGTGTGGGGTGTGTGTGCATGTGTGTATATGTGTTAATGTTTAGTTTAGGACTTGAAATTAATTGTTAATGTTGATTGGACATTATAAATTTTGTTTCTTTATTTTTATTTAGCTTTGAAATTGTTATTGTTGAATTAATTGAGTAGATGAATTAGATGGAGTACGGGGTACACATTTGTTGGTTTGTTGTTGTTGTTGGATTATATTTGACGGATGTGGTTGGATATGGAAGTTGGTTGTTAAATTTTTTTAAAATACTTAATTTAATTCACATTAATAAATCCGTAAATAATTAAATTGTCGTAATTTGTTGAGTTGGTTAATTTTGGAAATGGCACGACCACTGGATTATTGTCAAAATGGGGGAGGGGGAGTTTTCGACTTTTTTTCTAAAATTACTTTGTGTCACGACCCGTTTGAGAATGGCACGACCACAGACTTATCATAATTAAATGAAACATACCTACAATTACACATAGTGCGCATATATTCTAGCCTTCTAGTTCTTATGCTTACGCATTCAATAGCCCTTAGACCCGTTCGAGATTCATTACCCCGGTAATAAGATCTTTCGAATTGTCCCGTTTGGACAGTTTAGGACTGTATAATTTATGTATAATAATATTCTTAGTGGCTTAAAGTTGTTGCTTTTGGAGGAAGTTTTGCATTCGTATCCTAATATTCTCTGAGTACATACTAGATTAGCAAGTTTGAGTATTATTTCAATTGATCAATTGAAATAACACTCACACTTGGAAATCTACATCGTGTACTTGGAGAACTATGGGGATATGCTGCTGAATTTTTCTCAAATCTTAATAATGTGCATGAGCTGTTAAGTATATTACAGAAATATACGTTCTTGAATGGGATAGGACCATTCACCCTTTAGAGGAGATGGAGGAAATAGGAATTACTATTATAAATTAAAATTTAAAAATAAAATATAAATAAGACATAATTAATTGAAACATACTATAAATCTAAGTTTTGTTTATATCAATCCACGAATATATGCTTCTTACCTTTAATAGGTGATTGTTTCAAAAGGTCAACCAAGTGTTTTACTCGGAGTATATCAGCAACAAGCCCTGGTCAATCGTCCTACATGCACCAAAGCATCTAAATAGTAGTGTGGTCCTACCGAATATCAATCCATTTTTTATGATAACCCGAATTTGAAAAAAAAAATCAATTTGTAATAAGTATTCCAATTTAGCGTATGTACTATTGTTTTATTATTATCGGACATCGGTTTAATGCTTTTAATTCATTTGTACTGGATCGTTTTCACTCTTTTTATGTTTCTCTCTTTCCTTTATATATGTGTGCATGTTAAATAGTAATAAGTATTCCAATTTTTGGATTAATGCTTTTTATTCATTTGTACTTGATTACATTAGTGCATGTACTATTTAGACTTAATGTTTGCATGTTTTCTTGTAATTCATTTTGAATTTGTACTAATAACAACATTTTTTTACAAAAAATGTCTCCTTCGAGGATTAAGGCAAGGATGATGATGATGATAATGATGATGTCTTCCGGGCTCGGCGGTAGCGGAGACGACGAGGGATCCTAGGCCCCTAGGCCCCTAGGCTCCCCAAATGGGGAAAATTGGGAATGGCCGTCGAGAACAAGACGGGGATATTAGCTAGATCCCTTGAGGTGGTAAAGACGATTATCGTCCTGGGGTACACTAGTTGGAGGGAGGTGCCAAATGAGCTCAAGTTTTCTATTTGGGCGGCACTACAGGTATGTATTTATATTTATATTTCAATTTCAATTTATATTATATTTATATTTATTCACAACTAACAATGTATTTGTTTGATAGGAACAATTCAGCCTGGCCCCAGAACTCCACGATTCTATCTTGGAGTAGTTAAGGAAGCAACACGAGACTTGGAAGAAAAATTTGTGGGCCCGGTACTTTGGGAAGACCCGAGACTCCATTATCATAATGGGTGAGTCCATCCCGCCGAAAGGAGTCGATCTTATTGGCATAATAGAAAATTTTCATTGACAATGAGATTGAGGAGCGACAATTGGCATCTCGCTAATCGGAGAGGGTAAATCGGGTGAAAAAGACAGACGTGCACTACTACGGTCGGACGTCTTACGCCGAGGTGGAGCATAGGATGATGGTAAGTTTTTATTTGTCTATAATTACAGAAATATGTTATTCTGCATTATTTTACTTTGCGGGACCAGTACTAATTTTGTATTATTTTATTTTAGGGGATAAGGAGTGTCCCTGGGGGTAGGCCACATAGGCTTGATGCCTATGTGGCAATTCGGACGAAGAAGGGGAAGGATAAGGAGGTGTTCCTGAGCATCGCGACCACGATTATAAGTAATCCGACAGTTTACTTTTGGTTAATTACGTTATAATTTTTTTATTTACTTGTTTAACTAATCGTGTGCTTTTTATCATTTCAGGCAAACCTTAAGGAAGTGCATGAGTCGCAGTCTCCAAGTGTTTGGCACTGATCGCAAGGGGAGGACAGGGGGGTGAGCTCGCGGGTGGCCAAATCTAGGATCATCGAATTGGAGACGAGAAACACCGGATTGGCTCATCAGGTGGACTCGTGTGACGAGAATCTATCCAGGTTGGAGGCGACGGTCCAAGATATGTTCTCATTCGTTAAGCGTTCGTTAGGCGTAAAGGTCAAGGGGAAGGGGAAGTAGAAGGTAGTGGAGGAAGAGGAGGTGGAGGAGGACGAGGACGTGGGCGTCGCTGCTTCATCGCCGACACGTGCAGACTCGTCGATTGATGATCCAATCCCATACTTGACTCCCGTCGAGCGGCCTATGACAATAATTAGTTGGCCGAGCGTGTTTATACTCGACGTAATTTATGTCACGCGGATAGGGAGGGGGTTAAGGGACCCGAATACCGTCCAGGGTATGTCGGTTCATGGATGTGCACTTCAAGACATTGAGGGCAAGGTGATCATCATGTATGTGATAACCGGGAAGGAAAACTCCCCATTGTGGTTATACGAACAATGCGACGTGATACATATTCAGGGATGTCTCAATGAGTATATCGTGTGGCCTTACTTCCTCCTCAAACCTAACACATGACATTATTCGTATCTATTTTATTTGGACAGTTGGATTATATTTGTATTGTTTTGATTTGTTACATTTTGGTTTGGATATGGAATTATATATACAATGATTTGGTGCATTCTTTTTATTTGGATATATGTTGTTTGAACTGGTACAATTTTGCTATAACAGGTACAAATATATTGTTGGGCAGTGGCAGTGGCAGTGGCCAAACTGCCCATCATATTTTTTTTAAATTCTGCCCAGATTTGTCGCAGTCAATGACCGTAATAAATTTTTAAAGGTTGTCACGAGTTTTTCACAGTCTGTGACTGTGACAAATCTTATCAAGGTCAAAGACCATGATAGGACCGTGACATGTCTAATGAACTTATCACGGTCAATGACCGTGATAAGTCCGTGACAATAAAAGTTATCACGTCCAGACTTGTCACGGTCATTGACCTTGACAAGTTCAACTTGTCATGGTCAATGACTGTGACAATCCGAAAGATTTGGTGTAGTGTATGTAGAGGTATAATTACCTACATGTGAAATGATAACACATTATAATCTTCAAAATTAAACTTAAAAGGACTTTGTAAATGGTATGTATGACCACAGGTGTCCCAAACAATTCGGATTCTCCTAAACTTTAAACATGTGTTCCCTCCCAATGATTATCGACTTGTAAAATCATTCACCATAATATTTAATGAAGGAATACATTATTGATTAAATTCTCACATATAATTGTTGTTAATAAAAGGATCTTGAATCTTCATGATAATCACATATATTCATTAGGTAGAACATAAAATGGTATTAAAATAACATACCTCCATCATGTCATAACTAGAAACAGTTATGGAGCAGTCAACCTTAATGATGTTTGATAAGGTTAGATTTCGAAACACGGCTTCATTTTGTATATGGCAAGAAAATACTCCAATTTTAACGTATTCCAACAGTTAAATCTCCCAGTATGGTCAAAACACTATTTTCTCCCCTTGAGAATTTATATTTCTCTCCCTTTCCTATAATTTCATTAAATTGTCTTTATAGAGTTTCTGGATGATGGAAATCAATCAATTATTTATATTTAGGGATAGGACCTAAATCTCCAACAGTCACTTAATATCAACTGTCCATCAAGGTGGATGCCCAAGAGTCCTTTTGACTCTTGGTATTTGGAGTACCCTTTCATTAACCAAAGTGACTCTTAGTATTAATATAATTATGGGGAACATAATGAAAAATTATTTAAAATAATTCTTACAATCTCCCACTTAACCCATAATTATCATAAAGTGCACAATAATCGTTGAGTCGTCCTTAAATGGTTTTCCAAAAACACCTTAGTCAAACAACTTATTAATGCGAGTCATGACGCTCGCATACTAATTCAAAAGCGTGATCTATTCCATGTACCACAATATTAACAAATCATCTAATAAGGCCTACAAATAGGTTATTCAATAATGGTCCAATAATGTCTTTGTAAAAGACTATTTTTGTCACATTCTTTCATTCACATGCATGTGTACAATAACGAGTGAAATAAATGGTTCTGAAACATTGTATGATATCATATGGTAGTGTCAAAATAAGCACTAAAAAATCCACCACATCAAGATTTATCAGCTATTTTTTAAGACTCGTATCTTAAGCATGCTTCATTATTGTCTTTCGTGATAGCCTAATCATGTGGATTTTCTATATTAACACTTATTTCAGAATTTCTTCTTTTAAAGGTATTTTCATTCAATGTTCTTAGTTACTCACATAATACCTAATGTATATTAATAAATAAGATTGGAACAATAGTATCATAATATTTCAGAGCCTTGGCAATATTATCGAGAACTCTAAGTCCCGAAATTTTTTACGTTGCCATAACAATAAGTTGTAGCATCAAAGCTTACTACAGATTCAAATTTCCAGAATAGTTAATGGATTGTGTTTCATTCCTTCATTATATTGGTCGTTAAACCAAAATAAACATATGTAGATAATAGTGAACTTCATACTTTCCATAAACCCAATAACTCTGAGTTGTAATAACTGGTTGTCCAAAAATGAACAGTCGACTTTAATGTAATCATATAATCTTTTAGTATCTTATAAATTCATCCATTACACATTGAAAATTCATGTAACATTTTATTTTCCTATTTTACAATAAATTAAATATATATAAACTTACTTCCATTGATCATAAGTTATATAAATTGAATATATAATATTTAAACTTACTCCCACTGATTATAAGTTGTCAATATACAATGATTAGAAAATATAATGGTATTACCTCTAAAAATATATTTATAACATGTGAACGACGATTATATGATCTATGGACATGTCAATGACTATTATATTATCTATGTAGGTCCACTTCAAGGGAATCTTCTCATAATCTCCGACTTGGGCTAAAATCTTGTCCATAAAAAATTATTAAAGTGAGTCAGATTTAATTTGGTAAAAGAATAAAGAGTTTCATCAATAATATTATGATTACGATGCGGGATCAAAACAATCTTTACAAGAAATATATCCAAACTTTATTTTATACAAAACATCAAAGGAATACCATAACCTTTGATAAGGACTAAAATATATTTTAAAAAGTATCCCTCACAATCAAGTCCAGACAAATATTTTCAAGAAAATTGGAAGCATTGAAGGTTTACGAAAAACAAATGGCTTGATTCCCCGTGAATAAAAGAGAAGGAATATTATTTACAGTTCTAGTTTGTTATGTAAACAATCCTTGCATCAAAAGTAAATACTTTATGTAACACGGTAAGTTTAACTTGCAAACTCTACTAAGATGAAAAGTCGTTTCAAACCATAAAAGATACAGATTATCTCTATCATTATTAGTTCGAGTGTGCAACATGTAAACAAACTTAATTTGTTTAATTTCTTCAAACTTTATATGGAGTGGTCCACATAATATTGATCATCAATAGTGGGCTAAAAATAATAATAATCGAGATAAACAAAATAAAACCATAACATGTTAAAAATATGAGATAAATTGCTCACTACATTAATGCTTTGATTTGACAACACGTACGTTAATATCTATCTAATACCTAATGTTCATTTAATTTTTCTCATTAGTAACCATTGATTAGCAATTATATGATGCTTGTAGATACTTGAGTATTAAATATACATGAGTTCATTCAGTCAGTCAAAATTAACTCCCTGTAGGGAATAATCTTGTTTGATGATTAGACTTAATATACTCCATAATTATAAGCACCAGAGGTTACTACTGCTATCATCTTCATTATAGTTGGGTCACTGTAGTGACTACCAAATGTTTCATAATATGAATATTACACTAAGTAAAGACTTACATACAGAAGTCAATAAAATTTCCACTTATATTCATTAAATAACGCATGAGCAATGAACTAAATTATTCATGTTTGGGTTTAATAAACTTAATTGGTGATATTATGATGAAAGAAGCAATGACATTTGCATTTGATGACCATTATTGTCTTCCCAAAAAATATATATCACGACTTAATTTGTTGCTCAATAATTATTATTGGACATGTAGGCTACTGAATCGCAATAATTGAATAAACAATAACATGTGTGCAATATCATAAATCTTAGCATTCAATGTCATACATGAACCAGTAGGTAACCAAAATATGCATGATGTGAACGCATTAGTCCAATATTTATCTATTATGAAATGGCATATTTTAACAAACACCAATCCTTACATTATAAATATTAGAGATAAGCATACATGTGTAAAATACCCGTAATACATGAATAAATTATATGATTGTCTATTTCTTAATTTGAAATTCACGAAAAACTAGACATAATGTAAAAATCAAATAGACAAGGAGTTTGCATGAGATAGTACTCAAATAATAGGAAATGGAAAGCATGAATCATTTACTTTCACTTCATCATTTATAACGTCAAAACTTATATATGACGAACAAATCATAAATATTGACCCAAATTATTCATGGTCATACTAATGTACACTACAGTTATAACATAAATCTAATATCCGCACATGTAAATTGTAGTATGCGTTTGGCATTTAATTCAACTTAATGGAAGTACTAGCATATTTTAGGACATGAAAATAAAATACTCCTGTGGCTAGTCATCATAAATTTAACTTAATGCCATTAATGGTTGTAATATTCAACATGCATAATTGAGTGATGTATATTTAATTTTAATAAGGTATCTGTGGATATCCTTAGTTTACACATGTACAAACACTCCTTAGTTATTGATTTAACACATGATTATAGTATATATGTGGGTAACTAATTTATATATGTTAAATAAATATATTTAAACATTATAATGGTAATAAAGGGCAAATTTTAGAATGGGTGATAATAAGGATCACTGTGTTGATACCTATCCTTAATCACACAATTGTATTCTTCAAACAACTTAATATGAATATTGGTGTATATGTTATCATAGAATTCCAAAGGCCATAAAATTTCATAATTGTAAACATCTTGAATAGAAAAATGTGAACTATCAAGAATTTCATAAGTCTAGAATTCAAAAAACTTCGAATTTTAAAAGTCATAATTTTCTAGAATTTGAAAAGACATTTCTAAATTTTCAAAAGTCATAATTTTTTTTGAAAAATGCATAAATTTAAAGAATTCTAAAAGACATGGTAGAATGAATTCCAAAAAACATGGTAGCATGAATTAAAAAAACATAATAGGAGGAATTTTAATAGACGGTTCTAAAAGACATAATTTCAAGCAAATGGCCAAGTTGTCCGATGGAATTGGTAACTTTTGTCAAAAATTTGAGTTAACACTATAAGGATGTAGATAATTACTCCAAAATCTCAAAATAAATTCGATGGAATTCAAAAATTATTTTTTTGGAATGAGATAATGTTGTAAACATTATTTACTTAAAAAATCAATGCCCCCCAAAAATATTATCCTCAAAACTTAATGGATAATTAAAGGTCCAAATATTAATGTATTCACAATAATGTAATATTTACAATTATAGATTAAGACACTTTAATGTTTTCCCCATCCAACATAATATAAATATTAGTGTCGAAACATCAATTCATAATTACATTAGGACCTTTGGGCTATCAAATATAGATTATGCACAATAATCTAATTTCTCGAAATGTTATTATCAAACACATAATCATACACATATATTCAAAATTTGATATTGAACCTTTTAATCAATATCAAATGATACATAATATGAATAATATAACAACCATTAAAAAATATGTAGTGATTCATAACATAAAATATGGAAAAATAATTTATTTTTCCAAAAATGAAAATTTTTGAGTTATCACTACAATAACATGAAGAATATTTTCAAGATCAATCTCCAATTTACGGAATCGTAAAATCAAATTTTAAGCAAGAGTTATAAGTGTTGACATTATTACCAAAAATGGCAAAAACACATTTTTAGAGGTCTAGATGATATCAAAATACAAAACTGGGGTGGGGCCCATTGTATATAATGGATTTTGTTTGTTTCGACATTTTCAGTCAACCACGTGAGTTTCAGAAAATTCTGATCAAGTTTTGACCTTTCATTCCGACTCGTGAGTATATGTGACAGAATAAAAACGTAAAAAAAAATTAGGCACATACAAAATTGATTTAATGTAGACTTCATTATAGGCAAACACTAATAAAGAAAAATCATGATATCTTAAACTTTATCTCTCATACCACATGTAAAATCATTCATCATAATATTTAATGAAGGAATACATTATTGATTAAATTCTCACATATAATTGTTGTTAATAAAAGGATCTTGGATCTTCATGATAATCATATATATTCATTATGTGGAACATAAAATGGTATTAAAATAACATACCTCCATCATGTCACAACTAGAAACATTAATGGATAATTCAACCTTAATGATATTCGATCAGACTGGATTTCGGAACATGGCTTCATTTTGTATATGGCAAGAACATAACCCAATTTCAACGTATTCTAATGATTAGATCTCCCAGTATGGCCAAAACACTATTTTATCTCCTTGAGAATTTAGATTTCTCTCCCTTTCCTATAGAGTGTTTGAATTATGGAAATCAGTCACTTATTTATAGGTAGGGACGGGACCTAAATGTCCAATAGTCACTTAATATCAACCGTCTATCAAGGTGGATGCTTAAGAGTCCTTTTTTAACTCTTGGTATTTGGAGTACGCTTTCATTAACCATAGCGACGCTTAATATTAATATAATTATGGGGCACATAATGGAAAATTATTTAAAATAATTCTTACAATCTCCCAATTGACCCATAATTATCATAAAATGCGCAATAATTATTAAGTCATCCTTAAATGGTTTTCCATAAACACTTATCACATGTAAAACCACTTTTAAGAACACCATAATATTAATCAGTAATACATTATTTTGATTAAATTTTAACATACAAATGTTCTTAATAAAAGGATCTTGGATCTTCATGATTATCACATATAAGCATTATGCGGAACATAAATGGTGTTAAAATAACATACCTCCATAATTTTCATATCTCCATAATTGTCACAACTAGAAATATTGACAGAGTAATCAACCTTAAAGAAGTTTGATCGGGCTGAATTTTGGAATACATCTTCATCTTGTATGTAGCAAGAACATACTCCAATTTCAACGCATTCCAAAGGTTAGATCTCCTAGTCTAGCCAAAACACTATTTCAAAATTTACTCTCCTTGAGAATTTAAATTTCTCTCCCTTTCCTATAATTTCATTATATTGTCTTTCAGTGCCTGGATGATGGAAATCAGTCACTTATTTCAGTACTTAAATGTGTTAAATGACTCTTATTTCAGAATTTCTTCTTTGAAAGGTATTTGCATTTAATGTGCTTAGTTACTCACATAATACCTAATGTATCTTAAAAGAAGATTGCAACGACAATATTATAATATTTCAGTCGCTTGACAATATTATCAACAACTCCAAGTCCCAAAATTTAAGTTACGTTGTTATAATCAATAAGTTGTAGCATCAAAGCATGCTACGAATTCAGATTTTCACGATAGTAAATGGACTGTGTTGCACTCCTTCATGATATTGGTCGGTAAATCAAAATTAACATAAGTAGATAAGAGTGAACTTCATGCCAAAAATGAATATTTAACTTTAGTGTAAGCATATGATCTTTTAATATCTCGTAACTTCATCTATTACTTATTGAAAATTCATGTAATATTTTGTTTCTTTACTTTGCAATAAATTGAATATATAAACTTTCTCCCACCGATCATAAGTTGTATAAATTGAATATACAATGATTAGAATATATAATGGTATTACTTCTAAAAATACCATAGGTGGGAAATTAATTAAGTTTATACAATCATTTCTGTATAACATTATTAAAATATCATAAGCATAATAGTTTTCATATAAATTAAATGTAACTCTCATCATAATGAGTTACTCATCTCAAAAGAATTTTACGACATCCTTGGAAAATGAGAGAAAGTTCATTTATAACCCTTTTCTCATTACACATAAAATATTTGACTATAACTTTATTCATTTAATTACAATTAACATCGTGTTTGGTCTTGATGGCCTCTAAAGTAATGACATCTCGTAGTCCAATAAGTTTACTTCTTATGATTTGTAAAAATAAAACCAAATATTTATTTATATACCAAATTCATATTAATGTATTAATACTATTCTTTATGATTTTATCTACATTTGTCACACAGTGACAATGCCGTAATTGAGTGGTTGATCATTTATTTGTTCTTTATTCTTTAAACAATCCAACAACAAAATGAACAAGTATTGAAGAAAGTTACCGGTAATGGGATAAGTACCCTACATTCCTTTAAAACCATATTTCATGATTTTTAACTCCCACCAATTTCACCATTAATAATGAATTTGACATTCAATTTCCTTTAACGCATTAAGTACATGTAAATGATGAGATTATACGATCTATGTAGGTCCACTTTAGGAGAATTTTCTCATAATCTCCCACTTGGGCCACATAGGTTATCCGTATGTTCGATATTTTAATACCTTAAGGGCATAACTCGACTATTAATATTTATAAGGGATATTACAAAAATCTTGTCCATAAAAAATTATCATAAGGAGTCTAGATTTAATTTGATACAAGCTTAAAGAGTTTCGTTAATAATACTATGATTATGATACGGGATCAAAACAATCTTTAAAAAAAATATATTCAAACTTTATTCTATACAAAAAATTAAAGAAATACCATAACCTTGGAGAAGGATAGAAAGATGCCTTAAAAAATAACCCTCACAATCAAGTCTAGACAAATATTTTTCAACAAAATTGAAAGCATTTAGAGTTTATGAAAAACAAATGGCATGATTCTCCTAGATTAAAAGAGAATAAATTTTATTTGAATTTCTAGTTTATTTTGTAAACAATCCTTGCATCAAGAGTAAATACTTTTTGCAACACATTAAGTTTAACTTGAAAACTGTATTAAGATGAAAACTCGTTTCAAACCATAAAAGATACATATTATCTCTATCATTATTAGCTCGAGTGTGTCCACACAATATTGATCATCAATAGTGAGCCAAAAAAAACACGCCAACATATTTCATATGATAGGATATTAGACTTATGTTATTGTTCATATTCATATTTTTTAGGAGTCTCGTGCCAAACATAGGCCAGTGATTCATATTATTAGATATTATGTTATTATTAATATTCCTATTTTGATGAGTCTCATGCCAAACACATGTCATTGATTCATACGGTTGAATATTATGATATTTTTATTTTAATGAGTCTCGTGCCAAACACAGGCCAACGATTCATGTAGTCAAATATCATAATTATTGTTTATTCTAATGCTAGTACTCCTATTAAGTTGAATTAAATGACAAACATGGGCTACAATTCATATCTGCAAATACTAGATTTATGATTTCGTTGCATGCATGCATATTTGAATGCATGATTTGCAATTTTGAGACTCATAAGTAGGTATTCATTTAGTTTAATCCAAGGCTAAATACCGGTCGAGATTACATGTCAAGATATTATATATGTAGTCATTTCCAATTATTCTAATGATTGTTATAAGGTTAAATTAAATCGCAACACATGCTGAAATTTGAATCAAATAAACATTAAAATTTTGTGAATATTAAATAATTGACATCAAAGTTATATAGTCATATTTACATATGCCATTACTTTGGTAGTTGTGATTATAATTGTATTGTGCATTAGTATGACTATGAATGATTTGGGTCAATATTTATGATTTGTTACTCATACATAAGTGATGAAGTGAAAGAAAATGATTCATGTTTTCAATTTATTATTATTTGTGTAATATCTCATACGAACTCCATGTCTATTTGATCTTCACATTATGTCTAGTTTTTCACGAATTTCAATTTAATAAATTAACAATTATATAATTTATTCATGTATTACTGGTATTTCACACATGTATGCTTATCTCTAATATTTATATAATGTAAGTATTGGTGTTTGTTAAAGTATTCCATTCTATAACAGATAAATATTGGACTGATGCGTTCATATCATGCATATTTGGGTTGTTTACCGGTCCATGTATGATATTGAATGCTAAGATTTATGATGTTGCACACATATTATTTTTTATTCAATTATTGTGATTCGGTAGCCTACATGTCCAATTATAATTATTGAGCAAAAACTAAGTGGTGATATATATTTTGAGAAGGCATTAGGTCATCAAATGCAGATGTCATTATTTCTTTCATCATGATATCACCAATTAAGTGTACGAAACCCTTCAGAATATTATTCATAGATCTCATGATATTGCTTCTACTTTTCGGCTCAATCCCCTCTCCTCTCATTGAAGTATTGAGGCTTGTAAAAGTCTTCAAATACAATGCAAAAACCTTGTGCAACCTATTTTTCTAGCAGTTTCATGGGCAAGACCTGAGCAACAGAACTATAAACTAAATACAGATGGTGCATGTGATCCCCTAGGCAGAATGGGCATGGGAGCTATATTGAGAGACTTTATTGGAGCTTTTATTTGGGCATATGAAAATTATGGAGAAAGTGGTTCTAACAATTTGGCAGAAGCAAGGGTAATCCAAGATAGTTTGGGGCACCGTATTTCTCAGAGATGGACAAATCTAGTAGTGGAATCTGATTCTAAACATTTAGTTAGTTGCATAAATGACAAGCTCAAAATTCCACGGAGGATTAAAGAATTGGTTCTTCAAATTCAAGATTTAATCAAGATCTTTGATATCAATGCTACTCATTGTTTCAAAGAGTCCAACTCCACTGCGGATCTTCTATCCAAATATGGCCTGCAATCTCAAGTCATATCTTATTTCTCTGCAGTTCAAGACCTTCCTAAAAATAATAAAGGTTCAATTAGATTTGATAGGATTAGTTATCCTTATTTGAGAAATATATCTAAAGATGTATATGCATTTATTTGGTTCTCTATTGCTATGTAAAGGCTATGGGAGAGGCTATTTCTCTCTTTATAAATAAAGTTCTAGTTTCTATTTAAAAAAAAAGTGTACGAAACCCAAACATGAATAATTTAGGTCATTACAAATGCAATATTTAATGACCATAAGTGAAAAATTTATTGACTTTTATATTTAAGTCTTTACTTAATGTAATATTCATATTATGAAATATTTGGTAGTCACCACAATGACCCAACTATAATGAGCATGAATATTAAATGTAAATATGATAGCAGTAGTAATATGTGATGCTTATAATTATGGTGCATATTGAGTTTAATCATCAAACAAGATTATTCCTTACAGGAAGTTGATTTTGATTGATTGAATGAACTCTATATATCATATACATTATTCAAGTATATATCATGTATATTTAATACTCAAGTATCTACAAGCATCATATAATTTCTAATCAATGGTTGCTAATGAGAAAAATAAAATGCACATTAGGTATTATAGGGACTTTAACATATGTGTTGTCAAATCAAAGCATTAATGTAGTGAGCAATTTAGCTTATATCTTTAACGTGTTATGGTATGATTTTGTTTCTCTCGATTATTATGTTGGATTTTTTTTTTGGCCCACTATTGATGATCAATATTGTGTGGACACACTCGAACTAATAATGATAGAGATAATATGTATATTTTATGGTTTGAAACGAGTTTTCATCTTAATAAAGTTTGCAAGTTAAACTTAATGTGTTACAGAAAGTATTTACTTTTAATGCAAGGATTGTTTACAAAATAAACTAGAAATTCAAATAAAATTCCTTCTCTTTTAATCTCGGAGAATTAAGCCATTTTCTTTTCATAAATTATCAATGCTTCCAATTTTCTTGAAAAATATTTGTCTAGACTTGATTGTGAGGGATATTTTTTAAAGCATCTTTCAGTCCTTCTCAAAGGTTATGGTATTCCTTTGATTTTTTTGTATAGAATAAAGTTTGGATATATTTATTTTAAAGATTATTTTGATCCTGCATTATAATCATGGTATTATTGATAAAACTCTTTAATCTTGTAACAAATTAAATCTAAAATACTTATGATACTGTTTTTATGGACAAGATTTTGTAATATCTCTTATAAATATTGATATTAAAATATCTAACAAACGGATC
Organism: Sambucus nigra; assembly: GCA_949130495.1. Classification (NCBI taxonomy): domain Eukaryota; kingdom Viridiplantae; phylum Streptophyta; class Magnoliopsida; order Dipsacales; family Adoxaceae; genus Sambucus; species Sambucus nigra. The sequence continues at coordinate 462,109,294 of OX422218.1, forward strand.
ACCTATGTGGCCCAAGTGGGAGATTGTGAGAAAAATCCTTACACTAGACCTACATAGATCATATAATGTCGTTATTCACTTGTAATTATTGCATTAAATAAAATTGATTGTCAAATTCATTATGAATGGTAAAATTGTTGGGAGTTGAAAATCATGAAATATGGTTTTAAAGGAAGGTAGGGTACTTATCCCATTACCGATAACTTTCTTCAATACTTGTTCTTTTAGTTGTTAGATTGTTTAAAGAATAAAAAACAAATAAATGATCAACCATTAAATTATGGTATTGTCACTATGAGACAAATGTAGATAAAATCATACAAAATAGTATTAATACATGAATATGAATTTGGTATATAAATAAATATTTGGTTTTGTTTTCATAAATCATAAGAAGTAAACTTCTGGACTAAGAGATCTTATTACATTACATTTAAGTTGAGTATGAAGAGGTCGTCAAGACCAAAGACGATGTTAATTTTAATTAAATAAATAATGTTAAATTATAGTAAAATATTTTAAGCGTAATCAGGAACGGTTTTCTCCCCTTTTCCAAGGACGTCACTTTTTTAAGGACGTAAAATTATTATGAGATGCGTAACTCATTATGATGAGAGTTACATTTAGTGTATGTGAAAACTATTATGCTTATGATATTTTACACATGTTATAAAGAAATGATTGTATAAACTTAATTAAATTCCCACCTATGGTATTTTTAGAAGTAATACCATTATATATTCTAATCATTGTACATTCAATTTATACAACTTATGATCAATGAAAGTAACTTTATATATTCAATTTATTGTAAAGTAGAGAAACAAAATGTTACATGAATTTTCAATATAAAATGGATGAAATTATGAGATACTAAAAGATTATATTCCCACATTAAAGTTGAATATTCATTTTTGGATGATCTGTTATTACAACCCAGATTTACTGATTTTATGGAAAGTATGAAGTTCACTCTTATCTACTTATGTTAATTTTGGTTTACCAACTAATATAATGAAGGAGGGTAACACAATCCATTGACTATTGTGGAAATCTGAATCTGTAGCACTCTTTGATGCTACAACTTATTGATTATGGCAATGTAAATTAAATTTTGGGACTTGGAGTTATTGAAAATATTGCAAAGCCGCTGAAATATTATAATATTGTCGTTGCAATATTCTCTTAAGGTACACTAGGTATTATGTGAGTAACTAAGCACATTAAATGTAAATACCTTTTAAAGAAGAAATTATGATATAAGTGTCATTTAACACATTTGTACAACTGTTAACATAAAAAATCCATATGATTGGGCTTTTACGAAATACATGAATGAAGCATGCTTAAGATACGAGTTTTAAAGTATAGCCGATAGAATCTTGATGTGGTGGATTTTTTAGTGCTTATTTTGACACAACCATATGATATCATACAGTGTTTCGGAATCATTTATATTTTTCTTATTGTACACATGCATGTGAATGAAAGAATGTGACAGAAATAGTCTTTTATAAAGACATTATTGAATAACCCTGTTTATAGACCTTATTGGATGAGTTGTTAATATTGTGGTACATCAAAGCAATCGTGCTATTGAATTAGTATGTGAGCGCCATTACTCGCATTAATGATTTATTTTATTAAGGTGTTTATAGAAAAATATTTAAGGATGACTCAAAGGTTATTGTGCACTTTATAATAATTATGGATCAAGTAGGAGGATGTTAGAATTATTTTAAATAATTCTCTATTATGTGCTCCATAATTATATTAATACTGAGAGTCACTTTGATTAATGAAAGGGTACTCCAAATACCATGAGTCAAAAGGACTCTTGGACAATTACCTTGATGGACGATTGATATTAAGTGATTGTTGTAGATTTCGGTCATGTCCCTGCTGTTGATGCAAAAAACTGGATCGAATCCCATTTTGATGATCACAGATAAATAGATAAAAGCAATCCAATCAAGCACATGAGAGACAGAGATTTTTAAAGTGGTTCGGCTATAAGGAAAAGCCTACGTCCACTGTTATTTTATTCCCAGGGGTTTACAATAGCACAATGTGGTGTAGAGAGAGAAAAAGGTATAGATCTTGTGTATTGTGTCTCTCGGTTCTTGGATCTCTCTCCCCCTTTTGGCTAAGGGAATACATGTATTTATAGTGGTGGGGGATAAAGAGATTCATTGTATGTAGACATTTATACATTATGTCTATATTCAATGAATCTAATTGCTTGGTATGCTATCTGTTGTCATCTACAATATAAATGTACATTAATGATCATTAAATGCGTAGTTATCCTTTGATATTCCTGGTTGGTATTCCGACCAACACTCCTCGGGTGCCGACCAACTCTCCTCGGGTGCCGACTAATACTCCTCGGGTACCGACCAACTCTCCTCGGGTGCCGACTAACACTCCTCGGGTCTCGAATATTGCCACGTAGGATGACACGTGTCCTTTTCTGATTGGTCCTCGCAGATGGAGAATTTTTGCGTTAACAGAAGCCCCCAATGCTCCATGCTTGATGGTTTACTTGAAAGGATGGAGTATTTATTCTGCAGTGTTGCTCGGTGCTCGTGAAATTCTTGATCTACCTTCTTAATTTGTTCAACACAAAGTGCATTATCTCTTGGACGACATATGATGCAGGCTGATCGATGGTTGCTAATCTTTCTTTTGAGGAACTCCGTGTGCTATGTATCACCCCTGGGAATTTGGATGCAGCCATGCCATAGTATGCAACTTGTAGCTTGTCATAATCTTCAAGTATGTTGATTGGTTCGCCAGCCGACCAAATGCTTCCTGTGTCGAGCAACTGAATTCTAACTTCACGTGCTTGATTCTTCTGATTTATGATCCTCTGAATACTTTGTCGAGTAACATACTAGCTTTTGAACCCAACTCTTCAATCTGATTAGTACCAAGCTAGTGGTGGATTTCGAAACATTTTCACACAATTTCTTCTTCATTATTGGTCGAGACAGTAGTAGCAAATATCTCAGTGTTGTAGATGCTGATTTTGACTTCTACCTCTGCTCGGGGACGAGCAAGAGGTTCTCGGGGACGAGCAAGTGATTCTCAGGGAAGAGCAAGAGCTTCTCGGGAATGAGCTAGTGCTTCTCGGACAGATCATCTGTGATGAATATCAGAATGTTGAAAGATCTTAACTTCATAAACTCCCCTTATACTTTGGATGATCCTCCTGCTGGTGAGGAACCTGTTTTAAAAGAAGAGGGAAAAGAAACCAATAGAATAGGAATCTCAATGTAATAGTTAGTATACATTTTCATTCTCAATGTATTTTGTTTTTTGAGTTTAATAAAAGACTTTCATTTTTGTTCGCAATCTTAATTGCTATTGTTTTGTAAATATCAAACACTTTACATTTATGCATATGTATCTGTTAAAAAAGATAACAATATTGTGTTGTTCATCGACCAACTTAGTAATAAAAAGAATTACAAGTATTAAAAATGTTGCTCGATCACTTAATAATAAAGTAATGAGTATAAAAATGTTTAAATTTTTTCCAACCAACCAAGGTTGTTAAATTGTGCTCATCGACCAATTATAGTTAGTGAGAGTTTATTCCCGACTAACCATACTTAGTAAATTTTTGTCTTTATAAAATGTATCCGACCAACTAAGGTCAATAAATTCTTCTTGTCGACCAACTACAGTTAGTGGGTTTTTATTCCCGACCAACCATACTTGGTGTATTTTGTTTTTCAAAGAACTTTTTACTAGTTATCTTACCAACCGTAGTTGACCACGCTAGTGTACACCTCCTAACCAAAGGAGTATTTTTGGTTCTTTCGAACTATTTGGTTCTTTCGAACTATATGTCCACTAGATATCTTACCAACCGTAGTTGATCACACTAGTGTACGCCTCCTAACCAAAGGAGTATTTTTTGGTTCTTTCGAACTGTCCACTAGTTATCTTACCAACCGTAGTTGATCACGCTAGTGTCACCTCCTAACCAAAGGAGTATTTTTTTTTTTGGTTCTTTCGAACTGTCCACTAGTTATCTTACCAACCGTAGTTGATCACGCTAGTGTCACCTCCTAACCAAAGGAGTATTTTTTTTGGTTCTTTCGAACTGTCCACTAGTTATCTTACCAACCGTAGTTGATCACGCTAATGTCACCTCCTAACCAAAGGAGTATTTTTTTGTTCTTTCGAACTATCTGACCAACCGAAGTTGATCGTGGGTTTGAACTATCGGTGTTTGCTTTTATTGCTGGGCAGCATAGTGTTGCACACAATACTGACTGTAGCTCATTAATCCAATTAGCCTTACATAGCCTCTTTTTTAAACCATTTAGTAATGTTCTGCTCGTCACTTCAGTTTGTCCATTATTCTGAGGATGACCTGGTGCTAAATGAACCTTCAAAATGTTTGACTGATGACAATAAGCAGCAAACTCTTCGTTATCGAATTGTGTTCCGTAGTCTGTGATGATGGCAATGACGAGGTATTTGAATCTTCCTCGGGTCGTCGGCAGTGGTCCAACCAAATCAATTCCCACATGGCAAATGGCCAAGGAGAAGTGATGGGTGTCAATAATGTTTGTGGAGTTCTTTGGATGGAGGAAAAGCGTTGGAACTTGTCACATTTCTTGGCATAAGCTATACAATCAGCTCTCATCGTCGGCCAGTAGTATCCCTGCGTCATCACCTTTTGCAAAAGTGTCCGACCTGCTACATGGGCTCTACAGGACCCTTCATGGATCTCTTTAATCAATTATTTCACCTCGGAGGGATGTACACATCTTTGCAAACCTTCCATAATTCCTCGTCTATACAAAATACCATTAATTAGTACATACCGAGCAACTTTAAACTTCCATTTCTTGGCAGCGAGCTTATCCTCCGGTAATTCTTCCTCCTCAATATATGCTCTGATGGGATCCATCCAAGATGGTCCTAAATCAAGGGTAATAATATTCATCGTCAGGTCTTCATCTATGCTCCGACTTTCTAATACTTCAATTGGTATCGTTCTTCGCAGCTCGGTACGAGTAGCTGATGCTAATCGGGCCAAGGCGTATGCTCTCACATTCTCCATTCTTGATATTCTTACCAGTTGAACAGCAACAAACTCTGATACCAACTCCATCACCTTTTATTGATACTTGATCATCAATTCTCCTTTGGCTGCATATATTCCCAACATTTGGTTTACGATCAATTGAGAATCACTGAAGACAATAACCTGCTGTGCCTCCATAGTATTTGATAAATTAAGACCTGCAATCATGGCCTCATACTCAACCTCATTATTAGAAGCTTTGAATTAGAAACGTAGGGCGTATTCCATGTCGACCTCGTCTGGGCTGTTCAAAACGATCCCTGCCCCACAGCCTGTAGTGCAAGATGAGCTATCTACATATAGCCTCCATATAGGCAACTTGTCTTCTAATTTCTGGTCTGACAGAGTTCCTCGGTGGAATACTTATCGCTTTCTTTCATCATGTCCTGATACTTCTGAATACACCTCTTGAATTTCAATATACCTCCTGAACTTCAATATTCCTCCTGAACTTCAATATACCTCCTGAACTTCAATATCAAAAGTAATTCCTAAGTAAGAAAAACAACTCCTGAATGATGATTGGTCGGGGCCCCGATCGTTTGAGTTTGTGGAGTTGAATTTGATGATCGACTGCATGATGATATAAGAATGTGCCACCAAATGAACAAATATATTTGTAATAGAAGCTCCCAGCTGTGGAATGTGAACTTTGAATGAGATTTATCGACCAATACCAACCGGAGTTGGATTTTATCTACCAACCGGAGTTGGATTTTGTCTACCAATCGGAGTTGGATTTTATCTACCAATCGGAGTTGGTGGTAATTGATAATAAATGATGAAGACTTCCTCGGAGCTGACCAACGGATTGTTGGGAATAAGATAATATAAATGCTGGAGACCTCCTCGGCGCTGACCAACAGATTTGTTGGGAATAAGATAATATAAATGCTAGAGACCTCCTCGGCGCTGACCAACAGATTTGTTGGGAATAAGATAATATAAATGCAGGATACCTCCTCGGCGATGACCAACAGATTGTTGGGAATAAGATATAATAAATGCTGGAGACATCCTTGGAGATGAATAAGATATAATAAATGCTGGAGACCTCCTCAACAGATTGTTGGGAATAAGATAATATAAATGTTGGAGATATCCTTGAAGCTGAATATATGATTATAAATATTTGTCGAGCTCCATGCTGAAATGAGAATAGAATATGCATCCAAATAGATATAAAGAATAATTAAAAATAATAAAGTGCCTCGGCGATCAGTCGAGGTAGAATCATATAATGCCGAACAAGAATAAGATCTTTCAGAACATAAGAATATGGCCGAGAACGTTGTCAGGCCTGAATATAAATAAGAATTATCCGAACGAATGTTGTAATTCTCCTTAAAGCTGAATAAGTATCTTGTCGAGGCATAATTGCAGAATGCCGAATAAGAATAATATTTTCCAGAACATAAGAATATGGCTGAGAACTTTGCTGGGCCTTCATATAAATAAGAATTACCCCGACCAACTATCCATTGCGGGTGAAATATAATAAATGTTATAGTTCTCCTCAGAGCTGAATATGACAATAAGTATCTCGCCGTGCTCCATATTGAGATGAATATAGAATATGAATCCCAATGGATATATAGAATCATTTGTGATGGAGCAGATATCATAGCAATAATAAAATAAATAGTTCCTCGCTGAGGTGAAATTTCATACTGCCGAGCTATGATAATATTTTTCAGAAGAGTAAGATTATTTCCGAGCATTCGTCGGAGTTGAATCTTGTACCTGTAAAAATTAATATCTTGCTCTACCATTTGTGTAGGCTGAATTGATTAGTCATGAGAATAATTTACTCATCCAATCAATATATGATATGTATATGCTTGAGAAATAAAAATATTAATAATATGCCAAATGTGTGTGAGATGGACAAATTATTATCAAATATGCATCATAAATAAGACGTAAAATTATTTAATCTCCAACAACTAATCAGGTATTAGTTGCTGTTTGAAAATTATTTATCACTTGGTTTTAAAAATATTTTTTGGATGATCATAAGTTAAAAAGACTTAAGCCCCCTGCTTGTCCCCAAGCCGAACTCGTGTTTAAAGAAATATCAGGGGTGCTTAGCATTTTTTAATACCCCAAGATTTTACTGCTGCCGACAAACAACATGGATGTTGCCGACCAACATTTAAGGATATCTCAAATTATAGAATATATGGTTGGATGACCAGAATATCTCGAATCTTTAGATCAAAAAATAACATTCAATGTAAAATTTAAGCCTTAAGAATGTTAATTAAATGAATAAATATATAACCCACTAGATCGTGTGATTTCGACAAAGAAACCTTGTGATGTGATCAACGAGGGGCCAACATATCAAATTTGTGCCCAGACTCTTTTACAAGAGGTGGGTAATGATTTTTTAGGTGAGAGAAAATTATTTTTTATATTGATCCCTTCCTATTCCCAATTTGGAGAGATAAAAATATGGTAAATGATTAAAGTTATTACCAAATTTATATAAAAAATCAATCAATTTGACTTTATTGACATAGATGGAAGATGAACCAAATTAAGTATATAATTCATAAAAGTGAATGCAAAGAGACTCAAACTTGAAGAGAGAGAAAATAGATCTGGGTCATGATTTCCATGAGAAGACTTTTTATTGTCTTTAACCTTTTCCCATTCTTTTATTAAAAATATGATGGAAATTTGAATAGACATTAAAGATCTTACAAAATTTATAATGAAAATTATCAAATCTTACCATCGTCGTATATATTGGTATATGTAATCATTTAAAATATTTATTCCATGATATAAAATAGAAACTTGAGAATCAAGCAAAAAGTTATGATTTATGAAATCCACTATTTTTCAGATTTCTAAATAAGAATTAATCTAATAGTTATGATTTAAAAATCATGATATGCAACATTTTGCAGATAAAAATTGGGCAATTAATTTATTTATATAAACATAAAAATCATGATTGAATCAAAAGATGTATGTATAATTGATTATACGTAGAGAAAATAAAAACTTAGCTTTTGATGGAGAACAATGCTTGTAACACGTTCCCACAGACGGCGCCAATCTGTTGATGCAAAAAACTGGATCGAATCCCATTTTGATGATCACAGATAAATAGATAAAAGCAATCCAATCAAGCACATGAGAGACAAAGATTTTTAAAGTGGTTCGGCTATAAGGAAAAGCCTACGTCCACTGTTATTTTATTCCCAGGGGTTTACAATAGCACAATGTGGTGTAGAGAGAGAAAAAGGTATAGATCTTGTGTATTGTGTCTCTCGGTTCTTGGATCTCTTGGATCTCTCTCTTGGATCTCTCTCCCCCTTTTGGCTAAGGGAATACATGTATTTATAGTGGTGGGGGATAAAGAGATTCATTGTATGTAGACATTTATACATTATGTCTACATTCAACGAATCTAATTGCTTGGTATGCTATCTGTTGTCATCTACAATATAAATGTACATTAATGATCATTAAATGCGTAGTTATCCTTTGATATTCCTGGTTGGTATTCCGACCAACACTCCTCGGGTGCCGACCAACTCTCCTCGGGTGCCGACTAATACTCCTCGGGTACCGACCAACTCTCCTCGGGTGCCGACTAACACTCCTCGGGTGTCGAATATTGCCACGTAGGATGATACGTGTCCTTTTCTGATTGGTCCTCGCAGATGGAGAATTTTTGCGTTAACACCTGCCTATAAATAAGTAACTGATTGTAATACCCCGTATTTGCATGTTATTAAATAATTATGAGATTTATTATTATTGTTGGATTAATTAAATTAAAAAGGTGAGAAATTAATTTGTTAGTTAATTAATCCGGATTAAAATAATTATTAGCTAGCGTGCCAAGGGTTAATACTTATTGATGAAAATGATTGAATATTTCTATGTGGATATCTAATATGGAATTAAGAATTTATAACTTGTCATGAATGTGAAATGTGACAGTTTGGTATATTATGTCGGGACGCGCGCGTGAGTCCAGTCGGGATTAATTTAATGAATTAAGGAACTAAATTATTTTTAATAACTCGTATGATCATTTCGAGTACGTCATTGATTCTGTAAGGGTCAAAATAGTCAGAAAACTCTACTCGGGTATTTTATTTGGACTCCGAAATATTTTTAGGCCTAACCGGCACCCAGTAGGGATATTTTTGTCCTTTGAATTTTTGGGGAAACATTATGGATGAAATTAAAGAAAATAAATAAGGTAAACGTGGGGGAGAAAGGATCTGTTAGTTCCAAGCCTATGAGAGAGAAAAGAGAGAGAGACATAGAGGAAGGAAGAATGAGTCTTAGGTGTTACTGGTGCATAACTCAAGGACTCACATCACAAATCCCACCAAAGCGTAGATCGGAAGACGAGGAACACATCTATGCCATTTTCATCAACAGAACATAATATCATCATCGAGGCAAGTGTTTATTCCTTGCTTTCTTTAGCAATAATTGTGTTCATGTTAGACTAGGTAATTACCCCATTATTATGAAGATGAATATTGTTGAAAATTTAAGCGAATTGATCATAAATTAGGACTTGTTTGAATAAAGATTGATTCCCTCATGTAGATAGGATTATGTCCACGAAATTATGATAATTTGATGATTAAATCTGGGCTTAACTTGGAGTTTTGCATATAAAATTACGAATTAAGGTTCTTGATATATTAATTTGGAGATTTCGAATTTATTGATGATTGGTGATGATTTAACGATGATATATTATTGGAAATCATATATAGATATTAGGTAGTTGATGGGAATTGAATGATTGGCGTTTGGGCCGAATTCTTTAGAGGTTTCAAGCTTAAAAATGGTGAAAAACGAAGTTGTATAGGGTGTAGAACGTAACAGGTCTGGTGGGGGAAAAGACCATTGAATCTCGTTCGAACGAGATTGAGATTCATTCGAACGACAACGGAGATGTCGATCGAATGACATATGACCTCGTTTGAACGATAGGTCCAAAAATCTGAGGAATCTCCAGTTCAGTTCAATTTGAGTTACAGAGTTATTTTGAGTAAGGAAAACTGTCAGTTGATGAATTTAGTATAGTGCATAATTGTTGGGAAGAAATTGTAAAATGTTACTTTATATAATTGAAAAATGAGTTAACTGTGGAAATTTCGAGAGCAAGAATAATCGAGATAATAATATTATAAGTAGAAATGAGAGAATACTGCGTATGGAAAAGATATGTATGGGTTGGGTGAATACCTAATAAATTTTCATAGGAGGTGAGAATGCCTATTATATAATTGTATTTGTATGTATAGCATACCTACGATGCTTACTATCAGAAGGAGGTTTCGTGCAGTGGACAGTCTTTTCCTGGGTGACCCAATGGGGGGATATTTAACTTGTACCCAAAGCATATGAACTTGGATACGTTCTATCTGTTACATGGGATAGTTTGGACGGTTGAATGGGAGCGTAGGCATGTGCGTGACCCATTTGGCTGGTGAGTATGCTCGCCTCCAATATTTATGTTATGAGATTTATGGTTCGTGAGGGACGCCGAGCCAGTTGTCCATATGCAGCGAGCGATGCACCAGGACATGATAGCAGAGTATGCATTTGCACCAAGTGGTGTTAACCTAAGGGTGCAGGATTATTGTATATATATATGTGTATGGGGATGTTACTATATGTATATATGTGCTTGTGGATATTTCTACTTTGTGAAACTAGTAGATATGGTAATAATAAATGCTTTGCGCCAAGTGGTCGTACCGAAAGGGTGCATGATTGGTATATATGTGTGTATATATATATATATATATATATATATATATATATATATATATATATATATATATATATAGGGATGATGTGACTATATATATGAATAAACTTGGGAAAATCCTATGGTGTGAAATTAGTAGATATAATAATAATGAGAAATAGAATAATTTCAGTGAATAAAAGTTTACCCATTTGAACGGGGAATATAATTTAGTTATGGGGAATAAACTATTTTGATAACGTTGTGTGGACGATACGGGATACTCCTTGGAGATATAGTTAGACGTATAAGGTTATGTACTAGTTGGTAGTGATATAGATAACTAGGTTGGGTTAGATGTACGTTAGGCATGCACAATAACATAGAGGTGAGAATCTCATGTGAGAGTTCGAAACTAACATGCACATAATACTTGCTTCATTGCAGTTTTAAATACTTGCTAAAATAAATATTTTTATAGCTCGAGCTCTGACCCATCTCTTGTTATTCTCCTCTTTTGTGCTATATATATGTATTATATCAGGTACCCACCCACAGGGTTAACACCAGACTCAGATGCGTGGATCATTTGGAGAGCTGCAGTTGTTGTGGAAGTTATAGGTCATTGAGATTAGACGCTTCCATCTTTCCATTTAGTTTCTAGTTAAGGAATTTTAGTCAGGGCAAGTGTCGCCCGTTCCCAGCTTAGCTGTTTCAGAGACTGCACTTTTTTTATTAGCATTTCTTTTCTTATTGGATTGAATAGAAAAATACTTTTGGTGTGAGACTTTGAACTGGAATGTTGTATCTAGTCTTATTTATTTCAGTAGTTGTTCATATTCAGTATTTATTTTATTCTGTTGTAATGCAGCAAGCTTATATTCTAAAAGGGAAATTTATTAATGGTTAAATGGAATATAATTAAATGGGAAAATGTGTTTACACTTAGCTTAATTATTTATTAGGTTATTAATAAAGAAAAATTATTTTTCGATGGTGATGCTAAGAATGAACCAACCGGTCACTTCGGTTTAATTTAATTAAGGACTGATCACCCGGTATTTAATTAGGCGGGGTGTCACAGGTGGTATCAGAGCATCAGGTTCTAGTGTCCTTAGGATTTGTACGGCTTTTTATGTTTTCAGCGTAGCATTATTTGATGTAGAGCGTTATTATAAGATTGTTGTCTTCCCTTACGTATGCGACTTACGTTCTTCTGCTATGAATTATAATTGATGTGACTCATTCTACAAAATCATTTGTACTTAGACCTAACATTATAGGACGACCAGCGAGGGCCGTAAGAAGGACTGCAGGAGAAGAAGCCCGGTAGAAGACATAGAGTATTTGGTAATGGTGGACGTGTCAAAAGTCAAGATGAGTGTTATTTAAGCAAGTGATAATAGAATTCTCACTCCGGCCCCAGCACAGTCGTAGGTAATAGTGGAGTGATTTCAGGATTGTCTATCATGGTCGATAAGGGGGAAATCAAAGGGAATCTTTTGAAAAGTCATCGGTAAAGATGCGAAGAAGAAAGAGAGAAAGTGTAAAAGGCCAATGGAAGTAGAAAATCAGAAGGCAATTGTGTAGAGTGGAGTGCAGCGACACTCAAATTTAAAATTGAAATTAAATTTGTAGCTCTTAGGAGCGACATGAAGTGATTAGATTCAATCACCACATATAAAGGAGTGCGTCTGAAATATAAAAGAAAATTTTGGGTACGATTTGACTGTGAGGTCTTCCATTCGATGTTATAACAACAAGGCAAGTGGAATTTTGAAACTTAGCATAATGGGGAAGATAGAGACCGATCGTGAGAGAAAGGTTGAATTACATACCGAACTTCTTACCCGGAAAAGGGGCATAGAAAATAAAAGGGTTTATAGTTGATAAAGGACCGTGTGTAGAATACGAGGATGGATGAGAAATACAGTTAGGATAACTAATGTTGATGTCGTCAATGTTATATGTTTGCAAGTTATTTCAACACTTCCAGAAGAAGTGAGCTAGGGGGTTAGAGAATTTGGCCGAAAAGAAAAAAACTGAACTTACCGGTGTTAGTGAAACACCATATGAGAGTATGCCCAATAGGGAACTCATTTAGATAATCTTGATTGATTAATTTCCTACAAAGCGACGATGAAGTCAATTAGGGATGTAGAGGCCAACAATAATTTCGAAATGTCATAGCCAAATGGACAAAGGGAGAACGATTAGGAGCTAAGACTGTTAGTTCGAGGGAAAGACATTCCAAAATGGTCAGTGGGACCAGTGACAGGAAATGGCTCAAGAAGTTTTCCCTACGTGTAGAGAGTGGGACTACTAGTGTTGATTGTGTCCACGAAGAAAAGTGAGACCAATAATATTTGAGAATGGTAAACCATGCCAATTTAGGCATAATAATTGGAGGAGTGATATTTTCAGAGGAGGAAATTGGGTCTATAGAATTGAGCTCAATAAGTTACAACCCGAGAGTGGTGGGTTCAGGCAGGACCAATAGAGTCCTCGATAATAGTAGCTTATCGTATTTCAGGGTCGATGGGGCCCAGGATGAAATAGGGTGGCCAGTAAGGTCATAATTGAGGTCTCGATATTTAGGCCAATGTTTCAATGATAGATGTGTAAGCCGCAGAACGGAATAAGTTTCCCACAGTGAGGAGGGAGAAACTACGGGGTGAAATACTAGATGTATAAATATTATAGATTCTCATGGGTCATGTGGACAACTACGTGCTCGGACCCTATCATCAGGTGACCCTGATGAAGTTTTATTTCAACCTTCTGAGAAAAGGATTAGATCAAGTGACATGAGTGTATCACAATACACATATGAATTGTTAACACTAACGTTGGCATACGAGGCGAGTTTAGTCGGTACGTTACTTTTAATAGTCTCGTTATAAACATATTTATCATGGGTAATGGGGCTTTCTGATGTCTCCCATGAGTGAGTCGGGTGGGCCCTAAAAGTATAATTTATTGTTATAATTTACTATTGATTCAGTTAGCAAAATAGAGCTTATTATAGTAATGTGTAGTGATAATCATTGAATGATAGTAGATTGAGTAATGGACTATCGTGATGGATACTCCGGGTGAGTAAAATTACTTATGTGTGGTGCCACATGAGATAGGGATGGACCTATATATATGTATATGAAAATTTCATGTTATCGTAGACTCTAGTGAGTATGTCGCCTAGTTATATATGACCCCTATGTGTAGGAATTTATTTACTGATGTGACTCAGGATACATTGTATTATATATCAAGCAGCGAGAGATAACTTGTTATATATAGCGCCAAAACTTGGAATAGTGAGAGCGTCATGTTATTGATATTTTTACGAACATAAAGTAGATTAATATGTTCACCATAAGGTTATTATGGGAAGGTACATGTTATGGACTAGGGGCCTTATGGATCTCGACGACCGATAATGTTAGGCAGTAGTGTATCGAGAGGGTTCTTTGTTTGAATTTTGCTTTGCGAGACATCCCCTGCATGAAACTAATGAACGCCGGGAGTTGGAGAGACATTTGGATAATAGTACATGGGATCCGTACCCTAGTAATTATACATTTATGAGAGTATAATTGAGAGTGGATAATTCCACTACAATGTGAGAATATAATTCATTTATGCAAAGATGCGCAAGGCATAGGGTGTATGGGCGCCCTAGGTAATTGAATCTTGATTTTTTTTTTCGTTTGGAACGTATGGGATGAGTTAAATGAAGATAGAAGTGGAGATATCAGAACTTGATTGTACGCTCATGAGAATAGTATTGTATTAGGAAGTAGACTGTGATTGTCATGTGAATTCGACAACATTTAGCCGAGGAGTTGAAGTTATTCCATAAGAATTGTTTGAGGCATGCATTTCATGAGAAATTGATTATTAGAGTGAGGGAAGGACCTGTGACATGCGGTGACGCAAGGTCACGTGGATTACGGTTAGAAGTACATTTGAGAGAATATAAGATGTATCATGTTTTAAATAACAGTGGTGATGGGATTTAATGAAGATAAATATTGACAAATTCGTTTGTAATGGGTCACTAGTCTATTGGAAAAAAAAAGGTGGACCATCTGAAACCAGTAGGGGTTTCTTCAACCGTTAGAGATTCCTAAGCAATAAGGGAAGAGTATTGCCCAGGATTTTATTGCGAAAGGAGTTACGATCCTATATGGGTGATAATGGATCGATTGACTAAAGAGGCTCACGTTATGACAGTTAAAACTTATCATACTACAGGAAAATATGCGCAGATCTTTATAATCAAGATAGTGAGGTAATGTGGGGTACCGCTTAACATAGAGTTCAATTGGGATAAGATATGTCTTTCAATTATGGAAAAGTGTTCACGGGGCTTTGGATATCGAGTTGTGGTTGAGTACGACCTATCATCCACAGACTAATGGGCAGAACAAGAAGACTAGTCAGATGTTGGAGAATAAATTATATGTGTACCCTTGAGTCTCAAGGGAGGATGAGAGCAGTCCTTTCCACTATTGGAGTTTGTGTATAATGACTCATATAAGTTCACTTTTGGGCATGGTGCCAGTTTAGGTGTGGCACAGTAAGCCTTGTTGTCCTCTTGCTTGTTAGTTAAAGATAGGGGACCAGGTACTAATTCAAAGATTATAAAAGAATTGGAACATAGTATATCATGTGCGTAAAATATATACTGTGTAAATAACCTACTTGTGTACGATCGTCGCGAGACGAGGTTGTATGTATCTAAAGAATGATTAATCTACTAAGGTGAAAATATTAGAAGGCTAGATAGTCAATATCTAAAATAAAGTTTAAGTAGTATAACTTAAACGATACGGCTTGGGCAAGAACCTACGTGACAGGGTAACCTAGAGTAAAAAAAACAAACATATGTGGGGTGCTCATTATTAAGGGTATTCGATAGCGTACTATATGGGTGGTACAAAGTTGTTTACTTGGGAGTGCAATAATGCGATGCTCAACATATATACAACGTTGTTTATATATGGTATAATTTTTTGAATTTTGGGACTAAATTTCATTTTAAGGGGGAAGTATGTAATACCCCGTATTTTCATGTTATTAAATAATTATGAGATATATTATTATTGTTGGATTAATTAAATTGAAAAGGTGAGAAATTACTTTGTTAGTTAATTAATCTGAATTAAAATAATTATTAACTAGCGTGCCAAGGGTTAATACTTATTGATGAAAATCATTGAATATTACTTTGTGGATATTTAATATGCAATTAAGAATTTTACAACTTCTCGTGAATATGAAACATGACAGTTTGGTATATTATGTCGGGACGCGCGTGTGAGTCGTGTCGAGAATAATTTAATGGATTAAAGAAGTAAATTATTTTAAAGTAACTCGTATGATCATTTTGAGTGCACCATTGAGTCCGGAAGGGTCGATATAGTCAGAAAACTCTACTCAGGTATTTTATTTGGACTCCGAAATATTTTTAGGCCTGACCGGCACCTCGTAGGGGTATTTTTGTCCTTTGAATTTTTGGGGAAACATTATGGATGAAAATTAAAGAAAATAAATAAGGTAAATGTGGGGGGATAAAGGGTTTATTAGTTTCAAACCTATGAGAGAGAAAAGAGAGAGAGACACAGAAGAAGGAAGAAGGAAGAAGGAGTCCACAGGTGTTCTTGGTGCATAACTTAAGGACTCACATCACAAATCCCAACAAAGCATAGATCAGAAGACGAGGAACACATCTATGCCACTTTCATCAATGGATTGGAACATTATAATCGAGGCAAGTGTTTATTGCTCGCTTTATTTAGCAATAATTGTGTTCGTGTTAGACTAGGTAATTACCCCATTATGATGAAGATGAATATTGTTGAAAATTTGGGAGAATTGATCATAAATTAGGACTGATTTGAATAAAGTTTGATTCTCTCGTGTAGATAGGATTATGCACCCAAAATTATGATAATTTGATGATTAAATTTGGGCTTAACTTTGAGTTTTGCATATAAATTTGAGAATTAGGGTTCTTGATATTTTAATTTGAGGATTTCGAATTTATTGATGATTAGTGATGATTTAACAATGATATATTGCTGGAAATCATATATAGATGTTAGGTAGCTGATGGGAAATGAATGATTGGTGTTTGGGATGATTTCTTTAGAGGTTTCAGGCTTAAAAATGGTGAAAAACAAAGTTGTATAGGGTGTAGAACGTAACAGGTCTGGTGGGGGAGAAGACTATTGAATCTCGTTCGAACGAGATTGAGCTTCGTTCGAACGAAAAGGAAGATGTCATTCGAACGACATATGACCTCGTTTGAACGACAGTTCCAAAATTTTAAGAAATCTCCAGTTCAATCGAATTCGAGTTACACGGTTATTTTCATTAAGGAAAACTATCAGTTGATTAATTTACTATAGTGCAGAATTGTTGGGAAGAAATTGTATAATTATACTATATATAATTGGAAAAATGAGTTAACCGTGGAAATTTAAAGAGAAAGAATAATCGAGATAATAATATTATAAGTAGTAATGAGATAATACTGCGCATGTAAAAGATATGTAATCATTGTAAATTACTGTGCAATCACTGTGCACTTTACATTCAGCAGCCCACGTTTATGTTTTCTTTTCTTTGTTTATTCATAAAGAAAAAGATAAGGCCATCTTTTAGAGGCTATAAAAGGAGAGCTTCTCCTCAGTTGTAATCATCAGTTGTAATATTTCTCTTCTCTCTCTTTTGTAACATTTTCCAGAATATTAATTCAATACAATTTCGATCTTTTCCGCACTTGTGTAATTATTCCTTTATCTGGGCTTTCCCATTGTTGCAACCATTGTAAAATATCTCCTTGGAGTATTGCAGCAAGGTAGTCTAAAAAAAATTCTTTAGACCAAGCACTCTTATAGTTAGTAATGAGTATAGACATGGATTGTGCCCACTCATTAATAGGTTGTTCTTGATCTTTAAAAGGGACATGCCTTAGATCAAGATAAATACCATGTTGAGATATATTTTGTTTGTTCAAATTATCTCTTCTTAAGAAAAAAGGATGGAATTCAGCAAAAACCTGAACTCCTACAAACATTCAAATCTTTTGATGAAATATTAAAAGGATTTGTTGAAATAATTAAAGAAAATATGATTGGATATATTGAAGAACCCGGACTCCAAGAATATGCGTGTTACATATTATCTAAACTGGAATTATGTTTTGTCAATTTGAAGAATTTGCTGAAATATATAAAAAAATATTATTTTAAGCTAAAACATTCAGAAACCAAACACTGGATGGATCAATTCTTTCACAAACTCCCAAATCCATGGGATGAAATATCCTTACAATCTTATCCTGACTGGTTAAAAACTATCGGGAAGGATGAGACAGATGACAATCTTGGTTTTCGCATTAATTGGGTATTAAGAAAAATATCTGACAAATGCATTGAAATAAAAGCCAAGAAACAAATTAAAAATCAAATCACAAAATCTAAAGCTGGTTATAAATGTTGTGATAAGATTTTAAAAAAAAAACTGGAAAATAGGATGTAATCCACCTCCTAGAAATTCCAAATATTATAAATATTCTCGAAAGAGAAAATTTAAATGGAAGTACCAACTGGAGAGATTTGGAAGAAAATCCACCACATGTAGTAAATACAATTGATGGAAAAATGAAGGCTGAAGAACCACTTCAGGAATTCCAAAATTGGTAAGTTATATCCCCTTTCTTAGTAGGGAGAAAATCTCTTTCGCACTTATATTTAAAGGGATTTTTACTACATCTTTGCTGAGGGTTAAATTTATAGTTCCCTCATCAATACTTATAGGCAAATATTCTGAGATAAAATTGCTGCCTAATATAAAATCTCCATGCATTTCTGGAAAGCATAAGATTTTTGGAATAATGAATTTCTTTTCATTAAACCATATAGCCACTTTTTTAGCTTTTAAATCAATGAAATTTTGTGTCCCATTGATGCCTGCTACAGCAATTGGATTTTTCATTTTTATCCATTTTTCAGGAGGTAGAGCATTAGGTCTACAAGAACATATACCTAATAAATTTTAATAGGAGGTGAGAATGCCTATTATATGATTGTATTTGCATGTATAGCATACCTACGATGCTTACTATTGGGAGGAGGTTTGGCACAGTGGACAGTCTTATCCTGGGTGACCCAATGGGCGGATATTTGACTTATACCCAGAGCATATGAACTTGGATACGTGTTATCTGTGACATAGGACAGTTTCGACAGTTGAATAGGAGCGTAGGTATGTGCGAGACCATTTGGCTAGTGAGTATGCTCGCCTCCAATATTTGTGTTAAGAGATTTATGGTTCGTGAGAGATGCCGAGCCAGTTGTCCATATGCAGCGAGCGATGCAGCATGACATCATAGGAGAGTATGCATTTTTGCTAAGTGGTCTTAACCTAAGGGTGCGTGATTATTGTATATATATATATATATATATGTATATATGTATAGGGATGTTATGACTATATGTATACATGTACTTGTGGATATTTCTACTTTGTGAAACTAGTAGATACGGTAATAATAAATGCTTTACGCCAAGTGGTCGTAACCAAAGGGTGCATGATTGGTATATATATATATATATATATATATATATATATATATATAGGGATGATGTGACTATATATATGAATAAACTTGGGAAAATTCTACGGTGTGAAATTAGTATATATAATAATAATGAGAAAATGAATAATTTCAGTGAATAAAAGTTTACCCATTCGAACGGGGAATATAATTTAGTTGTGGGGAATTAACTATTTTAATAACGTTGTATGGACGATACGAGATACTCCTTGGAGATATAGTTAGAAGTATAAGGTTATGGCCTAGTTGGTAGTGATATAGATAACTAGGTTGGGTTAGAAGTACGTTAGGCGTGCTCAATAGCGGAGAGGTGAGAATCTCATGTGAGAGTTGGAAACTAACATGCACATTATACTTGCTTCATTACAATTTTAAATACTTACTAAAACAAATATATTTACAACTCGGGCTCTAACCCGTTCTTGCTATTCTCCTCTCTTTTGCTATACATATGTATTATATTAGGTACCCAGCCACATAGTTACCACCAGACTCAGACACGTGGATCATTTGGCGAGCTGCAGCTATTGTGGAAGCTGTAGGTCATTGAGATTAGATGCTTCCATCTTTCCATTTAGTTTCTAGTTCAAGAATTTCAGTTAGGGCAAGTGTCGCCTATTCCCAGCTTAGCTATTTCAGAGACTGCACTTTTCTTATTAGCATTTTTTCCTGTTGGATTGAATAAAATTATACTTTTGGTGTGAGACTTTGAACTAGAATGTTGTATCCAGTCTTATTTATTTCAGTAGTTGTTCCTATTCAGTATTTATTTTATTCTGGTGTAATACAGCGAGCTTATATTCTAAAATGGAAATTTATTAATGGTTAAATGGAATATAATTAAATGGGAAAATGTTTTGACACTTTGCTTAATTATTTATTAGGTGATTAATAAAGAAAAATTATTTTTTGATAGTGATTCTAAGAATGAACCAACCTGTCACTTCGGTTTAATTTAATAAAGGACTGATCACCTGGTATTTAATTAAGCGGGGTGTCACACTGATTTCCATCATTCAAGCACTGAAAGACAATATAATGAAATTATAGGAAAGGGAGAGAAATCTAAATTCTCAAGGAGAGTGAAACAAAATAATGTTAAAAAACCAAACCATTACACGAAATATTGTTTTGCATATAATCTTTTTGTATTTTATAACTTCATCCATTACATATTGAAAATTCATGTAACATTTTGTTTCTCTACTTTACAATAAAGTGAATATATAAATTTACTCCCACTAATCATCAGTTGTATAAATTGAATATAGAATGATTGGAAAATATAATGGTATTACTTCTAAAAATATCTTTATAACATGTCAATTACGATTATATGATCTATGTACATGTCAATTACTATTATATGATCTATGTAGTTCCACTTTAAGGTAATCTTCTCATAATATACACTTGGACCACATAGGTAATTCTTATATTAGATATTGTAATGCATTAAAGGCATAACTCGACTATCAATATGGATAAGATACATTACAAAAATCTTGCCCATAAAAAATTATCAAAGGGAGTCAGATTTAATTTGGTACAAGATTAAAGAATTTCATCAATAATACTATGATTATGATGCGGGATCAAAACAATCTTTAAAAGAAACATATCCAAACTTTATTTTATACAAAACATCAAAGGAATACCATAACCTTTGAGAAGGACTAAAAGTTGTTTTAGAAATTATCCCTCACAATCAAGTCTAGACAAATATTTTTCAAGAAAATTGGAGGCATTGAGGGTTTATGAAAAACAAATGGTTTGTATCCCCAAGAATAAAAGATAAGGAATCTATTTGTAGTTCTAGGTTGTTTTGTAAACAATCCTTGCATCAAAAGTAAATACTTTATGTAACACAGTAAGTTTAACCAGCAAACTCTACTAAGATGAAAACTCGTTTCAAACCAAAAAAGATACATATTGTCTCTATCATTATTAGTCCGAGTGTGCAACATGTAAACAAACTTAATTTGTTTAATTTCATCAAACTTTATATGGAGTGTTCCACATAATATTGATCATCAATATTGGGCCAAAAAAAACCAAAATAATAATTGAGAGAAATAAAATAAGACCATAACATGTTAAAAATATGAGAAAAATTTCTCACTACATTAATGCTTTGATTTGACAACCCATACGTTAATATTTATCTAATACCTAATGTGGATTTTATTTTTCTCATTAGTAACCATTGATTAGCATTTATATGATGCTTGTAGATACTTGAGTATGAAATATACATGATATATACTTGAATAATGTATATGATATATAGAGTTCATTGAATCAGTCAAAATTAACTCCCTGTAGGGAATAATTGTAGACACCCCATTCTGTTACTCCTTAAACTATCCTTAGGTCCATAACACCTCCCGTCATCACCACAAACCCAGGTCATACCCCGAGTACTAACCTAGAAGCCATTGGTCACTCCCCGGCTTCGTTTGACCAAAATTCAAAGTCTTCAGTTCCACCTAGGCTGAATGAATCTTCGAAGGGAATTGAAACCCCTTTCCAACGGTCCATCCCGTCCGCGATTTCGACCTACCATGCGGACGAACGACCCGATTTCCCCCAAACTCAATCAGGAGGCCATCAACCGCTCCCGGTCTCCGTTTGACCGAAGTCAACTCTTCAGATCGATCGAGACTGAATGAATCTTCAAACGGAACTGAAACCCCTTTCCAGCGGTCTGCTCCATGCGCGATTCCGGCTTACGGTACGGACGAACGATCCATTTTACTCCGAAAGGTCATCGAATGCTTCCAGGGCCCGGTTGACCAAAGTAAACTCCCTGAACCAGATCAAACTCTTTAGAATATCAAATTACATCTCCTAAAATTTCCAACGATCTGCCCCATTCACGATTTGGACGTACCATGCTGACGAACGACCCGTTTGCATCCGACGATTCCTCGTCCAATGGACTGACAAATGCTTTCGAGGCATATTTGACCCAAAATCAACTCCCGAACGCGGGAGCAGTCTCAAGGACTTTCAAAGGTCTCTGAATTACCTTTTCAATGGTCCACCCCGTGCACAATTCTGATCAATGGTTTGTGTTCTGCGGTTGATTTTCCAAAAAGGCCTGAAAGACACTACCAAACGGCACGTCCCAGACCCTGCCTATCGAAAGTGTGCCTAAACGCACCTGCCGAATGGCAGGAACAGTGCTATGCCGATCTTCAATGCCTTGGCCCTATAAAAAGGAGGCCTGACCTCACTTGCAAGGAGGGCCCAGATCTGATAGATATCACTCTCAGCAGATCCAGAAAACTTCTCTCGAAGTCAACGTGATTTCTACACCCAAATGCTTTTCCAACCTTCACTTTTCATCATCCTTTTCACCAAACTTGGTGAATTCACTACCCTCCATCATCATTCAAGTCTGAGGGCTGCTCTCCAACATTCAAGATCAAGCTCAAGATCTTCAAGAAGGTCCAATTTTCTAAACTTTCTCCTTAAATTCTCATAAATTCGCAATATTTTGTTTTATTACTTAGCAGTTTTATTATGTCATCTCATACATCCTAATATACTTTTTATTTAGTATTATTGCACATCCCTTATTTTCATATAAATAAAAACCCAAAAAAAATCAAAAAAAGAGGGTTTGCTCATAAATTCCAAACGGGAATTCTCATACTTTTCTTACACTTTTCTGACAACTAAAACACTTTTTCTACATATACACACACACACACACACACACACAAATAAGAGAATCCTCGATTGGATTTATGGGATAAACCCTACCCCTCGTTTTACATGGGAACTACGTGGACTTTGATGCCTCTATAGGCTACGTAGGCGTCTCAGGGTAAAACCCGAGACTCGAGTCCTATTTTTTACTTTTTCTCCCATTTTCTATTTTCTCTATACTCCACTCTTATATATATATATATATATATATTTGTTCCTAGTGGCATATTATCCCAAATACGTTATCGTTCCCTCATAACGATCAACATAAGGATAATCGCCTTAATCCTATTTCCTAATATTTTTATACCTTCCTACGGATGACTCGCTTTACCTCTTCCATGGTGCAAGTCGACGATTCCTATCTCCACTATATAACACATGCACACATATCATGGGAAAAATTATAAAAATCCATGAGAGACCGAAAGGGCGGAATGGGCGCCTAACACCTTCCCATTTCGTAACATAGCCTTTGGACCCTTTTCGAATCATTTTGGTTTCCTATGCACCAATATGTCTTTGGAT
Organism: Sambucus nigra; assembly: GCA_949130495.1. Taxonomy (NCBI): domain Eukaryota; kingdom Viridiplantae; phylum Streptophyta; class Magnoliopsida; order Dipsacales; family Adoxaceae; genus Sambucus; species Sambucus nigra. The sequence goes on from OX422218.1 coordinate 462,133,018, forward strand.
GGTGTCCTTCGAGATGGCTTCCCCTTTTCTTTTGTCTTTTTTGAGTGAAATGGACTGGCGATTCTAATCTCTCTACATCTTTTACCTCACCTCAAAATACGTCGGCCGAAGCGCTCCCGAGAGGGATGCGTGGGACCTAAGGATCCTACATCATGCCGCGAGGATCGAGGATGGCCACAGTGGCGACTCTACTGGGGAAATATATGTTTATTTTGAGGGATAGACTCTATTTAAATGGATGTTATGTTTGCTTATATTCTCCCCCATTTTGCATGATCCACTTTTACATGTGTATCTCATGCTAATGCTTCTATTCACACACTTGTAGAAAATTCTCCATGTACACTTCGCACCATGTGCACCTAGGGTCACATATATCCACATGTTGCATGCCCCATCCATACTTGGTCTACCATTGGTACTTGTAATTTTGCTCCCTGTTTGGCATAATCAAGAAATACATTCTCATAAGATACTAATGAGAGGATAAAACATGATTCACACAACATCACCAAAGAGCACTGTTATTGATAAAATTGTACCCAGTAACTGGAGGGTCACTTCGTGATGGGCGCTGGTCCGACAGGGCACAGTTAGCCTAAGAGATATGACTCTCACCTTCCATTGGCCAAGTACCTTCGACGTATATCGAACGGTTGCTCCTCATCGTATCGCTTGACCGAAGTCATGACGGGAGGTATATCGCAGGGAACTCATTCACATATGCCGAGTATATCTATTCTCTCTCATACGTAGTGTCCCCACGAGGTATATGGTAAGGTAATTCATGTACACTCAGGTACATTAAATGGCGTGTCCACACGTACCGATTGCCAGCAAGAGCAAGATGTATATCGTGGAAGTCACGCCAAAGGGGGGAACCCTTTCCGATTCACCCAACCAACTGCATACCCGCATATAGGTGTTAAGCTTAGGACACACATGTTAGATTGTCAATTTTAACACGAAATTCTGCCGAAATTTCGGGTCGGCCTACCGCCCGAATTCTCGCACATTTTTAAAACGGGACCTTGTCCGTGAGCCTGGTTACAAGTCCAGCCAAAGCTTTGCATATATTACAAACCTAATTTTTTCGACTCGGGTCCCGTGCAGCATTTCATTTTGCATTTAGGAGAATTAATACAAGTGAAAATATAATAATTATAATAATCATACTGAGACCGTCTCCAAAGGGAAAATTCTCCTTTTTCTTTATCAAAAATCCAAAAACATTTTGTCTTTCCATCTCGAAAAAAATATGTCAAAAATATTTTTCCCCTTTTTTTTAAAAATAAATCCCATTCTACTCCTTCTCAGGTCGATCGCAAACCCTTGGCCTGGCTCCTTATTGTCTTCGGTCTTCAATCAAGTCACCCCGGAGTTCCGTCTGTTCCCCTATTACTTCTTTCGAGTATGGAATCCATCCTCTTTCCATGGAGAACACAGATCAAGTACCCATTATGCAGCCAGATATGACGGTAGTTCTAGCTCAGCTTGTGTCCAAAATTGACAACCGAGAAATTGAGGTCCGAGAAATGCAATGAAACCAGTTTCCCATCCCTCAAGAACCCGAGGCCTTATTCCCTCATGCTATGGATCCTCCCAAGCCCATCTGCGTTCCCTAAGAGTATCAGCACGCTCCACGTGCCCCTCCTGTCAATAGGTCATCGCCGACCCAGCTTCCTATGTTGAACCTTGCCTAGCATGGGGCTAACTTGCATATGATCATTGATCCAAAGGAAGAAGAGCTGAACAAAGTCAAAGATGACCTCAAGATGCTCACTAAGAAGTTAGACCAAGTCATAATCTCAGGAAATTACATGCACTACACCCACATGTCTCCTTATCCTAAAGCGAGGTTACCCGAGAAGTTTAAGATGCCAAATATCGAGAAATTCGAAGGAAGTGGACCCCCGATTGTTCATCTCTGTAGTTATCATCGTTCCATGACTCTACTAGGGGCTTCTGAAGAAGTGATGGCCCAATTATTTCAGCAAACTCTTAAGGATAGCACCCTCCAATGGTTTTTGTCTCTCGAAGAGTCCAGAATTTATAGCTGGGAGGATGTAGCCCGAGAATTAATGGCACAGTACAAATACAATGAAGATCTTGAGGTTACCCTTCGTAATTTAGAGCTGCTCAAATAGAACTCTGGGGAATCGGTCAGTAACTTCATCGCCCGATGGAGGGAAAAAGAAGCAACTATGACCAATCGGCCTTCTGAGGAAGAACAAGTCAGCATAGTGAAGAAGAACTTCTTACCCCATGTTCGAGCTACGATGGGAGGAGAGTACTACCCCCACTTCCGAGCTCTCAGAGAAGCAGGAGTCGAGATTGAGGAAGGTCTTACCAAAACAGAAGTTCCAAGGCACAATTTAAACCCTTTCGAACTATTCAATTTATGTCTCCTAGAAAAGTACCTACTGGCATATGCCCAGATTTTCATCCCTTGAAAATGATTTTGATAAAAAACACAAAAGGCGAGATATTTTGATGAAGAATAGTCCTAAGACAAATGTTGAACCTAAGTCTAAATACGTCTGCCCCTATAAGGGAATGAGACTCATCGTTCAATCTTGTTGCACTTACACATAAAGCCAAAGTCCAAAACATGGACAAAACTATATTTAAAGGCTTAGAATATGTGAAGAAACCATCTATCCCTCTATACATTTCGTATTTTATGTTTATGGGCAATGTTTTGAAGAATGTTTTCAAAAACGACTGTATAAACATGTCTTTCATTCACCAGTTTATAAAAACTTTAACTATTCATGAAGGAAGAGGTATAACTATGTTCTCCCTAAGAAACCCAATAAGAACTCTAACTATAGAAATAGGAAAAAAACAATCTAATGCAAAAAAAATCCAAGAGAAAGAGTCCCAGATTCATGTCTAAATAAAATTCTTATAAACCGTTTAAAACACAATCAAATGCTCACCAATTTTTTAAAACTTGAGTAAATATGCACAAACATTTTAAAATTAGAGCAATTTAGGTTAGAAAAGATAATCTAATACCCCAGCTAAAGTGTAATATTTTGATTAGTGATTTAAAAGATGAATACACTGCTTATGATTGGTATTTAGACTCGGGTTGTTACAAACATTTGACCGAAGATGATACTAAACTATCTAACATATTTGACTTTTTAGGAGGAAATGTTATGTTTGAAGACGGAGTATCACCTCGAAATAATAGTTAAGGGGACACTCTAGGAAAAGGGACTACATATTCTTAAAGACATACTTTTGATAAAATGTCTAAAAGCTAATTTGTTAAGTATATCGCAATTTTATGACTTAAGCCATACAATCACATTCTATAAAACAAACTAATTTTTTTAATTGAGAACGGTGATTTCATTCTTACTAGTCTTCGAACTCCAGACAACAGTTACATAGTAAATCCGGATACTGAGATCTGTAATATTACCAGAATGGATGCTAATGAGATCTATCATAATAGGTTGGGCCACATAAATTACGACAAACTTGGCAAACTAAGTTCCCAAAAGTAGTTAAAGGTCTCCCCAAAATAAAACATGTTTCAAACATTGTTTGGGGGCCTTTCTAGGAAGGGAAAATAGTTAAAACTGCTCATAAGAAGGGTAAAAAAACCTTAACAACAAAACCTCTAGATCTCATCCGTATGGACCTATGGGGTCCCTCTCGAACTGAAGCCTTTGTGGTGATAGTTACATTTTGGTTATAGTGGATGATTTCACTCGATTAATTTGGGTAGATTTTCTTAAACAAAAATTTGAGACATTTTGTGCATTTTTTAAAATCCTTTCTCACATTGATAATGAATAAGATACCCAAGTAAATCGAATTAGTAACAATAGAGGGGGTGAGTTTAATGACTTAGGCGTAACAGAATATTGGGACTACAATGGTTACAAACACGAACTCAGTGCTCCTAAAACACCCCAACATAATGGTATAGTCAAGCATCAAAATTTCACAATCCAAGAGATGGCTAGGGTGATGATCCATGCAGAGAACTTTCAAAAATACTTTTGGGTTGAGGCAGTTCATATAGCATGCAATATAATTAATAGGTTTTACCTTAGGAAAAATTACAAACCGACTTCATATGAATTTTGGAATGGTGAGAAGCCCCAGTTAAAATATTTTTGAACTTTTGGGAGTACATGCTATGTCTACAAAGATAGAGAACATCTGTCAAATTTTGAAACTTGTGGCGACAAAGCAATATTTTTAGGTTATTCCTCAAATAGTCGGGCTTTTCGTGCCAAGTCTATGATGGAGTCGATAAATGTGATAGTAAGTGACACTAATGTCGAGAGTAACATTCAAGAGCCAACTATTGTGGATGAGTCAGAATATAATCTTACCTACGACTCTCCAAAGATATTGGATTCTTTACCAACTGAGACTCCTGAAGTTCCTAACTATATTTCTAAATATCATCCCTTAGAAAAAGTGGTTGGTAACCCAATGAGCCTGTTCGTACAAGATATCAATTACAAAATATTACTCATTTTGCATGCTTCGTTATTTTAGTAGAACCAAAGAATGTGAATTAATCACTTAATGACTCATTTTGGATAGCTTTTATGCAAGAAGATCTTGTCCAATTTAAAAGTCATAACGTCCGGTATCTAATGCCTCGGCCAAAAAAATTAAAGGTTATCGAAACACGCTTTATTTTCAAAAATAAAACAGATGAGATAGGGATGATAGTTAGAAACAAAGCCAAATTAGTAGCCCAAGGATATGCTCAAGTTGATGGAATAGATTTCGAGTAAATATTTGCCCCAATTACTCCCCTTGAATCTGTTTAACAACTCTTAGCTATAGCCTATCATTTACAATTCACACTTTATCAAATGGATGTTAAATTTGTATTTCTTGATGGAATTTTGATAGAGAAAACCTATGTTGAACAACCGAAAGGCTTCACTGACCCTCATTTCCCAAACCATGTCTATCGATTGAAAAAGGCATTATATGGTTTAAAGCAAGCCCCTCGGGCCTAATACGAACACTTGTCGACCTTTCTTATCAATAAAGGTTTTTGACGAGGTGGAAACAACCAAACATTATCTGTTAAGAATTTTAACAAACAAGTCTTAATTGCCTAAATTTACATAGACAACATTATTTTTTATTCTACCTCCCCATTTAAGGTTAAATATTTTTCTCATTTTTTTCACGGGGAGTTCCAAATGTCGCTTATGGGGGAGCTGTAATACTTTTTAGGACTTCAAGTCAAGTAAAATTCAGATGGGTTATTTATTTCGCAATCAAAATATCCTATAGAGTTAGTAAAAAATTTCAATTAAAAAATGCCAAAGAAGTCAGGACCCCCATGAGTATGCCAGTCAAATTATCTAAAGGTGAACATAGGAATCCTATAGATCCTACCCTATATAGAAGTATGATAGGTATCCTGTTTTACCTTACAACCTCTCGTCCAGATATAATGCATGCTATATATATGTGTGTATCTGCTATCAAAGTGTCCCTAAGGAAAGTCACTTACTATGTATCAAAAGGATTAGAAAATATGTCAAAGTGACTTTAAATCTAGGAATATGGTACACAAACGACACATCTAGCGCTATTATATAATATACCAACGCTGGTTGGGTTGGTTGTTCAAATGGAAGTAAAAGCACACCAGGTTCTTGTTATTGCAAAAGTAATCATTTGGTTGGATGGAGTAGTAGAAAGAAAAACTGCACATCGCTTTCCACAGTCGAATCAGAATATATAGCAGCTAAAAACTGTTGTGCTCAATTGATGTGGATTAAGAAAATGCTTAGTGATTATGGCATTAAAGAAGAAAAACTAACCCTATATTGCGATTATTAAAGTGTATAAATATCTCTAAAGTCCCGCTCAACATTCCCGTGCAAAACATACTAAAATAAGACATCTTTTTATACGAGAATTAGTTAAATCAAAAGAATTAGAGATAAGCTATTTACCTACTGAATATGAATTAACTAATTTGTTTACAAAACCTTTGGATAATATACGATTAGAATCATTAAGAAACTCCATTGGTATGGTAATGTCTCAATAATATTTATCACTTATTACTATATCTTCCGGTTACTCTCATGCTTATAATTGGTCTTTGAGGATATACAGCACAATCATAAATGATAAAAGATGCCTCCGATATTTATTTAGTGTAGGAGATCCGTGAAGTGACTCATTGTATAATTTAGGATGATTAATTATTTTTACTCCACATGTATGCTTATTTTTTATTATTCACCCTTTGCCAATTTGATAGAAAATGGGGGAGAGATATTTGAGTTCATCTTGAACATTTATTCTATAATTCAACTAAAATCCTTGATCTTTACCTTTCAGGGATTCAGTGCCATTACTTTCATCAGATACATTTAGGGTATTAGTCTGTATATAGTTAAGTTATGTACTTTTTCATTTCTGGGAACTAGGGTACATAGAATTTTGTATAGGACTAATGTTTTATTTTCTTCTGTTATTCCTATGAGTCCTAGATCACTCAAAGGAGATTTTTCCTCTCATTTTCAAATGGGGAGTGTAGATGCCACATTCTAGTACCTCGTAAGTCTCTCCTTAGGTCCCAAATACCCACCCATGCCACTATAAACACTAGGTCCCACTCCAAAAATCGATCTAGAGGCCATCAGGCGCTCTCAGGCCCTATTTGACTCCGGTCAACTCTATTATAAGTGGGAAAGATATTTGAATCTTTGAAGTGATATGAATACCCTTTATAATGATCCTCCCCATGCACGAATCAGCATAGCGATTCAAATGAATGTACCATTTTAGTACTAAAAATCGATTCAGAGGCCATCGGGCGCCCCCGGGCCCCGATTTGACCCCAATCAACTTCATCATTAGATACAAAGCTCTTTGAATCTTTTAAGGGCACTGAAACCCCTTTCCAATGGTTCTCAGCATGCACAAAATGGCATAACCGTTCGGATGAACGATCATTTTTCCCCCGAAAATATATCTGAAGTCAACCAGGCGCTCCCGGGGCTCCGTTTGACCAATGTCAACTCTTTAGATCAAATGAGTGTAATACCCCGTAGTTTTATGCATATTTATTTTATTATGAATTTATGGAAATTGGGATTAATTAAATTAAAGGGAAAAATTTTAAATTGTAATTAATCTAATTTTATGATGATAATTACTAGCGTGATGAGAGTTAGTAGTTATTGAAATAATATTATGGTCGGGGATGAGATACACGACAGTAATCTTATAAATATTTGGATGCGTATGAGTCGCGTCACTAGTATGTATTTGGGGGTTTAAAAAGAATAATTTGTTTTGTATAACTCGTACGACTATTTTAAGTGCGCCAGAGTGTTTGGAAGGGTCGAAATAGTCAGAAAACACTACTCGAGTATTTTATTTGGAGTTTGGGGCATTTTAACCCAAAACGACACCCTCAGAGGGGTATTTTGGTCTTTTAGAATTTTTGGGTAATTAAATGGATGAAAATTGGGTTTAATTAAAGGCAGTTAGGGTTAGTGTCCTGTTAGTTAAACTTACGTAAGATAGAGAGGCAAAGAGAGAGAGAGAGAGAACCAAGGAAGAAGAATAAGAAAAATACTCCATTAGAGCCCTAAGCCAAGAACTTAAGCTTTCACAACAAAAAGTACACCAGCGCGTAGATCGTGTTAGGAGGATCGTCCCCATAATAATTTCAACCGGCGAATCAGAAGTTCATTTTAAGGCAAGTGATTATATTTCTCTCTCTCTTAGCAATTATTACTCTTGTTAACATATGTAGAGGTTTTAGAACAACAAATACCAAATTGGGTTTTCCTATGATGAAAATCGTGTAGAGGATTTTTCCCCTTAATAGGAATGTGAAATTTGGTGAATTAGATGTTAAGCACGAAATAATAATGGAGTTTTTATAGATAAATAATTCTGGGTTTATCTTATTATGATTTAGGGGAAAATTTAGGAATTTGTTGAAATTACATTATGATTAGAAGGATTTGACCCCAAAAACTATACTAAGAAGTGTCCTAGGGTGACTTAGAGTAGTTTGTAAACCTCGTTCTTGGGTTGGAATGGCTTTAAGTTGAGATTTGAGTGGAGAAAATATGTAAAATGAACATTGGTGATGAACTGGGCAACTTCGAAAATATCGTTAGAAGTCCAGCCCAGGTCATTCGAACGACCTCGTTCGAACGAGAATTCTAACAACATTCTAGTGTCACTTCTAATGAGTTTGGTGGTTCGTTCAAAGTCCCTTCGTTCGAACAACCCTCGTTCGAACGAGATTCCCTGGGTCTTTTAACGAGATTACATAATGACTTTTAAGGCTCGATTTTGGTTTCAAAATCCGCGTAGGCTTATATAATTGAGTGTTAGGCCTGTATGAATGTCGGGTAACTTAACATTTATATTTATTAGTGAGCGGAGAATATGTCGACCCTCAGAAGGAATGAATGTTATAGAAATTGAGAGATGCGAAAAATACAAGGGAGAATATATATATGAATAAGGTACGGGGTATAATAAGGGATACATATTATACGTACTGCAAGTACTAGGCTACGGGAAGGCCAGTGAATTTATAAAAGTTGTGTGTATGCTTATTGCTCAAAATATTATGTATATGACATACCTAGCTACTGGATATCGAATGGAGGTTAACGCGTTGTGGATGACTAGATCTTGTGTGCCTTCGGGGGATTTAGAGTCATACCACTAGAGCATGGAACTTAGGTACTGGCTATCCGTGAACATGATAGTGATGACGGTCGTATGGGTGCGTAGGTATGTGCGTAGACCATCGGCTTGGGACTATGTTTACCTCCAATAGGTGTTTGTGTTTTTATTGGCTCTCGAGAGATTGAACCAGTTGTCCTCTATGCGTGAGCGCTGTAATGGGACTAGATAGCCAAGTATGCGTAGCACTAAGGGTTTCTCAACCAGGAGTGCAATATTGCTATATTTATATATAAATTAATATGTATACCTAAAGAGAATAATGTGTGTATACCGGAATCCAGTTTGATGCTATATGTTGATGACGCTATTTTTAAATGTACACTTATGGTATTATCAGTTGGGCATTTAGAAGAATATGGGAATAATCTAAAGTAATCCTGAACCTATATCAAAATCTCTAATATGTCGGTTTTGAGTTCATTAGGTAGTTTTTAAAGCATAATATTATGTACTCAATAGTCAATCAGGGTATCATGACTAGTATGGGTAGTTAGGTTCGTTAGACATGCACACTAGATCGAGGGGTGTGTATCTCAAGTGAGTACGCTAAGTTAACTTGAAGAATAATGGTGCTAATTGAATCAATTTGAGCACTTGCTATTTTAAACTGTTTTCAACTCGGGGCCTTACCCATTTTTCTGTATATCTTTCCATTGTTCCATTATTTTTAGGTGCCCAGCCACAGGGACACCAGCCTTAGGAGAATCTATTCGTTGTCGTGTTGTAGCTGCTGTGGGAGATGAAGGATAATTGCTAGTAGACGACTCAGCCTATTCTTCTTTTCCAGTTATCTATTCTGTTGGACATGTCGTCCATACTTCAGTTTACTTCTTGAGATTTAGTTTTTTTAAACTCTCTCTTAAATTTGATTTCTTTTTATTGGATTTATTGTATGGGATTGTATCTGGACGTGTTTACTCTAGCCATTTATTTTACTTTAGTTAGACTTTATTTATATTACTCTGATGTATGGCATTTGTTGGTATTATTTTTTATATTGGTCAGTAACAAGATAAAATTTGGATTGGTATTCTTTTTTATATTGGTTAGTAACAAGTTAAAATTTGGACATCACGCTTTTTAAATATTAGGTGGTTAGTTTTTATTAAATTAAAATTTAGTTTTCGACAATGATGCATTATCTGGACCAACTTGATATTCTGAAATTAATTAATTAAGGACTGATCACCCGGTAATTAAGTAGGTGGGGTGTCACAGGTGGTATCAGAGCATCAGATTCTAGTGTCCTTTAGGGTCTATGCGGCTTATTATGCTTCCAGCCTAACTTTCTTCGATATAGAGCCCTATGTTTAGGATTTTTGAATTCTTTGGTGAGATTTCGCTCTCCTACTATAACGTTTATATTAGTGAATCTCATTTTTGTTCGGGTGTGTGTTCGTGTGCCGAAGAATGAAGTATGACGGGCGAGGGCCATTGGGCGGACAATAGGAGACAGAGCTCAGTCGAGGTTAGAGGATGTATTCAAGAATGATGACTGTAGTTAAGGTCACCCCTATCATGGCACGGGAAACCAGGACGGTAAAGACGACTAGGGCACAACATATGATTTTCAAGTACCGCTATAGTAGAAAGTGGTGCCAAATTTGACTCACCCAACGTGGTTGGATTGGGAGAGAGTCAGACGAAACATTGAAGAGAACCGTAGGTGGAAATTCTAGAAATGCGGAGATTGTGTGTATTAGCCAACAGAGGTAGAATACCCTAACTTGGGCATGGAGGGTGAATAACCGAAAGTGGAAATGTGGGGTAAATTTTTTCTTGACTCGTCGGAACAAAGTTATAATGGTGGGAGTTAGCCATCACTTTTAGAAGTGGAATGTTATGTCAATGGAAAGATTTTAGGTACAGTTTGACCACGAGTTCCTTCATCGGATGTTCAGGATGAGATGTGAACATTGTTCTGAACTCATCACAGGAGGGCCGGACAGAGGTTCATTTGTGACAAATTAATCTAAACTTTTAGCGAATCTTGTATCGGAGGAAGTAGATACTAATGGAGGAGAGGATTTCAAGTTGGAGATCGACTAGTAAGTGAAGTTAACAACACTTAAAGGGAATTTTGATGGACGGCCGACCCAGAAGGTGACAATGTCGTGCTTTGTAGGAGGAGATGTTAATGCTTCTTTATGTGGTAAGCTAAAAGATTTGAAGGATTCAGTCAGAAGATAAGACTGGGTGAAACGGTGGTCATGAAGCACCACAAGGGGGAGACCCATCGGGGGACCCATTTAAATGAATTGGGTAGTTGAATTCTTACCAAGTAATGGTGAACTCAGTAAGGACTATTGAAACCAGTAGCATGTTCCTTAGGACCAACAAAGCTAAGGGAACAATGGGGCTAGCCATTAGGATCGAGACTACCCAAGGTTCGAGATAAGGACAACCCTAATAGGGCCAGTATGACAGGTAATAACAGGATTATATGTCACAATGAGACTGAATGAATCTCCGAAGGGAACTGAATACCCTTTCCAATGGTCCACCCAATGTGCAATTCTGACCTACGGTACGGACGAACGATCAGTTTTACTCCGAGAGGTCACCGGGTGCTTCCAGGCCCTGGTTGACCAAGGTCAAATTTTTGAACCAAGAAAAACTCTTTGGCATGTTGAAGTACATCTCGTAACTTTTCCAATGGTCTTTCCCGTGCGCGAATTTGACTTACCATGCTGAGGAATGATCCATTCCAGTTTCATGATCTCCCATCTAGAAGATCGATGTGCGCTTCCGAGCCACATTTGACCCAAAGTCAACACCCAGACCTGGGAGCAGTCAAAAGGACTCTTGAGGTATCTAAAGTACCTTTCTAACGCTATTCCCTATACGCGATTCGAATAAACGAATTACGCTCTATAATCATTTTTCTATAGAAATCTGCACGAGAGTGCAATTAGCAGGTCTAGTTCCCTTGCTATTGGTGGTGTGTCATGGGTTACCTACCAATAGGAAGGATTAGGGTAATGCCGATCAGCACCACCCCTCACCCTATAAATAGAGTTCATGACCTCACTCTCAAGACAGACCATAGATCCATCAGCATCAGTGATCCCAGTAACATTCTCTCGAAATCAGTGAAGTTCCCCATGTGAAGTTCAAGCTTACATTCCCATCCTTTTCGTACTCAATTTCGCAAAATCACATTCTCTCTCATCAACATTCATCTCACATTCAAATGAGTTCGTCCAAGTTCAAAGATTAAGTTTCAAAGAAGGTCCAATTCCTTCCCACTCTCTTTAAATTCCTTGTTTTAGCATAAATTACATTAGATTCATAATCTTGTTCTTACTTTAGTTCATATACTTTAACATCTACTTTTTTATTAGTACATTGCACTTACATTATTTTCTATAAAAAAAACAAACACAAATAAAAGAGGGTTATACCCATAAATTTCGAACGGGATTATCCATCACACTTGTTCAAAACTAAAAACACATTTTCTACACACACATCTATAATAAAATTTTGTCTATATCTATAGGATAAACCCCAACCCCATGTTGCATTCGAACTACATGGAATTTGATGCCTTTATAGGCTACGTAGGTGTTCCGGATTAAAACCCGAGTTTGATATATGAAGGTGTGTGTTAGTGAGATGTAATTATGCATTTCTAAGTGGTGTGTGCAATATGGGAATATAAGTGATCCTAGGTGCACGTGGTGTGAAGTGTACATGGAGAATTTCTATAAGTGTGTGGGTGAGTAGTGACATAAGCATGAGGTATATATGTACAGGAAAAATTAGAGGAGTGAAAAGGGAACATGCAAATAGGTGTAGATGCACACAAGAAATCAAAACACCCATGCAAAGAGTCTAACCCTCTTATGAAAAAATATCCCCATCGGAGTCGCCACTGTGGTCGTCCCGATCGAGAAAGGTATCTCGTGCGCCCCGTGGCGTTCGGGGGGGGGGGGGGGGGGGGGGAGAATGTCCAAAGGTATCGTGCCCTTTTTTTATTTAGGAATGCTTCGGCCATCATCGGTGTGAGGTAAATGTAAAGACATAGAGTCGCCAGCCTATTTTGCACAAAAGAGGCAGAAGAAAATGTTGTCGCCTCGAGAGAGAATCATCAAGGACAAACTTATGCATAATAGTTCAAAGATTTGGGGGATAAGTTACAGAATGGGAAGGTGTTAAGCACCCATTCCACCCTTTTGATCTCTCATGTACTAGTGCTATTGTTTTCCTTTATTTCTCCGTGAAGTGTGTGTGCGTGTATATATATAATGGAGATCGAAACCGTGAAACTCTTACCATGGTAAACGTAGAGTGAGGTTATCCATAGGAATGTTCCCAAATTTTATATATGGAAATTAAGATTGATGCATTTATCGTGATATTGATCGTTATTATTGAACGACAATATAGGTTGGATGAAATGGTAACAAATATAATATGTATATTAATGCAAGAATGTGATAAATGCGGAAATTGAGGGATTTAGGGAAATTGAGGGATTTAGAGGTGTGTGTCACTAACACACACATCCACACACCTCAACATGTCGCCCAAATTTCCACGTAATTTTTATAATGGGACCCTACCCATGAGCCCGGTAATAAGTCCAACCATAGATGCTATAAATCTTTTAAACCAAGTTTTTCCAGGCTCGAGTCCCGTCCGACATTTCTTTTGGCATATAGGCAAACCTAATAAAAGTGATAACCTAATAAACATAATAATAATCGTGCTAAGCTCCGTCTCTCGCTTTTCCTTTTTCCTTTTCCAAAAAGTGTCCAAAAACATTCTTCCTCTTTTATCAAAAATACAAAAAACATTTTTTTTCCTCCCCTTTTGCCCAAAAACATTTTGTCCCCATCTTTTCCAAAAATGATAAAAACATTTTCCCTCCTTTTCTAAAAAATAATAAAAAATTCCCTTTTTCTTTTCCAAAAATAAATCCCAATTTTTCTCCTTCTCAGGTCGATCACATACACTTGGCCTGGCTCCCTAATCACTTTGGTCTTCAATCAAACCGCCTCGAAGCTCTGTCAGTCCCCTCTCTCCTTCCGAGTTTGGGATTCATCCGCTCTCTATGGAGAACACAGATCAAGTACTGAATGTGCAGCCGGATCTATTGGCAGTTCTAGCTCAACTAGCTTCCAAAATTGACAACCTTTAAACCGAGGTTCATGAGATGCAATGAAACCGGGTCCATTTCCCCGAAGAGCCCGATGTCCTCTTCCCTTCCACTATAGGTACGCCTTCACTCGAGCCTATTTGGGTTCCCGAGGAATACCAACACGCTCCATTTGCTCCTCTTGCTAAAGGGCAGCCGCCAACCCATCTTCCTATTCCGAATCTTGCCCATCCAGGGGCTAATTTACCCATGACCATTGATCCAATGGAAGATGAGTTCAAAAATGTCAAGGAAAACCCCAAGATGTTGACCAAGCAGTTCAACCAAGTCAGATGTGACAACGCGCCTACTAAAATAAGAGGTGGTCAGCCTGATACTCTAATAATTAAAGGAATCATAAATGGTCCATTCTTAGCATCACTGTCGTTAAAATAATAGTACGAGATAACCACCAATTATTTTAGAAAACGGACTGTCAAATTAAATTTTATAAGTAAAAGAAAAGCACTTAGACAATCCAACTGGCAAAAATGGTGGATACCAAAAATCAATGGGTAATAATATACCAAAATGCATAAAGTAATAATCGAATAAGTTGTCGGTTAACAGACTAATACAAACAGGTTACACCGAGTATTACAATTAAATATCACATTATAATAAATGAGTACAAAGCATGGGCAACACGCCCGAATAAATAAACTGAAGTTAGCTAGAGTACAAAAGATAAAAGCATCTATGAAAAATATCCTACAACATCTACAAAATGTTATAGCTCCAAGACAACATGAATGGAAAGGTGAATACGGGCGTCCTTGCGGAGGAGCACTTGAACGACAAGGAGATCATGCAAAACAAAGAGATATAGACGGGTCAGGGCCCGTTTTGATATGATCACCATGTGAATAAAATGCATGACAGTTATGAGCGTAACTATCTCTCGCAATTAAATCATAAAGTTCCTCACCTCTCAATCTAGAAGCACAACCTAGCGCAATATCAATGCTAATGCTCAATGATCATATAAGCATGGGAGAACTCATCTACATATCCTCAAGGAGACATCATTTCAATTATTCACAATATAAATGCACAATTCCTTTTCTCTTTAGGAAATACATATATGGAAATTCATTTTACAAAATGTTTACCAATTCAATTTTATCTCATAAATTTCCATTTCCCTTCTTCCATCCAGGAAATGTAATTAAAGCAAATTTATTATCATAAAATGCTTTTTCATATCATAACTTCCCATTTACCTTCTTCCATTAAGGAAATGTATTTAAAGCAACTTTATTATCATAAAATGCTTTAACATAAATAATGTCCCACATTATTAGGAATAGTTATATTTCATATCATATAACAATTCTAAGACCGCTTGTCCGGGTTTCCCCACTGTGTGCGCCCCTAAATGGCTATCATCTTTTAGTCATATCAACAAGACAACCTGGGCATCCTACAACACGAGACGTCGGGAAGCGGCCATATACCAGTGAGTGAGTCATAACCACACTCGGAATTACCCCACATTGCTAAATAAACATATAATTACTGGTCATATGGTCGGGGACTATATTCACCCTGCATTCATTAGCCAGGGGACTTCACCTCACGTGCGCAACTTCCCTTATGATAGCGATTTAGAGAGGTGTGATTACGTAAATTATCATTTACGAAAATCATTTTTCCATTTGAAAACATTCACATTTTTCATTCACAAAACCATTTATTTTCAATGATGAAATACCAATTTTAGAATGTGCATTTATTATTCTCATAGTCATATTTTATTAATGACCTAAGACCCGAAGTGCCAATATCCTCACACTAGTCTCCAAGAGTCCACAACAATACCATAAATCATCAAAGGAATCTCCCACAGTACTAGTCTCCCAAAAGTCCCAAACTTTATCATTTTATCTTCTATTAATTCTAGGTTAACTTCCTATATCATACAGAACATTAACCTCTATAAACTAACCTTAGGATAAGCCCAAATATCCCCATGCTAGCCTAGAACATTTTTCTATCAAATACAACCCTCTAGAACTCTTTATTACTTTCCAAGAGAAGGTTCCTAAACCTTGGACCTAAAATAAAAGGGCTAAAACCAAACTAGAAAAAAATCTCACAAAAAGAGGGCATCCGAATCGATTCGCCTAGGGCCGAATCGATTCGCCCCTAATTGCGAATCGATTCGCCCAAAAGCGAATCGATTTGGTGAGAAAAAACAACACACTGTCCCAACGCGAATCGATTCGGCACTCACCCGAATTGATTCGGTCTCCCAGACATGTATCCTCCCCTGTAACCGAATCGATTCGCTAGGGAGCCGAATCGATTCGGCCTGGCAGAAATGCCCAATTTGGGCTACGGGTTTAAGAACCCTAATTTTCCCAAAACCTCAAATCTTGAATTTTTATCAACATCAACAACAACTAATTCTACAAAAACAATCCTACACAACTACTAACTCATATTTTCTCCTTAAATCAAAAGAAACTACAATATTTAGGGTTTAATCACTAAAAATCTACAAATCCCAAAAATGGTTTAAATCTTCAAATATATAACTATACATGCAATTTATCCCATTAAATCAAAATCTATCAAGTAAGAAACTTGCCTCAAGTTTGTAGTCTCGGATTCTCCTCCGGTAGCAATGATTTACAGCTCCAGTTTTCCATTTCTCTCTCTTTTCTCCATTTCTCCCAAGCTCTCTCTTCTCCCTCTCTCTGTCTTGGCTTCTAACATACGAATGAGAAATAAAAGGGGTTTGGAAAACTTATACGGGTCTTAAACATAAATTCCCCGTCCGGGTTTCCGCACTGTGCGCACCCCTAAATGGCTATCATCTTCCAGGACCTATCAACAAGACAACCTGGGCATCCTACAACGCGAGACGTCGGGAAGCGGCCATATACCAGCGAGTGAGTCATAACCACACTCGAAATTACCCCACAGCGCTAAATAAACATATAATAACCGGTCAAATGGTCGAGGACTATATTCATCCTGCATTCATTAGCCAGGGGACTTCACCTAAGACCCAAAGTGTCAATATCCTCACACTAGTCTCCAAGAGTCCACAACAATCCATAAATCATCAAAGGAATCTCCCACAATACTAGTCTCCGAAAAGACCCAAACTTTATCATTTTATCTTCTATTAATTCTAGGTTAACTTCCTATATCATACGGAACATTAACCTCTATAAACTAACCTTAGGATAAGCCCAAATATCCCCATGCTAGCCTAGAACATTTTTCCACCCAATACAACCCTCTAGAACTCGTTATTACTTCCCAAGAGAAGGTTCCTAAACCTTGACCCTAAAAGAAAAGGGCTAAAACAAAACTAGCAAAAATCTCACAAAAACAGGGCATCCGAATCGATTAGCCTAGGGCCAAATCGATTCGCCCCTAATTGCGAATCGATTTGCCTAAAAGCGAATCGATTCGGTGAGAAAAAACAACATATTGTCCCAGCCCGAATCGATTCGGCCCTCACCCGAATCGATTCAGTCTCCTAGACCTGTATCCTCCCCTGTAACCGAATCGATTCGGCCTGGCAGAAAGGCCCAATTTGGGCTACTGGTTTAAGAACCCTAATTTTCCCAAAACCTCAAATCTTGAATTTTTATCAACATTAACAACAACTAATTCGACCAAAACAATCCTACACAACTACTAACCCATATTTTCTCCTTAAATCAAAAGAAACTACAGTATTTATGGTTTAATCACTAAAAATCTACAAATCCCAAAAATGGTTTAAATCTCCAAAAATATAACTATACATGCAATTTATCACATTAAATCAAAATATAGCAAATAAGAAACTTGCCTCAAGTTTTTATTCTCGGATTTTCCTCCGGTAGCAACGATTTCCAGCTCCAATCTTCCATTTCTTTCTATTTTCTCCATTTCTTCCAAGCTCTCTCTTCTCTCTCTCTCTCTCTCTCTTGGCTTCTAACATACGAATGAGAAATAAAAGGGGTTTGGAAGACTTATACGGGTCATAAACATAAATTACCCTCTTTTAAATGTTGATACCTCATTAAAATGACTCGTAACTACATAATTGAGTCATAACCGGTCAAAAGTGACCGAAACTCAAAAATACAACTTGGCACTTATTTTGACTATCTCGACTATTCTAAATCTAACCGCACCCCCTAAATTGGCATCTAGAGTAATGTATAATATTTTTGTGTTCCAACTTCATTTTATTTTATTTATTATGCTCAGATTTAAATAAAAGTCATAACCGTCGTTTAAAGCACAACGACGCAATAAAATACAACATAAAGCTATTTACCTTCTCATAACAGTAAATAGGAAAAACACGATAAATATTATCCCTTAATATCACAGGAAATAATATTTACTCCAACATTCTATATTTTATAAAATTAGCCCATCAAGAAAAATAATATAAAATAGTCGCTCAAAAGTCTGGGTTGTTACATCAGACTCTCTGCTAACTATATGGACTACTCTGACATGTCTCCCTATCCTAAAGCCAAGTTACCGAAAAAGTTCAAAATGCCCAACATCGAGGAGTTCGGGGGTATTGGACCCCCGATCTTTCATCTCCGTATCTATCACCAAGCCATGACTCTCTTAGGGGCTTCCGAGGAAATAATGGCCCAAATGTTCCAACAGACCTTGAAGGATAGCGCTCTCCGTTGGTTCTTATCCCTCGAGGAGTCCAGAATTCGTAGGTGGGAAGATGTTGACGGCAAGTTTGTTTCACAGTATAAGTACAATGAAGAGTTAAAGGTTACCCGCCTTCATTTAGAGCCTCCTAAGAAGAACCCTAAGGAATAAGTCAGTAACTTCATAGCAAGGTAACCAATCGACCTTCCTAAGAAGAACATGTCAATATCGTGAAGAAGAAATTCATACCCCGTGTCCGAGCCAAGATGGGAGGATAATATTACCCTCTTTTACGAGCTCTCCGAGAAGCCGGAGTGGAGATCAAAGACGATATTTCCAAGATAAAAGTTGAGCCGAATAAAATATCTCGATAGTTTTCTCCTAGAAAGTTTGAAAAACCTTTTAATACTACAGTTTCCACCATCAACAACATACCTCAGCCTGCCACTTCATGGGCACAAGAAAGTCTCCCTAACCCAGTCCGAAAGGAATACACCGAGCTTCATGTTCCCCTCTCCAAATTTTACCAAGACCTCTTGAACCGACACCTTATCAAACCCTTGGACCCTCATCCATTACAAAATCCACTTCCAAAAAATTTCAACCTAGATGCCCATTGTGACTTTCATCAAATTGCTAGCTATACTATCGGCTAATGTTTCCACCTTCGAAATGTGATCCAAGGCGTGATTGATCGGGGTATCATCGCCCTACAATCTAATACAAAACCAAACACCACCCACAATCTACTCTCGAATCATAAAAATGCCATCTTCTTAGAAGAGGACCCAATCACCCATCTGCCGAGATCATATCAAGTAAATCACCAGTCATACTCGTATACTCTCCTAAACCTCTCCAAACATTCCCATATTTTCTCCTACACCCTATTAATTTTACCTATCAGGCCTTATCACTCCTCACTAGAGCATGCAACGCTGTCTGCATCCGTTCTGGAGGTAAAGACATGGAATTGATAGAATTACTAAATGAACTCCTAGAGTTCAGACTGAAATTGCCCTCCCAGATGATCGCTGGCTGTCAGAGATTCGGTGTATTTTTATTAGAAGCTAGAAAATAGGCTCAAGAGTTAGATAATTGGGTAGTACCGGATGAGGTAGTCAGTTTATATGATGTGGTCCAGATCATGGCAGATTTGTTCTGACAGACTGGTGATATTTCTAGTATATCCGAGCTGCTCAATTCTTTGAAACTATAAGGGTGTCTAGTCCCATCTCTTTTTCATCTCCCCGTCGAATGGGAGGACTTATACAAAGAGGTCATTAAATTTGTGGAGTGCATTGACTTTTCATAGAAAGATGAAATAATTTCCACCGAATGGGGGGACGAATTCAAAGATTAAGATGAAGAGAAAGGTTCAGAAAATACTAGTCTGATAGTCAGCATATGTGAAATGATATCATTCGAGGACCTTCTAGGAGAATTCAATAAGGTGGATGAATAACCTAATATTGATGAAGACGTAAGATTTCTATTTTTCCCTCTTCTTTGAACCACATGACAAGATCAGGGAGATGTTACCAAATCCCAAGCCTATAACCATCAGTATGCAATAAAAGTAAGGTTGTTGAGAATCTCCCAATGCCACAGATGACCCTCGAAGAGACTAAGGTTCTCGATCACTTGAAAAAATCCCAAGCCAATATCACTCTATGGGGACTTTTTATGTCTTCCCAGCTACACCGAAATGCCCTAATCAAGCTACTCACAGGACCCACAGTTCTTCCCTCAACCATGCAAGAAGAAGTGGTGAATCTAGTCAAATCTCTTACATCTACTAGAACGCTCTCCTTCTCTGAAGAAGAAATCCCTTAGATTGTTCCAAACCATAATTATGCTCTCAGTATCTCTATTGAAGTCATGGGAAAGACCGTTCAACTCTCCCTCGTCGACAATAAATCAGCTTTGAATGTTTTCCCATTGAGGACCCTTAATTCTTTGTGATTGAAATTGAACGACCTTGATCCAACCTCCGTCGTCATACATGCCTATGATAATACGCACATAAAAGTGATGGGATCTATAAAGCTTGTAATATGGGATGGCCCCATAAATTCTATTATTGAATTCCAAGTCATTGATATCCCAGACTATTTTAATCTGATGCTCGGACGACCGTGGGTACATATCATCAAAGGGGTGTATTCTTCCCTTCTTCAGAAACTGAAGTTCTTCGCCAATGGGCAAGTGATCACTATTTTTAGTGATGAAGATAATATCGATAATGCAAGAACCAGTAATTCGGTACTTGAGATACAACACGGGGCGAGCGATATGTTGCTATCAGGCGTTCAGGTTGACCTACTTCCACTCCTAGTGGGGGACGATTTCAAAGATAGCGTTTGTCCCGAATATAACCCCCATGGCAACGTCAATGTGATCCAAATGTTCAAGAACATGCACTTTATGCCCAGACTGGGGATGGGATGAAGACAGGAAGGGAAAATTTAACCCATTATGTTAAAGAAGGCCTTTCCTCCCTATAGCTTAGGCTATCAACTGTCAAAAGAAGAACTCAAAATGATCCATTAGCCTCGATAAAAGAGGAGGCTAGAATATGCTAAAACTGTCTCAAGAGATTCCTTGAAAGAAAGATTAATCAGAGAGGGTGAAGATTTCCCCTTTTGTATCTTTCTTGAACCATGGTATGATCATGTAGATACAAGGATGAAACCAGGAATGGAGATCTTTTTTCAAGATCGCTACTCATGGGCCAAGAGTTCACATCACCATATCTAACCACTCACTGAGGAGACAATAGCTGATACCAGAGATTCTGAGGGAAGTGACTCTGAGGATTCATTTAACTTACAGACACTGTGGCTGACACTCTCCATGATCCACTCAGGGGCTACATCATCGGATTCATCCCGCCTAATCAAAGTTACTGATGCACCTCTCCTTAACTGGCATGATGTACTAGTCCCACCTGCTGATATTAAACCTAACCCTGATGTTTATCACTTTTCTTCTTCTTTAGTTATTTCTCCTTACCCTGATATAATCGAGACCTCCATTGATGAGGTTCTTAATGCTGTTTTTCCTATCAGTGAAATAAAAGAAAATTTTGAGTATATTATTATGCCTTACATTAATTGTCTTGATTCTAATCAAACTCTTGATGATGATGATTTTATAAATGAACAATTCTTAACTGATCTAAATAAGGTTAATAACAAACAACATAATGCTTTAAAGTTAATGAAGATGGAACTGTTGTTATTAATCTTAATTCCAGTAGCCAACTGCACGAGATTAGGATAGGGGCCACCCTTGACGAGCACAAGCGCACACAACTCGAAGAATTACTGAAAGAATTCATGGATTTCTTCACATATTCCAACAAAGACATGCCCAGTATTGACCCTGAGATAGCTCAGCATGAGATTCCCACTCTCCCAGAATGCAAACCAGTCAAACAGAAACTGTGAAAACTCCGTATTGAATGGTAGCTCAAGGTTAAAGAACAAATGGTCAAACAATTGAACATGGGTTTCATTTGTGTGATCGAATATCCCACATGACTAGCCAATATCGTACCCATGCCAAAATCAGGAGGGAAGGTTCGCATGTGCAGCGACTATCGAGACTTGAATAAGGCCTCTCCAAAGGATAATTAACCACTACCCAATATCGACATAATTATGGATAATACGGGAAATATTCCTCTCAAGTCATTCATTGGCGGGTTTTTGAGATATAATCAGATCAAGATGAACCCAGATCATCAAGAGAAAACCACAGTTATCACCCCTTGGGGAACCTTTTGCAACACTATCATGCTATTTGGACTAAAAAAAGAAGGGGCTACCTACCAAAGGGCTTCCATAACCATTTTGCATGATTTGATACACAAGGAAGTTGAGGTATACATAGATGACATGATTATCAAGTCCAATACTAGGGAAGGTCATATTCCTGTTCTCTGAAAGTTCTTCGAACGACTGCAACAGTACCAGATGCGACTTAACCCACAGAAATGTGTCTTCAGCATTAACAAAGGAAAACTCTTAGGTTTCATGGTTAGTAAGAAAGGGATAATAGTAGATGTTGCCAAGCTAAAGGCCATACTCGAGATTCCACCACCCCAAACGGAGAAGAGATTTCGGGGATTCCTTAGGAAATTACAATATATCAGTCGATTCATCAGCCAGTTGACTTCCATCTGTGATCCCATCTTTAAACTCCTATGAAATGATTCAATAAAAGTTTAGAACGAAGCCTTCTAAGAAGCCTTTGATCGAATCAAGCAATACCTAACCCAACCTCCGATACTCATGCCACCACAACCTAGTCTTCCCCTACTCCTTTACATAACCGTAATAGATACTGCAGCTGGGGCTTTGCTAGACCAATACATTGCAGAAACTCGCAAAGAAAGATCCATATACTATGCCAATCACAAGTTGGTTAGGTACAAAGTTAACTACACAGCCTTGGAGAAATCATGAATCACTCTTGTTTGGGTCACCCAAAAGTTATGGCACTACATTCTTACCTTTCCCATCAAACTTGTATCCCGAATGGATCCTATTAAGTGCCAACCTAAAAAACCTTCCTTGTCTAGTCGCATGGCCCGCTAATTGATGCTTCACCGAATTCGATATTTTCTATGTCATGCATAACTCCATGAAAGGAAGAACCATATGTGATTACCTTGATCACTACCCCATGGAAGAAACCGATGTTTGGATTTTTGAGTTCCTTGATGAGAATATCCTCTATACCTCACAAGAAGACCTTCAGCGGGAAATGTTCTTTGATGGCTCTCCTAACAAGAAAGGGTAGGACATTAAGATACTCTAAATTGACCCTGATGAATCTACACTCCCATTGCCATCAAATTGGATTTTCCCTGCACTAACAACATGACTGAATATGAGGCATGCTCAATAGGCCTCAAAGTTTCCCTCAAGAAAATAATTTGATACCTTAATGTTTATGGGGACTCAGCCCTCATCATCGGTCAATTACTTTAAAATGGAAAGTATAGGATGAGAAACTCTTACCCTTCCACGCCCACTTATAAGAGTTAGCTTCCCTTCCATTACCCGCCCGGAATAAAGAACAACCTAGACGATTCCCTTGGCATCCATGATGGACATTCCCAAAAGAATAACCCTGGCCCCTTTCCTTTTCCAAAAGTAAGATAAACCAACTCATTGCTACCACATTGAGCTCATCACGGAGGAAGATCCCGAGATAGTTGGCTGTTGGTACTATAATATTTGGCACATCCTCAAACATGGTAGGTATCCCTAAGGTTCTAATAAGAAAGACCGTGTAAACCTCCGTAGACTAGCATCCTAATACATTGGCTGCGATAAAGCATTATTCAAGAGAAACTTTGATGGAACTCGTTCTAACTGCATCACATGGGTTGACATTGAAGAAATAATACAGAAAATCCACAACAAGGAGTTCGAACCCCACATGAATGTCCATATGCCATCCAAGAAGATTATCCGATAGGGTTAGTGATGAACTATTATGGTTTTAGATTGTACCTCCTACGTTTGAAGATGCATCAAATGCCAGCAGTTTTCCAACCCGCAACACTTGCATCCATAAAAATTATACAACATGACCACTCCCTGGCCATTCTCCACATGGGGCATCGATATCATAGGGGAAGTTACACCCAAAGAGTCCAATTGGCATGAGTTTATCCTAGTCGCCATTGACTAATTCACCAAATAGGTTGAAGCCGAATCATACACAGTTCTGAATGCTAATAAATAGGACAAGTTCATCAAGAAAAATATCTTCTGCCGATAAGGGGGCACGTACGAGTGGGTACAAGATAATGGGTTACACTTCGAGGTAGAAGTTATAGAGTTCGTCGACGAGTAAGGTATTCAAAGACATAAATCTTCTCCATACCGACCTCAAAAAAATGGAGCAGTCGAACCAGCTAATAAGAACCTAAAATCCTTCATCAGCAAGATGATCGAGATTTATCGAGATTGGGCCGACAGGATCCCTTACGCCCTCTGGGGCTACTGCACTTGAGTTCGAACCTTTACTATGACTATCCCTTACTTTTTAGTCTATGACATGGAAACAGTCCTACTCATGGAGATAAAAATCCGTTCGTTATGCGTCATGCTTGAAAGCAACATGCGCGAGGAATACTGGCATCAAAGCCACCTTGACGAGCTGTCACTTTTGGAAGAAAGGATCCTGAAAGATCTATATCACGTATGAGGTTACCATCGCCGTATAGCACGATCATTCAACAAGAGGGTCAAGGGTCGTGGTGTTTGAGAAGGGGACTTATCCCTCAAAGAAATTGTACAGCCCATATGGGACCCTAGAGGGAAATTCATGCCCAATTGGAGCGCCCCCTATATTGTGAAAAAGATCATGTCCGACGGGACCGCTATGCTCACCGATCTTAAAGGAGAAGAAATGGCGCGTCCAGTCAACCTAGACTGTCTCAAGAAATTCTACCCGTAGTCCGGAATCTCGGTGCGCTACGACTCTTCTCGTCTCCCTTCTATTAAAAAAAAAATCCTTATTTCCCTCTACTCAGAACTACCCAGTGCCTGATTCTCTTAAAATCTTTTTTCTTTCAAAAAATTTCAAAATCCCCAGAGGTACGTAGACAGTTCATATGTATTACATAAGCATGACCCAATCAAAATGATATTCTTTTCTTATCCCCGAGAACGATAGTTCATTTTTAATGTATACATGAACAAAAGGATTATGTATGCCTTAGTGATTGGTGTGGATATTTCAAATGCAAAACTCATCAAGAAGAACAATTAGATGATAAAAAAACTCCATTATTTCATTGTTTGAAATGTCAATACAATTACATCGACGTGAGGAATCAAATGACTTCCCTCGCCATTCTACTCCTACTTTTCTAAAAAAAACTAAATAAAAATAAGCACCATTACTCCTAAAAACAACCCACAAAATATTCCCCAAACACAGGACCACACCCATTATAGAAGCTTCAAAAATAAAAAGGGGCCATACCCGCAGCTGCCAGAAGAACTACCCCAATTATCACCCATATCCTGGGGGTCCCTAAACCTCCCTTGCTTGAAAACCACGACACCTCCCTCCATGGTGTCAGATAGGACAAACCACCTTTGCCTAGTTTCTATATCCAGTATCTTGAAAAATACTCTCCTCCATAACCACTTCATGTAGTCCCTTGAGACATGCTAGACTTTCCCAGCAGACTAGGAAGGATGGGTCGATGGATGATGATTCTCCCATAAAGAGCTAAGCCACATATGCATACGCTCTGTCAGATCCTCCATAGGAAAGAAATCCAGTGTCCACGGTCTCACGATTTGTTACCAACCATATTGGTGCAGGAGCCGTCAGGGAAAGTAAAAATAGGTTTATATGAGGACAACTAACCGAACATACTTGTCCTCCCCAAGTTCCAAAATAGGCAACAACTCCCCCACTAAGGCGCTAACAAGTGCAACCCTTGAGCCCTCTACGTCACACACCAGTTTTCCCAACTCTCAATGTCTAGGCCTACACTGATGAAATAGCTGGAGGAAAAATTTGGCACCACTGGAAAAGGATACTCAGGTGGGACCACCATACAGAATCTTTCTAATAGCCACATGAATAGCATTACAGGGCTACCCCTCTGAAAGTCAAAACGACCTTCCCGCCAGGCATACAGACCATTCAAAGTCTCCTCCAAGATCACCGATGTAAGATTGTGATGGTACGACATCCAGGAAACAATAGACATAAGTTAGGGGTCCACTAGCATTTCCTTAACCACCAATAACACTTTTGAAATAAGGCCTTGGATATCGGCCCCAGTATAATCGACATCGCCAACGTCCTGCAAATGTACAGACCGCAGCACCATAGGGGGAGAAATCATTCATCCCGTGATCAATGACCTGGATGCCAAAGGAGATATGTGGATAAGTCCAGGCAACAACTCCCTAGGATAACAGGAAAACTCAAGCAAAGCCGTAGCAACGATGGGATTTATCCCCAACATTGCAGAAAATTCTTCATAGGTCAGACAGATTTCGTCTAACCTGAAGTGAAAGACATGGTATTCGGGGTACCATAACTTGACTGCTGCCATTATCATTGTTGATACCAAATTTAGTCTGCTGACAGGGACCATTCACCTACAGACATGTGTCTGCCAACGTGGCAATTACTCATACTTCTACCGAGCTACTCACTGTCATCAAGCTACTCAAGCTCACCGAGAAGCTAAGGAACCCCGAGGTACTCAAGGGCCCCGAGAAACTCAAATGTGTTGAGCAAGCTTAGGCGGTCCGAGCAGCTTAAGCCGTCCGAGCTACATAGCGTACAGCGCATCCAAATCAAGAAATTTAAGGAGGCAACTGCGCATTAAATGCTCATTATTATCATACAGATGTATATGTTTACTAGATAACAACGCATTATCTTTTCATTTGTACAGCCTCAAGGCAATAAATACATTGTAACCTCCTCATTAGCAGAGGACTCCGGATTTCTGGGTACTCATATTATCGATAATTCTGGGCAAACAGTCAGTAATACAAAAATAGTGGACGTAGGCCATTCTCACAAGGCTGAACCACTTTAAAAGTCTATTGTCTTATATTTATTTATTCATTTTTATGTGTGATTGATAAATTAGAGATAATCTAACTTTTTACATCAACAGATTGGCGCCGTCTGTGGGAAACGACTGTATTCATCATTTTTCACCAAAATAATTCATCATCAATGGCTAATAATCCGGAATCCAGTAATCGAAACGCTGGAATCCCTCCAAATCCATCGACTACCCCAAATGTCCAAAATCTGGCTGGTATAATGGATAATTTGACCCAGGGCCAGACAGCTATGCAAGAAACCATGCGACAACTCATATAAACTGTCCAGGGTGGAGTGCCTGCCCAGTCAGGACAACAAAGTGTTCAAAGAAATACCTGTTTGCCCTTATCACGAACCAAGCGGACGTTATTCCCAGAGGAATCGCAATCTAGATGCACTGAGTCATATCGCACTGATAGATCTAATGATCCTTCTTATCATCCTGGTCGGACTTCCTCAGTACAAGTAACAGACACTCAACAAAATGTCACTTTATCTCAAGAAAGGACCAGTGCTCTTGAAAGGTTGAGTAGAGTCTCTCCTTTTGATCGGTTGGGTCCTGGGAGGAATAGAAATCCTCCTAGAGATGCGTCGAGGAACTCTCCACGACCATCCAACCTAAGGGAAGGCTCTGTCCAATCACGACCAATGGCTCATAATGAAAAATCCTAAGAAGCAAATTCTACGCGATCAATTGCTCGAACCAATAGGCCCGATCAAGGAAACGATGCATGGAAATGTTATATTCAAAGATTGGAAGATAGATTAGGAGAAATCGCTAAAGCCAAGAATCCTCTACAAAGAACTTTTGTTCAAGGGACACCTTTTGTCCAGGCAATTGTGGATTTTCCTACACCATCAAAGTTTAAGGCTCCTGTGGTGACTCCTAAATATGATGGAAAAACTGATCATGTTCTTCATATAGAACAATACCAAGCTGCTATCGATATCTATGCAGTTCCAAATGAGATGAGATGTAGGGAATTTTCAAGAACTCTTACCGGATCTGCTCAAATATGGTACAAGAATCTTCCTCGGGGAAAAATTGCGACTTTCTTTCAATTGGCAGAACTCTTTATCGGGAACTTCTGTTTTGGAGCGAAACCAATCAAATGAGTAGCGCACTTACTGAGTGTTAGGCAGAAAGCAGGTGAAAGCACCAGAGACTATAGTACTCGTTTCAATAATGAGAAGCTCAAGGTAATTGATTACGAGGAGAAGACAGCAATTACTACTCTGATGAGTGGACTGTTGTCAGATAAATTGTACTACACTCTATCCAAAGATCCACCTAGAACCATGATAGAACTATGGCAAAGGCAGCCAAGATTATGAAAGCCGAGGAAGCTATGGCTGCGAAGAAGAGTATGGACACTAAAGAGACCAAGGTTGAGGCTGATAAGGTTGAGAAGAAAGATCAGAAGAACAATGGTGGTAATAGGCAGTCAAAAGAAAAGCAAGCATTGGAATCGTTGAAGAAATTTTGAAATTATACTCCTTTAAAAGTAGATATAAACCACATTCTGGAAGAGATCAAGAACAGCGAGGAGCTAAACTGGCCAGAGAAAATGAAGGCAGATCCTGACAAAAGGAATAAGTCCAAATATTATGAGTTCCATAAAGATGATGGTCACACAACAAAAAAATTTCATAGCTCTCCAAAATGAAATTGAAGAACTTATCAGACGAGGAAAGCTAGCCAAATATGTTGATCCAAGAAATGGTGGAAAGAGAAATGAACGAGCAAGGTAGAGGTATAGGTCTCCTCGTCGAGCAAAAGAAGATAAGAAGAGAAATCATGAAGAAGAATCGGATGATGACCAAGACGACCCCGATCTCCCCAAAAGACCAAAGCAGCCAGAACGTGAGGTATTTTCTATCCATTTTGGATCATTTGAATGTAATATCATTACAGGTGGAGATGCCGGAGGTGGAGATATGACTGCAGAGAGAAAAGCTTACCTCAATGAAGCTCAAGTTTGCTCGTACATTCAGCGAATAAATCTGGCTAAAGATGATCGCGCGAGGAAGATGAATATAGACAAACTGGTCATTAGTTTATCTAAGAACGACCTGGCAGGTGTCCTATATCCTCATGATGACCCATTGGTGATTAAGATGAGAATGAAGGAGGTGATGATTTCACGAGTACTGGTGGATAATGGTAGCTCGAAAGATATCATGTTCTATCCATGCTTTGACAGTTTGAATTTGAAATTAGCCCAGTTGGAGCCATATCATAGGCCCCTCCTTGGTTTTTCTGGCGAGAAGGTTTTTCCACTTGGGACGATCAAATTGGATATGCTTATCGGTACATGGCCTGCTTGTCGAACAGAAAGAGTAAGATTTTTTGTTATGGATAAAAATGTCCAATCATCTTACAAAATCATCATGGGAAGAGTAGGTCTGAAGAAGTTCGAAGCAGTACCATCTACTGTGCATTAATGTTTAAAATTCCCAACTAATTTTGGGGTGGGAGTTGTGAAAGGCGACCAGAAAGTAGCTCGGGAATGCTACTATTCATCTACCGAACAGGAGGAACGTGAAGAATCCAGGAAAAATACTATCACCTATCAAGTGGATGAGATAGGAGATGCAGAAATTGAAACATTAGACCCTAGAGACGAGTCTCAGTTCGTGAAGGGACAAGTTATGGAGGCTACCGAGAATGTCATTCTGGACGACGAGCATCCATAACGAACAACTCAAATTGGTGTATCCTTGGATGAATCAATAAAACAAGAATCGATAGCATTCTTAAGGCAAAGAAAGCAGACTTTTGCATGGAGCCTTGAAGACATGCCAGGAATAGATCCGAATTTCTTGTGTCACGAGCTCAATGTGAACAAGGAAATTAAGCGAGTGAAGTAGCGAAGAAGAGTGTTCAGTCCTGAAAAGAACCAAGCCATATAGGAAGAAGTAGAGAAGCTACAAAAAGCCTCTTTCATTGAGGATGTCAAATATCCTGATTGGCTAGCAAATGTGGTGATGGTAAAGAAGAAAAATAACAAGTCGAGGATGTGTGTAGACTTCACTGATCTCAATAAGGCGTTCCCAAAGGATCAGTTTCCTTTGCCCCGAATCGATCAACTGGTGGATGCTACCTTGGGGCACGAATTGCTGAGTTTCATGGATGCTTATTCTGGTTACAACTAGTTTAAAATGAAACCTGAGGACAGGGAGAGTACCTCTTTTATTACCCCGAGGGGAACTTATTGTTATAATGTTATGCCTTTTGGACTTAAAAATGCAGGTGCTACCTATCGACGGCTGATGAATAAGGTGTTTACAGAGAAAATCAGTCATAACATGGAGGTTTAGGTTGACGACATGATAACGAAGAGCAAAAAAGCTGCTGACCATCTAGTTGACTTAGGTCAGACCTTTGATCAATTAGAAAAGTATCAAATGAAGCTGAATCCCACCAAATGCATATTCGGAGTACGAGAAGGCATGTTTCTCTAATATATTCTTAACCAACGAGGGATTGAAGAGAACCCTGATACGATCAAAGATCTATTGGAACTGCAATCTCCAACCACGAAGAAGGAAGTACAAAGCCTCACAGAGCAAGGTGCAAGGATTAATAGGTTTGTGTCACGAGCAACTGACAGATGCCTACCATTCTTCAAGTCACTTTGAAAAACTTTTGAATGGAATGATGAATGTGAAGAGGTCTTTCGAGAATTGAAGAAATATCTGGGGACACCTCCATTGTTGTCCAGGCCAGTAACGGGAGAAAAATTGTACTTGTATCTGGCAGTATCAGAGCATGCAGTTAGCTCGGCATTAATCAGATTGGAGAATGGAGTACAAAAACCAGTCTATTATACCAACAAAGATTTCCGAGGAGCAGAAATCAGATATCCAAGACTGGAAAAGATGGCAGTAGCACTGATTGAAGCAAGCAGAAGGATGAGGCCATACTTCCAAGCTCATACCATAGTTGTGTATACAGATATGCCTCTAAGGCAAGCTCTGCACAAACTGGAGAAATCAGGAAGATTGATGTACTGGGCAATATAATTGGGTGAATACGATATAATTTATGAGCCTAGGTCGTCGCTCAAAGGGCAAGCAGTGGCAGATTTTATCGCAGAGTTCACCTATCCAAACACCTTCGAAGAGGAGAAGTTGAATACCGACTAGCTTGTGGATGTTACAGGATCATCAAATTTTAACCCCAACTAACTTAAGTCGGTAGACGAGCAAGAGAGGATGATCGATAAGCAGCGAGAAGCACTGGAGGAAGATAAAAGAAAGCATCAAGTATTCCACCGAGGAACTCTGTCTGACCAAGAGTTTGATAATGGGATACTTGTGTGGAATTTACATGTAGATGGCTCTTCTTGCACTACAGGTAGTGGAGCAGGGGTTATTTTAAACAGCCCTGATAAGATCGATGTGGAGTATGCTCTACGTTTTCAATTTAAGGCTTCTAATAATGAGGCTGAATATGAAGTTATGATTGTGGGTCTCAGTCTAGCCAAAACTATGAAAGTGGAGCAGGTCGTTGTATTCAGTGACTCACGGTTGATGTAAATCAAATATTGGGAGTGCATGCAGCAAAAGGAGAATTAATGATCCAATATCTTGCGAAAGCAATAGAGATTATATCGAGCTTTAACGCAGTATAGATGATTATAATACCAAGATTGGAGAATGCAAGAGCAGATGCCTTACCTCGGTTAGCCTCAGCCACAAGAACCGAGCTACGAAGAACAATCCCAATAGAAATCTTGGCTAGTCGGAGCATTGACAAATATCTGATGATGAACTTCATTACCCTTGATTTAGGACCATCTTGGATGGATCCCATCAGGGCCTATATTGAAGAGGGGGCTTTACCAACTGATAAACTCGCAGCCAAGAAACTAAAGTTTAAAGTTGCTCGTTATGTATTAACTAATGGCATTTTATATAGACGAGAAATTATAGAAGGTTTACAAAGATGTGTCCACCCCTCCGAGGTGAAAGATTTGATTGAAGAGATCCATGAAGGGTCTTGTGGAGCCCATGTAGCAGGTCGAACACTTTTGCACAGAATAACAACGCAGGGGTATTACTGGCCGACGATGAGAGCTGATTGTGTAGCTTATGCCAAGAAATGTGATAAATGTCAACATTTATCCTCTATCCGAAGAACTCCCTAAGCATTTTTAACACCGATCACGTCTCCTTGGCCATTCGCCATGTGGGGAATATACTTGGTCGGGCCACTTCCAACGACCCGAGGAAGATTTAAATACATCGTGGTCGCTGTGGATTATTTTACTAAATGGGTGGAGGCTGAGCCTCTGATTGATATGACGTATGACAAGGTATATCAATTTGTTTGGAAGAATATCATTTGTAGATATAGTCTTCCCCATGCATTCATTACAGACCATGGAACTCAGTTTGACAACGAGGAGTTTGCTTCATATTGTCCTCAGTCTAACATATTGAAGATCCACTTTCCGCCAGACCATCCCCAAAGCAATGGGCAAACTGAGGTGACAAACAGAACAATACTGAATGGTTTGAAAAAGAGATTGGATAATGCAAAGGAAAATTGTATTAACGAGCTACACTCTCTATTATGGGATTATCGCACCACACCACAAACAGCAACAGGAGAATCTCCATACATGCTGGCATTTGGGTGTGAAGTTGTTATACCTGCTGAATTGGGTTTACCCACACACAGAGTACTGAATTTCAATTCTCCTGTCAGTGACTTAATGAGAAGATTAGATCTAGATATGCTCAAGGAAGTTAGAGAAGAAGCAGCAATTAGGAATGCTGCATGCCAACAACGAACAGCTCTGTTCGACAACAAGAGAGTGAAAAGGTGTGATTTAAAGGAAGGGGACTATGTACTGAAGAAAGTAATTCAAAAGCATAACAAACTGGAAGCTAACTGGAATGGACCCTACAGAGTAACAGAATTTGTTCGTCCAGGGACATACAGGATTGAAACCTTGGAAGGAGAAGAATTTAAGAGTGCATGGAATGCAGAGCATCTACGCAAATATTAATAGTAGTTGGACTTTCTATGTAATGCAGTTTTCTTCAGTATGAATAAATTGTTGAATGTTTTACCCAGTTCTCTCTTTTTGTTGAAATTTTTCAAAGTATTAGTGTTACACACTATGCATCAAGTTCAGAATCAATCTCTTCCAACTCCGGTTGGTCGGGAATCAATCTCTTCCAACTCCGGTTAGTTGATAATCAAATTACCACCAACTCCGGTTGGTCGGAAAATCAATATCTTCCAACTCCGATTAGTCAGGAATCAATCTCTTCCAACTCCGGTTGGTCGAGAATCAATCTCTTCCAATTTGGGTTGGTCGAGAATCAAATTACCACCAACTTTGATTAGTCGGCAAATCAATCTCTTTCAACTCCGGTTGGTTGGAAATCAATCTCTTCCAACTCCGATTGGTCGGGAATCAATCTCTTCCAACTCCAGTTGGTCGAGAATCAAATTACCACTAACTCTGGTTGGTCGGAAAATCAATCTCTTCCAACTTCGGTTGGTCGAGAATCAAATTACCACCAACTCCGATTGGTCGGCAAATCAATCTCTTCCAACTCCGGTTGGTCGGGAATCAATCTCTTCCAACTCCGTTTGGTCGAGAATCAAATTACCACCAACTCCGGTTGGTCAGCAAATCATTCTCTTTAAACTCCGGTTGGTCAGGAATCAATCTCTTCCAACTCCGGTTGATCGAGAATAAAATTACCACAACTCCGGTTGGTCGGGAATCAATTTACGATTAACTCTGGTTGGTTAAACTAAGCAGGATCATATCAAAATATACATACATTCACAAACAAAGACATTCTGCAGAATACTTAGAAGAAAGAAATATAGCAAAAGACTAAAAATTTCTTCATTTAAATCAAAAAGAATTACATATGCTGTGAAAAGTACAAGTCATTACATAAAAATCCTATTCTATTGGTTTTTTTCCTTCTTCCTTTGAAACAGGTTCTACTCCAGCAGGAGGATCATCTAAAAAATAAGGAGAGTTTATAAAATTTACATCTCGAAGCATCCTGACATTCATTACAGAAGGCTGATCAAGCAAATGTTCTGGGCGAGATATCTCAAAGTTTGCATGAAAACTGTAGTCGTCGAGATACTTGAAAATTAAGCATTGAGGAATTGCCCGAGAAGGAATCCAACTCATGTTAAGATTAAAAGGTGGCACGAGCAACTCGAGCAATCCAGGGTCATAATAATCCCATAGATAGTGGCCTTGCTCCAATTTTAGCACACCCAGTGCATTCAGCCATCCTTGATTGTAACCCTCATTATTTGACTGATGAATCCGATCATCAAGATGATAAAGGACTTCATTATATCCAGCCATCCAAAACTCTCTGGGTTTTTATGAAATTTGTAAGTTAACCTCTCCAGTTGATCGTGAAGGTTCTTCACCAAAATTTCCTTATTCTCCAAAGAAAAATTCTGGGTAGAAAGTCGCTCGCTGAATTCAGAATCTTCTTGGAAATCTCTGCTAAGGCCTGATTCTTCTCCCTCAATTGAACCGCCTGATTTTCCAAAGCTGCTTAAGTTCTTGCCTCTTCAACCCGACCAGCCCTTGCTCATCCCCGAGAAGGAGATCTTGTTCGTCCGCGAGTAGAGGGTCCAAGTCTTTTTAAAGTTTCCAACTCTTCCCTTAAGTTGGCATTTTCGACCTCCAAGAAAGAAAAACCTTCATCGTTAACAGGAACCAAGGCTCCCGAGGAAGACGCTGAAGATTTCAATTATTTATTTTCTTCTTGTAAGGCAATGTTTTCCTATTCCAGTAATTTGGCGATATGCCTATGCTCCTCGACTTCAAGCTTCAAAACACTTTCTCTCTTCTCATAAGCAGATATAAATTTATCATACCCTCTATCAGCACTCAATTGCTGATATTTCTTCTCGTACCCCTGGTGCAAAAGTGTGGATGATTCTTTGTACTGTTATTGAAGCTCCTCTATAGTTCCTTGAAGATCCTCGATCATCTCATAGTATGCCACGTTGTTGGCCACTGCACGATCGAGTAAACATTTCAGGTAATGGTAAGCTTCAACTGCTCGCTCAGAGGCATCTGAACCCAGGATGTCAATGATTTGAGTTTCATTCAGATCTGCACGACCAGCCTTGAAGTAGTCATTGCATTTTTTCATCAGTTCTATGTCATGAGCTGATAAGAGCTCCATCCTAGCCATAAATTATCAAAGAGAAGCAATAAAGAAGATCAATAAGAATGCAGACAAAGCAAGTCAGAGAAAAGGTCAAGACAAATAACCAAAGTTCGAATTTTTATTTTATCATAAAAGAAAATACAAAAGCTGAGGTTACATTCAATAGAATAACAAAATAAACACCCGAGAAACTCTACACCTTCTCTTTGTTTCCTATGATTTCCTCAGAAGGTTTTGAGTAAGAGACTTGTTGCTCGGTGGGCAAGATTAGCTGCTCGATAGGAGTAATGGTTGGTTGGGATTGCTCGGAGCATGATTGAATAACGGGAACTTGGTCGACAGTTATCAAAGAAGATTCATCTGAAACGGGTTCATTCTTCTTCTCTAGGAGAGGGAGGAGGGCCATGTGTGTGTTTCTGGAATAGTTCAGAATCCTCAGCAACTTTCATCTCTTTCAATGCTGATACCCATCCATCCCGAAAGTATTTAACACCTTCATACTCTATTTGAGATGACATCACAGCCAAGCCCTTGTTCCAGCCTTTATCCCAACCAGCATTGAATGATCTTTTCACTGTAGCTTTTCTTTTCACCTTCTTCGATGAGGTCCTTTCCTTAAGGAGTTCCTCGGCAGCCTTTAACTTCTTCTCCACCTTTAATTTCTGTCGATCAATATTTTGAAGTTTCACCAATTCCTCTTCAGCAGACTTGAGCTTAACTTCTAGCTCCTTATTGCTCTGCTCGAAGACCTTGTTACTTTGCTCAGACTCTTTCAACTTCCTCTCTAATTCCTTAGAGGTATTTGCAGCTTGATCTCTATCCAATTCAATGGATTTTAGTTGCTTATCCCAAGCAACTTTATCTTCCTCGTACTTTTGACGAGATTCTTTTAAAGACTGAGTCAGACCAGTAAAAGCTTCCTCTACACCTCCCGAGGAGCTTGAAGCCTTGATAGCTTCGTTTTTCTTCAAGATGCTATTGAAACACGTCACCAGCTGAAAAAAGGAATAACCTTAAGTTAATGCATGAACATAGTATTAGAGAATAAAGAAGTCCAGTCAAAAATACTTACTGAGGCAATGTATTGAGCAGCAAGGGTAGTAATTCTCTCACGAGAAAGAGAATCATCAATATTTTGGACTTCTGGGACAGTCCAAGATTTCACCAAACTCACAGCAGAGCTCGGGGCAACAAAATATGGAATACTACCTTCAACATTTGAAGGTTGAGAGACAAGTCCAGCAGGTCTCTCAGACGAACTTTTCTTTAACCTCCTCAGGGGAGCAGGAACAGTTTTAACTAAAGACGATGTCTTTGTTGTAGATATGACGATAACCTCACTTGGAGGAGAGATAGCAGTAACCTTGCTCGAAGCCACAAGGGTCTTCTCAATAACTTTTTTGGCAGCAGCAGCAGGAGGTGCGTCAATGTTTCCCGTCCCTTCCTCTGGGACATCCTATTTACTTTTCTTCACCTCCACGTTGGTAGAGGAAGATTTATCAAAGAAAGCAGGAGCTCTTCTCTTCTTCATTAGATCAGTGATGGGGATGTTTGACTCAGAGGAGGAACCTTCCACACCAGTTTCAGAAGCTGGTACTTGGTCAATGTCAACCATCACTGGACGAGCAGTTAAGGATGAAGTATAGCTCTTGTATTGCAATAAATAAGAGGCAGATCTAATATGTTCCTCGGAAATAGATTGGTGCGAACTCCAGATAAGTTTCAAATGCTTTAAATTAACCTCTGTCTCCTTTGGAGACTTCTTTTGATGTCAACTACAATAAGCGAAAAGTAAATGTTAGCGATACATTTTATCAAACACAAAGCAAACGAGATTTCAAAAAATAAAAACAACCTATCCCATTGCCATAAGGAGGACATCTAGGACCTTTGTACGCGTCATCTCCATTTAATGGAAGGTGTTGCCAATTTTTCATTACCACTCCTTGTTCAAAATAATCCCTGTTGGCATCAGGAAGATTGACAACTAACGCCCTATTCAAAAACCTAGTCTTTAAATAAAAAGTACTATCGCTGACAGCCCATCTGTAGCAAAACATAATTTCTGGAATCCCTAAACGGGTTCCATGAAGTTGGTTCAACCTATGAACTCCATTAACTATCCTCCAGGTATTTGGAGCTATTTTTGAAGGTACAACGTCAAAATATTGATAGAACTCCAAACATAGGGGATTTGGAGGAAAATAAAAGCCACATTCGGCCACAAAGAGACTTGTAACCAATGTCCCTCAGCCAAAGAAAAATATTTGGAAGGTTCCGAAAGTTCTTCCAAAATGACCCACGAAGGGATTGAAAATTCAAAATGAAATTTGTCAAGCGATTCGACAAGATAAACCATGATGAATAAAGTAAATAAAAGAAAGGGAAGAAAATCTTACAGAGAAAGAGAGGATCAGGTGATAATAAACGATGGAAAGAACGGAGGCACGATACAGAGAAAATGAAGAGTTCAGAGATACATATTTGAAAAGTAGAAGACGATAGGATTTTTGCCGCGTTTAAATACTTTACCTCGAGAATAGGGAAAAGTAATGATTACTAAGAAAGACGTTTGCGTATCCAGCGGCTAAAAGAAGAAAAAGAGAACAAATATCGAAGCGGTCATGAAAATTCAAAATATTTATGAGGCTTGATACTGTGCACTCAAAAAGAAGTTATATACATCTAATGCTATCCTAAAAACTATACAAACAGATAATCTATGCAGTTTCCAAGCAGAATGTTCCATACTTTTCTTCAACATCAAACTATGAAACATTGGGGGTTTCTGTTGATACCAAATTTAGTCTGCTGACATGGACCATTCACTTATAGACACGTGTCTGATAACGTGGCAATTACTCATACTTCTACCGAGCTACTCATTGTCATCAAGCTACTCAAGCTCACCGAGCAGCTAAGGAGCCCCAAGGTACTCAAGGGCCCCGAGCAACTCAAACGTGTCGAACAAGCTTAGGAGGTCCGAGCAGCTTAAGCAGTCCGAGCTACATAGCGTACAGCGCATCCAAATCAAGAAATATAAGGAGACAACTGTGCATTAAATGCTCATTATTATCATACAGATGTACATGTCTACTAGATAACAACGCATTGTCTTTTCATTTGTACAGCCTCAAGGCTATAAATACATTGTAACCTCCTCATTAGTAGAGGACTTCGAATTTCTGGGTACTCATATAATTGAGAATTCTGGGCAAACAGTCAGCAATACAAAAACAGTAGACGTAGGCCATTCTCACAAGGCTGAACCACTTTAAAAGTCTATTGTTTTATATTTATTTATTCATTTTTATCTGTGATTGATAAATTAGAGAACTAGATGTTAGAATCATTTTAGATATTGTCCCCTTATACTCTATATGGATTGGCTAGTGTATAATATTGGTTGTGATATGAATTGGGATTGAGGTGGTTGGTTGGTTGATAATTACTGTGACATTCTCTCTCTCTCTCTATCTCTCTCTTTGGCATTTTCCAAACCCTAGTGCATGGACACCCATGCAGCCTCCATCTTGGAGGCTAGCACGTCAAACCCTAATCTTCATGGAACCATAGAAAAGGAGAAAAACGTGAACAAGTCTTTTGCTGAGATTGTTGGAAAGGTTGAGTCTGATTCAAGGATACAACTGAAGGAGATAGATTCTTATAGAGGAGAGCCAGCTATTTTCTTTTCTATGGAAGATGTAACAAAGCTGTCAGAGCCTTTCAAATACACTCTTATAGGCAAGTTTTCTCATGGACGGCCAACGATTGATAACATCAGAAAAGTATTTGCTTCAATGGGACTCAAAGCAGCCTACAATATAGGAGTTATTGATGCCAAACATATTCTTATTCGATGCTATCATGAAGAAGACTTTCTCAGGCTTTGGTTGCGAGAATCTTGGTTCATCCAAAGATATCCCATGCGAGTTTTCAAGTGGACCTTCGATTTCCATCCAGAGAAGGAATCCTTAATTACTCCGGTTTGGATCACTCTTCCACTTCTTCCTATTCACCTGTACAACAAATCTAGCATTTTTTCGATAGCAAGTGCATTTGGCAATCCTTTAAAACTTGATAGTCCAACTGCAGCATTAACCAGACCTAGTTTGGCAAGGGTATGTATTGAAATTGACCTCACCAAATCTCTAACTCATAGAGTTTGGATAGGTTATGGGACTGAAGGCAAAGGATTCTGGCAAAATTGTACATATGAAGATATTCCCCTCTTTTGCAATCAATGTTACAAGAAAGGTCATGAAAGTGTCAAGTGCCTGCTAAAGAAAAATCAAGAAGAAGCCAGAAATACAGGAAGACAAGAAATTATTCGGATCAAAGAAGGAGATAAGGGTATTATCACTAAAGATCCTTCGAAAGGGTCTACAAAAGAATGGGTGAAGAAGACTTTTGAAAAGGAAATCCAAGAAGAGCAGCAAAATCAAGATGATGAAGAAATAGAAGAAGGCCAAATTGTTCCAGTTCAACATGCATGTAAAACAAGTGAGGAAGCATTAGTAAATCCATCTGATCAAGATAACACTAGTTTGGTTACAGAAGAAGTGGCAACAGTCAATAAAGGAACAGCTTGCAATATAGAGGAAGGCACAGGAGATGCTCTGAAAGATGATGAAGTAATTGAACACTTGAATCTATCTCCAAGGAAAATCCCCACTGATGAGGGGAATCAACCTAGCAGAGATCAAGAGGGATGGACCCAAGTGTCTACAAAGAAGAAGAAGAACTTCAAGCCTAATAACACAGTGATTACAGAGACTAAGTTGTTAAGGTCTTCAACTAAGAATCAATCAAAACCCTTTTTTAAATGATAAAGCTGATGATTTGGAATGTGAGGGGAATTGGGAAAAAAGGAGCAGGTAGAAGAATTAAAAAGTTTATTAAAATTCACAATCTTGCCATGATAGTTTGCTTAGAGCCTAAAGTGGAAGCTGGAAGACTTGAAGAATTTCGAATCAAATTTGGTTTTCAAAATGCTATTGCGAATGAAGTTAATACCATCTGGTGTTTTTTCTCTCTTGACATCTCAGCTACTATTGTCTCTCAAATCCCTCAGTGCCTGACTTTAAAGATCGTTCATCCTGTATTACCATCAGTAATTCAAGTTTCTTTGGTGTATGCTAAATGTACTAGAAGAGAAAGAATTGATTTATGGAGTTACTTAAACTCGATCTATACTGTGGAACCTTGGTTTGTAGGAGGAGATTTCAATACAGTAGCTGCCTCGTTGGATAAGGTAGGAGGGTTACCTTATGATTTCAATGTTGCTGAAGAGTTTAATCAATGTATGGAGAATAATGGCCTTCTAGACTTGGGGTTTTTGGGCTCAAGATATACTTGGTGGAATAAAAGAAAGTCTAGTGTTTCAATATGGGAGAGAATAGATAAAATGCTGATGAACCTGAATTGCAAGAATTTATTTACAAAAGTGGTGGTTGAACACCTGAGTAAAGTAGCTTCTGATCACTCTCCATTATTGCTTACTCTTTCTAATAGTTATGACCAACATCCAACTAGATTTGTCTTTCAAAATTTTTGGTCTTTTCACCTTTCATTCAAAGCAGTCATTCAAGCCAATTGGAAGTACTTTGAAGGAGGTAACCCGATGTATAGCTTGGTAGCCAACCTCAAGAATCTCAGAACAGTGCTCTATAACTGGAACAAGGCTAAATATGGAAATTTGTTTCAAAACACCATCAAGGCTGAAGATGAATCTCTTAAAAGTGAAATCCAGTTTGAAAATGATCCATCAGATGTTAATAGAGAGGAGATGAACAGAAGTGCAGCCAAGTTAGCTCATCATTTGAAGTTGGAAGAAGAATTTTGGAGACAAAAGGCAAATTGCAAATGGGCTAAAGAAGGGGATATTAACTCAAAATTCTTTCACAAGTCTGTTCAAGCTAGGAGGCATAAGAGCTACATTCACAAGATAAAAAATGATGATGGGGTTTGGCTGGAAGATCAAAATCTCATCAAAGAGGAAGCTATCAATTTTTACAGAAACCTGATTGGCAGAGATTATATCAGACCTGAGGATGAAGAATTCATGGCTGCCATTCCTGACCTGATCCAAGAAGAAGATAATCTTCATATGACAGCTATGCCTAATGTAGAAGAGATCAAAAATGCTGTATGGGATCTTAGTGGTGACAGTGCTCCTGGAATGGATGGTTTCACTGGCACTTTCTTCACTGCAGCCTGGGATATTATTGGTATGGATGTGTGTAAAGCAGTGGAAGGATTTTT
Organism: Sambucus nigra; assembly: GCA_949130495.1. NCBI lineage: Eukaryota > Viridiplantae > Streptophyta > Magnoliopsida > Dipsacales > Adoxaceae > Sambucus > Sambucus nigra. The sequence continues at coordinate 462,174,587 of OX422218.1, forward strand.
CAATGGTATGGAGATACCTAAGTTTTTTACTTCAACTCTTATTATTCTAATTCCAAAAAAAGGGAATCCTCAAAATTTTGCAGAATATAGGCCAATAAGTCTATGCACTTTCTTTAATAAAATTCTCTCAAAAATCATAGCTTCAAGAATATCTTTAATTCTCCCAAAAATTATTTCTCCTAACCAAAGTGGTTTTGTCAAAGAGAGAGGCATTGTTGATAACATTCTCTTAGCCCAAGAGATGTTCTCAATGATAAACTCTAAGAATGAAGGGAGTAATGTAGCCATCAAAATTGATATGCATAAAGCATATGACAAAGTTTCCTGGTTATTTTTGATGAAAGTATTGAGGAAATTTGGTTTTAATGAGGAATGCATAGACTTAATTTGGAGGCTTATTTCAAAGAACTTCTTCTCAGTGATGATAAATGGGGTTACATGTGGATTTTTCCAATCTTTCAAAGGCTTGAGGCAAGGAGATCCCCTCTCACCAGCCTTATTTTTAATATGTGCTGAAGTTTTGAGCAGAAACCTTGATAAAGTTTTCCAATCAACTTCCATAATCAAGTTTAAAACTCCTATTAGCTGCCCTCTTGTGTCTCACCTAGCTTATGCAGATGACTTAATTATTTTCTCATCTGGGAGCACCAAAGCCATAAAACGAATCAGATCAGTGATAGACAGATATGAAACAAGTTCAGGCCAAGAAGTGAACAAGTCTAAGAGTTCTTTATTCTGCTCTAAGAAGATGGATCATGCCAAGATTATGAAAGTCTCCAGGATTATGCAAATGCCAGTTAAGAAGCTTCCTATGGTGTATTTGGGGTGCCCTATATATAATGGGAGAATGAGATGTTCCCTCTTCGAGAATCTGATAAGCAAAGTTAGAGGTAAACTTGAAGGTTGGAAATCTAATTTTCTCTCAATGGGTGGTAAGATCATCTTAATAAAGCATGTGCTTCAATCGATTCCCATTTACACCCTAGCTGCGATGCAACCTCCAAAGAAAGTTCTATCAGTTATAGAGAAGATCATGGCAAATTTCCTATGGGGAGTTTCAGAAGGTACAACAAAACATCATTGGATAGCGTGGCAGGAGTTATGCAGACCAGTAAAGGAGGGTGGCCTAGATTTCAAAGATTTGAAAGAGATAGTGGAAGCATTCAGCATAAAACTCTGGTGGAACTTCAGAAACCAAAAGTCTTTATGGTCTCAGTTTATGAAGAATAAATACTGCAGAATTCAACACCCTATGGAGGTGAAGGAATCTAGAGGATCTCATGTATGGAAAAGAATGGTTTTAGCCAGAGAGGTGACAGAAAACAACAGGAAATGGATCATAGGTAAAGGGGAAATCAATGTGAAATGGGATAATTGGTCAGGAGAAAGCGGTTTTGATACATCTGACATTCCCAAGAATCTTAAAATCACAGACTTCCTTCAGAGCACAGGAGAGTGGGACTCCAATAAGATTAGCCAGCTGCTGCCTCATAATATTGCATCTAAGTGTTCCACAATAGAAGTTATGGGAAGAAAATACTTAGATAAATTAATATGGATGCCCAACAGTGATGGGATATTTACTCTAAATTCTGCATGGAATGTTATAAGACAGCACCATTGTTCAACTTGGACAAATGTTTTTATATGGAATAAGATGATTCCTATAAAAATTTATTTCTTTAATTTAAGACTCCTCAAAGATAGCCTTCCTGTAGATGAGGCTATAAAGAGAATTGGTATTCGAGGCCCCTCAAAATGTGGTTGTTGTTCTAATCCTCAAATAGAATCTGCAGACCATTTATTTGGTACCAGTGATTTTTCCAAAGATGTGTGGAATCATTTTAACAATCTTTGTGGGGTTCATAACACTAATTCCACAATCAGAGGTAGATTGATTGCATGGTGGTCTTCAGATTCTATGTCTCATTCCGATAAAATCCGCAAAGTCATTCCTGCCTTCATAAACTGGGGTATATGGAAAGCTAGAAACAAATGGAGATTTGAAGATGTGAGAATGCAACCTTCCAGAGCCATAAAAGAGATACATTCTCTTATTACTTTATACACAGGAGTGGATATTTTTCAGAATCATCCCTCAAGAATGAATCAAAAGCAGCAGAGACAATCAATAAGACTGGTTCAATGGAGGCCTCCAAAGGGAAATATGTTCAAGCTAAATGTAGATGGATGTTGTAAAGGAAATTCAGGTCCTATGGGAGGAGGAGGAGTTCTTAGAAATGCTGCAGGAAAGTTCATAAAAGCTTTTTCATCGAGTTTTGGGAATGGTACTAATATTATTGCAGAAGCCCTATCGATTCTTCGAGGTATGGAAATGTGTGATTCTATTTTGAATGAGGGCATAATTATAGAATCAGATTCTCTTATTGTTATCCAAGTGTTGAATGATCAAATAAAATGCCCGTGGAGTATAATGCCATACATTGCAAAGATCAAAAACAAGATTCAAGAGCATAATGTGCAGTTTTGTCATATTCTGAGGGAGGGAAACAAATGTGCTGATTTGCTTGCTTCTTATGGCTGGTCTTCTCAAAGATATACTGAATCAAGTTCTCTAGATGTCTTTCCAAAAGAATTGAAAGGACTCATAAACATGGATGCTTGGGGTTTTCCCAATTTTAGAGTCAATTAGTCTTTTCTATGATGTTGTAAAGGTGACTGTTTCTATAAAGTCATCAGCTCTTCATGTAAACTCTTCTCTTCTTGATTTCTTTAATAAAATCTCAGGGGGATAATTTCCTCTTCTAAAAAAAAAAAAACAAAAAAACAAAAAAAAAACAAAAAAAAAGATTGATAAATTAGAGATAATCTAATTTTTTACATCAACAAGCATATTCCATTTTATGGGCCGATTGTGCCAGAAAGAGACTCGCCGCATGTGAAAATCATCGTAGTCAACATTGTAGGAACACATTGCTTCCAAGGGTTCGAGGTTGTTGGCAAACTCAACACTACCAAGAAGAACTATATCATAATATAAGAATATAATGAGAAAATAAGAATGTAAAGGAGAAGGAAGATGGAAGTGTGAGGAAAAAGCTTCATCCAGACTCCTATTTACACTTGAGAACTATCAAACCAAGACAAAGAACCTTGCAAAAATCGAAGGGAATCTTACCCCACCAATTACCAAATAAGTGCAATCAAAGCCTTCCGTTGATTAGATTGGACTGATAAATCAATAGGCAGGACAAGGTTCATGCCGATCGGTAACCTCCTATTTTTGGGACAATTACCTTTTTCATCTTTTGTCAAATATCAAAAAATTCAATATAAAAATAATTTTATTAAAAGAGAATTCTGACTTTCCTTATCCTTATGTTTTTACTTGTCTTATTTTAAAATAAAATCCTTTTCAAATCCTTTTTAATTCTTTTTACGGTCTCTGCAGCAAAGTAAAAAGAGCGTGCGCATTAATCGCTAAAAACAAAAAATTCATAAAACTTCATTTTTATTTGCATAGATTTTTATTGTATTACATCAGTTTTGCAGGAAGAACAAGAAATACAACAAGGCTCAGCCCAAACCCCATTTTATCTCTCTCTCTCCCACTCACATTCTCTCTCTCTCTCTCTTTATGTATATATGTATATATATATATATATATATATATATATATATATATATATATATATATATATATATATATATATTCATTCTCTCTAATCTCTCTCTAAGATCCTCCTTCCCTGCAGCGCGCTCTCATCCCTCTGTGATGAGATGACGTACCACCACTCCCAGAGCCGACCCTTCCTCAGAAGAGGCAAATGACACCAAACAAGAAGGAACCGAAACCACCTCCCGAATGTGGGCAGTCGCAGAAGATATTCAATCCCTAATATCCTTCATCCAAGTGGTGGAGACCCAGATGTGATGCAAAAAGAAAACAGAAAAGATCAAATCATTCAATGTGAGGGAAAAAAATCAGGAAAGAGAAAAAAAGACAAAAAAGTATACCTCAGGTCGAAAGACCTCCTCTGTCAAGCCCAACTCCTTCGGTTCCATCGCATTAGGACGATGATGCATACACACCGACACTCCATCATCTTACCGGATGTTGTAACTAGGCCAGTGCAAGGGTACGAAAGAAGACCTCGACATTGCCGCCACCGCTAATTTTGATGCACCGCCTACGTTGTGGGAGGACCCCTCCTGCTGACTAGAACCCGCACGAGGGAGAGGCATCACGTCATATATGTTGGGTGGCATCATCTAGTTGGACACAAAGTCCATATAATCTTACATCACCAATATGTCGGTATATAATGAGTAAGGCACACCCATCATTGTCGATACTCGGGCATCATCCGACATCGCCTGCACTTGCCTCATGTATATCAGGGGCCTCGTCGGTGGCACCGCAACCTCATCCTCCACAATATATAAAACAACTATCTCCCCGAGGTACCAAGAGTAGCCAAACTTATGTGTCGATAGACGTCGCATTTGTGCATGTCCCTCAGTCAAACCAATGTGCTGGATGGCCGCCCCTAAGGATAAAATGTCACCTGCAAATTCCCCAACAAGATCAATATCAATAAAAGATCATCAAAGGAAAAACAGTCTCAAGATAAAAATAAGGGTTTACCCACTCGATCGTCATCCCATTCAAGACCTGGCGCACTGTCTCTAGAGAGAGAGACTTCTTCCATTACCGATTGGACTTCTGCCACATATACATCCAACAGAGGTCCCTAATAGACTCGTCCTTTAAGGATATCAATTGGGTGTTAAACCCAATCACCTCATAAAACCACATCTATAAAGGATAAAATATCAACATTTATGAAAATCAAGAATAAAACGCATGAAGGAAAATGCAAATGCATAAAGAAAAATGAAAAAATAAAGAATACCTCAAGAAGATACGTAGCTCCACTAAAAGTGTGTCAGCAGCACCGACTGAACTCATCAAGAGAATAATAAAGGTTTGCCAATGTCAGGATTCCCCAGTCATAAAGAGGGATGTCCGAAAACACCCTCAAAAATGGCAAAACCCACAAATGGACGACGTCGCCACTCGTCACCACCAAGAAACCCCCCATCACCAGCAAAATAAATAGATGATCCTTTTGCCTCACCTTTCGCCCATCACTCTCATAATTCCTCCTCCTCGGAAATAACTCCCTCAAAAGAGACAAACAAAAAGAGTCTCCAGAGACCACCCTCTCCACATCACCTAGCGCCGTCGTCACCGCCTCCGGCATCACCCTCAATGTCCTATCCACCTCAATCTGCATCCCATCACAACCCATCCCCAGTAGCTTTTGCATGTCTATCAGAGTCACCGACATCTCCCCAAAGTCAAAATGAAAGGTGTGGGTTGTGTCCCACCACCTCTCCCCTAGAGCACATAGAACAACCGTAGAACAGGGCATCTCATCCAGAGAAGATGCCAGTCTCCCAAAACTCACTGATGAAACCATCCAATGCACGACAGACGAAAGGTCATCCCAAGCGTCTTTAAGCCCCATCATTCCTCAGGAACATATAGTCGACATAGAAATATCATGCTGTCAAAATAATAAAGAGAACCCTTAACAAAATAAGGAAATTTTGTCAAGAAAAAAGGAAGAGAATACCAAAAGTCATCTGTACTTACATAGCCGACAGGGTTCACAACCCTAGAAGAGCTATGATGCGAATTCTCTCCTAAAAGAGTCCGATCATGTGCCTCTGGATCGAATGAGACAAAAGAGTTTCTTCTTACCAAAGCAAGGGGCACCCTAGCCCTCCATTCCAATCCTACCTAATAGTCGGCATTGAGCCATGCCATGTGTGTTGTGCTATTTGAGAAATCAACCATCTTTGACTTGAGAATGTTAGAACGATTTACAAAATGTACTTGTAGAAGAAGGAAAACTAGAAAGATGTGAAAATGAGGAGAACCCGCCCCCTTTTTATAGGAGGCCAAGGGTCATGCTAATCGGCACCTCCCTACCACCCACCAATCGGCATTGTCCCTCCATCGGCTCAAGGTACCCCAAAATACCGTGCCACTTTCATTTTTATCACACTAAGAACTATTACCTCCCTAGCGAAATTCTCGAAATCAATTTCATGTTTCCCCAGCAACATCTCCAAAGGACACCACAAAATTCAAAAATTTCCCAGCTAAGGAACATACAACCCTCGGATCATTTCCTCTTCCCCAGCGTAACCTAAAATCAGTTGCTTCCCCAAATACCCATCAGAACTACAAGATATATATCCTCAGTGGACTCTTCAAATTTCCCCCTAAAAACTTAAGCCCGTAGAATTGGCTTCGACCCTCAGAATTGTTCACCTTTAACTTAAGCGCTCATAATCGATTTTGACCCTCAAAATTGGTCACCTCTAACTTAAGCCCACGGAATTGGCTTCGACCCGCATAATTTGTCGCCCCTATCTTAAGCCCGCAAAATTGGCTTTGACCCACAGAATTGGTCACCCCTAACTTAAGTCCGCAGAATTGGCTTTGACCCATAAAATTGGTTACTTTTATCTTAAGCACACAGAATTGTCTTTGACCTGCATAATTGTCCATCTCTAACTTAATCCATCAGAATTGGCTTTGACCCTCATAATTGGCCACCCCTATCTTAAGCCCGTAAAATTGGCTTTGACCCGCAGAATTGGTCATCTCTAACTTAAGCCCTCAGAATTGGCTTTCACCCTCATAATTGGTCACATTTAACTTAAGCCCTCAAAATTGTCTTCGACCCTCAGAATAGGTTGCTTATACTTAAGCCCACATCATTGGTTTTGACCCGCATAACTGTTCATCTCTATCTTAAGGCCGTAGAATTGGCTTCGACCCGCCGAATTGGTTTCTTCTACCTAAGCCCTCGAAAAAGGCCTTGACCCTTAGAATTGGTCATCTCTAACTTAAGCCTAGATAATTGGCTTTGACCCTCAGAATTGGTCACCTCTAACTTAAGCCTATAGAATTGGCTTCAACCCGAAGAATTGGTCACTATAACTTAGGTCCTCAGAATTGACCTCGGCCCGCAGAATTAGTCGCCTCCCTACTTTTGACCTAGTCGTCACCTACTTTAGGTCCTCAGAATCATCCATCCCAGCATTACTATAGGTCCTCAAAATCGACCTTGACCCTCTGAATCGGTTATCCTCATCCTTTAGGTCCGTAGAACCGATCACTCTCTACAACATCATGTGGTGTCTATTCAACGGCCTTCCCTTATTCATCAAGCACCCTATATCTTTGACTTACTTAAGTTTATACTATATAGATGCTCATCTAATTTGGAAATTATGACAAAATTTGAGTCCCATCCCGAGTTACCAAAAGAAACCTCAATCTCTTCATGATGCTTCTATAAGGTCTTAAAGGTAGCTCACCAACACCACACTCTAGGATTACATACATACATCATATCATGCTATAGTTAGTTTTATATGAGTTAATTCCTTTAAAATTGATTTTCTACTATTTTGGGGAATTTTTAACTAATTTATAAGAATTTAAAATGTTTTTTTGGGGATTAAAAATAATAGTTTTAAAACCTTTGGGGCTAGATTATAATTTGTATTTATAACATATAATCTGGTTGGGTAGAAATTGAAAGTTCTTAAGAATATTGTGGGTAAAATTTGTATTTCTCAGAATTCGAAAAACATGCATTTTTCATTGAATCTCAGTTGGACACGTGTTGCCTTTATAACGGCCAGATGTGTGTTTTCTCCTCTCACATACTTAAACTTATCTGTAGACCATTGGATCTTTTATAATCAATGATATGCATGTTTTTTTCTCATAATACTCGTGTTTACTTTTGATCCAATCAAATCTGTTTTAAAAGTAGTGGGTTGATAGCCCTTAGATCAACTTCGTTTTAATTCTAATCGTTCCTTTCCCTCGATGTTCCAGATACTTCTTCTCTCAGTGTATAAGGAGACTTCATCTCATATTTTTTAACTTTTGTTACACTTACCTCTGAGATAAAATAGAGAGAAGAGAAATAAAGAGTTAGAGAGAGAGAGAGAGAGAGAGAGAGAGAGAGAGAGAGAGAGATAGAGAGATAGAGAAGAGTTTTTACAAACCCTAACTCAAACTTCAATCAAATCCAAACCAAAAAATCTTTTTCTGAGTGTTTATAGTTCGATATTTGTGAAGTTTTTCCTCTACTGTCTTATATCTCTTTACCAACTTAATCATGTTGATTAAGTCTCTATTTCTTTGTATAGAAATCTGAGATTTGATTTCTGTGACATAGATCACTTAGTTATTTTCTAGAACTGATTTCTTGTTGGTTATTTTCAAACCCTAAACCAACAAAACCCTTTCTGATTTCCTCTTACTCAAACTTTCAGTCTTATATCTAGTTTGGGATCTTGATTGGGGATTTCACTTTCAAAAGTTATTATTTTCAAATAAAGAAAATGTATAGGATCTTATCTAGTTTGTATAGCAATATTCCCTCTTGATTTATGGTTATTTCGAAGATCCAAAGTTTGATTTATTTGACTAAGTTGATTTTAGAAACCCTTGCATCTTGAGAGATTTGTTTGTAATTTGTTACTCATATTGTCTGTAAGTAAGTGTGTGTGTGAGTTACATGCATGAGTTTAGAGCACTACACCACATACATCTTCACACTACTACACTGAAAAGTGTTGGTGTTGAGATATTGGAACTTTAAAGTCAAAGTAAAGCTAAAAGGAGTAAAGTTTCGAAGCTGTGAGAACATCAGCAACATCAGAACCTTAGGAGAAGTCAAAACATGCCAGAGGAGTTGGTACATTTTTTTAACTTAGATTAGGTTTGATTGTGTGTCTTGATTTTTATATAGCTTATATTTTTTTACTCCTTTTTACTGGACTTTTTACTTTTGTGGCATAGAAGTCACCGTGGATCTTTCCCCAATTGGGTGGGGTTTTACCACGTTAAAATTACTTGTGTACACTTCCTCTTCCTCTCATTCTTTTCTTAAAGTTGTGTTGGTTTATTTTGCTTAAAATTTTGTTTTTCAAAACTGGTAAACCTATAACTGAAATTACTCGTTCATACTATCTTACACATCTTGGGTTTTAAATTTGTTTTAAGAAAAGAGTTTCTTCAACAAACTGTTCGGAGCCATTTAGATAGTTTAATCTTGTATTAAATAACTTAAGTGGTACTTTTTAAATTCCAATCTCACCCATAAAGGGGCTTTATAGACACCACATTCTAGGACCCCCTAAGTCTCTCCTTTGGTCCTGAACACCTACCCATGTCACTACAAACCATAGGTTGCACTCCGAGTATCGATCTAGACGTCATAAGGAGCTCCTGAGCCCCATTTGACTCAGGTCAACTCTATCATCAGAGATAAAGCTCTTTGATTATTTGAAGGGCTCTGAATATCCTTTCCAACGGTCAAACCCATGTGTGAATCAGCATAATGGTTCGGACAAACGGACCATTTTACTACTGAAAATTGATTCAGAGGCCACCGGGCACCCTCGAGCCCCGATTTGACCCCAATCAACTTCATCATCAGAGTGACAGCTCTTTGATTCTTAGAAGGTGACTGAAACCCCTTTCCAATGGTCTGAATGGAGCACAAACATAATAATCGTTCGGATGAACAATCAGTTTTCCCCCGAAAATCGATCTGGAGGCCACCGGACGCTCCCTGGCTCCGTTTGACCAAGTTCAGCTCTTCATCTTGAATGAGACTGAATTAATCTCCAAAGGTCACTGAATACACTTTTCAACGGTCTTCCCCATGCCCGATTCTGACCTACGGTACGGACGAATGATCCGTTTTACTCCGAGATGTCACCAGGCGCTTCTGAGCCCCAGTTGACCAAGGTCAACTTTCTGAACCAAGAGAAACCCTTTGGAATGTTGAATTAAATATCTTAACCTTTCCAATGGTTAGCCCCGTGATCGATTCGGACTTACCATGCGGACGAACGATCCATTTCCGCCCGATGATCTCTCGTCCAAAAGACCGATATGTGCTTCCGAGCCATATTTGACCCAAAGTCAACTCTTGGACCCGGAAGCGATCAAAAGGACTCTTCAAGGTCTGTAATGTACCTTTATAACGGTATGCCTCATGGACAATTCGAATCAATGGATTATGCCCTACGACTATTTTTCTATAGAAATCTGCACGGGACTGCCAATTGGCAGGTCCAGTTCCCTACATATCTGTAGTGTGTCAAGGGTTAACTGCCAATAGGCAAGACTACATTAATGCCGATCGGAACCACCCCTCACTCTATAAATAGAGGACATAACCTAACTCCCAAGACATACTAGAGATCCATTCGCATTAGTGATCGATGAACATTCTCTCAAAATCAACAAAGTTTCCCATGTGAAGTTGCATTCAAGCTTACATTCCCATTCTTTTCATACTCAATTTGGAAAAATCATATTCTCTCTCATCAATATTCATCTCATATTCAATGGAGTTCATCCAAGATCAAGGAACAATCTTCAAAGAAGGTCCAATTCCATCCCTTTCTCTTTAAATTCCTTGTTTTAGCATAAACTACATTAGATTCATAATCTTGTTCTCACTTTAGTTCATACAGTTTAACATCTACATTTTTAACAGTATATTGCAATTACTTTATTTTCTATAAAAAACTAAAAAAAAAAAAAAGAGGGTTATACCCTTAAATTCCGAATGGAATTATCCATTACACATTTTCAAAACTAAAAACACATTTTCTACACACACCTCTATAATAAAATTTCGTTTGGATCTATGGGATAAACCCCACCCCGTGCTACATTCAAACTAAATGCAATTTGATGCCTTTATAGGCTACGTAGGCGTTACGGATTAAAACCCAAGACTCGAGTCCAATTTTCCAATTTTTTAATTTTCTCAATTTTGTAATTTATCAATTTCTCTAAATCCCTCAATTTCCCGAAATCCTCCATTTTCGCATTTATCACTTTCTCACAATTATATACTTGTTATATTTGTTATCATTTCATCCAACATATATTTTCGTTCCATAATAATGATCAATATCATGATAAATGCATAAATCATAATTTCTATATATATTATTTTGGGAACATTCCTATGGATGACATCAGTCTACCTTTCCCATGGTAAGAGTTTAATGGTTCTGATCCCTATCACATATATACATGCACACACACTTCACAGATAAATAAAGGAAAACAGTAACACTAGTCCATGAGAGACTGAAAGGGCGGGATGGGTGCCTAACACCTTCACATTCTGTAACTCAGCCCTCAAATCTTTGAACTATTGGTTTCGTATGCATCCGTTTATTCTTAATGCCGCTCTCTCGAGGCGACAACATGTTATTTCTTCTGTTTTGTGCAAAGTAGACTGGCAACTCCATCTATTTATATTTACCTCACACCGACAACGGGCGAAGCATTCCTGAATAAAAAAAAGGGTGTGAGACCGTTCGACATTCCCCCCCCCCCCCAAATGTCACGGGGCGCGCGAGATCCCCTCCTCGATCGGGACAGCCATAGGGAGATTCAAGAACACTATATATCTAACTCACTTGAGTCTATACTATATAGGAGCTCATCTAGTTTGGAAAAGAATATAAAATTTGAGTCATCCTATTCCCTTCATTGCATCTTCAAGGAAGTCTACAACAAACAAGAAGAATAATGAACCTCAAGGTAGGAAACCAATAACACAACACACTAGGATTTCATTTCCTCATATTTCAGTGCATATATGAGGGGGGTGTCAAATTGGCTTAAAATGATTTTTCTACTTTTATTTGGAATTTTTTAACATTTAAAATCTATTTTTAAGAAATTAAAATTAGGGATTTAAAATGTTTAGGTTTAATATGTAAAGATTATTTCTGCCTAAAAATTTCCTTGGGTAGAATCCAAAAGCACTTGAGAATATTGGGGTAGAAAATGGGATTTTTTAAAACTACAAAACACGCATTTTATAAGCGATCTGAGCCTTACACGTGTTAATTTCATAATGGATGGATTTTTTTTTCTCGCACCCACATACACTATAATTAATTTCATTCATTCGATCCTTGTAATAAAAGGTCTGCATACATTTAAGTTCAATCCATCTGTTAATCATTTGAACCAATAAAGGCTGTGCATTGTGAGCCATAAGATTTACATTCGAACATCTAGACTTGATCCAAGTCGTTGATTTCATTCGTGTTACCGAATCCTTCCAACCTCAGTATAAATATAACCCTTTGTCATATTTAAAATCTTTTGGGAGATAAAAAATCTGAGAGAAAAGAAAAAGAGAGAGAAGAGAGAGAAAATAAAAGGGAGAAAAATTCGTAAATCCAAACCATACTCTGCTAAAAAATTTAGAGAAAATATTTTTGAGAGAGTTAGGGTTTTCTGATTTTCTGGTGTTCGTATCCTCTTTAGTTTTGATCTCTCATTCAAACAGCCTCACTCAAATTATATTTTGTTTCTGTTTATAGAAACTTGAAGATCCAGTTTATAGTGATACAATCAAGTAGATCTTGGTTGTTTTGATTTCTTTATTAGGAAATCATTCTCTACTTCGTTGGATTCATTTTTGTATATGTATGTTTTACTGTTTACCTCCGACATCTCTCTCGCATTACAATAATGAAATAATAACTTGTTTATTTTAAATTTGAGTTTGTTTTTCATTTCGAAAAATATTGTACATAAATAAGATCTTAATAATCTCTATTTTAAAGATTCTTAAGATTCACGGATCTGAATAGTTTTTAGTGAAAAATATCAAGTTTAATTTTAGTTGTGTGAAACTAGAATTTCATACTGAGAACAATTTGTAATTCATAGGAAATAGTTTGTACTATGCGTGTGTGTGTATACATGCATATGTTTAGGCACTAGACTCACTACACACTCACACAATATCACTTAAACAGTGTTACTGGTTGAGAGATTTAGATCATTTCATTCGATGTAAAGACTAAGGAGAAAAGGAGCCAAGCTAAAGAACGATAAGGAACACTTTAGAGACTTAAAAAAGTCAGAACACAACCTAAAGCAGCTAGTATAATTTTTTACTTAGAATAGGTTTGTTAATGTTTGTTTAGTTCGTTAAATGCTTGTAACCCAAAACTTTATTTTAGTGTATTTTTTTTTTTTGAGGTGTAGAGACCTCCGTGGATGTTTTCCTGTTTGGGTGGGGTTTTACCACGTTACAAATCTCTCTTACATGTGTTTTTTTTACTTCTTCAATCCTACTACTACATAGCTAGACTTAGTTTTTTAAAATCTAAAAACTAATTTCAAGAATCTGAAATATCTTGTTCATAACATTTAAACACATCTTGTGTTGCAGTATTAATTTAGAAAAGAGTTTCCTCAAAAAGGCAAATCAGATCTTACTTAACTGATTTAACTTTTGTTAGACAACTTAGTAAGAAATTTTCATCCCAGCTTAAAGAAATCCTTCTGAATATTTTTTAAAGGGACTCCTAAACAACTTTATTTTTATACTTTCTGAAAAAAAAGGTGTCATCTTAAAAAAAATTGTAACGTGCTTAGGAATAATTCTTTTCCATAGGCTCCTACGCCTGACTACAGCCAATCTTCTAACCTTAAAAAGGAATTTGAGTATCTAGTCAATATTTCCTAAGGTTTAATTGAAGGATTTTTAAAATTTTCTAAATATGAATTTTTTAAACAATAACAAATTTTCTAAATACAAATTTTCTAAAACTCAAACAAATTCATCGAACTTACATATATGAATTTATAAGAGAAGGAGATATGGGGAGTGAGATTATCGAGTCAAGGAACACATAAAGTAGGAGGGATGTGAGAATAGAGATTTGGGTGGGATAATGAGACGAGATAGTTAACCAATGCCTCCAAAAGAATTTCTAATACTATTGTGCTTTTATATTTTTCAAATTTAAACAGTTCCCTACTTTATTATATGGATGGAGTGTTTTTGGATTCTCTCATTATGCCACGTGTCAACACTAGAAACCATCATTTTTATTACTCTCACCAACCTATACCCCTTCATTTATATATTTTCTTATCTCCCTTCATTTATCTGTTTCAGTTTTAGTATTCCCACTTATATCTTTCCCTTCATTTATCTATTTTTCTCTACCTTTCATTTATTTATCTTTTTATGTCAAACTGATTATTTTTCCTCCATTTTTTTATTTATGCTAAAGTTTTTCAAATTATTTTTTTATATATATTTTTCGTTCTCTTAATTTAATCGCTCGCACATCGCATGTGGTTGAACACTAGTTTGTTAGTATTCGAAGAAGCTTGAACTAACTATTTGTAACACCCAGTATTTTTAATAATTTTTATATTGGGATTAATTAAATTATAATGGAAAATTAATAGGAAATTAATCTAGCTTAAAATAAATATTATTTAGCGAGATAAGGGTTATTATTTATTTGCATGAATTATGTTCAACAGTACTTAGCGAATGAGTAATAAATTAGTAAGAATGCATTATGATTATCGTGAGTGAGAAATACAACAGTTACGTTAATTTAGTCAGGACGAGTGTGTCAGTCGTGTCGGGACTTAAATTTATGAGATAAAACGTGATTTATTTATAGGTAATTCAAATGGTTATTTCGAGTGTACCAGTGTGCCTGAAAGGGTTGAGATAGTCAGGAAAGTGTACTCGAGGGTTTGGATTGGTCCCAGGGCATTTTTAAGCCAAATCGGCACCCCAGAAGGGTATTTTGGTCTTTTGACTTTTTACAGTTAAGGGACCAACGAAATTCCCAAGGTTATATCAGCATGTGTGTTGAGGTTGTTAGGTTTAGCAGTTATAAAAACAGAAAGAGACCATTAGAGGAGGAAAGTGAAGGATTCCAAGGCTCCCCACACCATTTTTTCACTACCACCACCACTCGAGTTTAGATTGGAAGGAGGGGAAGACAACTCCAACACTTTTCTGCACAAATCAAACCTACAAACTCCAGCCAAATGTTTATCTTGCAAAAATTGAGTGCATATACTATCAATGTTAGTATGGGATTGAATAAATTTCATGAATAAAAGATTATGGATTTTGATTGGGAATTAAATTAATGTTCTTGGGTAGAAATCATGACATACATAATCCATGTATGTATGAAGTACGGATCTGATAATTTAGTAACATGAGAATGTGGAGAAATCTGAGTTTGTTGATGTTCTTGACCAAAGAAAGAGGAATTTAGGGTTTGGGGATTAAAGTGCAGGATTAATCCGGTTTAAATGATTCCCCTTGATGATTTAATGATTTGGTTAAGTTAGAAATCATTTATACATGTTATCATATGGTTTGGCATACTTCATTGGGAGTTTGGGACTGTATTATGAATGTTTAGAGGGTTAAAAATGGTGGAAAACCATAGCAATCAAGAAGATGGGCAATCGGGTACCTAGAACCTGTTTGGCCCACCCCGTTTATATTGTGTACGAGATATATTATAGGTTGCGTGTATACCTATATATATATTGGTTGTTTGAATACCTATTATGTGAATTCTTATGTGTGTGAACATGCCTACGCTACCTGTTATCACGACAGGTTCCGTGTCGTGGAGAGTCTCATCCTGATGAGGCTATTGAGGGGGATTTTAGACTCGTGCCTCAAAATATAGAACCTAGGGTTGAGCATTACTTGTGTGTATGATAGTGTGACCTATCATTTGTGTGTGTTAGGTGTCTGCGTAGCCCAAAGGCTCAGAAATATATTCTCCTCCAAATTGTTTGAATTGTGAATGTATGGTTCAAGAGTGATTCCTAATCGAAAGTCCTTTACTTAGTACATGATGTACCGAGACTCGATAGCAGCGTATTCATGCATTGCGGGTCTTCACCTAGGGATGGCGTATTCATATATATTATAAGTATGGTGTATGTATATATACGTGTGATTCATTCTACTGTGTGTGCATTAGTAGATAAGATAGATAGTGATATCTAAAGTAATCTAAGTATGTGAAAACTTAATACTTAATTGGTGTTTTTTTTATGGCTAAAGGGGTTTGGAAATTCGGTAACGTATTGTATGGGAAATACGGGTGGGCACAATGAGTTAGTATGGAGGGAGAGAATTAGTTCAAACAAGTTAGGCAGGGTAGCGTAAGTAGGTTGGTTTAGAAGAATATGTTAGGCGTGCACAATAGTTGAAAGGTGATTATCTCAAGTGAGGGCACGTGAAGTTAACATGTATACAATATCTGATCTTACAGCATTTTGTATACTTGCAAAATGTTGTTAAACTACTTTTCTTAGGCTCTGACCCATTTCAAATCCATTTTTGTAAAGACCTTTTAGGTGCCCAGCCACGGGGAATCCAAGTTTCGGAGTCCATTCTTATTTGACGTGCTACAGCTGCTGTCGACATTACGTGACCTCTGTAGTAGACGAATCCATTTTTATCAGTTCCTTGTTATCATTTAGTTATCTCAGTCGGGAATTTCGTCCATCTTTAGTTAGTGGATATTTCAGAGTTACGGCATTTCCATTTTTATTTCCATTTCTTTTATTGGGTTTTATTTATGGACTATTGTATGAGGACTTCTGTCTGGAGTGTTTGTTTCTGATACATTTATTTATTCAGTTGTTTTATTCTTTATTACGTTATTTACTGGAATGGTGAATGTGGTTTAATAGTTTAAATTATTGCATGTTAATAAAAAGATAAAAATTTTAACATCGGGCCATTAGGGTTTCAGTAACATAATTATGTTTCGACGGTGATGCTAAGAATTAACCCTTAATAATTCCAGTTTAATTTAATAATGGACTGATCACCCAGGATTAGAATAGGCGGGGTGTCACACTATTATTCACATTACATGTGTTAAGGTTTTCCAACATAGTTTTATAATATTTCATTTTTCCGTTTAACTTTATAATAATTACTAGGATCTTTCAAATTCGGCGACCTCAGTTTGGTTAGTTCATAAATTAACCAAATAAATATTAGAAATGGGTCCACTTTTCCAAATGCAAACGTATTTTTTCTTATTTTGTTTTTGTGCGCGAAAACTTAATTTTTATATCTCTTAAAATACGGTCCGAATTCACAAATTTTTTTTTATTAGTTGAGATCTCCGTGAGATATCTTAAAAGAGACATATGGGTAGTGAAAATCCATTATGACATTTCCCGATACAGTGACACAATTCATGTTATATCCAATCATCACATGTTCATGTAGATTATTAGTCAACCTTAAACTGATATGTTAATTAGCACTATCTCTACCTATTTGTTAATAATTTAATCATGTCGTTTTCGGATTGGCATGCATAACTTGTAATTAGAAACTAAGAGTAGCACCATCTTCTTGTTTAACTAACCGTAAAACTTGTTAATTTAAAAATAATTAGTAGAAAATATGTAAAATATCATAATTTTATTATACAATAGTTGATCAAGATATGACAAAATATTAAATTCTTCATTCACAAAATATTGTTTAGATGGGTATATTATCATTTTAGGGATATTAGTATTTTACACTACCAACTCATTTATTATTTATGTGTTCGGTTTGTTATTAATCAATTGAAAACTAAGGCTCGGACAAAGCTAATAATGTGCTAGACCTAGTAATCTGGGTATTCAGTGCATTGCAAACTAAATAGACAGTGGGGTGAGTCACCCATCGAGTGAGGGGTGCACACATCCAAATAAATACAAAAATTCGTACCTTTATTATGGTATATGGTTGTGATTTAGGATCTAACTTCGTATCGTTTTTGACTCGTTTTATTTCATAATTTCTAGGAGATTGGCACCCCTATCTTGGGGATAATATTTGAGAAGTATTTAGTGCATGAAATTTTTAAGCATGCCTTATATTAGGGGTGTTCGTGGTTCGGTCAAGTCTGATATTTAGGATTTTTAAGGACCGAACCGATTAAACTGATCCTAAAAATGGACCAAGATCGGACCGATTGTATCGGTCACCCGACCCTAATTGGTTCGGTTTATTATAGGGTCGGGCCAGTCTAACTTGTCAGTCCCAATCTTAAAAATACGGGAATAAAGAAACAAATTTCATACGATTATATTTGAGACATGAAAAAATATTCGTTAAATGACATCCAAATCCTTTAACACGAGGAAGGAAATACCAATGGCCCAAAAAGGAAAAACAGGTATATTTTATTAATTAGAAGTTACAAAAAAAAATCATTAATGGTGAATGAACAGGTGGTGAATATCATGTAAGCCATGTGTTTTACGGACCCGTTTTTACCTACATTCTTACATTTAAGATTCTCATTACAACATATTAACATACATCCATTGCAGTTACACTTTTACTTTAATTTAGCCACGTGGGTCAGATGATCAAGAGACAGTTGCTTCGAGAAATCGAGGTGGGTTTCAAAGCAGGAAAACTCCTTGATTGTTTTTCATTTGTTTTTTACAAAACTAGTCATCATTTTGCTCACTGATTAGTCCAAAACCAAAAAAAAAAATTTCATAAAAATTGATCGTCATTTTGACATTACCTGAACGACGATGAAAATGATAGAATAGAAAGAGGTGAGCGGCGTTGAGTTACAAAACCTCTTTGTGTGGCAGCGACGCATTGTGAGAATAAGAAGCGAGGAGTTTGACCAAGAGAAAGAGGTAAGCAACATTGAGAAGAATAGAATGGGTGGTGTGTTGTGCATGTGTTTTTATCTTAGGTGTTGTTTGTTTTTACCTCTTATGTCTGAATTTGAACCATTCAGACTTAAGAGGTACTAAATAGTGTTTTAGTTTTTAAATGATTAAGAGGTTAACGACTATTTTTGTCTCTGAATCATTAAGAGGTAAGTGAACCTCTGAAGTCTGAATCTGAAATCTGAATCAGTCTAAATACATTCATTCAGAGGTCCATTTAGACATAAAAACAAATGTATTTTTCAGATTCAGATTCAGATTTCAGACTTCAGATTTAGGTTTCAGATTTTAGATTCTATAATGACCCGACCCGAATTTATGGGTTACCCGTGAGTCAACCCGATCCGAATTGAGTCATTAGGAGTGAGGTGCAATGAAAGAACCTATATAATGTTTCTAGTCCAGCTTTATTTTAGTTAACATTTCACTTGTTTAGCATGTGATTCCAATTTCAAGATAAACTACTTGTGGGACCCGTGGGGAGCACCCCAAGTCCAAGTAAACAGAGCTATTAACATAAAATAAATAAAGTAGACTTACCTTTATAACACCCTCAGAGTACGAACCCTCACCCAACCTGCCGTAACAAAGAGAGGATGTGAGCCTATGCCAATGGGAATACATAAGAAGTATAGAAATGAATGGGAGAAAGGAATACTCACACGCTACAATCACTTGCATGAAAAAATATGTATATATATCTAAATACTTATACCTTTGAAAATACATATTCCAATACATTAACCATTTTATTTTCAAAAACCTTACTTGTCCAGATTAATTGACCTTAATATTATTAAAGGCTTTCTTATTTCATACTTAGCATTTTCACTTTATTTAACACACTCAGTTCAACACTTGAAACCATTACACTTAATTGTCATTTGAAAACCTTTGACACATATTTATGCAAATTATGGGTTTAAAAACTGAGGTTATTGAACAACCCATTTGCCCACTTTACTTTAGCCTTTTTACCTCAACTTATGAATATTAATAGATTTACGCATTTACTTGCCCATTTCACCTTTTACCATAACATTTAATTTACTCATCCAAGTTACGTTGTATTAACCTATTTTACTACACAAACCATTTCTTCACATGTTCGTTATTCCTTTATCTTTTCTCAAAATTTTACCACTTATCGTATACTTACACGAGCTCCACGCCAACGGCTATGCACACCATATGCTATGGCCAGTGATTTAGGAATTTTGACCCAAGGGCTTCGGGCCCTTCTTGCTTGTTCCTGGTTGCATCTAAGTCCTAACTAATGTGATTAACATTTTACACATGTCCATATTATTCCATTTCCTTACTTTTATTAGGCCAAAGCCGAAACCCGAACTTAACCGTCCGTTTTTCCATTAATATTTGGAAAATTGTTTATTTTCTTCTTTAAGTCCTTTATTCACACACACGTGATTTATACTAAAATACCTCACGCTTTAGGGCATAATTCATATTCACGTCTGTTAGTGTAAATACATTATTTAACATTTTTATTCCATAAAAATGTTCCCCTTTAAGTAAATTACCAATTTACCCTTTGTTTGACAAACTTTCAGTTTAGTCCTTTAACAGGTGTCATTTCTCAAATGGTTATTAAGTTTCCAACTTAATATTTTAAACACTTTAGCCATTTTAACACTTATTTAATCATATTTTTGCCCAACTTTCATACTTTCAATATGCTTTTTTCCACACAATTTGAAGACGAAAATTTTCTTTTGTCAAATTATATGTTCGAACCCCCAAAAAAGTTTCTTTAAACTTGCTCACATATTTATTATCAAAACAATACAAGTTTATACGGATAGAAAGTGGACTTTAAATTCTAAAATCCTATTAAATGGGTTAAACATATTTTCAAGCAGAGTAAGACATTTTATCAATTTATTTAATATCGACAAATGTCCATTATCATCAAGTCTCCGTTGTGCAAGAAACTTAAAATATTTATTTCCTAAATATTTCAACAAGTTTACATTATCCAATACAAATATCCATTATTTCCACTTTTTTAGGAATATGCAAAATATCATTTTGTTACATTTTAATTTCCATAAAAATGTTTACTATTTCATTTCACTAGAAATACACCAAAATGATATTTTTTTTACATTTTTATTCCATAAAAATATTTACTATTTCATTTCACTAGAAATACACCAAAATGACATTTTCTTACATTTTTATTCCATAAAAATGTTACTATTTCATTTCACTAGAAATACACCAAAATGACGTTTTCTTACATTTTTATTCCATAAAAATGTTTGTCATTTCCTTTTTACTAGAAATACAAATAAATAATAATTTCTAATATGTTTATTTCATAAAAATGTCTATTATTATTTTTCACTAAGAATCCCTCTTTATTTTCATAATAACTCTACTCTTAACATTATAACAAGATCAAGACTATAATATACCCCAAATGAAGTCTTAGACATAGAGTAGATTATCCCACCTCAATGAAATTCTAATAAGGGATGGCATGGAAGATCAAGGAAGATTACTACCCCCCACCTCCTAAGGTGTCCTTAAAGGGTTTGTCTAGCACCACCAAATATGCCTCCAAAAAAACCTCTACGACACGTCCATCAATATACATGTCTTCTTCAAAGAAAACCCTCACACTCATATTTATACTCCTAAAAACCAGTTTAATATTTGCCCAATAGTGGAGGAAATATATATTCATGGTGTGAGTGTATTCACTATGTCTAAGGAATAAATGTTGGAAGATAACTCAAGAAGGAAGAGGGCGCAGACTTATTTCGTGAGGGGTATAACACTGAGATTGGCAGTGTTTGTTTTCCCCTTTTATCCTATGCCCCTTTTCTTTCTTATAGTCCAACGAATAGTAAGTTTACTAAATATACAACTTTATCATCCCATGGCTTTCCCATATCACCTATCCAATTAATCCAAAAGTTAACCATGAAGACAACACTTTGGCTTGTCTGAGATGGTAGTTAACGGCTTTCCTCTCTCTAATAATATAAGATCAGTCCAAGGTTTATATTTAATGGTATATCATGGGTTCCATCCAGTGTACTGACACAAAAATTAATTCCTCAAGTGAAATCTTGACAGCAAACGGGGTAACTCGCTTTGTCCTGGGCGTTCGAACGACAGGCTTAGTCATTATAATGACATGCCTAGTCGTTCGAATGACATGTTTACTCGTTCAAACGACCGGTCCCTGCTTTGATAAAACGACTTCAACTCTTGAATTCGGTGATTCCCCCTTTAATTTCTTCAATTCACACCAGTGATTTAAAACCAATTTGGACAAAAGGATGGGGATCTTTCAAACAATAACCCTTAATTTATTAATAACTCTCAATATAATCCATTTATAATTTAATTAATTTTTTTTATAACTATTCATTCTATAATCCATATAAAATCTTTAATTAGATAATTCTTTTTATAATCCAATTTTTCACTCGATATTCCTATAATCACGCCTTACTCTTCCTCATATAAAATCCATGTATAATTTAATAAATTTCCCGAGGCGGGGTATTACAAACTTCCCTTCTTAGGAAATTTTGTCCTCGAAATTCTTGGCTTATCTCAACCTATACTCCAATTACCTATGACCAGTTTCCCATTCCAGGTATCCTCAACAATATGGTCCAAACCTAAAGATTTCACCATAATTAATCACCATCGTTAACCTAATCTTGACGAAACATGAGGTCTTAGTGCAAAATCTCAAGCATGCCTAACATGTCTATCTAAACAGAGCCTAAGGACGATTGGTCCTCATCAGATATCATAATATCACAAATGAATCTATCAGCGTGGGTCATTCCTACATTACGATTCACAACCTACACCGCCTCGAATAATCTTGGATCATGCCTAGCCTAGGTTGATAAAATGCCAACGCTCCTGTCTACACTCATCAAGATAATAACCTTATCACATAGTTCCACCCGACCGATATCTCCTATGAGATACCTATGCTTACCTAGTTTCATCCTGGGTAGCATAACACGAATATATACAAACGATCATCTCCTAGACCTCCAAAATTTTGAACCAAGTGCAACATTATCATCCAGTATGTATAAGGTTCCAACATTCATAATACTATCAAGTCATAACCATGGGACACGCGAATAATTTGTAACTAGTTATACTGGTTAACTAATAACCATGTTAACCTAAATCAATCAGGTAACATATGCAAACTATATGAAATAACACGAGACCACGTGTACCCAAAACTAGTGTGGAAATAAGGTGCTTCCGAGGAAGAGCAAACTATTACGCCGTTAAGCGTCAGCCCCAACTGGCCTAACCTGCGTCACTATTAAGCTAATGTAGCGCTACTCCCTAATCAAATTGTTCGACAACTTCCCATTATTGGGATTAGGGAAGACACAAGAATGCTATGAATCGGGCGACTGCCACGCCGAAAGGAAACAATCAAATTCTGACAATGAATCATACCACACGGAGTACGAACCCATGACGCACACGTAAGGCCCCTAACTCCTACTAATACCTGTTGACAACCTTAGCATTTTCACTCACCCTAGCTTGGCCTCTTAACCTTGATGATTTCTACTCAAGGATCATCCGTTCATGCCGGATGAACGAAACAAAAAGCAAATTTCCTTCGAAAAGTTGAAACACTGGACTTCCCTCCTTAGGACTAATGTTATATATCCAACATATGTAATAATAACGATCCTAATCAAAACGAAGTTACTTCTCTTAACACTTATCATTAGTTACCGACCTATCACAGCTAAGCCTCCAAAATTTTAATATCTTGTAGTTAACCTCGATTTTTGAGGTCACTCTCATCAAGGGAACGTAGTGCTCACATAGTTCCACACATTCAATTACTGAACCATTGCTACCACCCTTAACACCATCTACATGATCCTGAATCATAATCACTCTAATGGCATCTCAACTTTTAACTGTCACGCATGCCCAATGATTTTCCTCAACAGAGTCATTACTAACTATACAGGTAGCACATGTAAGTACTATAATCAAGCTTAACACTTCATCCCAAGTGCTATTTCTAAAATCCATAATGAATCCCACCGTGTGCTAAGCCTCCCAGGTGCACCACCTAACATTGATTAACATATTCCTGAAATTATCCTCGAAGGTCATATCATGATAAATGTCTATAAATAAAAGCCGTACCACTAACTCCGAAGTACTTCCACAAATTGACATGATCTAATCGTAATAAAATCATAAATGGTCTACCATCACTCATGCAAACTTCAATACAACAATGATTCCCAATGCTTCATAGGGGACGACCTTAAGTTCAATTATTTCCCTAAGCATCGTACACATCTATTATAAGGAGCCACCGGTTATACCATGACTTACGCTACACAACCTGACTTTCACTATGATATGGACATCACTACCTAAGCCTCAATGCAACCATGAATCCCAAGGTTTCGAAGATAGATACTATCATTATTGAAATGCATGGTACAGAACCTCCAATTCCCTATTAATATGGAATGACTACCACTCGCATTAACATCTCGCTAGCTAAACCTTATTATACACCTTCAAGGAACTCTTAATATGACTCCACAAGCATATATCTTTTAATCCTGAAAGAGTGTTCAGCTGTAATAATTGAATTTCCTTACTATGTACATCTCGTACTACATGCCAATCTACTAATTAACATAACTATATATTTAGTAGGATACGGGACGTCGAGTATTGCCTATGAACACTAAGGCATATGCCCACGAACGCCACAAGGGATCCTATTTCTCAATGCCATGATAAAACTTCCAAAATATAATTTAATAACATCTAGGTTCCAGTAGGACACAATAGGAGGGTATTGCCTAATGGGATTCCTACCCTAATGATGTCGTACGAGGTCCTATTCTAAAACATCACAACTCATTTATTAAATACTAAGTCACCATGGTTATTCCGATTTACTCCTAGGTTACCTCAATCATCAAGATTATCTAAATCCAGTTTATAGTCAAGGTATACGAATCGGTATATACTAACCCAAGCCCACAACTAAGGGACACAAATGTGTTCTCACCACTCAACTAACACTTTCAAAATCATTACTCCTTATTGTCACTCTGTGACCTGCTCAAGGCTTATAGAATATACTCATATGCTAATATACGCTATGGCATTATTACACAAGGACAAAATCCTATCAATTATCCATCAATCACGGTGTTACCCCAAGGATCAGATTTACCTAATCATATCATTGATATGGACTCCTCATATGTGTCTCACCTAAGACTGCATATAATTTGAAATCACGATTCTTCATTAAACAGTTATGACACTATAACAATCAATCCCTACTGTTGATCATCCACAATTTGATGCTACTTGGCCAATGATCGTCATCTCATTCTATCTATATCTCCAAAGACTCCACGTCAACAAGGCTGGAACACAAAGACCTCACACTACGAACACGGTGTAACCACTTATTGGATTATGTGGACACCAATAAATTATTAATCATACTTTATCAAAACGCGAAAGCGATTTATACAACTAACTTAAATGTATGCAACTCGGCACTAACTTACTCATCGTCCTAACCTTTTTGACCTTACCATCGAGGACACGAACTAAACCTTCACCCAAATTAACCTAACCGACCCAAACCAACATCGATGTCGAAAGATATAATACCGAACTCACCACGTCACACCCGAAAGGAACCATGAACCTAGAGCTCTGATACCGTTTGTAATGACCCGACCCGGACTTATGGATTACGCGTGAGTCAACCCAGTCCGGATTGAGTCATTAGGTATGAGGTGAAACGAAACAACCTATATAATGTTGCTACTCCAGTTTTATTTTAGTTGACATTTCACTTGTTTAGCATGCGATTCTAATTTGAAGATAAACTATGTGTGGGACCCATGGGGAGCACCCCGAGTCCAAGTAAACAGAGATAATAACGTAAAATAAATAAAGTACACTTACCTGTATAATGCCCTTAAAATACGAAGCCACACCCAACATGCCGTAATAAAGCGAGGATGTGAGCCTATTCCCAGTGGGAATATACAAGCAGTATGGAAATGAACGACATAAATGAATACTCACACGCTACAATCACGTACATGAGAATATATATATATATATATATATATATATATATATATATATATTTTTTTTTTTTTATTTCCGAAAACTTTACTTGCCCAGATTAATTTACCTTAATCTTATTAAAGGCTTTTTTTATTTCATACTTGGCATTTTCACTTTATTTAACACACCTTGTTCAACATTTGAAACCATTACACTTAACTGTCATTTGAAAATCTTTTCGCACATACTTATGAAAATTATGGGTTTAACAACTTAGGTTATTTAACCACCGTTTGCCCACTTTATTTTAGCCTTTTTACCTCAACTTGTGAATATTAATAGATTTACGCATTTACTTGTCTATTTCACCTTTTATCAGAACATTTAATTTATTCATCTAAGTTAGGTTGTATTAATCTATTTTACTACACAACCCGTTTCTTGAGTTCCTTATTCCTTTATCTTTTCTAGGAATTTTACCATTTATCGTGTACTTAAACAGGCTCCACACCGACAGCTATGGTCACCATATGCTTTGGCCTGTGATTTAGGACTTTTCACCCAAGGGCTTCGGTCCCTTCTTGCTAATTCTCGGTTGCATACAATTCCTTACTAATGTGTTTATGATTTTACATATGTCCACATTATTCCATTTCCTTACTTTTATCCGGCCGAAGCCAAAACCCGGACTTAACTATCCGTTTTTCCACTAACATTTGGAAAATTATTTATTTTCTTCTTGTAAGTCATTTATTCACACACACGTGCTTTATACTAAAATAACTTGCGCTTTAGGACTTAATTCATCTTCACATCTATTAGTGTAAAGACATTTTTTAACATTTTTATTCCATAAAAATGTCCCACGTTAAGTAAATTGTCAATTTACCCTTTGTTTGACAAACTTGCAGTTTAGTTCTTTAACAACCATCATTTCTCAAATGGTTATTAAGTTTCCAACTTAACATTTTAAACACTTTAGCCATTTTAACACTTTTTTAATCACATTTTTGCCTAACTTTCATACTTTCATTATTCTTTTTTCCACACAATTTGAAGACTAAAATTTCTTTTTATCAAATTGTATGTTAAAACCCCCAAAAAAATTTCTTTAAACTTGCTCACATATTTATTATCAAAATACTACAAGTTTGTACGGATAGAAAGTGGACTTTAAATCCTAAAATCCTATTAAATGGGTTAAATATATTTTTAAGCAGAGTAAGACATTTTATCAGTTTCTTTAATCTCGACAAATGTCCATTTTCATAAAGTCTCCATTTTGCAAGAAACTTAAAATATTTATTTCATAAATATTTCAACAAGTTTACATTATCCAAAACAAATATCTATTATTTTCTCTTTTCCAGGAATACGCAAAATATCATTTTCTTACATTTTAATTTCCATAAAAATTTTAATTTTTTCACTTCACTAGAAATACACCAAAATGACATCTTTTTACATTTTTATTCCGTAAAAATGTTTACTATTTCATTTCACTAGAAATACATCAAAATGTCATTTTCTTACATTTTTCTTGTATAAAAATGTTACTATTTCATTTCACTAGAAATACAACAAAATGACATTTTCTTACATTTTTATTCCATAAAAATGTTACTATTTCATTTAACTAGAAATACACCAAAATGATATTTTCTTACATTTTTATTCCATAAAAATGTTTATTATTTCCTTTTTATTAGAAATGTACATAAATAATAATTTTTAGCATTTTTATTTCATAAAAATGTGTATTATTAATTTTCACTAAATATCCCTCGTCATTTTCTTAATAACACTACTCTTAATATTCAAACCAGATCAAAACTATAATATACACCAATTGAAGTTTTAGACATAAAGTAGATTATCCCACCTTAATGAAGTTATAATAATGGATGGCATAGAAGATCAAGGATGATGACCCCCCCCCCCCCCCCCCCCTAATGTGGCCTTAAAGGGGTTGTCTAGCACCACCAACTATGGATCCAAGAAGCCCCAACAAAAAAACTGTACAACACCTTCATCAATATACATATCTTCTTCAAAGAAAATCCTCACACTCATCTCTATACTCTTAACAAACCAGTTTAATATTTTCATAATAGTGGAGGAAGTAGACATTCATGGTGTGAGTGTATTCACTATGCCTAAGGAATAAATGTTGGAAGATAACTCAAGAAGGAAGAGGGAGCAGACTTATTTCGTGAGGAGTACAACACTAATATTAACAGTGTTTGTTTTTCCCTTCTACCCTACGCCACTTTTCTCTCTTATAGTCCAACGAATGATAAGTTTACTAAATATACAACCTTATCATCCCAAGGCTTTCCCATATCAGGTATCAATTAACTCCCCAAACGAGAGCACACCTAACCAATTGATCCAAAGATTTACCACGAAGACGACGATTTGGCGTTTTTGAGCTGGCAGTTAACATCTCTCTTCTCTCTCTTTAAAATTATAATATCAGTCCAAGCCTTGTAATTAATAGTATATCATGGGTTCCATCCACCGTCTTGACATACGAATTAATTCCTCAAGTGAAATCTTCACAACAAGCGCGGTAACTGACCTTGTCCTGATCATTCGAATGATAGCCTTAGAAGTTCAAACGATCGGTCCCTACTTTGCTAAAACGACTGCAACTCTTGAATTTTGTGATTCGCCCATTAATTTCCACAATTCACACGAGTGATTTAAAACCAATCTGGACAAAAGTATGGGGAGCTTTCAAACAATAACCCTTAATTTATTAATAACTCTCAATATATAATCCATTTATAATTTACTTATTTTTTTTATAATTATTCATTCTATAATCCATATAAAATCCTTAATTAGATAATTCTCTTTATAATCCTATTTTCACCCGAAATTCCTATAATCACACCTTATTCTTCCTCATACAAAATCTTTGTATAATTTAATAAATTTCTCGGGGCGGGGTATTACAGATTCAAAAGAAAAACTAAACAAATCCTTAGATTAGGTTGTTTTCTTTTCTTTTTTTTTTAAAAAAAATTTGACGAGCGTAACCCCATCCTTTTTCTTTGAGATATATGTTTATATATAAAAATAATATAAATATATTTAAATATATGATCGGTCTAGGTTGGTCCCGGCTGGTTATTTAATAAGATGGATCGAGGATCAGACCGATTAGACCGGTCTGTAAAAAACATTGGACCGGACTGATTAAAAAAAGGGTCAAAATAGAGCGGTTCGGTTTGGTCCAGTTCGGTCCGTCAGTCCAATCAGTTTACTGAACACCCATACCTTATATAAATATGTGTTGATTTGAATACTATTAAAAGTTTAACTACTCAGGCTTAACCATGGTAAAACGAATAGATCGAGGCACCATTTCATTATTTAGGCGTGCTACAGCTTATGAATGGATCCTTGTTTATAATTAAAATAGACGAACATGATTTTGAGTGATGACATATTTAACAGTCGGTCAATAAATATTCGTATAATTCATCCTTAAGAGGATATATTATGGTGAAAACAATACACATAAAAGAAACACAAAAAAAAGAATAAAGAACCGTAAGTTATTACATTAAAAACGGAAGACGCGTGACTACTTGGTTGTGTTTCCACGTGTTGCACTTTTAAGTAGAGTTTTGTCTCGTTATAAAAATACAATCTATGAAAACAAGACTATAGAAATATAAAGTAAAAAAATGCATTTCATGCAACACCATTTGAACATCACACGTGTCGATGTCCTTTGAATCATTTCAATACGTATTTTACTACACCGGGGATGTGAGTGTTCATAAAGTAGTCGTCCCAGTTAATTCTTTTGGGATCGAAGTAAAAAATGTCAGTCTCGATGTTGCTCTCTTTTGCGGACCTACGCAATTTTTCTGTGTTGATGTCGTCATATCTGTGCGAGCACAACAATTATATCATATATGGCAAATTTATGGTACTAAGAAAACATGTAAATTTGCAAATTATTAAAAAATACATAAAATCATACTTACATGGTCTTAAAAAACAAATAGGGTTGGTAAAGATCTATTAATCGCATTACAAATTTGATCTTTCTACTAAGATCAAGGTATTTGTCCTGAAATAAACGACAAAATGCTGTATTGGCAAATTGTAGTCCCTGAAAGAGGAAAAAAAGGTTTTAAAATGGAATAAGGGAATGTTAATGTAAGAAACAATAAGAAAGGGATTCTATCAGTTTGTTAATTTTTTTTTTGTGACATAATGCCCAAGTAAATGTCAATATTAGAGTTTCGTACATTTTAATTAAACAAATGGACTTTTGCCCACTTTCTGTCAATGAGTTATTAATGTTAAATGGCACTTGGCATTTTGAAGAACAATAATTATTAAAAAATTAAAAAGTAGAACAAAACAAAAAAGAAAAAACAAATATGAAATACCCATTCTCTTAATACACTCTTAATTAAACTTGTAGAAAGTAAATAAACTTCTAATTAAACCTGTATTAACCAAATAACACCTACAATCTGAAAATCGATCAAATTTCCTATTCGATCTAACAAGGAATTAATTCGAATAAAAATTGCAATCCATATAACATAAATTGATTTCGAAATCCATTTGAATTGAAACATGTATTCGATATAAATTGAAACCAGTACTTGATATGAATAGAATCCCGAATTGAATTGTTTTCGAAAGAAATTTTAATCCAAACCATATCAAATTTGAATTAAAATCCTAGTGTAACCCATTTGAATCCAATCTGTTTCATCTTGAATCAATCTCGTCTTGAAGCGAAACCCAAATCAGAGATGAAATATGCTCTCGACTTGAATCGGCTTTGAGATCTTCTGGCCCAAATTGATTTTGGGGTGGCTGGGTTTTGAAATATGATTGGGCTCATTTTTTTTTGTTTTAATATTGGTGCTTGATTTTTGGTTTGGGATTTAGGGTTTCATTGGGTGTTGAGATTACAGTTTGAATTTCAAAATTCGTTGTTTTGGGTTTCCATCTTTTGCTGGATTTGAAGTCCACTTAGGGCGTGTTTGATAGCAAACATAGAAAATGTGTGAAAAATAATTCATTTGGATGAGAAGTTGGAAAATGAGCGGAAAAAGATATGAGTTTTTTGTCTTACTTTTTCTATTTTCCATAGAAACCAATTCTTTGGTGGGTAGATAAGAATTATTTTCTAATAAAAATAAGGTTTAAGATAGAGCTCTTATTACGTGAATGAGAGTTATTCTTATATAAAATGTTTACAACCAAGGTACTACAAGGATAGAATATGAGTCCAAACAACAATTTTCCATGGAAAAAATTTTCATGTCAATCAAACACACGCTTAGTTTTAGTGTTCATTTTTCATAGTTGGAATTGCGATTTCATTTGGTTTTGAATTTAAGGCTTGGATTAGGATTATCACAATTTTTTTTTTTTAGTTTTGAGTTCATCTTTCGCCGGACTTGAAGCCTGCTTATTATTAATTTTTATTTTTCTATATGTATTTGGGATTTTTAATTTATTTAAATTATTTGTCTTTTAAAATGTCAGTTGTGCTAACAGTTAAAATTAACACCCAATTGGTGGAAATAACACTGTTAAAATGTATTAAAGTCTTGTATCGGCCAATAGTAATTTATTAATTTGAAAAAAATAACCTTTTCTCCTCAAGTAAATTATAATTAGTATTCAATTTGCTAATATTTTTTAACATAGATTCAGTTGTATATACTATGTGTTTCCATGTTTGCTTTAAAATTATATTCGTTTGTCCTAGTTAAATGTCAAACTTTTGTCAACATTCAAGATAAAGTAAACTTTTTTTTCATTATTTAAATCAAAAGATGAAAAATTACAAAGCAATTACACCTTCAAATATATTGGTGTTTCTGTATTTATTTTTAAAATATCTTTAGTATTCACATTTTATTATTCTTAATCACCCCTCATTGTAAATTGTTGGGTAGATATAAGCGAATGGCATGGCCATTCCTAACTTATTATTTTATAGTGCTTGGTGAAGCAAAGTTAGCCCGAGTGGACACACACTTTTAGTTCTACCTAGGACCAGTCAGATCCAAGACGTGACTATAAAAATTACATATATCTTAATATAAATAAATGAAATATTTGATTCATATATATATATATATATATATATATATATATATATATATATTCTACGTCTTTATTTTTAGAATTATATTCATACAATATTTTTTTAATAAACTAATTTAAAAATTATTTGTAAAGTTTGGAAAAAGTTTTGCGTCAGTTGTAAGCTATCCAACACAACCTTCCTCATTTATTTGAGTTCGAGGCCGAAAGTTTATAAAATGAAATATAAAAATTAAGCACAACATAGACGAAGTTAAACTATATAAAAAATATTATACAAACATGCAATTAAACATTCAATGGATGGGGTGGGATTAGGTCACATGTGGTTGGGTTTGGGGTACAGGCATGAGTAAAACGCTATCCTCGTGACCATGTAAAGTAGGTTCCACCCAGTGGCAGAGCCAGGATATTTTTTGCGGTGGGGTACAGTACAAATTATCAACCTTTTTGGGGTGTTCAGGAGTGGGAGCTACCAATTCGAATTTTTGTAGGGTTATTTTAAAATTTTATACAAATATTCAATTAATAATTTGCATTTGTAGACAATTATAATTCAAATAAAACAATCTCGGATACAATAACAAATCCCTAAAATAAATCATACAAAATAGGAGGTCTTAAACTATGATAGGAAGGCATTAGTCCAAATTAGCAATTCACGACTTGAAATTAGCAAAAATCCTAAACAACATTGAAATAAAATTAACTCAAAACATTAAATATGTCAAACCCTTGAAATAAATAGCAACTAACTAATTCAAACCAGAATCTAAAATAAATAACAACAAATTGATTCAAACCCTTAACAACAACAAAATAATCCAAGTAATCAAAATGGTCAAGTGTGTGGAAGTGTGTAATATTTTTTTAAAACAAATATTACAGTTTTTTATCTTCAATTTTAATACTTAACCTTTATACCTTTATATTTTTTTTGATTTTTTAAAAAAATTTAGGGTGGGCACTTGACCCCCCAACTTCAAAAGAGCTCCGCCCTTGGTTCCATCCATGTACTATGTATGTTTGTATTTATGCGTTTTAAGATTTATTTTCATGTAGGGTGATTATTATTCTCGTGATAAAAAAAAATACAACCAGAATGAAAATCAAACCTTTAGTGGAATCAAGTAACGAATTGTCATATATCTTTGGAAGTTGTCCATAGAGTTCAACATTGTGACCTTGCCAACTTTGACAGGCTTGCCATCCTTGTTAATCCAAGGATTCTCAGTAAAATAACGAAGACAATAATCTTGAAGATTAGAATACTTTACAGGGTTTGATAGTGAAGACCCAACTTGGTATATTATCTCACATGCTTGATTGGCATGAGCCACCATCGCCACAATCATAGCATTTACCACCATGTCAGCTGGGATCTGCATGCATATATATATATATATATATATATATATATTAGGAGTTTTTTTTGTCAAAATTTACTATATAATTTAACACGAAATTCTTATCTAGCCCATAACCTATTGTAAATATTCAAACTTTGTATACGACTTTGCATTAATGGACATCATCTTCAAGTTGAATTTGGAGAAATTATTTCATCGAAGTTTGTCATTTTTGTATAAGAACTAATGTGGGACGGGTATGAATTTCTAAACCTTAAACTTCATAAATACTAATCACAATCCTAGGAACCAATTAAATATATTTTTTTTTGCCCTAGCCACAGTTAAGGATTACTTTCTAGCAACGTTCTCATGGGTTTTTATCTGGCAATAAGTTGCATAACGGTCAACATTTTTTTTTTCTAAAATAAAAAACTAAGAATTGACACTTAATTAGAAACCAAGTGAGCTCACCACATCCACTGTAGCGTTGAGATCTCCAAGGAAACAGGTCAATTTTCCTTTACCATATCCAACAGCTAGACTATCAATGGTTCTGTAAAATAAAATAAATCACAATAAAGTTTTTGTGTAGGACATATTATTTTGAACAGATTCAGAAGAAAATTACGATGTTATTTTTATATAGAACTAGCTTTGAAATTTAATTTTGGGAAAGTTATAGTTACCTCCAAATTTTTGCTTTCTTACCAATGCCTCTCGTCTTTTTAGGAAATTATACTCACCTCCCTTAAATTTGGAAATTATCAATTTTGACATCATTTTCAACAATTTTGACTTATCACATAATGAAGACTTTTTTTCATTAACATAAAAGAACTCGTCTCTATATGATAAATGAAAAAAAGTTGAAATTCTTACTACTTAACTATCATTGTTGTGTGTGTGTGGAGGGGGATACTTTATCTAGGGCGGATGCCACTTTAAGAGTAACAAAAGTGTGCGAATGTAGGCTCAAGCTAAGATTCTGCTCGTGAGTGTATGGTATAAGTCTGCCTGATTATGAGATCGACTGGTCCAATAGAGATGGAAGTGAGCCATAGTGATCCGTGAGTCCCGTGTCGAAGGGCTCTCCCTCAACGGATGAAAGGTACGCCGAGGATAGGAGGTTATTGTTAGCAATATCAAATGTAAAGTATACAACTATGATTCTGATTATTATTTATTCAGAATGCTCTCAAATTCATATTTCCAAACATGAAATTTATGAAAATACAGTACCCTTTTGTTTATGAATCAAATGTGTTTCAGTTGAATAATGTGTTTCAGTTAAATAATGTATCTGCTTGTTACTCTTTCAGCAAATTATCAAGGCGCTAAGATGTTTCATGTGTTCAGTAAAAATAGTAATCAGAAATGACCATTAAAAGTTCAACAATACTAAAATTATTTTGTCAGATAACTATTAAAAATTATTTTTTAATTATGTTTATTCATGCATTAGAATATGAAGTCTTGGTATTTGTAAGGTCATACATTGCATATTGGATAGTCTTTTCATATCTCGAGATTCATATGCATGTATAGGTCCGTTTGAATTGCTTTCTAGAATTCTCTGTGTATTATAACTAAGGCTATAAAAATACATCTTTTGTTATTCTCAAGTCAGTAATAAAGTGTCAAAAATTCTACAAAATAATTTCCAGAGCAAAGTCCCAATTCTCTTCTGTCTCAAATACTAAACAGTATACCAAATCATAGCGTTCTTTTAAATTCTCCAACAAATTTGGTATCAAAGCAGGTTTAAAGTTCCTGTCAATGGCAGCCAACAAATGCAAGTAGGTTCAATTATAACCAAGGCTTAATTCAAATTTTTTATGGTTAAAGTTATGACTATTGGAGTCCTCAAATGAGGACACTTTTTATTTCTCAAGACTTATGGGAGTTGGTTGAAGAAGGCTTTAAAGAATCAGAATCCAGAGATCTCCTTGCAGCATGGTCTCAAGCAAAACAAACGGAGTACAAAGAAAACAAGAAAAATGATGCAAAGGCATTGTTATATAGCCAGTAAGGATTAACCAAGGCCCATTTTTGCAAAAAAATCAAAGGAAGCATGAATATTTTAAAAGAATAATTTCTAGGAAGTCAAAAGGTCATCTCTATAAAGCTTCAATCCTTATGGAGAAAATTTGATCATTTGATAATGAAAGATTGTGAAAGGGTTCAAGCGTATTTCTCTAGAATATCTGCTATTGTTAACCAGATTTGAAGCTATGGAGATAGGATTAAAAAAAAAAAAAATTGTTGAAAAAGTATTTAGAAGTTTGCCTAAAAATTTTGACCATGTTGCTGCGGCCATTGAAGAGTCGAAAGATTTGTCTACAATGTCTCTACAATAGCTTTCAGGATCTCTTGAAGCACACGAGAGGCGAATAAATAGAACTCCATAATCTTCCCTTGAGCAAGCATTTGAATCAAGGGGTTTTGTAAATTTAGGACCTATTGTAATATGTATTTTAGAAATAGGACAACAAACATTTTATTAGTTTTAGTCCCTATTTTTTAATAAAGCCGCTGGCGCGGACCCATATTCATAAAACGTCAACCAATCACAGCATGCCATGTGTCCCTTTAATTTGAAAATAGGGACTAAAAAATGGAAACGAAATATTTATTGTCCTATATCCATAATCAAAATTATTTTAAGTCCTAAAATTACATAATCTATTAAATCAAATGCGAGTCTCAAAGAAACAAGGAATAAGGGTGCTAAAAGAGAAAATTCGAAAGAGGCATGTCACAAATATTTCGTTATGAAGGAGGATCAAATTCGAATCGAGGCCGTCAAAATTTCCGTCACAGTCGTGGCCAAGGATTAGGAAGAGGAAGCTCTTACAATCAACGAGGTAATGAAAAATGAAACTTGCAACGTTTTATGTGTAAAAATTACGGCCATTCCAGTGAAAATTGTTGATATAAATGCACCCGATGCAAAACATCCAACCATATGGAAAGAGATTGTTGGTTTAGAAAAAAGGATGAATCTAATATTTGTGCAAATAATGATTTGTCGAAGAAATTGTTTTTTACTTGCTTAAGTTCACCATGAGTCTCAAGATACTTGGCACTTGGATAATGGATGTAGCAATGAAACAAAAGTTGTTTTGTGAGACTAGATGAACAAATATCTTATCAAGTTAAGCTTGGCGGTGGCAAGCTACACGAGGTGAAGGGAAAAGGAGTAATTTCAGTCCAGTCACGTGAAGGTAAATCTAAGCTTATGCATGATGTTGTTTGTATTTCTGGACTTGCTCAAAATCTGTTGAGTGTTAGTCAACTAAAAGGCTATAAAATGATTTTCGATGGAGATGAATCTCTTATTTTTGATAAAAGAAGAAGGCATCTAGCGACCAAAGTAAAAATGGCACCAAATAAAGTTTTTCCTTTTCTCTTGCCATCTAATCCATACTACGCCTTACAACTTCATGAAGTTGATGATTCATTACTGCGGCATATGGGATATGGGCATTTAAATTTAAAATATTTGAAAGTGTTGAAAGATAAGGATATGGTAATTGGGCTTCCTAATATTCATTGTGAGAGTAAATTTTGTGAAGGTTGTGTATATGGAAAGTTTGACAGAATGCCATTCACAAAAACATCTTGGAGAGCTAAAGCTCCTCTGGAATTGGTTCATGCAGATATATATGGACCAACTAGAACACCGTCTTTTGGAAAGAAAATATTTTTTCTTCTATTTGGTTATGATTTCAGCAGGCACATGTGGGCGTACATATCGGGGCAAAAATCAGAAGCTTTTTCCACCTTTCTTCAATTCAAAGCACTGGTGGAGAAACAAAGTGGGCGGAAATTAAAAATTTTGAGAACTGATCGCGGTGGTGAATTTACTTCAAAGGAGTTCTTATAATATTTCAAAGATAATGGAATCAAGCGTGGGTTGACAGTGAAATACACACCTCAATAAAATGGTATCGTAGAACAAAAGAATCACACAATTGTGGAGATGGCTCGAAGCATGGCATAA
Organism: Sambucus nigra; assembly: GCA_949130495.1. Taxonomy (NCBI): domain Eukaryota; kingdom Viridiplantae; phylum Streptophyta; class Magnoliopsida; order Dipsacales; family Adoxaceae; genus Sambucus; species Sambucus nigra. The sequence goes on from OX422218.1 coordinate 462,211,764, forward strand.
CAGAAAATCAGATGTAAAATCAATCAAAGCTTTTGGTTTCATTGCGTACACACATATTCAATCTCAGCAATGAGAAAAATTTGATGAAAAAGGCAATAAATATATATCCATTGGCTATAGTGAAGAATCCAATGCATATCGTCTTTTCAATCCAACGACAAAGGAATTCGTGATATTAAGAGATGTCATTTTTTATGAATTAAAATCATAGAGTCGGGAAAATCAAATCCATCAAGTCCAGTTCTAAACTCACCCGACTTGCCTCCAAGGAAAACAGGGTCCCTTCATGATATTTATGAATCTTGTGATGTGGAATTCATTTCTTATGAGCCACAAAAATTCGAAGAATCAACAAAGAATTAAAAATGGATGAAAGAAATTGATGAAGAAATTAGTGTTATAAAAAAAAAAAATGAGATATGCGACCTTATTGATAAGACAAAAGGGAAGGAAATTATTGGGTTGAAATGGGTCTACAAGACGAAGTTTCATGAGGATGGTTCAATACAAAAGCACAAGACACGTTTGTTAGCAAAAGGATATTCCCAGCAGCCCGGTATAGATTTCAATGAAACTTTGTCACCGGTCGCTCGAATGGAGATAATTCGAACAATGTTGGCCATTGCTACACAATTATAAATAAAGGTGTATCAATTTGATGCAAGTCATCATTTTTTAATGGAGAACGTGAAGAAGAGATGTACGTTGAACAACTACAAGGCTGTGTGATAAAAGGAAGTGAATAAAAGGTTTATCGCCTTCGTAAAGCTTTATACGGCCTTAAACAAGCACCCAGAGCGTGGAACAATGAGATTGATCAGTATTTTTAGCAAAATGGATTCATTAAAAGCCCAAGAAAACCATCACTGCATGTCAAAAAGGAAGGTAAAAGTGATTTTCTAATTGTTTGTTTATATGTTGATGACTTGATTTATGGTAGCATCAAGAAAGAATTGATTGAAGACTTCAAGACAAAGATGATGAAGGAGTATGAGATGACAGATTGGGACTCGTGAAATATTTCTTAGGCATTAAAGTGAAGCAATCTCATGAAGGAATTTTTATTTCTCAAGAGAAGTATGCTAAAGATTTATCCAAGAAACTTAATATGGTCGATTGCAAACCAGTAGCCACTCCCATGGATATAAATGAAAATATTTCCAAATCTGATGGTGCGCAAAAGGCTGATCCCACTCTTTATATAGTTCTTTGATTTATCTCACCAATACAAGGCCCAATATAGTTTATACTGTCGGCGTGGTTTCCCAGTACATGAGTGAGCCAAGTAAACTTCATTACATTGCAGGAAATAGAATTCTCATGTACGTCAAGGGAACTAAGAATTTTGGGATCATGTATAAGAAGGAAGAAGATAACAACTTAGTTGTCTACACTGATAGCGATTGGGCGGGTTCAATTGATGACAGAAAAAGCACTTATGGTTATGTTTTCTACCTAGGATCCAAAGTCATTTCATGGTGTTCAAAGAAGAAAAACATAGTGGCATTATAATTGGCTGAAGAGGAATATGTTTCAGCAACTAGTGCGAAATGTGAAATAGTTTGGTTACGAAGAGTTTTACTCAATTTACAGCAAAAGTAATATTTTTCGACTACTATCTTTTGTGACAGCATGTCAGTTATTGCGATGATAGAAAATCCAGTTTTTCATGGAAGATCAAAGCACATTGAGTTGCGCCATCATTTTATTTGAAAATTAGTTGAAGACAAAGAGGTTGAGTTAAAATTTTGTAAGATGGACGAGCAATACGTTGATATTTTCACCAAAGCAATCACCATAGAAAAGTTCAATTTCTTCAGGAATGATGTGTATGAGAAATATAGCGACACATGGCGCGTGGTCGTGCCTCTTGCAAAAGACTATATTTTATTTTCTATTTTTAGTTTAGGGTTTATTGTCATTTTTCTTTGTTTTTAATCTTTTATTAGTCACTAAGCATGTTTGGGGATAATGAGTCATTTTTAGTTATTAGTTGTCATTTTTGGTCTTTGGGTATTATCTTAAGTAGAAAGATAACTTCTCCTATAAATAGGCCTTTGGCCTCATTTGTAATCAACCTTGAATATTGAGAATTGAGATTCGAGAGAGAAAGAAACCCATTTCACTAGTCCAATTTATTTTTGGTTGATGTTATCGTTATTGTTGTGTAGTGTAACACTTTCGCATTTGTAGATTTATATCAAGTTGGTATCAGAGCGAGGTTTGTTCTTGGTGTTCGTCGTGGTACGTGAAGTGGGTCACGAGTTGTGATTCCAACTCCGGCAATCCTTCAATCGGAAGATTGATGATTCGGGTCGATGGAAACCCTAAATTTCATCACCGCTAAAAGGGAGATACGAACCTTTTTATCCACCTTCACCCCCATCTCCATCACCACCCTCCTAACCATCCACCTCCACCTCCTACCGTCACACAACCACCACCCCATTTATATGAATCTTCGCCTTTTATTATTTTTACCCAAACCCTAACCCTAAAATCAAGAATCTACAAACCCTAACCATAACTCCGAGAAACTCTATCCCCACCCTACCCAAGGCCCTCAGAGGCAATGCTTCCCACCCCAACACACCTCTAACCCCGCCGACCTAAAACCCTAACCTCCCCACCCTAAGTGACCAAAACCCAGTGGCCGAAAATACCCCTAACGGTTCGGATCCTCCTGCCAAATAGTGTCGACTGCTGAATAGGGCTGACCAACCTTTTTTCCCTCTAATTAGACCTCTTCCATACCTGTTCGACCCTAACTCCTCTTCCCATACTTCTGGCATCATGCGACTCCAGAAGGACCCCTTCCATGCCTACCGATTGGGGTCGAACCCTTCTTTCAGCAACCGATCCCCTCCCTGGTCTCCAATCTGAACCAAAACTCCTCCATATGAGGTCGATCAGCCATAATGGCTACCAGACGCCCTTACCAACCTCAACCAACCATCATCCAATCCCTCCCTACCTTGCTGCCCTATTCCGGCCCAAATACCTGGCTCAAATCTCTAGGAAACCCTAGTTCTCAACCCTAATCTGCCCCACCCTCCAAATTAACCCTATCTTTACCTTTCCCCGCTCATCAAACTATAATAAAATTGGACCAAAAATGGGCCTGCCTTACATTGATCCGTTCTCACCTTCCCTATTGACCTCTAATCCGGTCAGTCTTTGACACAACACATGACTTCCATAAGAAATGCATCCCACTTGGGATCCATTTTCCAACTATTTTCCCTTTTCAGGCTCGACTTTTTGGGATGTCGTCGCCTTCAGTCTACTTGTTTCGCCATCGTACTCGAAAAGATATGGTGACCAGAGTTACCGTCCAGTCAGATTCAGGGGTCGACCAACCCAAGTTGCAACCAAGTTCTTGTAGCGTTGAGAAGGCAGATATGATTGTTTTGGTATCTCGAAATCCTTAGGGGGCATCGTTGAGATTTGGTATATTAGTCGCAATTGTTGAAGGTCCATATGGGTCTAACGAAAGTTTGGTCGGTCCATTTGCATGTTGGATTTAATTTAAGTTTTACCTTGGACGATAAAACTTGTCGTGACTCGTGTACATTTGGCGTTGATGAGTCACCCCTCCAAGCTCGAGGATGGGCTTTTTCGAAGAAGGGAAGAATAATGTGTATGGGATTTATAGCGACATGTGGTTCGTGGTTGTATCTCCAGGAGAAGACTATCTATTATTTTCTATTTTTAGCTTAGGGTTTATTGTCATTTTCCTTTATTTTTAGTCCTTTATTAGTCTCCAAGCATGTTTGGGGATAATGAGTCATTTTAGTCATTATTTTTTCTTTTTGGTCTTTTGGGGTATTAGCTTAAGTAGCAAGCTAACTTATCCTATAAATAGGCCTTTGGCCCTCATTTGTAATCAACCTTGAATATTGATAATTTACAATAGAGAGAGAAAGAAATCCATTTCACTAGTCTAATTAATTTATTGTTGTTGTTCTTGTTGTTGTTGTATAGTTGTGTAGTGTAATGCTTTCGCATTTGTAGATTTACATCAAGGATTATCATGCAAATTACAAATTAAAATGGGGTGTTAAAAATTAATTTTTATTTATGTTTATTCTTGCATTAGAATATGAAGTCTTAGTATTTTTAAGGTCATACATTGCATATTTGATATTATTTGCATAGCTCGAGATTCATATGCATGTACAGGTCCATTTGAATTGCTTTTTAGAATTCTTTATCTGATGTAGCTAAGGATATAAAAAGATATCTTCTGTTATTCTCAAGTCAATAATAAAGTGTCAAAATTTCTACAAAATAATTTCCAAAGAAAAGTTTTAATTCGCGTCTGCCTCAAATACTAAATAGTATACAAAATCGTAGATTTCTTTTAAATTCTCCAACTGACATTATAAAAAAGTAAAAAATAAAAAGTACACACATATTTTTTCTTCTTCTTTTAAAATTACCTGATACCTTCAACCCAACCAGGAAATGGTTCTTTATAAGTACTGGTTATGATTGTAGGACGAATAATAACTAAGGGCATGCTTTCCTTCCCCTCCCCTAAAAGCATCTCTCCCATTGCCTTCGTAAATACATAGGTGTTTGGCCACCCATATTTCCTTGCCCTATAGAAATGAAATCATCGAGTTAAAAAATAAAACAAGGAAAACAAATTATACAAACAAACAAGTTAAAGTGAAACTTTTTTTTCCATTTCCCAATTTTTTTTTCTTCTATTTTGTTAATGTTTTCAGGATCTAATCATAATATAAAAAAATTCTAGGTAATCTCTACAATTACTAACATATGGATATCTATTTTAGTGGTTAAATTTTTTCCTTTTACCCATATTTGTGAAAGTAACAAAAATTAAATTAGCCATGCAAAACTAGTTATGTATGGTGTTTCACCATTAACCTAATTAAGCTCGAGCATGGTGTAAATATATTCTCTAGTCTTCCATTTCGCTCCAAAAATGATTAAAAGAGAAGATAATACATGATTAATAAGTGATTATAAGTACAAGTATTAATTGGGCTAGGTGAGATGTCTAAATTCGACTAGAATATATTACATATTTTTTGGGTTTTATGCCAACATTATTAAAGCTCAAACTCGACTTTCCATTATTTTCAGTCTTTGTATCTCTCTTCATGTAAGCCTGACTTTGGTCACTAGTTTAACAACTTTGTGGAGGACGGTAAAGTTCACATTTTTTTTGTGTACTTTCTTCAACGAACACATAATTAGTGACAAATAAACAAGTTTTTTTTACTTAACCTCTCCTTCATAATGAGTTATTTTAATTAACCCTCACTTTGCTAAACTCTTTGACATATTTCCTTATTTTTTAACATCGTCACACTTCTATTCAAAAACCCTTATTTTGTAATTAGACTTAACCGCTAAATTATTTGTTTGACCAAAATACCCTTCTACTTCTACTTCCCCAAATTATGGTAAGTTCGTTTTAAAGTTTGATTTTAAACTATATTGATAATTATTAAGTATCAAACTAAAATTTGGCTCAATTCGTTGGGCTTTTATCTGGTCAACTACACATACAAGCATTGCTCAAATTAAAATTATGATCTACAATTAAAGTTTGTTTACATTACCCTCTAGAAATAGTGTTATACTCAGAGGTACCTCATAGATGGTTGATACGAGTGAGTAGATGCATATGCAGACTTTTTTTTTTTTTTTGGGGGGGGGTGGGGGGAGTGTAGTTCTAATTATTAAACATCTAGTGGTACCAAAAATTACATTGTTGTGAGGGTAAAATAACAAAAACCATTAATTTTATACTTAGTAAATTATAGATCAACGTATTTTGGCTCACTCATCCGAATTAAGGTCTATTGAGAGATATAATTAAACTTATTTTTTAAGATGAACAATTATGGTATATACCATTGTGAATTTTGGCTTAGAATTCAGCCATTCCCTGGAGAGAAGGTCTACTTTGCTGCCCACCAATTTAGATAAGATATTGGTGGAGTTGGGAGATGGTAGCCAATGAAAGAAAGTTAGTATCCGTCGAAGGTTGTCTTCACTACTGCAGAGAGGTCATGGGGGCTTTAGCGAACAAGCATCAGAATGTAAAGAATTGGGTGTTAATGAAGGTTATTATGGACAATACGTCTCAAGTTTCTCCCTTATATAAATAATTCAATTTAACCTTAGTAGTTGAGCAAATAATTTATCATTGAATTGAGATATGTTGTGAGGTTTGAGAGAAGTTGTAACCCTAAGTGTTGATGTAATCAAAGAAATGAGCTATCATCATCCGTAGACATATCCAAATTTGTGAACCATGTACATCTTGTCTTGTTCTTTGTTGCTATGTATGACATCTCTTTACATTCTCATTTACTTCTCATTTAGATTGTTTTTCTCTTGTTATTTCATTTGTGTTCTCATCTTGGATACTGGATATGCATAAATCACTTTCTTAAGTGAGTATCCGCACTAAAATTGGTATTAGACTTGAGGTTCTTTGCTTTAGTGCATCCAAGGTGTTTGATAAGATTCCAAAATGGAAGTTTGGGTTGTTCATCCCCAAGTTTCTCCCTTGTATAAATAGTTAATTTTATGTCATTTAACCTAAGTAGTTGGGCAACTAATTCTTCATCGAATACTTTTATATAATCATTGAGAGTTATAGTTTTTTGTTTTTTTCTAAATAAGTGTTATATAAAGTCAGACGTTAAGGGAGCGGAATCCGCATACAGGGGGAATACAAAAAGACTGAGAAAAAACACCCACACCCACTAAGAATACAAACCACCATACACTAAAGGGCACGGTACAAAGTCTCCACACACTCTACAACATTAAGAAAGGGAAAAATTGGATTCTCTTTATACCATATTAAAAGAGTTCTCAAAAAGTTGTACCAAATACTAGTCGACCCCTTATCTATCCCTTCAAAGCATCTCGAGTTTCGCTCCTGCAATATTGTCCAAAAAATGAAGTGCAGGACCAATCGCTATACCCCGTGGTCCCCCTTCCATCCCTTAAGGGATGCCAGACCTCGAGTAACCCCCTCACTGACTCTGGCATCACCCACTCAATTCAACTCGGGGGATGAAAAACCTCCCACAACACTCTCGTCACCTTGAAATGCAGAAGGATATGATTAGTCTTCTCCTCCGCTTCCTTGAATAACCAACAACGGCTGGCCGTATGCCGTCTTCTCTTCTCCAAGCCCTTTATGGTCAAAATAGCAGGCTTCGTCATTGTCCAAACAAAGAACATAACTATGGGGGCTTCTTTGCCTTCACAATTTTCTTCCAAGGGAATGAAGCTATACGGTCCACGTGAGCACTCAAAATGCCATAATACTCCCTCACAGAGAAAACCCCTTTCCCCCTAACCTTCCATCTCAACTCGTCCTCCCCCCCTTGTTGGGAGCGGGACCTTTCCCAATCAATCAAAAAAGGCCTACACCTCCTCAAGCTCCCAATCCCATAACCTTCTTTTGAACTTAGGATTCCACACCAATCAATCATGAAAAAGTGTCATATGATCCACAACCATACCATCTTTTTCTCCCTTTAAATTAAAGATACATGAAAACTGTTCCTGCAGATATCCATTTTTTTCCCATTTGTCTTTCCAAAATCTAATCTTGTTATCCCTCCCCAACTGAAACTCAGTGAACTTAGAAAACCCAACCCACTCTTTGGAGTTATCTCAGATATATGACATTTATGAATAACTCTCTTGAGTGAGTACCACACCATAATTATGAGTGTCTCAAACTTATAGGATAAAAGTCACTATTTATATTATATTAATTGTAGTGGGAACCTTTAATCATTAAAGCGAACATTATGCGGTTCATATACTTAAATTTATCCAAAATAAATAAAATTATGAGGTCCAATTAAGAGTAGCAAGATTTGATAAGTAGTCATATGGTGGCATGTGCTTGCATGACATAAACAACATTAAATGTAATGCAACTCTTGATCATAAAGGAGCTATAAATTGATTAATAAAGTCGAGAAAGAAAAATATAAAGAATATATAACCTTTAGTATATAAATATATAAAGTTGTCGGCGTAAACTCAACTTGACACGTGATGTTATTAATGGGGGCACAATTTAAATATTAATAAGGAGTCAAGTGGTATACTTAAATTATACTTTTATTATTTGTATAAGTTTAATTAATAAAAACTTTATTACAACGAGGTACCTCTGACTATCACATTACTGTGCGTACACTATTAATTAATACAAAAGAATGATTTAATCTGACAATTAGATTAATAAATGAATTTAAGGCTAATTATTGATGGGTGTTAAAGTTCTAATTCTTACACTCGTGTAATAATAAGCACAACCACGCTTATAAGATGGTGCGTGTGTATGACACGTTCAATTATTATTTTATTAATTTGATAAAATTGGGACTTTTTTTATAATCTTTATGGTATAAGGAATCACTTTCCATTCCTTGAAGGTTTATTTTTTTTATTTAAAATTTATTAATATATTCAAGATTTTGTTCTTTACTTTTATAGTTTTACCCTTTTACACCTGCTAAATTATTTTAAGACTAAAGTCAAAAAACCTATACAAAATTATTAGTTAATGAGTCGTCCTTAACAAGTTTGAGGTCATAAAAAATTGACTCGTTAGACACAATAAATCAAAAGGACACAAACCGAACCATGCATGTTTTCTAGTTGGTCTAAAGAGAAAATTTTTGAGGTGGTATAGGGTGGGGTGAAGTTAAGAGATACAAAGAAAGAGAAAAAACAAAAGTGAGGCAGGACGATAGCCCTGTGCTAGTGGCTTTCTGTTGAAGGGTTAAGATTATTAGAGGTCAAAGAGAAAAACAAAAGTTTCAAAATAGAAAGACAAAGAAAGAACAAACCAGAATGCATATATGCCGGTTGTATCAGGTGCGAATCTTTGAATTCATATACATATAGTCTCCCTCCGGGAAGAACTCCTTATGGTGCACACTCCGTACATACCATTTTTATAAAATAGTAAAAAATGATTTTTTTGATGAAACCTCATGGTTATGATCTCCACGGTGAAAAGATCATCTTCATTTTTTTTCATCAAAAAATTCAATAAAAAAATCGTTGAGATGAGGTGATATGTAAAAAATGGTATAAATATGCATTTTCAACCGTTTAAATTTTGGCAATCATTTCACCCACTTATTCAATGACTTTTTTTTATAAAACTTCATGGATAAGATTTTGACAGTGAGAAGATCATATCCATGAAGTTTCATCAAGAAATTCAATCAATGAAGTGATTGGCGCAGACCCAAAATTTAAACTGTGGAAAATGCATATTTATACCATTTTTTTACATATCACCCCATCTGAACGATTTTTTTATTGAATTTTTATATTTTCTTACTGTAGAGATCATATCCATGAAGCTTCATAAAAAAAAGTTTCACTATTTAAAAAAAAATATATGTGTCGGGGTCTGCACCATAAGGTGTCGTTACATAAGACTTTTTGTATATATATATATATATATATATCACTGTTCTAAAAAACCCGCCTAGGCTCCCCCTAGGCACGCCTAGGTTTGAGGCTTGGGAGAAACGCCCCGCCTTAAAATTTGGACGCCTTATGCTTGGTAAAACCCTTAAGGCATACTTTTTCTCTAAAACCAACAATGCATTAGCGAAATGATATCGCCTTTTAAAGATTTTTTTGCAAACCGGACCATTATCTCATCCAAAATAATCAAATAGTATTTTTATTTGCAAATATTCAGACAAGTTTTTATGATATGTACAATTTTAGTATTTTAATAGCCTTGTTATGGTTAAAAAATATTAAAATATATTAAAAAGACCTAAACGCCTTTTCACGCCATTTTACGCCAAGGCCCGCCTAGGCTTCTAAGGCTTAAGGCTTGGCCTCCACGCCTCAATCACGCCCCGCGTTTTTTAGAACCTTGATATATATATATATATATATATATATATATATATATATATATATATATATATATATATATATATATATATAAAGAGAGAGAGAGAGAGAGAGAGAGAGAGAGAGAGAGAGAGAGAGAGAGATGTTCTCATGCATACCTCAGTTTACATACCGCTGACGCAGACTATTTTTGATAAAAAAGTAAAAAAAAAAATTGAACTAATTTTTAATATGGTTTTTAGACATTTCAATGAGATCATAAAAAAATTCAACTCAAAATGAATTTTTTTGCTATTATAATCGGTCAAACTTTTTTAGCTTTTAACGACTTAAAAATTAACAAAATTTGACCGATTTTTTTAAAATATCAAAAGAATTCATTTTGAGCTGATTTTTTTCATGGTCCTACTAAAATGTTTAAAACCCATAAAAAAAAATCGATCCAAAATTATTTTTTTACTATTTAAAAAAATGATCTGCAGCGAGAGTATGCAAACTCGGTATTCATGAGATCCTTTCTGTATATATATATAAATATATACAGTCCTGCTCTTGTGCGGACCAGTCCGCATTTAAGAGTGCGGACTGGACATTTGTCACCTGGCAGTGAGACCAGAAAAGAGAGAGTGTGTCTATAATTTAGGCGATAATTTCTAAGCGCACCGTTAGGTGACACATGTTCGGTCCGCATTCTTAAAATACGGATTAATCCGCACAAAAACAATATATATATATATATATATATATATATATATATATAGAGAGAGAGAGAGAGAGAGAGAGAGAGAGAGAGAGGAACCTTTGAATTCCCAAATCTTTCATAGCTAGTGTAATCGCTTCATCTGTAGCTTTCAAAATCGTGAGCTCATTTAGAGCTTCCTCAACGACTTTCTTCTCTAAATCAACATCTAGTCCATATGTCCCATTAAGTGTCTCTCCCATGTAGTATGGGTTCTCAAGTATCAGTCCTGTCTTTTCCCCTGATACATAAGCTAAAAACAAAAACACCAACCATCTCAACTATATATTACATTTAAAAATATCACGATGACCTAAAGCATAACTACAATGACACATCTTCTTCTAAAAAAGAGTGCTGTAAGCGCAATAACAATGATCCAAAACTATATGCTAACATTGATACAGTTGTTATTAGTCTGTTTAAATGTATATAGCAAAAATAGTAATTTAACTATGAGGTGTTGATATGAGGATAAGTACTAACCAGTTGATACATGTAGAAACAACTTTATTGTAACACATTTCTTTGCAAAGTTGAACACATTCTTAGCTCCTATTGTATTAAGACTCAGTGCCACATCATACCTAAAGAAATTTGAAGAGATAATAAGTAGTTTTCATTTTTATTTTGAAGTTTGTTTTAAACAAATATAAATTTAAAATTTGTCATCTGTACCTCTCGTCAAAGTTGGTTGTGGCAGCTAAATTTACAACAACATCTACTCCTCGCAACATCTCCTCCACCAAATTAGAGTCCTTTACACCCAAGTCCTCAAACGTGATGTCGCCGGCCACAGGAATAACTTTCGCTATAATATGGGAATATAAATTTGCACCCCATTTCTCTTTCAGAACCCTAAACAAGTCCTTTGCAATGATCTACACACACATGTATTGATATATAAATATTTAACATACATGAAAGCATATCTCCAATTATTGTACGGTAATGAATGAGATCATCTTAATCAATTCCATTGAAACATTCAACTATTTATCGGCAGAAATGGTATATATGTCAGCTTTTTCTATCGTTGAAACTTTAGATCAACTCACCGACTAATCTTGATGAAACTTTGTGTTAATTGCCATCATAGTGAAGGAATCATTTGTACATATATATCTTGGCGTCACTTCGGGTGCAAGAACACCAGACTAAAAACATATGCACTTTGAAATTACGTGAGGTGTTTAGTCAGTTGTTTTCCAGAAACATTTTCAATTTTTTTTCCAGTTTCTAATATTCTGAAATTTCAATTTTGAAAAAATTTATGATTTCTGAAAAATTAGAATTATGACATGCAGAATTTCCTATTTCTTTTGTAAAAACGGTTTAGTCTTTAGAAGTCATTTTTGGATCACGTACAAAGCTTATTAAAAATTTGCGTGATTAATTGATCCCCGCTTGGAGTCAAACGTGTACAAGAATTGATCCCATCTTAAAACATGTTTACTCTTAGCCCCTTGCACGTATTTATAGTATTTTTTCCGGATAGATTTCCCCTGATGATGGTTTCGTCTTTTTTTGTACAAACTTTAAAATTGCATCTCTCCCAAAATAAATTGAACTTGTGTCTCAGGGGCAAATTTTGACGGATTTAAAATTTGACAAATTTTGATTGATGTGAGAAGTTTTGATCGATTTTTTTAAAATAGCAAAAAAAAATCAATTCGTGTTGATTTGTGTTTGAGGGGTCCCCTGAGATATTTAAATACCATATAAAATCAGCTCAAATCCGTTGATTTGGGAATAAAAACGGATTGATTTTTTAAAAATTGAAAAACGCATTTTTTTGAACTGATTTTTTTCCTGCAATATATTGACATCCATGTGTGCCCTTAAAACATCGGCCAAAATGAATTTTTTGTTATTTAAAAAAAATCTGTCAATATATGTCAGTTTTTTGCTGGCGAAAATCCAACATATATTGACAGATTTTTTTAAAAAGAGTAAAAAAATTCATTTTGAGTTTATTTTTTTCGGGGTACCCATAGATGTCTATATATCTAAAAAAAAATCAACTCCATAAAATGTATTACTACTATTTTTTAAGAATATATCCATTTTAGTCTGTTTTTGGGACATCCGTTTAAGAGAAAATCAGAATACACATACACACACACACACACACACACACACACACAACTTTTCTTCGATGGGTGAAGTTTTCAATGGGTGCATCAAGCGAACCATTTTTTTTAAATACTAAAAAAAATATTGAGTTGATTTTTTGAGTTGTTTTAATATTTCAGGTATCATGTAAAAACAATCACTTCAAAATGCAGTTTTCTACTATTTAAAAAAATGGGTCAAATATATGTGAGGTATTTGACCCATTTTTTTAAAGTAGCAAAAAATACATTTTGAGTTGATCAATTTTTACAGGTTCTTTGAAATGTTAAACAACATACAAAAAAATTTACTAAATTTTTTTGTGTTAAAACTCCAGAATGCGAAATGTTAAAACTTCACAATGAAATGTTAAAATTTCACATTGTGAAATTTTATAACGGAAAAACTCACTAGAAATTATACTGTGAAATTTCAAATTTCGAACTTTAAAAATATATATCCTTTATTAATCAATTTTGTATAGATCTCATCAAGAGTTTTCCATATATATAAATTTTATCTCAAATAGACTTGTGTAAGGAGTATATTTAATTTTAAAGTTTGTACAAAAAATGGCAAAATAAAAGCATAGAAAACGATAAAATAATAGTATTTCAATTTACTCTAAAAAATAAAAAAATTCTTATTAAACATGTGTTACAATTGAATGAGTGATCTCACCTTTATAAATTATGAAAAATGATAGGCACACCGGGTGCAAGTACCGGGTTAGTACCGGTACTGCTTTATTTGCTTGTACAATTGTGGATTTGATTGTTTTATGTTGTGGGCTTTATCACTGTACAAGTAATATAAAACGCATTTGATACTAAACAGGTACTTGAACCCGATAAGAATATCATTACTCATAAATTATTGATGTCACATTAAAAGAACACCTAGAAGGCCTATTAAAATAAATAACTTGTACCAAAGTCCAAAATCTGGTAGAATTAATATATTCATGTCTAAATGACAGTTGCTAGTTCATGTTTGTTTCAAATCAATTGGTTTCTAAATTATGACAAGACAATAGTTTTTTATTGCAAACTACGAGATGTGCATTGTATTTATAGGTGAAATGCACTTCATCCCATTGATAAATCAGGTGATCCTTGAAAAAGAAACCAAACATGGCAAGCAATCTAAATATGCCCATACATTATGTAGACTGTACAATAGTAATATTGCCTTGACTGTATTTCAAGAAGAGACAAAAAGAAAAATTGCATACCTCACTATTAAAACGGTGTAAGGCTGTCTTGCTATCTGCAGCTCTTACAAGAAGATATATCTTCTTCACATTTGGTTGAACCCTCAATATCTTCTCCAAAAATACTACAAACCCAATACAGCAAACATGTCATATATATATATATATATATATATATATAGAGAGAGAGAGAGAGAGAGAGAGAGAGAGAGTACTCTTTGCTAGAAAGCCAGTGCCACCCGTGACCAAAATGGTCTTTTTTTCAAGAAATTGAACAATACTACCCAACTCCATTATAGATGAGATGACAAATGAGTCGGGGAATTATGGGAATATATGGAACGAAATTAAGAAGAGAGGAGATTTCAAGTAGCTAGAACTACCACAACACTTTCCTTGAGAATTGTTGTGGCACTCTATTGCATCTTATATAAGAAAATGTTAGCATGTGCCGGCGCAAAATAGCAAGTATGAACATTTACATGTATATTATATTAATTATATGTCAAAGCTCTATTTCTGTTATTTTTTTGTTCCAAGTGTGGGCTTTTAAATCACATCTTATTAGAATCCATATGAATGAGGCTCCAGTGATATAAATGTGGGAGTGCACGAGATAAGTAATAAGTAAGAATGTTTCACATGAGTATTTGTGTTCTATCAATTGTATATCGAAATTATGTCATTATTATTTTTGAATTCTAAATATGTGCGCTTAGAACATATGTTATAGGGACTCATATAAATATATAGGGACTCATATAAATTAGGCCCCCGTGATATAAATGTGGGAGTGCACACAAGTGGTTGGTGGTTTTCACAATTATATGTATATAAATAACATAGCAAGATGGTCCACTTTCATATTCTGCAGTGCAACATAAACAGAGCTACTCACAGAAAAATGTGCCTAAAATATGCCGACAAAACAGGAAAATCACAAATTTACCAAGTTTTTACATCCAATTTTGTGTTTCAGGTCAATTAAAGTGTTGTATATTCACTAAATGTACAACACTTCAATGGACGTTGTACACGAACTTGGTACATATAGCATTACTCGAAGAAATATCTTTTTAATTAATTTTAATTGTTGTTAGGCACACGTATATATAAAGTTAGGCTTCTGAAAGGTCCTTAATTCTGTTTTCTGTGTTTAAATACAATTGTAATAAAAATTTGCATTTGGCAACTTGTTTTTAAACAATAAATTATAATATTTCTTGTTATAATCAACTTTTTTAGGAAACAACAAAAATATGTTTTATAATTTTTGTTTTTTATTTTTCAACTCAAAATTATTCACTCTTAATATTTTAATGCATTTATACGTTAATATATAATATACATACATAATACATTAATATGTTTGTAATTCTTATAAATAAAAATATATATGTACATGTACACAAAATTACATATATTTATATAATTAAATTATATAATATACTAAGATTCATATGTTAAATAATATTATCAATTCATACATGATACTTATATATAGTTTTATACATGTATTATTAATGCATGGAATAATACAAAATATACATATAGTACATATGTATTAAAAAATATTCAATTCATATATGTACATAATTTTATTATGAATTATACATGCAATATCATTATATATATAGTTAAACTCTCCAACATACATGATAAATGCAATACATACATACATACATACATACATAAATCATAAGTGCATCAATATATTATCTATTTTTATATATATTTAATGAGTTATGTTGGAGAATTTGAATATATATATATATATATATATATATAGTATGTCATAAGTTAGAACTATGATGTCATTTTAGATGAATTTTTTCTTTATTCCCTCTTTTACCCCTTAAAAATTTGAGTTCCATGTAAATTCTTCAAGGCTACAAGAATAATAAGGGAGGAGGTCATTTACACCTTACAACACAAGGCTCGAGGTAGAGGGCTCTCTAACCAAACCCCCCTCTCTTCGTAAACTAGATTTTCATTTCGAGTTTCCCCCTCCTCAAGTTTCTCTCTCCTTAAACCTCTCTCTCTCCATGTATTCAGATCTGAAGTCTATTCGCAGCTATTGGTTGTTTAGGATTAGGAAACGACAAGGCTTTGATGGTTTAGGGCTGAGCCGAGGTGGCAACGATAAGGGTTTGGGGGTATAGGGCTGAGACGATAGGGAGGGTTTAGTATACTCTCTCTCTCTCCCTAAGCTTCTTCTCCACAGTCACCGAAAGGTACTCTCTAGGGTTTAGTATACCTTTTATTTACAATTTTGTTTTTCCTTAAATGTTGATGAAACATGGGTTTAACATACTTGGGTTCCAGATGAAACAAGTCTCCACGACCCAAGCTTCCAAATGATTCATTGGGATGGGGGTTCATCATACGAGAGTTCAAGTTTTGTATTTATTAATGTTGATGTTTTTTCTACTTCTATTTGAAACAACTAATTCTTTTCACGAGTTTATGTTTATTTTGCAGGCATGCCCGTGAATTTTTTATATTTGGGAACTGTCTATGAAGTAGCTTTTGAAGGTTGTGCATAGGTAATTAAGTTTTAAACTCTGTCTTTAATTTTTTATGTTTATGTTGCTACATAAACTTGACACTAAGTTTTTACCTAACTTGAACCTTTGGTTTATTCATTTATCAGATCTGAGCAAGACAAAGAGCCAGAACCAGAACTGGAAGCCTATCATTCATTCTTTTATAATGATAGATTATTAATCATATCCAAACATAGGTTGCCTATCATTCATTCTTTATATTCATATTTCCTATTTTCAGGGATTGGTGTTGGGTTGCCTATCATTCAATCTTTGAATTTACATTTCCTATCATTCCTTCTTTAAATTCAGTTTGTTATTTTTTGTAGTTGTTTTAACAGGCTACGAATTGTGTAGCGGAAATTCATTTACTTTTCGGGGGATAAATTGTGCTTTTTTCCATTCTCTTATTAGGTATATCTTCTTTGTCTTTGTTATATTTTTAATGCATTTTGGTATTCTTATATTTTACTATTTATTCATTATGTTTTCCTCCACTTAGATCAAGGAGGCCATTATTCCCCAACGAAGCGAATAGCACGAATGTAGTTCGTGCACACAGTGCTTCTAAAAGACACGATCTAGGAGGGATGATGGTTACATGCTCCCATTGTAATGCCTTACACTAGATGGATGGAAGATAAACTACTTTATCTTTGATACGACCTCTATTTGGTAGGTGTTGTTGACAAGGACATATTCGACTTCTTGCACTCATAATCAATATTTAGTCGTTCAAAAGTGTGCAGACTCCACAACTATTTAACTGATATATTTAGTCGTTCAAAATTTTTAACCACATCAAGTGTCAATAAGAAATTAATCCTTTTTAAATTGACAATTTTCCAGTAGACCTTAGGCACTTTTTGAATATACAATTTTTCGGTCCAAGATATCTTATGCATTGTTGTTGTAGAGTAAACCTTAGGCACTTTTCTATATTTAATTCTTTACCATATACCACATCCAACCTTTATTTTTGCAATGAGGTCGAATGTGTCAAATAATAAATGGGGGTCGAATGTATCTAAATAATGGTGTACTAATTTCTCACCTTCTCAATGATGGTGTTTTCTCTGTTTTGTAGTTTCTTTTCGGTTAACATTTTTTGTATTTTGTATACAATTTTTAATTTGTTTTTTTTTTTGCAGTTGAATGTAATAATTGATTTGAACAGTATAACTTATTTCTTACTTTTAGAAATCTACACAGTACAGTTGAAATCTGCACAATATAGTTGAAATTTTCACAGTACACTGTACAATACCATTTTCACCCTTTAATTCATTTGCGGACACACTTCAACAAGATATCTGTCTATCTATCTATCTATCTATCTATCTATCTATCTATCTATCTATCTATCTATCTATCTCTCTCTCTCTCTCTCTCTCTCTCTCTATCTCTCTATCTCTCTCTCTCTCTCTCACACACACACCCACACACACACACCCACACCCACACCCTGTATACTCACCATACCCACACACTCATATGTTCTAACCATGGGATTTTATCAATTGGGACCCATTTTTAATTGAATGGAATTTGAGTTTCAGGGACGTTATTTGGCAGCAGTAGATGTGGTAAAAAAGAAGTCAGGGCCGTTAGCAACCATAAGCCACATGGCTATGTTAAGTGAGGTGAATATCAATAGCAGGTTTGTTGAATCAGCAGAAATAGGTGGACAAAAAGATCAAACAGGTCTTATTAGTAGTCAAAATCATGCACCTGGTAGACTCCTATTGTTTTCCATTGAAGGGGTTAGTGATGACTCTAGTTTAAATGGAGTTGATATGGATTTTCAAGACTTTTCTATTGAGAAGATGGTGATAATGAGTCGGTCACCAAGGTAAAGGTAGATAAGGGTGAACATGAGAAGATTAAGTTAATTCAAGAGAATTTTGATGTCAATGTGCATCGGAATATTTAATTCAGGTTACGAGTAGTAATCGTGGTCAGGTCAATAACAAGCTACAAGAATTGAAGATTGGAAGTAAGGATCGTGGGGAGAGGTGAAGCTATTATGTTGTGTTTGGGGCTTAGTGGAGGAGGGTCTCAACTACACTTTGTGTAATGGTTGTGTATTACTATGCATATCATTTGAGGATGCTTTGACATTCAAGTTTAGCATTTATTTATGAGTTTGATAAGTTTATCTTATTTGGATTTTATATATTCAGTTTTGGTGAGAATTGACTCATAGCTTGCTTCTTAATTGACTTTTGATTTTATATATTTAGTGTTTAGGGCTTAGCACCATTCTCTCTTCTTTTACAGCTAAGCTGATGTATCATATCAAGTATGTGAAGGCAACCTATATAACTGTTATAAGTAAAAGCTTATTATATTTATTTCTTAACATGTTCTTGATTTTGCGTTAAAATTTCTTTGAATAACATGTATGTGAAGGCCTTGCTCAATATATTTTTGGACGACCATACAGTAGTGAACAGACCTCCTCCATAGGTGGAAGCCAAAGAATATGGCGCAAGGCCCAAAGCATCTAAAAACTAGAAAATGCTATTTTGATGTCTACTTTTGTAGCAATGCAATCTAAAGATAAGGTTACATGAATTGTAAAAGGAATAGTGCAGGCCGAACAATGCAATTATAAAGCCTATAAAGACAACCACAGATATCACGGCCCCAGGGAAGTTTAAAGGATCAGGCAGGAGGACCACATGTTCAAAGAAACATCACTTACTCTCTCCAAAAAATTACCAATTGTCCTATAGCTTGCCTTTTGATCAAAGGAAATGAAAGTCCTCAAAGTCTAGAGGAGAAAAGGTTCCAGATCTTTTGGAGTTAGAATTTGAAGCTAGGTCAAAAGATGGGGCCTCGTAGGATGTGGATGCAATTCTTAACCACAAATTTCTTAGTTCGCGGGATCCTGAGGTTCGTGTAAGATCCCAAGGTTCGTGTATCTCTTTCAATTACCTATTTTGTATCTATTTTTTTAGTTTAACTCATGTTTTTCTTTAAAATTTAATATTGATTTAAGGATTTTCTTCATATGACATGATAGGAAACAACTACAAAAGTGGTTGGAGGAACTAGAGGGGAAAACTATAAAGAATACAACTAAATCAACATTTTTTCTAACGAAATACGAGAACTCTATTGAGTTTTTGAAACTCTTCTTCGAACGAGAACTTCTCCGGTGCTTTGCCGTTTAACCACCGACTTATCCCCATCTATAGATACTTCAAATTTCCACCGAGTTATCCCCATCAACCTTGGCATATTGATAGTTTCACCAGCCCCGTTTACGATGTATGTATTATTTGAATATAAGGTTTGTTATCTCAGTATTTTCAGGATAGTTCTTTAAGAAATTTATTGATTGAATTGTTATTGTATTACTGATCTTTTTGTTTCTTCTGAAAGAAAAGAATACTAGTGACTTTTGTAGGACGGAATACAAGTAGAAGAATGGATCAAACAACCTGATACCGAAATCAGTTGCAATTTCTCACAACCTGATACCGAAATACAAGCAGAAGAATTGGAAAAATGAAATATTAATTGCAATTTCTAACAGCAACCCGATATATGTGC
The DNA here is from genome assembly GCA_949130495.1 of Sambucus nigra. Taxonomy (NCBI): domain Eukaryota; kingdom Viridiplantae; phylum Streptophyta; class Magnoliopsida; order Dipsacales; family Adoxaceae; genus Sambucus; species Sambucus nigra. The sequence goes on from OX422218.1 coordinate 462,231,844, forward strand.
AAGTATGTTCTTTACTTTAATCTGTTTTGATGTAAAAAATTAGATCACTCTAATAATTCATCACAAATAAATAAATGAGACAGAGAATTTTAAAGTGGTTCAGCCTTATAAGAATGGCCTATGTCCACTATTGTTTTATTGCTGAGTGTTTGGGAATTCTCAATTTATAAGTTCTATCAAGAAATTCCACTCTGGTTTCATCCCCCCTTTACAATGAGGATTGTACAATGTATTTATAGCCCTGAGGCTGTAGTGTGAAAAGGTAATACATTAAATGATATACATATGAAAGGGTAATACATTTAATGCCCTCTTTGCGTGTGCGTCCAAATGATAAGCATTTAATGAGCAGTAAAATTGTTGGTATCCTTCTTCGAGGTGCAGCTCAGACCGCCATGAGTTTCTCGGACCGCCTAAGCTTCTCGGTATTTAAGAGTTCCTCAGAGAGACATTGTTCCTCGGAGCTTGTGAGTTCCTCGGGGAACTAGTCTTCGTCGTTGTAGTCTTGTTCCTCGGAGCGAGTGGGTTTCTCGAAAGTGTTTGTTGTTATCATGTAGATAGCCACGTGTCTTCATATGATTGGTCCATGTCAGCAGATTAATTTTGGTATCAACAATCTATATAAGTTGAAATTTCTTTTTTTGATTTGCAGATCATATGTAGTGAGATAATGCCTTTAATTTCTTAGTTCACTTTTATTATAAATCCATTTTTATTATGCTGTGATATTATTAAATTATCTTTGCATCCATTTCCGAACGGCACATATCAAACACGAAAAATTACTTATATTGAATAGAGGTTCACAAAGCACAAAGATCAAGCTAAAAAAGTAAACAGACCAACAAAATCGTTTGAATCCTTAGTTCTTGATTGGAACTCATATGGTGGCTGTAGGTTATACAAAGAGTGCCTAGGGATTAAGCTGTTGTAGAAACGTGACATACCCGAGGAGAGATATATAAATGCCTTTGAGGATGTAAGTTTATGTTTATTTTTTATGCTATTGATATATATTTGGTCTTGCATTTTCCCGGTTTCAAGTGAACATCCATATGTTTATTTGATTTTTCAGTTAAATTACTTGGAATCTAGTGGTGCTTTGGATTTATTTGATCAGTATACATATGATTTAGACCAGTATACATATGGCTTATATATAGAGGTTCATTTAGGGATTATATACATTGTCCAAGTGTTCCCGTCAAGTTTTAACAATTTGGTACAATCAATATGATATTGGGACCGCGCAGCTGAGCTAAGGAATTTGTATGGTGCTTTGTTTAATTGATCCAGGTTTTACGGGGTGACCCGATAGTCACCTGGTACTATGTTTCAAATTAGATCCCCGAGTTAACTTTCGATTTCTTCATTTTTATGTAAGTTTAAGACCATAAAACATCTTCTGATTACTTAAGTCTTATTTTTTTTTTATATGAAGTTAGTTGGAAATAATATCCTCTTAAAAATTTTTGCTTTGTTTTTAAATAAGATATGTGTGGAGTACTAATACTTTTCAGCATTTGGATTTGTTAATAACCCAGGGACAATTTTTTTGTAGTTTCAAAATCCTCTTTTAATATTTCATCCATCTTTGTTATCCGTTAATTATTTTATTGGTAAGAGTTAAAATCAATGCGAGATATCCAAACAATGTCCCATGATAGATTAATTTTACACCCACATTGAATATGTCAAACACTGTCCCATAATAGATTGGCTGGTGATTAGCTACATTATAGATGGACTAATGTTTAGTTTACCTCTGTATGCATATTTGTAAGACTTAATGATCAGGCATGCTTGAAGTTCTTGATGAACAACTTGACTTTGGGTGCTCCTCACTTGGTCTATTGGATTAACTGCTACTAGTGAACTACCTATTCACGTGCATACCATTTCACTCAATATACATCACTACACAGTTTAGTAAGTTAATTAGGCGGCTTATTACCTTCCACCAATCATCTATTTTCTTTATTTTGTAGGTTAAATATTTCACTTTAAACTTTTATGAAAGCACTCTAGATTCCTAAAATGTTTGAGATCCCTATAAATGCTCTGTTATAATTCAAGTAGCTTCGTTGTATTTTGATATGCCTTAGTTTTAATTTTGGTGGAATTGGCCCACTATCAACTCCATCTAGACCCACTATCAACCTACTATGTACATCCAGTATTTTTTTTTAATTCCTTGCTAATTGGTTTAATCGCGTCCAATCGTGTTATGTTGGGACGAATCTAATCTTGTCCAGTCAAAACATATTTACTTACCGTGTTAATGTGGCATGTCGTGTTTTTAACGTGTCGTGTTTGCATTAAGAAAAAACATGCTATCATTTTGTGTCGTGTGTTCGTTGGATTCTTATCATGTCGGGTCGGGTCGTGTGAAAACAAAAACTGTTGACCCATTTTGCTAGCTCTAATATAAACACGTGAAAATTTGCTCAATTTTAAAAATTGTTTACAATTATGTGTTGTAAAAAATATGTTGATTTCATTATACATGATCAAATAATTGCCCAAATTTATTTAAACTAATAGGTTCATACAACAGGTTATTTCAAAAAATTGTGAACTAAATATGGCATCCAATTTAGACACCCAATTTAACACAAGTAAAAACACGACTAAAATGAATAGCCCTATAAACAAAGGTAAATATGACCATTTTTTTAAAACTACATTTTTTTTTGTTGCAGAATGAAAAATTTTCCTTTTTACAATTACACACTTTAAACTTTTTAGTCGTTTTGTGATTATCAGGGTGCCTTCAGGCACGTGCATACCCTAGTATATATATACATGTATTGCCATTTTTGTCAAATTCTCAAAAACTGTATTTAAAAACAAGTTTGCCAAATGCACACCAATATTTATAAACATAAAAAACTGACTTTTAAAATTGTATTTAAAAATAGTGTTTAAATCGAGTTTTCTGAATACAGAACCAAACGTGACCTTATTTTTTAAAATGGTAATTTTTTTTATTTAATTTGAGTTGATTTTTTGTAAAGGGTGATTTAACATTCTATCGATACACTATAAGAAAAATTGTCACAAAATATATATTTTTCCTATTTTAGGTAAATATATGTGAGTTTTTAAGCAGCTTAACAATTTGCATATACTCGCCGATTTTTTTTAAATAGTTAAAATAACTTATTTTTATGTTTAGTTTTTGTAGGATATGATGATACTTGAGATATCAACACTTAAATTTGTAGAGTTCAAAATGGCTATCAATAACACTGGAGCACTCAAATATATTAACACATTATAAATAAGAAGGAAAAGGATGAGAGCATAAAGGTGACACAAGACATAGGTGGTTAGGCTTTATAGCTTACGCCACTCTGCAAGAATGGTAAATTTTTCACTATGAATGAGTGATGATGCTGGAAACAACACCACCAGGTAAGGTGTTGACAAGCTCAAGAAAGTGATAACAATGACAGCACAGGAGAATATATATATGTATTTATGTAGAAGGAGGTGAGGAGAAGAGGATGGACACTTGAATATATAAGTGGTTCAGCCAATTAGGCCTACGTCCACTGTGCAAGTGAGTGAGCAAGGTCACTGAAATAAGGCACTAACGGCTATGGATATAGTCTCTCAATCTTTTCTCTCTTTACTGTTTAATTTGACAGAGTTTCAGCCAGGGTAGTAATTTCGGATCCTTTTACAAGGTAGAGGATGACCTCTATATATAGTGTTTGGGGGGTGTAATGTACCCCCTAAGCATACAATGAGCATGTGCATGGAGATCCAACCAGTGAAAAGATGACCCCTGGATAATCTGCAACTAAGTAATGGTGACATCAATATTCCCTCACGTGGAGGGAATGATTCAATTATAATAGATTTATCCACATGCTTCAAGCTATACATGTACGCATAGAAGCTCAGCTGCCTTTGCTTAGTACCAACTTCGGCCTGGGTAGGGACAAGGTTGGTGAGGTATGACCCTTACCTTGGATGGGAATTATATGATGACCTTGGCTGGGATGACAACCGAGGTTAGATATGTGGAACATCGACCAGGGCCGATATTGCCCTGACAATTGATGCTGAGCCTGCAGGGCTGCTGATTCTCACGTGGTGCTTGCAATATCGACTAATGACGATGATGATGTTGAAGGGTGGTTGAACCCATGAGTCCTTGTTGGCCTCGGCTGATGCCCAGTCGAGGTTGATGTATGAAGTAGATGTAATGTCGACTGTGGATGACCTGATGGATAACTGACCCCATGAGTCATACAGAACTCTGTCGTTGCCTAATTGAGGGGTAATTAGTAACGTCAATAATGGCCGACCTTACACTGGACGAGATTGCTGATCGTCAGTCTTGACCCCTTGCTACCTCGACCATCATCTTAGCCGAGGTTAGTGCCTCTGAGTTGGCAGGTACACTTTGGGCATATTAATCACCCCTAGCCCTTAGTTACCTATGTGAATAGGTGACAAAGGGGTATGTATGTCCGAGGCTATATTTCTTTGTGCCAATATTTTCTTGACAAATGTCAATTTCTGAAGTAGTTTGCGTGCTTGGAAAGTGCAATGATTATGGCCTTTTGGGCTCCTAATGCAATGATGGGCCTTGGGATTTGTACCAGCACGATTTGGGTGTTTGAACCTTTTTCCTTCTCTTTCTTCCTCATTTCTCTCACTTTCCCGCCCGAGTTCTCTGTGTTCTCTCTCTCTCCAAGAGCTCCATCACTGTTGGGTTTTGGGATTTTTTTTCTTAATCCTCCTATTCATCTTCTAGCACTTCCTCAGGTATTATTTTCATCTCGTCTTTCCATTTTCAGCCTTTTATTTCCATTTCATGCATTTTCCGATGGTAGCTTAGGTTTTTCGGTTAGCTTATGAGTTTTTTGGAGGACTGTTCTTGATTAGAAATCTTTCAAATAACCACGTTTGATCTTTAAATTGAGTTGTACCAAGTTATTTGATTTTGGTTTAGGTTCCCAAGTGTAAGGTCGTCTTCTTATGCTCAGACCTCTTTATAAACTCATAGAAGATTCCCCCTCTCTTAGAGATAAGACCTTTACGAAAATTAGGCATATAGAACTAGCCCAAGAGGAAGCTCGTAGGGTTGAGGCCTTCCCCCTCAGACCTATCTTCCCTCCACCTCTTAAGGTGATTTACCCCGAGCCAGCTGAGCTTGTTGAGCCAGCTGAGGATCTAATTGACCCTTCTCCAATGTCTGAGTCTGAGTCATATACCTCGGACCCGATGTTTATGGATTCATTTCAAGAGGCCATGGACTTCTCAGTTAGGTAAGATCAGGTCCCTGATCAGGTCGAGGTCCAAAGTTGCGCCTTGTCCCACAACGGTGCCAGCACTTCTCGAACTTCTTCTGATGTTGAAGTTGTGGGGCCGAGTGTGTCTATCCCACCACCTATTAATGTTATTCCCCTGTCGACAACCACTGTGGTTGATTTTGCTCAGAGGTTCCCTGGAGGTGTTCCTACACTTGCCTATGCCGATGTTGCTAGGGATGAGGATGACGGTTATAAGAGTGACGTTGATACCTCGGAGGTAGACGAGATAGAGAGTACTGTAAATGAGTTTGACTTCTTAGCCTTTAGCCACCTTTATTCTATAGGTCCCTCTATCAAGATTAGAAGAACTTTGAGGGTGAGAGGGCCTTTGGTGGCCGAGATGGGGAGATCGGTGTATATGAGCAAATGTTTAAGTTAGGATTCCGTCTCCCCATCCATCAAATAATTAGATCCATATTGTCCCATATTAACCTGACCCCTTCCCAATTATCCCCCAATCCTTAGAGGGTGATTATTGGAGCCATCGTCCTATGGAGGGCAGTCCATCACTCTGACCTTCCTGTTAGGGTCTTCACAGGGTGCTACGTGCCATCCTCTGCTAGAAACCACCCCAGCTACTACCACTTCCTAGCTAGGAAGTCTGATAAGAAGATGTTACTGGTTACTCAAACCTTAAATCATAACTGGAAACCATGATACTTCTTCGTCTCAGGGGCATGGAAATTTGGTACTTGTGCCCCCTCTTCATCGCTAGAGCTGAGGACCCCTCTGAGGTGGGGAAAATTATCATTAGCTGCCAAAGCCAACCCTGGATTACGCCAGGATAACCTAAAAAAGTTCAAAGATCTTCAAGATTAGGGAGAGCTTGGTTGACTAGTCAAGTATGAGCATCTGATGACCCCTTATTATCGCTCTGAGACTGGCCTGGGGGGAGTCCTCTAGCCGAGCTTCGTAACTATTATTTTGCATAAGTTTTACCTCTGATTTTCTAATGTCTCTACTATTATGACTCAGATATTTTTTTTGCAGAGCGCCCATAAGGTATTTCAGACGACCTGTGGGAGATGTCTGCAGCAAGTCTTATCAAGTTGATGAAGAAGTTGGGTTCAATGCACCTCCTCCTCCACCGCCCAAGCACAACTTCGACACCTCGAAGGCCGATGCTATAAAAAAAGGAAGTCCACCACTGCTGCCTTAAAGGATCATAGGCCGAGTAAGCACCAAAAATCCATCCCAATCTCGTCTGATGATGCATTGGCTACTCGTCTAGAGCAGCTGAAGATCAATGACATCCTGATAGGTCACGGTCTAAAGGTAATGGATGCCATCGGCTCTGCGATGACCAATGCAGATAAGCATTTTCTATGCTCGATTGATACCCCTTTGCTGGCCAAGTTTTTCCTTCAGAGGTCTATCCAGGTAAAACTTTTTCTTTTTTATTCCAAGTCTAACCTCGGCGTTTATTGGATTAAGGCTTGACTTCATACCTCTGACTTTGTTTTGCAGGGTCTTTTCTCTATGCATCAATTCATTAACTGGACCCTCATGAAGTTGCCCCTTGTTGAGAGGGGGAAAGAGGCCTAGAAGGTGGAAGCCTATTTAAACGTCGAGGTTGAAAATCTGAAGACTGCCTTGGCTGAGTCTGCGAATAAGGTGAAGCATAGGGACAGGGACACAACTAAGCTCCAGAAGGACCACACCTCTACCCTGAAGGCCAAGGACGATATTCTTTAATAAAAGGTTGATGCTGCTGTGAAAGATTCCCTTGAGGACGCCTCTGAGAAGATCTTGGCCGACTATAAGGTCTCTAACCAATTTATAAGCTTCGACTTTGAATACTTTAAAAGAGGTGTTAAAGTTACTAGTAAATGGGTGGCCATCAAAGAAAAAGAGTCAGGGAGTTTGACCGCCTCGGACTTTATTGGTCTCGGTTTTGCTAACCCTTAGTTTGCTCAGGCCTTACAAGAGGTTGAGGAGGAAGGAGAAGGTGCTGCTCCTGCAGAGACCACACCACTGAAAGTTATAGAGACCGAGGATGTCAACCCTCCAAATGATGGGGCCGAGGTTACAAACATCGTCCAAGCTGATGGGGCCGAGGTTACCAACCCTGTGGCTGTAGACACCTAGACCATGATTTGTAAAGCTTTACACTTGTAATATTTGTTTCTCATCTGTAATTATTTGTAACCTCTGATAACATACTCTAAGGCATGTTGAATTGTAATTCTGACTTCTTTATGTTATATCATCCTCTTTAGAGGATTTTTCTTTTTTTTATTAATGCTTTCTTAAATGGTTTTACAAATCATACTTCCCATCAAGTGATGTTTAAGATCTGAGGTCATCAAAGTATGATGTTACCCTCATAAATTTCACAAAATTAATGATGTTTAAGATCTGAGGTCATCTAATTATGATGTTTCACCTCAGACCTTGTCACCAAATTATGATGTTTAAGGTCTGAGGTCATTAAACTAAGATGTTACCCTCACGCATTTTACCAAATTAATGATGTTTAAGGTCTGAGGTCATCTAGATAAGATGTTACCCTCATAAATTTGACCAAATTAATGGTGTTTAAGGTTTGAGTTCATCTAACTAAGATGTTTCACCTCAGACCTTGTCACCAAATTATGATGTTTTAAGGTCCGAGGTCATCAAAATATGTTGTTTCACCTCAGACATTGTCACCAAATTATGATGTTTTAAGGTCTGAGGTCACCATACAATGATGTTACCTCCATAAATTTCACCAAATTAATGATATTTAAGGTCTGAGGTCATCCAATTATGATGTTTCACCTTAGACCTTGTCACCAAATTATGATGTTTAAGGTCTTAGGTCATCAAACTAAGATGTGACCCCCATAAATTTCACTAAACTAATGATGTTTAAGGTCTGAGGTCATCCAATTATGATGTTTCACCTCAGACCTTATCACCAAATTATGATGTTTAAGGTCTGAGGTCATCAAACTAAGATGTTACCCTCATATATTTCACTAAATTAATGATGTTTAAGGTCTAAGGTCATCTAGCTAAGATGTTAACCTCATAAATTTCACCAAATTAATAGTGTTTAAGGTCTAAGGTCATCTAACTAAGATGTTTCACCTCAGAGCTTGTCACCAAATTATGATGTTTTAAGCTCCGAGGTCATCAAAATATGATTTTTCACCTCAGACCTTGTCATCAAATTATCATGTTTTAAGGTCTGAGGTCACCATACAATAATGTTACCTCATAATTTTACCATTAAAGCAATCCAAACAAAGTATTGACATAGGAACTTATCTTCTCATTAATATTCTCTTAATAAAATCATACATTTACATAGAAAAAATTTCAATATCATATGTAGTACTTCGTCAAGTGATTAGCATTCCATGGATTGGAGAAAGGTTCCCCATTGAGATTTTCTAGCCGGTAGGTACTGGCTACAACCTCATCGAGTACTTTGTAAGGACCATGCCAATTCGTCTGAAGTTTGTTTGTCTTTTGTAATGTCCCCTTCAGCATTTGGTCTCCTACAGCTTTAGGTCTTAATTTCACCCTTTGATTGTAGAACTTTGTTGTTCTCTGCTGGTAGGTTGTCTGTCTGATCTCAGTGTCTTCTTTCCTTTCCTCAATCAAATATATGTTAAGTCTTCTTTCTTCCCCATTCTTCTCGGGGTCATAGGTCTGAACTCTGTGAGTCGGTAGTCCTACTTCCATAGGTATGACAGCTTCTGAGCCATGTGCCATCATAAATGGGATCTCCCACGTTGGTCTCCTTTTCGTTATTCTATAAGCCCATAACACTGCATAAACCTCTTCCGCCCATCTCCCCTTGGCTTCTTATAACCTCTTCTTAATCCTATCGAGGATTTTTCGATTTGTGACTTCGGTCTTACCGTTTGCCTGAGGTCGGCCAGGAGAAGAGAAAAATTGCTTGATCCCGACCCTCTCGTAGTATTTCTATAAGGAAGAATTCTTGAACTGGGTTCCATTGTCTGAGATAAGGGTTTTAGGAAGGACATGTCTACATATGATGCTCTTCCAGATGAACTGGAAGGTCTTCTGCTCTATAATCGTGATCATCAGCTCAGCCTCTACCCACTTGGAGAAGTAATTAATTGCTACTATTAGAAATCGATAATTGTTAGCAGCTCTTAGCAAAGGTCCTACCAAGTCAATCCCCCATACAGGAAAAGGCCAAGGAGAACTGATTGACATCATAGGTTGATGAGGTTGGTGGGTATAGTAGAGAATCTCTGACATATGTCACACATCTTCACGTAGGAAGAAACATCTTTGACCAAGGTAGGCCACTACTAGCCTTGCATTATTATCCTCTTAGCTAAAGGTCTTCCTCCTATGTGACTGGAGCAAGAACCTTCATGTACATCTTACAGGACGTGGGGGACCTCTGTGGGATGGACACATCTGAGGAGAGGTAGTAGAAATCTTTTTTTATATAGGACATCTCCTATTATTAAGAACTTTACGGATCTGTACCTCAATTTCCTCCTTTCTAACTTGGATTCTGGCAGCTCTCCCTCTGTGATATATTCGATAAGGGGGTCCATCCATGAGTCTCCTAGGCTCAAGTTGAGGCAGGAGCTAGCAACCTCTTCTTCCTCAATGGTCGATTTGAGCAGGATCTCGACTGGTACTGTCCTTCTGATGCCTGTCCTTATTGCTGAAGCCAACCTTGCTAGTGCATCTTCATGACTGTTATTTTATATAGGTACCCTCTTCATCTTCACCTCTTCGAAGCCTTCTAGTGTCGTTCTTACCCTTTTCAGGTATTTAGCAATCCTTTCATCTTTAGCTTCATATACTCCAAGTACTTAGTTGACAACCAACCTCGAGTCACTGTGAAGTAGGAGTCGGTCAACTCTAAGGACTTTTGCCAAGGAGAGGCCTGCTATCAAGGCCTCATATTTTGATTCATTGTTCAATGCTTTGAAGTTGAACCTTAACGCATATTCAATATCGGTACCATCCGGAGCTGACAGTATCACCCCTGCACCGCTTCCATTTTCGTAAGAAGACCCGTCAATGAAGAGGTTCCAAATATCTTCATCTGAAGAGAAGTTCCCCTCTGACAGGGCTCCTTGCTTGAAAAGGTACTTGTCTTCCTCATTCTCAACTATTACTCTTCTGGCTCTGCTGGACATAACCTCTTCTGAGTCTCGAAAGATGTTATTATTTGATTCTTCTGCGGTCTCTGGTCTATTTTCAGTCTCATCCTCTTCCTATCTGAACTCAGCAATAAAGTCTGCGAGTGCTTTCCCTTTAATGGCCACCCTAGGTGATAAACAAGGTCATACTCTCCCAACTCGATGGCCAGATCATCAATCTACCTGACTTCTCAGGCTTGTGGAGGACTTGCCTTAGTGGGGAGTCAGTGAGGATGACCATAGAGTGGGCTTGGAAATAAGGTTTCATCTTCCTGAAAGTATGTATCAAAGCGTAGGCTAACTTCTCCATCCGAGGATAGTTCTGTTTAGACCCCTGAAGGGTCTTACTATTGAAGTATACAAGCCTTTGTACCCCAACGTCTTCCCGTACTATGGCTGCGCTTATAGCTGACTCTAAGACTGCTCGATAAACATACAACTTCTCCCCCAGAATGGGCCGAGATAAGAGCAGTGGGGATCCGAGGTAGGACTTGAGCTGTCTAAAGTCCTTGTCACACTCCTCATCCACTTCTAAGGCCTTTCTAAGAATCGTGAAAAACGGAAAGCACTTGTTCGTAGCTCTGGAAACAAATCTGTTGAGTGCAACGACTCTTCCAGTGAGCCTCTAAACATATTTTATACTTCTTAGTGTCTTCATAACAAAGATTCTCTGGACCTCACACCCATGCACCCTTGTAGTGATTACCAAAGGGTCATCGTGTGGAGCTACGATAACTTTGAAATTAAGTCGGGAGAACCTAATTATAAGAGTATCCATATCCACCTTCTTTCTCTTCTGCTTGGCCTCTAAATATGCCAGATTCACAACCTCTACTTTGGTCACCGACTTGGCCTCTGCCACATGAGCTTTACGACCGGCTACTTCAGATCCACCCCCCGCCAGTCCTTCACAGATGGTGTTAACTCCGAAGGAGATCATACCAACCCTCTTCACTAGGGAATTGTTATCTTTTGGTAGGAGGTCAGGATCGTCCTCATCATCACCATCTGAGTCCTCGTCTCTTCTTGCTCGGGTTTCATCTCGACACCTGTTGTTTTTCTTCTTTTTAGGGTCATCTCTTCCCCTCTTAGGATCCTTACCATCGACATACTTCGTTAATTTTTGAACTTCAACATCTTCTCGATTTTATCCTTCAAAGAGAAGCACTTGTGTGTCACATGGCCGTGGTCTTGGTGGAACTCACACCACAGGTTCTTGTTCCTCTTATACAGAGGAGCCTTCAGCGTCTCTGGCCATCTCAGATATCGGTCATTCTTGATCTCGTTGAGGATGTGTTTGCATCTCATAGTTAGAGGAGTATAATGTGCAAACTTGTCATTTGCAGACCTCTTTTTTTCATCTTTCTTTCTTTGGAAATTCCCACTGCCACTTCTATTCTCATCCTCATACTTCATGGCCATAGCCTCTTCAGTGTTTATGACCTTTCCGATAGTTGCCAATAGCTCTGCCATGGACTTGGGAGGGTCTTTCGCAAGCTTCCATAGCAACTTCCCCTTCTGGAGTCCTCCAACGAGGGCTGTCATGGCTATATTCTCTTCATAATGTTTAACCTCTAATTTTTCTTTGTTGAATATAGAAATATAGTCTCTTAGGCTCTCATTCTTTCCTTGATTGACGTATAGCAGATGAATGGTCTTATTTTGAGGTCTTACCCCAAAATAAAAATTGTGAATGAATCGTTCAACCAAGCCCTTAAAGTTCTCAATTGAGTTCTTTTTAAGAGAGGTGAACCAGATGTGTGCAGCTCCTGTCAAAGTCCTAGAGAAGGCTCGACACTTCATCTCATCTGGGATTGAATAAATATCTGTCGCAGACTGGTACATCTCAATATGATGAATAAGGTTGGTTCTACCATCATACTTGTGAGACACCGTGGGTGGCTTGAACTTTGCAGGGGTTGGGAAGCTCACTATCCTGGCCACGAATGGGGAACCGTCTGAGAAACCTCTTTGTAGTGGGTCTTGACTTTCGATGAGGTCCCCTATCTTCTCTTCAAGACGTTGAATGGAGTCATTCCATGGCTTTACAATGTTAGCCTGGCTGAGGTTGTCCCCAACCACCTCCAATAGGTGGACAGAGGGTTCACCAATCACTGCACAATGTCGGCTATTGACCTCCTCTTGATCCCTGTCTGATCCATGATGGGGTCGGCCCTGTTGGGATCGACTATGATGAGGCCGACGTTCCCCATCTTCCCTCTGCGAGCCTGCTACACTTCTAGACCTGGATAACCTTTGTCTCAGGTCATTGATTGGGCCGAGCCTTTCAAAGGCTGACCCTCTGCTCAAGCGATCAAAAGTTGATCCTCTTTGTTAGTCACCACCATCTCTTCTTCCCCCACAACCTCGGCTTTGCTGAATAGGATGTACAGTGTTGTTCAAAACATTATACGGCTCCCAGCAGTCTTCTGGAGCGTCCTCTACCTCCACATCGTCATACCTATCCTCATTGCAAGGGTTTCCTTGCCTCCCCAAACGTAAACGTCTAGGGTCAGCAACGTCCCTCCTCCGTTGAGGGGTAGTATAGTGTTTTCGCGATGCCTGGGATGGTCCCATGGCTTCAAGATGAGGTTGAATAGCTACCGGAGTAATCGTCTTCGGTGATACCCCAGGTGGCCTCATTATATTTTGACTGAGCTGTGCAAACTGCTCCTTCATCGCTTGCTGCGTTGCAGCCAAGGACTTCAAGGCTACCGCCACGTCAGCCATTTCGGACTAGGGTGGTGCCTGGCTAGAACTAGGTCCTTCAGCACTAGATGGTGGAGGAGGTGGTGGTAACTTCGGTGCCATATGTTAAAACTAAAGAGCTTGTGAAGAAGATGAGATTAATACATTAAAGGACCTCTTTCAATGGCGAAACATCTCCTCGCAAGGGGTAAGGCCTGGTTCACCACAAGAGTCTCCGGTGAGGTTAAGCAAAAAAAGAGGAAGAGACATCCCCTCATTCCCAGAGACGGCGCCAAAATAATTATGCTGGAAACAGCACCACCAGGTAAGGTGTTGACAAGCTGAAGCAAGTGATAACAATGACATCACAGGAGAATATATATATGTATATATATAGAAGGAGGTGAGGAGAAGAGGATGAACACTTGAATATATAAGTGGTTCAGCAAATTAGGCCTACGTCCACTATGAAAGTGAGTGAGTAAGGTCACTGAAAAAAGGCACTAACGGCCATGGATACAATCTCTCAATCTTTTCTCTCTCTACTGTTTAATTTGATAGAGTTTCAGCCAGGGTAGTAATTTCGGATCCTTTTACGAGGTAGAGGATGACATCTATATGTAGTGTTTGGGGGGTGTAATGTACCCCCCAAGCATACAATGAGCATGTGCATGGAGATCCAGCCAGTGAAAAGATGGCATCTGGCTAATCTTCAACTAAGTAATGATGACCTCAATATTCCCTCACATGGAGGGAATGATTCAGTTATAACAGATTTATCCACATGCTTCAAGACATACATGTACGCATAGAAGCTCGTCTGCCTTCGCTTAGTACCAACCTTGGCCTGGGTGAGGACGAGGTTGGTGAGGTATGACCTTTGCCTTGGCTGGGATGCCAGCCGAGGTTAGATATGTGGAACGTCGGCCAGGGCCGATGTTGTCCAGATAATTGATGTTGAGCCTGCAGGGCTGCTGATTCTCACGTGGTGCTTGCAATGTTAGCTAGGGACGATGATGATGTTGAAGGGTGGTTGAACCCATGAGTCCTTGCTGGTCTCGGCTGATGCCCAGCCAAGGTTGATTTATGAAGTAGATGTAATGTTGACTGCAGACGACCTGATGGATAATTGACCCCATGAGTCATACAGAACTCGGTTGTTGCCTAATTGAGGGGTAATTAGTAACGTCGTCCGTGGCTGACCTTGTGCTGGATGAGATTACTGATCGTCAGTCTTGACCCCTTGCTACCTCGGTTATCATCTTAGCCGAGGTTAGTGCCTCTCAGTTAGCAGGTACACTTTAGTCATACCAATGAGGCACTAATAGCATGAGTGTTCATGTCAAAAACTAGACTAGGTCTAATTCTTTAATCACGGATAAATAAGTAAAATAAAGAGACAAAAAGGTTTTTAAAGTGGTTTGTTTACGGAAAAAAGCATACGTCCACTGTGCTTCTTATTGCCTTGTATTTGCCTTTCAATTACTTATCCTTAACGAAGGGATTACAACGTATTTATAGCCATGTAGGGAGACAAAGAGATGGAATGTTAAAGAATGGAATGCCTTTATAAATTTAGCATTTACATTAGTACATAATGTCTATAATGTTTATGGCTGTTAGTGTTTTGATGATAAAGTTGGTCGGCCTCTCTACTACTGGTCGGACTTCTTAGGGTTGGTCGGCCTCTCTACTACTGGTCGGACTTCTTGGTGTTGGTCGACATTCTGTATACTGGTCGACATTCCATGCCTTGGTCAGTGGTTATGCCTTGCTGAATATGATTATTGCCACAGTAGATGACACATGTATATTTATGATTGGTCCACGTAAGTGGGTAATTTTTTGTATTAATAGAAGCCCCTAATGTTCCATGCTTGATGATAGCTTGAAACTATAGAGCATTTAATCCTAGTAGTAGCTTGGGCTACATTCTTGATGCTTGGTCGGCTGTCGACTTCCCACACTTGTAAAATTATTAATTTTCCTCATAGCGTCTAATACTGATGTCATTTTTGTAAATATTCAGAATTATAATGAATCGTCTTGGGGAAAATACGTCTTTTTCTGCTTAGTCGTCAAAATTTCAATCGTCGTTTCTCTTTAATCATTACGTTCTCCAGTTTTTGAGGCAACCTATAAAAGGCGATAAAATTTCGATCATCTATTACCTCAAACCTTATGAGTTTTTGCTACAATTTCTTGAGCTTTTCGTGTGATCGTTCTTCGTGTCCCAAAGTTCTTGGTGAATCGTTAAGCTTTTGTAAGAATCCTTTCTCTTTCTCTTTTTTTCCATATTGAATCATGGTTTACTCTGTTGTTTCTCTAGATGAATTTAAGAATGAATGGAATATACCCACTTGGGTGGATTTAGAACTCCACTGCCCTCCTATAGATCTTTTTTCTTTGTTTGAGGGTCACTGGATTCCCTCCTTGTTTATTGTTGTATGTGGATTTAGTTTTCCCCCAAACCCATTTTGCCTAGAATTTTGTCAATATTTCGATATAGTCCCTGCTAGGTTAGCCCCCAATACTTGGTGGGCTGTCAGTGGTGTTCATAGACTCAATTAACTCCATGGAACCCATATAGGCATTCTCGAAATCATGTTTGTTATAAGTGGGTCACCAGTGACAGTACTTACTATTTAAAGACTAGGTTGTAAATAGAGATTTAGTTTTTAACCTTCTTGACTCTAATAGGGATTACTTCGACCATGGAGTGATTGCCAAAAATTAATAATATGTACCCTTAACAAGGGGTGATGTGTACAATGGGCCAAAGTTCCCTCAGGAGGGTCATGGGATAGGTTGTTTTAATTCTCATGTGACTTTATTAACAATTTTTATTCTGTAATACTAATTTAGATTATTTTTTCTTTGTTTTTGATTGTAGTTGATCAGAAAAGAAAGTGTCCCAAGGAGAGTGAGGTTAAGCTTACTGAGCTTAAACTTGTCTGGGGTATTCACTAAATGATTGGGGAAGAGAATACTGGGTCAGCCTCTTACTTGTTGGATTACAAGAATTCCAAAACTTCTTTTGTTGCTCGTCGTACCCCTGTTGCTCCTTCACTCATCATTGACCTAGATAAAGATCCAGTTCCCACTTCCTCGATCACTGCATCTGGTAGTGGTGAAATTACTGTGGGCCCTTCTTCATCCTGGATTCCAACCTTCCTCTTGCTACTACTATCGGAAAAAGGAAATTACCAATATAATAGGAGATGCTGCTGCTCCTGGATCCACCAAATATGCTGCTTGTGGGGCTTCCAATAAAGAGGATGTTGGTAAGAAACCCCTAGCTAAAAAGGGTGATGATTTTGCTCTTGAGCGGCTGAAAAAAGGTCTTCCTTTTGAACTTGCTGAAGGACCTGCTGCTACTGTCGACCAACAAAACTTGTTCAATTTGTTTGTTGTTGATACTGGCTCTCCTCAAGCCATAGGTCCTGGCTTAGCTAGACAATTGATAAGTTCTAGTACTTTCCCAGATCACAGGGGGGCTACCTCTTCCATGCCCCGTCTAAAAATTTCTGAGAGGGCTACTCAAAGCCTTGCTTTGATAAGAACTCTTACTTTTTCATACTTATACTTTTTCATTGATTTCTTGTACTAACACTGCACCAAATCTGTCGAATTGTCACGTTCATTGACCTTGACAAGTTGGACTTGTCAAGGTCAATAACCGTGACAATTATGGGGGTGCAACGTTTTTTGTCACGGACTTGTCACGGTCATTGATCGTGACAAGTTCATTAGAATTGTCACGGTCATGTCATGGTCTATAACTGTGATAAGTTTTGTCATGGTCATAAACCGTGATAAGCCTGTGATAATGTTTAAAAAATTATCACGGTGATTGATCGTGACACGTCCGTGACAATTATCCTTTGTCAGGGACTTTTCACGGTCAATGACCGCGATAATTCTGGGCAGAATTAAAAAAAATGCTAGGAAGTATGGCCACTGCCACTGCCCAACAGTATATTTGTACCTGTTATAGCAACGTTGTACCTGCTCAAACATCGTATATCCAAATAAAATAGAGATAATGCAAATATACATTCAAAATAATATGCATCACGATATAATCGAAATATAATTCAAATGTAATAACTTAAAACAATTCAATTCAAATAATGTCACTACATGTCTGGGGTAAGGTTATCTATGAGGAGGTGAGTAGGCCACACAATATACGAATTAACACACCCAATAATATACATCGTTCCGCATTGTTCGCGCAACCACAATGGGGAGTTCTCCTTTACGGGTATTACATGCGTGACGAGCACCTTGGACTCGATGTCTTGAAGAAAACGTCCATGAACTGGCATACCCTGGATGGTATTTGGATCCCTCAACCCCCGCCCTATCCTTTGGCCATCAAATATGTCCAGTATAAACACACTCGGCCAATGAAGTGTCGACATTGGTCGGTTGAAGGGAGCCAAATAGGGGAGTGGATCATCAAAGTTCTCATGTATCGACGATGAAATAGCGAGGTCCATATCCTCGTCATCCTGCACCTCACCCTCCTTCACCACCTTCTCCTTACCTTTCCCCTTACGGTTTTCACCCAACGAATGCTTCATGAATGAGAACATATCTTGGACTTTCGCCTCCAAAAGGGACAACTTCGTGTCATGCGAGTATGTCATTCTTGCCAACCCGGTGTCGCTCGTCTCCAATCTGATGATTCTAGATTTGTCCACCCGCGAGCTCACCCCTTGTGCTCCCCTTGCGATCAGCGCCAAGAACTTGGCTGAGTGCGTCTGTGGACAAAGATGCCTTATCGGCATCAGACTGCGACTCATGCACTTCCTTAAGCTTTGCCTGAAACGACAAAAAGCACATGATTAGTAAAATAAGTAAATAAAAAAATTACAATGTAATTAATAAAAAGTAAAGTGTCAGATTACTTACAATCATGGCCGTGACGCTTGGGGACACCTCTTTATCCTTCCCCTTCTTCGTCTGTATAACCACATAAGTATCGAGCCTATGTGGCCTACCCACAGGGCCACTCCCTGTCCCCTGAAATAAAATAAAGTAAAATTAGTATCAGCCCCGCAAAGTAAAATAATACAGAATAATATATTTATGTATTTATAGAAAAATTAAATCTTACCATCATCCTATGCTCCACCTCGGCGTAAGACGTACGGTCGGAGTAGTGCTCGCCCATATTTTTTGCCCGGTTTTCCCTCTCCGATTGGTGAGATGACAATTGTCTCTCCCCGATCTCATTGTCAATGAAAATTTTCCATTGTGCCAATGAGATCATCTCCTTTGGCATGACGGATTCACGCATTTGGATAACAGAGTCTTGGGTCTTCTCAAAGTATCGGGTCCGCATATTTTTCTTCCACGTCATGTGTTGCTCCCTCAATTGCTCCAAGAGGGAATCACATAGCTTTGGATTCAGGCTGAATTGTTTATGTCCAACAAATACAATGTTAGTTGTGAATAAATATAAATATAAAATGAAATTGAAATTGAAATTGAAGTATTCATATAAATATAAATATAAATTCATTACCTGTAGTGCCACCCAAATAGCTAACTTGAGCTCATTTGGCCCCTCCCTCCAACTAATGTACCCCAGGCCGATGATCGTCTTTACTATCTTGAGGGATCTCGCTAATAACCCCGTCTTGTTCTCGATGGACATTCCCAATTTTCCATATTTGGGGAGCCTAGGGGCCGAGGAGCCCTCCTCGCCTCCGCTACCACCGAGCTCAGACGACATCATCACAATCAGCATCATCATCCTCGCCTTAATACCTGAAGGAGACATTTTGTATAAAAAAATATTGTTATTAGTACAAATCAAAATGAATTAGAAGAAGACATGCAAATATGTACAATTACTACAAATACAAATGAATTGTTACTGTTTAACACCTCAATTCTGAATTCCAAAACAACAGCGTCTAGCTCATAATATATACAATTACTAAAAATTCGAAACGTCCTCACCCCCACCCCTATTGCCCACACACACGCACACTACACGAGAGTGAAAATGATAAAATGAAAATCAATTAAAAACATTAAAATGGATTGATAACGTATAAATTGGAACATTTATTACAAATTGAAAAATTGTTTCAAATTCAGGTTATCATAAAAAATGGATTGATATTCGGTAGGAGAAGCGAAGTCATCCACACTACTATTTAGACACTTTGGCACGTGTAGGACAATTGACCACGGCTCATTTTTGATATACTCCGAGTAAAACACTTGGTTAACCTTTTGAAATGCACAAACAAATGGCTCATCGCTCATGTGGTCGTTGCTCTTCAACTTGGACAAGTCAACCATGATCAAATTGGTGACATGATCAACTTTACAAGCATTTTTATCCTCAACTCTTACCCAGTCACAGTAAAATACAACATCTTTGAAGCTTATATAATCCAATTCAAATATATTTCGAATTACACCATAGTAAGTCATTTCATCTTCAACGAGGTTTTTATCTTTTGCGCTCGCTCAAAAGAAAGTAAGAGCCTTATATGAAATGCCCGAGTTCTATACTTTTTGTACTTTCCTCGTACACTTTTGCGCTCTCTCATGGCATATAAAGTTGTTTGATCTTTCCCACAGCCAAAGTATAATGGTTTGGTCGCCTTAAATTTTAAAATTTGGTAGTCATCGTCAAGGTTTATCGTGATATCTAAACGAGCACTTGAACCTTGTACTTCATCAGTAATCTCATTCTCCTCTGCTTCATAAACTCCGTACGCATCATTAACTAAATCCTCTAACATATTATGATCTGCGTCACCCCCTTCTACATCTATCCTACTTGTTGAAGGTTGTTGTAAAGGTTGTTCGGGGACAAAAGGAGCTTTTAATTTACCGTGAAAACTCCAAAATCGATAACTATCTTGCATACCCGATCTTAACAAATGCAGTTCAACTGTTTTCCACTCAAACACCTTACAATTCTTACACCTAGCACATAGACACGAAAACTCTTCATCATTATGACATCTCTTTGCGTATTTCACAAATTCATTAGCACCTCTGCGAAACACATCCCCCATTCTATTTGTCTCACCCATCCACTCTTTGTATTTTGGATATCCCATCACAACTACCACAACTAATCACCTATTAAAGTTAAGAAGCATATATTCATGGATTAGTATAAACAAAACTTAGATTTATAGCATGTTTCATTTAATTTTGTCTTATTTATATTCGATTTTCAAATTTCAAATTCAAATTCAAACTTAGATTTATAGTATGTTTCATTTCATTTCATTTAATTTCTATTTCCTCCATCTCCTCTAAAGGGTGAGTGGTCCTATCCTATTCAAGACCGCATATTTCTGTAATATACTTTACAGCTCATGCACATTGTTACGATTTGAGAAAAATACGGCAGCATATCCCCATAGTTCTCCATGTACACGACGTAGATTGACAAGTGTGAGTAATATTTCAATTGATCAATTGAAATAACAGTCACATTTGTCAATCTAGTATGTACCCAGAGAACATTAGGATACGACTGCGGAATTTTCTCCAAAAGTAATGACTTTAAGACACTAAGAATATTATTATACAGAAATTATGCAATCCCAAACTGTCTAAACGGAACAATTTGAGAGATCTCATTACAGGGGTAATGAATCTCGAACGGGTCTAAGGGCTATTGAATGCGTACGCATAAGAACTAGAAGGCTAGTATCTATGTGCACTATATGTAATTTCTAGTATGTTTCATTTAATTATCATATTATATATATAGATATATATTGTTCGTTATACAAAGTAATTTTAAAAAAAAGTTGAAAAATTCCACTCTCATATGGACAATAATCCAGTGGTCATGCCACTTTTAAAATTAAACAACGCAACATCGATCCACTATAATCCAATCGCAATGGCAACACCAAATGTGTATCCCATACTCCTTTGAATTGATCTACTCAATTAATTATTTTCATCAATTAAACTAACAATTAAAGTATACAATTATTAATTTACTAATTTACAATGAGGGACAATGCTACTTGCATATGAAAGGGGAACTAATTATTAATTTACAAAAAAAATTAACAGCCAATCAATATTAAATCAATCAATTCTTTTACAAGGGGCACTACAATATGAGGGGAAATATCTAATAAACCAATAAAAATTTAATTAAAAAAATACACACACACACACACATATACACACACATGCACATATACACCCTTGGTCCCCCACCCTCGCCCCTGCCCACCACACGCACATATATGCACACACACGCACATGTACACACACACGTATATATACACCACACACACACACATGCACATTTACACACGCACATATACATACACATATACATAAATGGAGGAGAAATAGAGAGTAAACATACCAAAGTTCTAGAGAGAGAGAGAGAGTAGCCGCTATATATATAGAGAGAGAGAGAAATGGAGGGAACAAAATCGATGGGAAAAAATAAGGGGGATGGTTTTTTACTGATAGAATTGTCATGGACGTGTCACGGTCAATGACCGTGACAAGTCTTTATCACGGACTTGTGATGGTTAATGACCGTGACAAGAAATGCATGTTTTTTTGTCACGGTCATTGATCGTGACAATCCTAGCCACTAAAAAGGTGACAATTTTACTATTTTGGTGTAGTGTAACTTGGCCCTTATTTTTGCATTTCTTGGAAGGAAGATGCACTTTGTTCTTCTTCAAATGATATCGAGGAGGATTTTGAATGCCTGAAGAAGTCCTTAATTGACTCCCAACAAGCATTGGCAAATGAGAAGCAAACTTGGCAGAACAAAATAAAAACTTCTAAGGGAGCTTAGAAGAAGGCTGAACAAAAGGCTGTTGCAGCTCGGGGGCAAGTCTCTGAGTTGAAGAAGAACTTGGTTGCTAAAAAGGCCAAGAGGGTGAAGGCTAGATAAGCCTCTTTTAATAAGGGATGGTAGAAGGCCATCGGAGCTACGTCATTCCAGATTGAATATGTGAAGAAGTGCTATGAGGATAGTTGGTCGGCTGCACTTACGGAGGTTGGTACTCGTCAAGAGTTTGAACTCTTCCTTAGACATAACCCTTGTTCCCCACCAAATTTTTATGAGGAAGTTGAAGTTGACGTGGGCTCAGGGGATTCCACCCTTATTTTGGAGTCTACATTCGGCCAATTGTAGACAGTTGCTGAGTCTTCTCTCCTATCTACCTCCGAGCAAATCACTCCACCTATTACTGCCTCTAATCAAGCTGGAGTTACTACTGATAAGGAGAGGGTGTAGATTTATTCTACAATCATATTTTTCCTTTTTTTCCTTTACTTCTCTTTTATTCCAATGTACTTGTAACTTTGCTTTATATCAATGAAAATGAGTATTTCCTTCACACGTGCTTGTCACCTTTTGATTGTTTCTTTTATGATCTTTATTATGTTGTTGATTGGATATATCTTTATTCTTATAGTTCATGGCCAAAATGGATCAACTTTCCTCTAATGAATCCGAGCTACTCAAGAGATGCAATGATCTGTTCAAGGTTGGTCGTATGACTTTGTTCGAGGAAGATCTGTCCAACTTGCTCTGGGAAGACATTTCAAATCAAGCCAAGGAAGCTTATTTATATTTGAAGTTTCTTCATGATTGGTTAGTAGCCAACAATGTAGCTTACTTCGTAATGATTGAAGATCTTCAAGAAGATCATAAAGAAGCTAAGGGTCTCTTACACACTGATTATGAGGAGAAGTACAAAACTTTAAGTGAAGATTGGGGTTTTGATGATAAATTAGAGAAGTACGTTTCTTCTTTTAGGAAGAACGAGTTCTTGCTCAGGTGGCAAGTTGATGAGGCTAGAGCCATTGCCAAGATACTAGAGGAAGAAAATAATAGTTTGAGGGATGAATTGAACTCTTTGAGGTTCCTTCTACCACTGTTGCTGCTGATGAAGAAGTTTCATTTTTGGAAACTGAAAATGCTAGGCTGAGGGAAGAATTGAAAGCTTTGACAAAATCTAAACTTGCTTCTTCTTTCCTCTCAAGAGCCAGATCTAGCTGAGCTACAATAGATGAAACCAGAACTCAATAGACGCTTGCAAATCAGGCTGCATAAATAAGGTCCAAGAATTCATCCATTGCTGAGATGTCTCAAAAGATCCAAACCAAGGGTAAGAAACTTTCCACCCAGTCTTCTCAACTACTGGCTAAAGATAGAGTATTGAAGAAACTGCAACACCAAGTTGAGAGATTAACTTTCCAGTTTCACAAATAGACTAGGGAGATCTGGATGGAAGGGTATAATGAATATTTTGTTCATTTTGATGACCACTTTAGTCAGACTCAATGTTAAGGTTACAAGTGGGGTTAGACCAATTGCCTAACAGTTATGAAGGTGGAATCGGACAACAAACTTTGGTATTGGAATGATCCTGGGCTTTTGGAATGTCAAGACCCTCCCTTAAAACTGGATGCCGATTAGATACCTGTTGAATCAATTCCCCAATGCTTGATTTCTAAATACTTAGGGGATTATGGTCTACACGATGAGCTAGAAATATTTTGGCCTCCTCATATGTTAGATGCTCTGAACAGCAGCAACAGGAGAATGCTTCAAGATTTCAACTTCGTTAACTCCCCATACACATTGGATGATCCTCCAGCGATCATGGAACCATCATCGAGCTCCTCCAAACCTGAAGGAAAGCACCGAGTAGAATAATTTGTTCATGTATTTCATTTATAAATAATATTTGCATGTAATCATCATTTCAATAAATGAAAGGCATTTGATTAACTTATCTTGTTAATTTATGGATGCTTGAATGACTTCTTTGTTGCATTAGTTCTACTCATACACTTAGATATTTGCCCAAATTTGGTACCAGTTACCAATGAGATTATCATAGGTTCTACTGATATACTTAGATTTCTAGGTTTAGTATCAGTTACCATTGATGTGGCCGTAGGTTCAACCAGCACACCTAGATTTAAATATAAGTTTAGTACTAGTTACCCGTAATATTTCCATAGGTTCTACTAATGGGCCTAAATGTTTAGGTTTAGCATTAGTTACTAGTGGTGACAAAGCAGTTGTGTAATATGTATCTACATTCCTATTTAGGAATCTTCACAATGTTCTTCCTCCATTTTTCTTAGTTTGAAAAAACTTATTAATTTTTATATAGAGTTTTATCCCTGATTTTCTTAACCAAGTACTGAGGACCTAAAGTCCTGTTTTGACTTGGATTTTTGTTCTTTTTCGATCAAGTATTGCTTATTCCGATCAACTACTAAATGTCTGCCGACCAAGTATTTGTGGGGATACATATAAAAAAATGGAAGAAACCAACATTTTATTGATACTGAAGCTAATTGATTACAAAGATTTTTCTCGTTAAAATACTGGTAATACTTCCTAAGATTCTCGACATGTCAAGGATTTTTGAATTCTTCCCCTTCTAGAGTTTCAATTCTATAAGTTCCTGGTCGGACAACTGTCAAGATATGATATGGTCCATACCAGTTGGCTTCAAGCTAATTGGTCTTCTGAATCACCTTCTTAAGTACATAATCCCCCTCCTTTAAGTTGGTTGACTTCATCCATTTGTTGTAAAAGCATGATGTTCTTTGTTGATATGCAACATTCCTCAAGGCTGCATCTTCCCGCACCTCTACTAGCATGTCCAGGTCTAGCCTTCGCATCAAATGACTAATAGAAGAATCAAAATTCAACACTCTATGAGTTGGAAAACCTATTTCAGCTGGTACGACTACTTCCGTCCCAAATGCCAGCATATATGGTTTTTCTCCAGTAGTAACTCTTGGAGTCATTCAGTATGCCAATAAAATTGAGTTCAACTCATTTATCCAGTTCCCCTTAGCATTGTCAACTCTTTTTTTCAACCCATTGAGCAAATTTATGTTCGTCACCTTAGTTTTCTCATTACTTTGAGGATGACCTGGATTAGAGTACAACTTTTGAATCTTGGATTGGGCAGAGTAAGCCGTAAATTCCTCATTATCGAACTGTGTACCGTGGTCTGTGATGGAGGCATATGGCAAACCATATCTATAAATAATGTTTTTCCAGATAAACTGGTATACCTTCTCATAAGGCATGTCCACTAATGGTTTTACCTCAACCCATTTAGTGAAGTAATCCACATCTACAACCATGTACTTAAATCTTCCTTGAGTGGTCAACAATGGTCCATCCAAGTATATTCCCCACATAGAGACTGGCTAAAGTGAAGTGATGGGAGTTAGAGCAGCCTGTGGAGTTTTGCGAATATTGGAGAACCTTTGGCACTTGTCACATTTCATTGCGAAAGATGAACAATCCGCTCTCATAGTTGGCTAATAATATCCCTATGTGTTCATTTACTGTAGTAACATTCTTCCTGCCATATAAGCTCCATAAGATCCTTCATGAACTTATTCTATTAGATATTGAACCTCCATTGGATGTACACAGCACTACAAGGTAGCTGTTAACCTTCTCTTGTATAACACACCTTTGTATAGCACATGCCTCGCATCTTTATACTTAATCTTTTAGCCTCAATTGGATATGTAGGTATAATTCCTTCTTCAATAGAAGCTCTGATGGGATCCATCCAGGAATGTCCCATGTCCACTGCAATAATATTAATCCTCGAATCTACGTTAATACTTTGAGTGGCCAAAATTTCGATGGGAATGGTTATCCTGAGATCAATTCTGGTTGTTGATGATAGTGGAGCAAGTGCATCTGCTTGGGTGTTCTCCAAATCTCTAAATTCTACTCATCCGAACAGCGAGCAATTTCGTTATAACCTCTAATGGCTTGTATAGGTATCTTGTCATCAATTCACCTTTGGCTCCGTAAAAACTTAGAATTTGATGCACCATTAATTGAGAATAACTATGCACCATAACTTGCTCGACGTTTAGTGATTGAGCCAAATGCAATCCCACAATAAGAGCTTCATATTCTACTTCATTATTTGAGGCCTGAAATTAGAATCGCAATGCATACTCAATAAATATCCCATCAGGAGTGTTGAGTATAATACCTACTCTACTTCTCGCTGCACATGATAATCCATCTACATACAAGTTCCATATTGGGATGTGATTGTCAAACCCTTGGTCTGACAATATTCCATAATGGAATACTTTATTCCTTACCTCCTCATATCTTTTAGCCATCTCCTGCATCCTCGTAGACGTCTTTGGTAAATCGGTAGTAACTTTTTCTGAGCTCTCCCCTAATGGGGTCTGCTCTGGCTGTTGGTTGGTGATGACTTCGATTGGTTTGTTTCCTCTTTGGGTTTGCTCTGCTTGAATGCTTCATTGCTCGGGGACCTCTGAATAAGTGAATTCGACAATGAAGTCTTCCACATCTTGGCAAAGATGACCTCGATTCATATATAATATCATACTCCCCGAGTTCTACTGCCCAATACATTAATCTCCTAGACTTTTCAGGTTTATGCAAAGCTTGTTGAAGAGGCATGTCAGTGTATACCATAATGACATGCACTTGGAAGTAAGGCTTCATACGTCTGGATGCCTCTATAAGTGCCAAAGAAAGTTTCTCCAGTTGAGGATATCTGATTTTTGCTACTTGGAAGGCCTTACTGGTGTAGTAGACTGGTTTTTGAACTCCATTACCTTCTCGTATCGAAGAATAACTTACAGCTAACTCAGAGACGTCTAAGTAAAATATAGTTTTCCTTGCAAAACTGGTCGAGAAAGCAATGGAGGTGCTCCCAGATACTTTTTTAACTCCAGAAAAGATTTCTCACATTCATCATTCCATTCAAAAGTCTTCCTCAGCACTTTAAAGAATGGTAAACATCTATCTATAGCTCAGGACACGAATCTATTCAATGCTACTACTCTCCCAGTGAGCCTTTGCACCTCTTTTTTGCAGGTTGGGGACTGAATTTCAATCAACGCCTTAATTTTATTAGGGTTAGCCTTAATTACCATCTGATTTACTATATACCCGAGAAACATGCCTTTCTGGACACTGAACACACATTTGGTCAGATTCAGCTTCATCTGGTGCTTCTCTAGTTGATCAAATGTTTGGCTGAGGTCGATAATATGTTCAGAGGATTTTTTTCTCCTCCTCAGCATGTCATTTACGTATACCTCCATGTTCTTGCCTATCTGTTCCTCAAAGAATTTATTCACCAACCTCTGGTAAGTAGAACTTGTATTTTTCAAACCAAATGGCATAACATTATAGTAATTAGTTCCTCGATGAGTAATAAAAGAAGTTATTTCCCTATCTTCGGGTTTCATCTTCATCTAGTTATAACCAGAATATACATTCATAAAACTCAATATTTCATGCCTCGACCTTGCATTAAAAAGTTGATCAATCCTGGGTAAAGGAAAATGGTCCTTTGGGCAGGCTTTTTTCAAATCTGTCCGCACACATTCTCCATTTGTTATTTTTCTTTTTTACCATAATAACGTTGGCCAACCAATCTGGATATTTCACATCATTAATGATTGAGTCTTTCTGAAGCTTCTCAACCTCCTCTTAGATAGCCTGGTTCTTCTCGGGGATAAATACTATATGCCTTTGCTTCACTGGCTTAGCTTCCTTGTTGATGTTGAGTTCATGGAAAAGGAAATTAGGATCAATCCCAGGAATGTCTTCATAACTCCAAGCGAACACGTGCTTTCTTTGTCTTAGGAATGCCACTAATTCTTGTTTTAGAACATGATGTAGTGTTGTACATATTTGAGTAGTTCATTCTGGCTTGTTGTCATCCAAGATGATATTGTCTATTACCTCCACGATCTAACCTTTAACCAATTTTGTTTCTTCTCTTGGATCTAAGGTTTCAACCTCATATTCGTTATTGGGCTTAGTGGTGTCCACTTGGTAAGTGGTAGTCTTTTTCTTCAATTCATTCAAGTCATCCTGCTTGGTAGAGGAGTAATAACATTCTGTCTCTACCTTTTGATCGCCTTTTACCACACCTACGCTAAAGTTGGTTGATATTTTCAAGCATTGATGGACTGTGGAGGCACGACTTTAAACTTTTTAAGTCCTACTCTACCAATGATCACATTGTAAGCGGAGTGAACATTCTTGTCCATTATGAAGAGATGGATTTTCTCTATCAGACTTACTGTCCAGGTGCCGATCAACACTTCCAACTTGATTGTGCCTAGGGGATATACTTTTTTCACAAGAGAAGCCTATAAGGGGCCCATCTTGTGATAAGGGTTCAATTTGCTAAGATTCAGGTCCAAACTCTCAAAATAGGGATAAAACATGATGTTTGCTGAGCTCCCATTATCAATTAGTAACCTCGATAAAATTATATCTTGCATTCTGAACTTGACTACTAGAGGATCATCATGAGGATAAAGGACCCATAAAAGGTTATTTTTGGAAAAACCAATCACCATCTTGTCTTTATTAACCTTCCTCGGGTGATCTTCCTCGGCTAGATTAATTTTTTGTATATAATAACAGGCTTGAGCCTCATTGAGGTAAAATTTTCTCTCAACAGTATGATCTCCTCCCCCATCATCTCCTCGTATAATCATTTGAAAATCAAAATATCCAAAACTAAGCATAAATACCTCACGTTCCGATTGCCTAGGCTTTTTGGGTAAATCGGGGTCGTCTTCTTGATCATCTTCATGAGTTCTCTTTTTTTGTCCCTACGCTTGCATGGAGATTTTGACCTTCGTCGATCTCCATGTTTATCCTGTCGATCAACAAACCTGTCCAGCTTTCCTTGGCGGATAAGGGCTTTAATTTCATTTTAAAAAATAATACAGCGATCTGTCGTATGTCCATGGTCCCTGTGAAATTCATAGTATTTTAACCCATACCTCTTTCCAGCAGGTGCTCTTAGCTTCTTAGGCCAATGTACCTCCTAGTTATGCTTAATTTTCTCCAAAACGTGGTGGATACCCATCGTTAGTGGAGTGTAATTGTTGTATTTCTTGAGCATGTCAGTATTCTCCTTTTGCTTTGAATCATTATGCTCCTTATGATATTTCTGCTCCTTTTTCTCGATTTTGTCCTCAGATTTTATGCCTGAGCTTTGTTTTTCCGCCATGGCTTCCTCGATGTTCATTATCTTAGCTGTTTTGGCCATTAATTTCATCATCGTCTTAGGAGGATCTTTGTCAAGTGTGTAGTAAAGCTTTTTGGGAACCAATCCACTCATAAGGGATGTAATAGCTATTTTTTCTTCATAATCAATGACCTTTTTTATTGTTGAAGCGAGTAATGTAGTTCCTTGTACTTTCTCCTACTCGTTGCCTCACACTTAGCAAGTGAGCTACTCTTTTTATCGACTTGGCTTCGAAGCAGAAGTTGCCAATAAATAACTCGATAAGATGGCTAAAACTAGAAATTTGTCCATGAGGAAAGCTATTGTACCAAATCTGAGCAGGACCTATGATTGTACCTGAGAATGCCCTACATCTCATTTCATCAGGGATAACATAAGTATAATTTGTTGCTTGGTACTTCTCTATATGAAGAAACAAATTTATCTTCTCATCATACTTGGGAGTAACCACAAGAGCTTTAAACTTTGAAGGAATAGTAAAATCCACAATAGCTCATACAAAGAATATCCTTTCACAAAATATCATTGCATAGGGTTCTTTGCCTTCACCATTTCTCCCAACCTATCTTCCAATAATTGAATAGAGCCCTTCCATGCATTACTGCCAGCATCAGATATATGTGTTGCAGCTCGACTATTTCGACCAGCTGTTTGTGCTAAGCTTGCCTCCTATGAGGTCTTCTCAGCATGGACAGATCATCGGGCATCTGATCTGGATTGGGATGATCCTTCACATTGATCGACTGGTTGTCGAGTATTCCTTGAAAATTCCCTATGAACATTTATATTCCCTCTGGGTCCCAGACGATCAAAGGGTAATGCTCTACTTATTATTTCTAAAGCACTTAATCTTTCAGGAGTAAAGTATTTCTCATCATAAGGCTCTGAAGTCCTAAGAGAAAAACTTGCTCCTGGATGACAGGACATATCACTGATAGTCATGGATTGGCTATGTCTTCTAGATCTTGGAAGTGGTGGTGGTATATTCCTAGTACCGTGAGTAGATAAGGCAAGATATCCAGCCTGCAGTGTTTGGGTGAATTGCCTAATGGTATCTTGCCTAGCTTCCTGTCCTCTAACAAGACTCGCCAGAATTCTAATTAGATCATTATTGGTTGGTGGAGCAGATGGAACATGAGAATTGACATCATTTATGGTACTAGATTCAGGTATGTCAGTCATATGTGTAAATGAGTGAAAACGTTTAGAAATATATTCCCATAGACGGCGTCAACCTGTTGATGTAAAATACTAAACTAGGTCTAATTCTGTAATCCCAGATAAATAAGTAAAAGAAAGAGACAAAAAGGTTTTTAAAGTGGTTGGGCTATGGAAGAAAGCCTATCTCCACTGAGCTTCTTATTTCCTTGTTTTTTTCTTTCAATCACTTACCCTTGATGAAGGGATTACAACGTATTTATACCCCAGTAGGGAGACAAAGAGATGGAACGATAAAAGATGAAATGCCTTTATAAATTAGAAATTTATATCCGTACATAATGTCTATAATGTTTCTGGATGTTGGTGTTTTGCTACTAAAGTGGGTTGACCTTCCTACTACTGGTCGGGGTTCCTAGTGTTGGTCGGCATTCTGTATGCTGGTCAACATTTCAGGCCTTAGTCGGTGGTTATGCCTTGATGAATAGAATTATTTCCACAGTGGATGACACAAGTCTATTTCTTATTGGTCCACGTAAGTGGATAATTTTTTGTATTAACAATGAGGATTACAACTCTCAAAATTTCTCTCTCTAATGTATTTTGGACAGAGTTTACCTAGGTTTTTTTAATCGATCCATTACAATGAAGAAAATGAAGTGTATATATAGGCTTGGGGGTGCATAGTGCGCCCTCCAAGCATGCGACATGAGTGTGTGAGGTAAGTAGTCCAATAGAAGTCAAACACATGTCTAGCACATGTTCAATCAATGATGATGAAATATTCCATCACGTGCTGTGAAGATTTGTTATAACTGCATGCTCACGTGGACTAATCATGCCTAAATCTTGCGTGCCATACGTGGCGTAGACATCATCCCTGGTGGTCCTCGTCGGGCTGAGACCGATATGGAGGACCTCCCCTATAGGAAACTAGGAAGATGGGTCAAAGTGTAGTCTCGACTTACTAGGGTGGCATAAGGATGAGACGAGACGTCCAAGGGAGATGAGAGAGTGATCTTTTCAAGTTGATCACGTTGTTTCGGCTTGCCAGGGTGGCATAAGGCTAAGACCATTGAGGTTGGCCTTTACTATACCGGCGGATGAGTAGTGTTGGATGGATTAGGTTGAGTATGTCTAGGTAAGAGACCATACTTATATATATATTGATTACCCCCTAGCCCTTAGTTTTCAAGGTGAGTGGAAAGCTGAGGGTTACTGTCGGCTGACCCCCTGATGAGGATGAGACCCCCTGATGTCTAAGGTTACCCTTTTAAGATGTGCACATGTTTGGATGAGATGGAGACATCGTCGCACATCTTTAGTACAACTATTAGTCAGGTAGGTTTGATGTGACATTTTTCACATACGTTGTTGCTTGGCATGCCGACCAAGTTTAGGCAACTGCAGGTTTCCTAGGGTACTGCACCCTTAATTATTTGATGCTTTGGTTCTCACGCCCAATGATTACTTCATTTAAATAACCAAAAATCTTTCATTTTATCTTTCTTCTTCTTCTTCGAGCTCAAACTCTGTCAAACCAACTATCTTCTCTCTCTCTCCTCTTCCAGCGATTTCTAGGCCAGTTTTAGGAGTTTTCTTAGCTTTTCCTGAGGCGGGGGATGGTGCTCTTTTAAAACATTATGAGAAAGTAACTAGAGTGAAGTAAACTCATGATACCTACGAGTTTGTATAAAGGACTCAAGCAGGACCAATTTTAACCACTGTTCTAAAAAACCCGCCTAGGCTCCGCTTAGGCACGCCTAGGCTTGAGGCTTGGGAGAAACGCCCCGCCTTAAGATTTTGACGCCTTATGCTTGGTAAAACCCATAAGGCGTACTTTTTCTCTAAAAACAACAATGCTTTAGTGAAACGATATCCCCTTTTAAAGATTATTTTACAAACCGATCCATTATCTCATCCAAAATAATCAAATAGTATTTTTATTTGCAAATATTCAGACATATTTTTATGATATGTACAATTTTAGTATTTTAATAGCCTTGTTATGGTTAAAAAATATTAAAATATATTAAAAAGACCCAAACGCCTTTCCACGCCATTTTACGCCAAGGCCCGCCTAGGCTTCTAAGGCTTAAGGCTTGGCCTCCACGCCTAGATCACGCCCCGCGTTTTTTAGAACCTTGATTTTAACTTTTACTTAAATTGTTAGCTAGGTAACAAACTAGATTAGGTTTGACTAGTTGATTAAAGTCTTAATTATTATCTTGATTAAACGAGGTTGTTAAACAAATAATAAAAAATTCAAATTTATTAGGCAAGTTTCTAGGTATTAATCCTACTTTCTAGTGTGAGTTGTTTAGATAGAAAAGTAAAGTATGCGGGTATTTATTTTACGTGGCAAAAATCCTTCCCCTGGGAAAAATCACGGATCATTCTAAGGATCAAACTAATCTACTCCACTAAACAAATAAAAATAGGAATGATTATACAAGCAAGCAACACGATAAAAGTAAACTAGAACCTAAATACCAAGTCTCTCTGCGTTGGTTGCTCTTCTGAATTCAACTTCATATTGCTCCTTTCCATCTTGTTTCTTCATGTCTTCGCTTTTCTCTCTAACTTCTTCAAGTGCAGGATCAACTTAGTGCCTAGTGACTTATTCTATTGAAATGTAAGTATTGTGAGTTATACCACTATGACTCACCCACCATTAATGATATAGATGAATGGTATGCAACAGAAAATTATTTTCCTAGATATCTGTGACAAATCTTATATTCTTGCTTTTAAGTCAAACTGTCTTAACTTAACAATTTCATAAATATTTTTCTTTCAACTCTTTTGAACACTCGGACTTGGCAAGATATTTACACAAGAAATTTCAATGCCTAATTGTATAACTTGTAATATGTGAGTGATCAGTCCTAAGTGTGTGGCATGCAATGAAACAGAGTTCCTGAAATACACTTTCAAGATTATGTATCAAATATAATCACATAAACCATGCACAGTCATTATCACACGTTATAAATAGTTTATGAGTAATAATATAATAGTTTAAGCACAAAGTCTAATAACAAAACTGTTTTTTAAAAATAGTCTTAGATTAAAAATGACTTTAATCTTATAAACTATTATTCCCTTTTTTTTGAGTTCTTTCTTGGTGTGATTAGTTTTATATTTTGGTATATGAATTTCTTGGTGTGATTAGTTTCGAACCATAAGTTTCGAAATATTCTAAAAAATAACCCTACTGATATCTCCTCTCTAGTGTTTATAACCATTAGGGTTATAAACAAGAAAGAACTTAAAAATAGATCTAAACTTAAAAAAATTGAAAACATTAGGGTTATTTTTCAGAATATTTCGAACCAAAGTTTAGAAACCCTAATAGGAGAGTTTTAAAAAATTGAAAGAAATCAAACTTTTTCAACAAAAATAAACGCACAAAACATAAATCAAAATTATATTAGTGCTCTTGTGTTTAAACTTGATCTATAAACAAGATCAAATCATTGTGAAGAACACTTATGTGTGAAGTGTGTGTAAACCCCCCCCCCCCCCCCCCCCTCTCTCTAGTTTTCATTTCGGCACTCTCACAAATTTTTCAGCTAATAAAACATGGAACCCATGGTTATAGGAGAATTGAGTGTGTGTTGATTGGTCCAAATAAGGTGCACATGGATTGCACATATGCAATGCTAGACATATATAATGAGTTGATCCAATAGATGTTAAAGAAACACAAAGCAACACATTAGGAATGTGACAAGTGGGATCTTAGCTGTACCAGCTAAGAAAAACATATTTGTAGATGTTATATTGTTACCATTGGGGAAAAACAAACTAAGTTTTGAAACATACCAACCAGTGTATAATACAAGTATTGAAACAAGTATAAGGGATCATATAATATGCCTATAAAGCAAGTATGCATCAGGTATAGAGTTGTGTATGAGCAACGTATATAAAAATAAAAGCAAAAATAAAAAAGAATGGTTAAATTAGAATCTTATATATATTTTAAATCATGAAAAATGAAAATTAAATCATGAAAAATTACCAAAACAAAAACAAATATGAGAAAAATCCACGAAAATATTTTTAATGTTTTTACACACAAATATATTTTTCGTATGAATTTTCCTTGATTCTTTGAAATTTA
Organism: Sambucus nigra; assembly: GCA_949130495.1. Taxonomy (NCBI): domain Eukaryota; kingdom Viridiplantae; phylum Streptophyta; class Magnoliopsida; order Dipsacales; family Adoxaceae; genus Sambucus; species Sambucus nigra. The sequence continues at coordinate 462,266,354 of OX422218.1, forward strand.
AATTAATTGAAGCAACCGATTTAAATTTAAGAATTAATTTGATTTAAATGTTTAAAAATGTTTTTAAAATATTTAAAAATCCTCTTTTCACAAGAAATGATGTTATGAAATGCATTGTAGTGTCCTATGTGACTTAGAAAAATTCATTGTAGTGTCCTATGAAATGCATTGTAGTGCTGCGGTTCTTCCTTTGTTGATTGAGTTGTGAGTCCTTGGAGGGTGCTGCGTGTATTCTCTTGTTGAGTTCAAGACTGCGTGTCTTTGTGGGTTGGCTGCGCGTTGATCCAATGCAGATTTCTCTATGTAATTGTAAGTTGCGATTTGTATATTCATAGTGAAATAAAGATTTTACCCGAAAGGGTTTTTTTTCCTGAAATCTGTGTCTCAGCATATTTACTGTGTCACATGCTTTATTTTTAATGGGTTAATTTATATGCATGTTGAGGAGCTGCATTTATTTGATTTAAAAATAGACTCTAATTAAATAAGGGTTACTTGGAAACATGCGATTTATTTTAAATCGATATCACACACCGAACCTATTCGATTTTTCATTTATTGATTTCTCTATTTAAGTGTTATCTCGTACTAAATTCTCTTACATTACTCATTCCAGTCTTTGCTGACCTTTTTGAAGATCAGTGAATGGGTGTATGAGAAACTTCCGTATATACCACAGACCGAGAAAGACTTGAAGGAGCTGCAAAAGAATGATGTTGCCTTCAAAATGCCATCCATGCCTTGGAGAAACAGCATTCTGATGCTCTTGAGGCCCTAAAGAGGGAACATGCCGAAGCTTTAAAGGCCCTGTCCATAAAATATGAGGTCGATGTTGTTGCTGCCATCGAGAAGCCCAAAGATGAGGGTATGAAGGATGTTATTAGTGACTTCAAGTCTTCTGATGATTTTAATGACTATGGCTTGCACAATCTGGAGCGAGGGCCAAGGATGGCTTGTCATTGGGCTGTCCTTAAATTCCCTAAGGTTCAAGGGTCACTACAGACGGAGTTCAAATATTTTGACCTCACAGAACCCCTTATTGCCACCACATTCGCCTATATCAAAGAGGAGGCCGCTATAGAGATGACAACCCATACAATAACGTAAACGATCGATTCTGGTCATGTAGAGGATGAGGCCCAGATATAGGCGATACTCAATGTTGTGAATGGTGGGACTCAGACAGCTACAACCGAAAACGTCCATGCTGAGGCCGAGAATAGTACTTAGAGTGGCCACCTGTGGCCTAATACCCTGATTTTTGTAACTCTTCTATTTTGTTGGGCGGTCGCATGTGGCCTCATATGCCCCTTACACTTGTAATTTAATTATGAATTGGATCTCGTCTCTCTGAACATTTATACGCATCTCTATCTTTAACAATACTTATAGTCTTTAGTGTTTGATCTGTTTTCAATTTTTTTTTCTACAATTTTCCAAGTGTAGTGTCCGTATCTTTATGGTTGTCGTGTTTATTCTAATGCTTAACCAATCACTAGATAACACGTAATTTCACTTCATGACTAAGTAATGTTTCGTATTAGGTTCTCCTCTCATCGCTGTTGAAGGTGTATGGACGTGACTTGTCTCTTCATACACTCTCGTATCACCGAGAATTTTGACTTTTATCCCACCACAAAGTGGTTTTTAAGTAACATTAATAAAATAATTTTCAATTTTTGTAACCAAATTAATGATGTCATCACATAAGTCCGCTCTCGTCGTTTTTAACGGTGTATGGATGAGTCTCGTCTCGTCATACACTCTCGTATCTCCGAGAGTTTTGACTTTTATCCCACCACAAAGTGGTGTTTAAGTGACCTTAATAAAATGATTTTCAATCTTTGTCACCAAATTAATGATGTTATCACATATGTCCCCTCTTTTCTTTCTCTCTCTACAATTATTCAAGATTCCTTTTCTCGCCGACCATATAGTTTCAGTAACAGGGCTGTGATCAACTGAATTAGGGTGTTTATTATGTAACATGGCTATTTTGCTTTCAAGTATATTTGTGAGAGCAACACCGCAAGATGACTCATTGTCGTGAAATTTGCACTACCCAGGTGTGTTATTTCCATTATTTACTATTCTAATTTTTTTTATTAAGTTTTATTCATCTAACTTGCATGTAGTTTAGTTCATTTGTATGATTTTATACTTATATATGTTTTATTTGTGCTTTATATTATTTTTGGTATATATATATATATATATATATATATATATATATATATATATATATATATAAGCCACACAAGTCTCCGATTGAGTCTCAATGTAGTGTTGGCTTAACTCCAAACAAAAACATTTGAGTCATAGGATATTGTTCAACTTTATCCATTCAAGCATATGACGTGTTAGTTGAAGATGTAGCGGCCAACAGTATAAAGCTTCATCATATGCCAAGTTTGTCGTGCCTCGTTTCTACATCAACAACATGTGTTCCATTTACTCCTAAGTTATGAATGCATTACATATTTATATAGAAGCTTGGAACAAGTTTTATTGGGTGTACTTTTATTTTAAACTGACGTTTATTTTCAGAAGGTTTCTTTAAAACTTTAAAATAAAGTTTCTGGGATTAAAATCGAATTTTAAACATTATGGAAATTTGTTAGATATTGTCGTTCGAACGAGAATGTTGTTCGAACAAGTTTGCCGATGAATTTTCCCATTGGCCACTGGAACTTCGTTAGAAGGTTCGTTTGAACGAGATTTCCGGTGGGAAAATTATTGGGCAGTTTTCGACAGTTTTCACCTCTATCCCACTACTTTTTCCTCACTAACTTTTGATAGATTTAATATGTACGGGAACCAACCTTTTCAAACTGACTTTTTCATATTCTTTCATCTCCTAGAGAGAGTTTTAGCGAGTTCATTTTAAAATGAAAAGGTTCATGTTTTGAGTGTTTATTATTCAAGAAAAAAAATCCTTAAACACCTTTGTTTTCACCCATAGTTTGTTTATTCCAAGTTTCCATATAAATATCTTGCTTAGAGTGTTTGGAACCGGGTTTACTCTACCGAGTTGAAGAGTTCATTTGGGTTTAATTCTACATCCCTCAAACAAGAAGTCTCACTATTTTTCTGCGGCATTCTCACATGGTGAAAGGCACCATGTGTGGTTGACGGTTGTTCCTAAAGCCTCATTGGTGGATTCCAAGGTTCCAGTGGAGTCCGGGATTGTCAACTAAGCGGAGGTTGGTACAAGAAGACGCATCAGGGGCTTGAAGGGAGTCAAGTCGAGTTGAGTAAGTCATTTATCTTGTACTTGTAAAAATACCATACTTAGTGGACTTAAGGCAAGGGCCATCCAAGGTTTTTTCCCGTTGTCTGTTTTTCCTCGTACATCGCGGCGTAATGATTATTTGTTTATTTTATCTTTTGCGAAATTCATATTAGATGCATGCTTAGGTAGAAAGATAAACTTTGGTTTAAATCACTACTTTCTTAATCTGGTGCAAATTTAATTTGGGTAAATTTTAATTTAATTCAAGTTATTAATTTTATTCGATAAAATTTCGTTTGGCCTAAAGTGCAAAAATGAATAATTATTGTTTGGGAAGTTTCTAGGACTTGGGTTGAGTTAGTATGTTTAAGTGAAAAATGTATTTGTTGATTAATTTAATTTCACTTTGAACTTTGTTGAGTTTTAATTTGAAAGAAATTGAAATTAGTTGTTTGTTTAATTGAACCATCTCTCTTCCGGATCTTAAAAGGAAATTGATTTACTTTCGATAAAATTTTAAAAATTGGGGGCTTATCGCACTTTCAAATTGGTATCAGAGCCAAAACCATAAATTACTTCGTTAAGATCTTTTTAACTATTTTTGGCTAAAATGGATTTTTTCCCATTTTCAAAATTTTCTATTTTTGATAGTTCTAACTAAGCGTATTGGAAAGCACAGATGAAATCGGCACTAAAATCTATCGACAAGAGGGTTTGGTTGTCTGTTATTAATGGGTGGTCCCCACCTACACATTTAGTGGATAATGATCGTGTTCCCAAACTCGCCGATAGATGGAGTGAGAATGAATTTAAACAATCTAATTTTAATTCTCAAGGTTTAAATGCCTTGTTTAGCGCGGTCACACCGAATGAATTCCATCACATTATGACGCATGAAACCGCTAAAGAAGCTTGGGATATTTTACAACTCACTCATGAAGGAACTAGTGTCGTAAAATCTTCGAAACTCCAAAACCTCACCACTCAATTTCAAACCATCAAAATGAATGAAAAAGAAACTTTTGATGAATTTTATGCGAGAAATTCCGATATAGTTAATTTATCTTTTAATTTGGGCAAAAAAATACCCGACAACCAAGTAGTAAAGAAAATTTTAAGGTCCCTTCCCGATAGATTTATTCCAAAAGTGACCATTTTAAATTCTTTACCCACTTTAGCCTCTACAAAATTAGAAGAGCTCGTAGGTGATTTACAAACCTATGAACTAGACATGTTTCCCTCCAAAAGTGTAAAGAAAGTAGAAAAGGGCATTGATTTGAAAGCCCAAAAGGAGGAAAAACAATTAGTAGAGAGTGAAAGTGAGAGTGACTCGGAAGATATGGCCTTGTTTGCTAGGAAGGTTTGAAAATTTCTTAAATTTAACAAAGATAAATTTAAAAATGATTTTAAGAATTTGAAACTTCTAAGCATGACAAAGTCGAAAAGATCCCTAAAACTAATAAAGAAAATTTAAATAGGGACGAGTCAAATAGGTGTTTTGGTTATGAAGGGTATGGCCATAGGGCTTTTGAGTGCCCCACTAAACTAAGGAGAGAGGGTAAGCAACCAATTTATTATAATGCAACCCTTAGTGATAGTGATAAGGAAGAGGGACCCGATTCTCCCACTAATCCCAATTTTGTGGCTTTTATGGCTAGTCATGTGCGTGATAATGAGCACTCCTCTGTTGATGAAATTTTAACACATGACACTTTCGAGGTCAAAGTTTATAATTGCCTTATTTTTTATGGTTGTGAAAGTGCAGAAGATAGAGAGAGTGAAAATGAAGAAGTGGTTAAGGTGAGTGAACTTCAAAATGCTTTTTAAGAACTTTACAAAGAATCTATTAAATTAAAAAGTGTTAATTTGAAGTTTGGAGCGAGTTTAAGGGAGCGTGTCAAGGTCGTTGATAATAGTGTGTTGGTTGAAGACCTTAGGACACATGAGAGGAATCTTCGAGAGAAGCTTGAATATATAAAAGGCGAGAGAGATAGCCTTAGAGGTTTAATGGAATCAATGAACAAGGAGATTCTCGAGTTTGAAGAGAGAAATGTTTTGTTAGAGTCTAGAATTTTAGAATTAGAAAATAAATTAAAAGACTCTAGTAAAGTCAAATTTGATTTTGAATTTCGTTCGGAGAAATTAGATCAAATACTAGGAACGATCCAAATTAAAAATGTCACGTATGGTTTAAGCGTCGATACTTATAATGAATCAACTAAAAAAGACAAAATCAATGTTTTAGGAGAATCGCCTAGGAAAGCCTTTAGAGATTATTCCCTAGGTAAGTCTTTTTGACGAGTCTTTAGGTGCTCACATTGTGGTCGAAAAGGTCATCTTAGAAAATTTTGTTTTGATCACCCTTTCACGCAATACAAATCCCAGCCCGATGTTGTGGATCCTCAAACGTTCCAACAGTCGTCATGACAACCTTTTGCACCCGCTCACGATCAATTTTCTCATTACGTACCCCGTGAGTATCAACCATTTGTTCATCACAAAAGCGATCCTTTCGTGTATGATGAACTTAGCCCCACTCCACACACTTCATGTGCGTATTCTCCATACATCAATGATAGTAGCGAGTTGTGTCCACCTCAACCTCCGCCACCACCTATCAATCCACCTCCATCATCCACATCCTCTCTTAAGACACTCTTGCAACAGTTCATCATCGAGCAAGAGCAAGCCACTCAAATTCAAACCCAAGCTCTCCAAAGGCTTAAACAACGTTTAAATGAATTTGAGTGTGCGAGAGAGTCGGACATTCCCATGGATCCACCCAATGTTTCACCCGAGTGTGACGATGTTGAGTCATCTTGTGCCACTGATTTTGAGTGTGACCAACCCTATAACCCCGAGAATCTCGAAACTGCGACCATTCCATGGTCCGGGCCCCAAGTCGACAATTGTGTTGACTTACCTTTCATTAGTGAGACTGATTTTCTCCCATCAAATCCAAAGGAACCCACATTTGAGGTTCCAATTCCCTTTCCCATATAATCCAAAAATATGCCCGAGTCTACGCCTATTGAGCACACTACGTGTGTTCCCGAGGAACCGCTTCATTCTAGGTTAGCTCCTGCTATGAGTGCTCATCATTTTCCCGAGATAGAATCCGTGATAGTTCCTACCTATCCAGATATGGATGATATCCCACCATGCAAGGATCCCTTTGAGCTCGATATTTCCAGTGATTCCTCTATCTCTGATCTTAGTGCCTCGTCTTACCCACCCACCACATTCACCGATGCTACTCTTATAGAGAAGTTGACCACTCCATCTTTAGATACCATACTCCCTTATGAGTATTCCTTTACTACTTCCAATGAGTGTGTGTCTCCCACGCTTGAGTTAGATCAACATCCTCCACAATTTATCCCACCTGATCCACAATTTATCCCACTCACCCACCCATTATCCCTTCCATCCGACCACCTGGTTTGGATCTTGATTTTACACTTTGTCTGTTCCCAACCACATTTTTAGATCGTAACCTAAAACAACCCCCACCTATGAGAGTAGTTATGGTGATACTCTCCACTTTTGTGACACCGAGCTTGTTACCCCATGCCCATCACTCTCTTGTGGTGTTGATTTTTTCTTGAGACACCTCCCTGGAGTGTCACGGCGCGACCATTATCATCGCCCATTCATAGAATGGTAGTGCCATTTCTATGAGCCCCACCCATCACTATTTCCACACCATTTTGCATCCCTCGCCATCTAGATCACCATGCATATAGGGCCCTTTTTGTCCTCACATTTCGGCTCAATAAGGCCCGTGATCGATGCTTTATCACCCATGCCTTTCTCACTCTTACCTTGATCCCCACCCACCCATGGTCCACTGATGCTTTGCATCGTGTGATGCACTTCGCCATACAAGTGCATTGACTCGTTTTATCCTCTATCCAAAAAGACTGACGCTTCAGTCTTGTTTGGGGGTGATTCTCATCACCCAATTTTTCTGTCACCCCGTGCTTTCCTAGTTCTTATCTTTAGGGTGAGATTCCATCGGTCTAGCTAAAGACATTAAACTTAGCGCTATTGGAAGGTAGCCCGCATTTCTTGTATGAGTCTCATCATGTTTAGGGGTGGTGTGTCACACAACCCAATGCTTTATCATGCGTATAGACTTGTACAAGTTTTGTTATCTTATCACTTCTTCAGGTTTATTCTTGGTTTCATCTTCTTACTTCATTAGCGGTTGATTGTTTTTATATTTTTCGTACCTTCTACTCTTCATTTTAAAAATCACTTTACTTAACATCGAAGACGATGTTCCTTTTTGTTTGTGGGTGGGGAATTTTATCAAAATCGTACCTCTTTTGAAAAATTTTGATTTTTAAACCTGATTTTTTAAAATTTTGTGCAGTTTCTTTCATCTTATTTATTGATGTGAATTTTCAATCATCCATCTTTCTAAGTCTAGGAATCAAGCTAGAGGATTTATATTTTTCTAAATATCTTATGTAGTAGATAACAAGGCATGTTGCACCATGAATTTCTAGACCCAAAAAAAATTTGAGCACTTATCACGTCATTACAGTAGAGTTGAGGAGTATTACAATTCTAAAGAGAACCTTAAGGATCACTAGTCGAGATTTTAGCTTGTGAGATTCGTGCCTTTCAACTTTTTAGAGAGCTTTACGCAATCTCCAAGTCACAAGTTGATTCAACTTCTATTGGGTCCGCACTTAAATCGTTGTATGATCTCATTATTTTTCATAAAATTTTGGCTTGATTACTGAGAACGACATCACTTTCGAGTTGTAAGATATACGTGTCTTGAAATTTGTCCCGAATACTGGATTTTCATCTATACACAAACCATTTACTGTTCACTTCACCCATATTCTTCCACACATTCCCCACACCCTCACCTATCATCTCCATTCATATACCATCCTTCATTATTAAGAAAAAGAGTGTTTCCAAATGTAAAATGTCTTCAGTGTTGATAGTATAAAAAAAAAGAAAAACAAAAAAAATAGAAAAATAACAAAAATAGAAAGAAGTATAAAAAACAAAAAAAAAGAATATAGAGAAAAAGAAAAAAAGAAAAAAAGAAAAAAATCGAAAAAAGGAGAGAGAAGAAAAGAAAGAGAGTTTGTAGTTAGTTATTTTGAAATAAAGACATTTGTTCTTCATGTATATAACACTCTTCTCCCATATCCATCACTCATCCATCATCCATCCATCACCATCATATCTCATATCATCATATCCTTCCCATTTCATTTCCTCCTCACCCATATACATCCATATTCCCCCAGGTGTTCGGGCAAATGATAGTCAATGTGGTGAATAACTCGACGTTCTCACTATAGTGATTAGCATTTCTTTCATGAGATCATTTTCCTTCCATATGTTCGTTCTTTCTTTTGTGTGTGTAAGACGTTTGAACTTGCTTACATTTACTCACATCCTTACACACAAGAGCGATACACTAACCCTAATCTCGAGAGTTCATTTGAGAGAGATATATCCGTGAGATTTTGAAGTTGAAGCATTGATTCTGAAGAGACAATATAGGAATTACTCTTTTGATACTCGACCCGTTTTGACTGATTCACACTACACCCGTTGAGTTCTAGGAAGGATTTGCCTTGTGTATTCACTTAGTTAAACTTTTTACGCCTTAGCTTGTATTTCTGAAAATATTTTTCTTGTGATGGAGTGTATGAATATTCTAAGTCTAATAAGAGATTGATTGTCGTTTGCAAATAAAGAATTTTGTGGGTATATTCCCTGCAAACCCTCACGAGACACAACTAGTCCTGTAGGGCAACCTATAGGTTCAAAGGCTTATTGCGCATGCTAAGTGCAATCACAAGTTCCCGCGAAAGTGGTACACTTTTGGTTACTTATCTTTATCTTTCTCTCTATCTTATTGCTCGAGGACTACCAACGCTCTGTTTGGGGGTGGTGTGATAAGCACCCAAAAGTATACATTTTATACCCCGAATAGACGTATATTAGTTTTTAATTCTCGACAATATGGGTCTCATGAGCGTTAATATTTATTTTGTAGGTTAAATTGTGCATTGCAGAGTTCAAACGCTTAAATCAAGGCAATTGCGCAAAATGGAGCTAAGTACCTTGTCCCATAACCCCTCGAGCCTAAACCAGTCCCTAAACCTATCCCGAACCCCATGTGTGTTTAGTTTGTGCTTTTTAGATTTTTCTTAGATTATTTGTTTGAGTTTTTTACTTTTAGAGTTCGTTTTTGATTTATTTAGTATTTTCTAGGTTTTGTTTTCTATTTTTCTATTTTATTTTTACTTATATAATTTTATTTTATTTTGATTTTTATTAGATTTTAGTTTTTATTAGGATTAGATTTTTTTAGGATTTCATTTATTTTTTTAGTTTTATTTGATTTTACATTTATTTAGGATTTTAGTTTTTAGTTTAATAGATTTTTATTTTTTATTTTTATTTCTTTTTCATTTTTTTATTTGAGTCTTTATTTTCTTTTTAGATTAGGATTTTATTTTTAGATTTTTAATTTTATTTTTTAGTTAGTTAGTGTTATTTTTAGGTGTCCAAATTAAACACACACATAACTCATTCACACCTAAATCCCATACACACCCTTTACACCTAAACTAAACCCCATACTCACACCCTAATTTCCTACACCCTTACTACACCCAATCATCACCACTTCATCTTCCCCACCCACACCACTCTCTCTCCTCAACCCTCTATTAACACAAACCACACCCCCACTCACACCATCCAAACATCATCTCTTCACCAACCTTATCACCATACCCATTATATCATCTATAACCCATATAACCCAACTCCCCACCTTCCTAAACCACCCGTCGGACCAACCTTTGTTGTCCGGTCGGACTTACCCGACCACCAATTGAACTTCCACCCTGCTCCGGACAACCCAATCCCGACCCCATCTTCTATACCGTCTACCCTATCCATCCACCCCCTGACCCGTTCCCCTACCTGCTGCCATAACCTCCACCCTCATAGACTTATTTCGACCCCCCGGTGAACCATGCCAAAACATTGAAACACCCGATCGCCCAACCGCCCCGTACCAACACCCGAACCACCACCTTTAAACCTGATCATACCCGAATATCTGCTTTCCAAACCAACCAACCCCGGATGCATCCTTACCCGTTCCACCATGCCCGACCCCCTTCTCCATAAGTCGAGACCCGTTTCCCTTTATTCTCAAAGGTAACACGATTTCATCTCAGCAATAAACGAAAGAAGACAAAGGCAAATAAAATAAATTAATCCCACATGTACCTAATAAACCACTTAACCCCAATACCCAAACTACCTCCAACTACCATCTTTTACCCTTATACCCAAAATACCCCATAACCATATTATATTTTTTATTCCCCCTCACCCTCATTCTCCCCACTGTCATGACCTCACTCCCAAACCACATGCACCCTCTATTAATTCCTAAATTAACCCTTACCCACACCTTATACAAACCTCTTGCACCTTTATCCCCCCATTTTTACCCCTTTGCTCCATGTGCATATATAAGATGGAAGACCCCATTTGAAGAATCATCAAAAAATAGTAAATTAGGGTTTTAGAGAGTTAGAGAGAGAAACACTTTATATTTTTAATTTTTTTTTGGTACGTTTTTATTTTAATTTAATTTTTTTAGAGAATTGTGAGAAATTAATTTTTGAGTGATTCAAATGAGTGTTTATATGTAATTGAATATTGTGGAAAGCTCAATTTGAATGGATGTTGCTCAATTTCAATGGAGAATTGGAGTCCAATTTTGCAAATCAAGGAGACTTGTTTGAAGATTTGTCCTCTTACCCTTCTATTTTATTTGTTTATAGATTTGATTATTTGTTCATCATGTTTTAAATCATGTTATGCTTGATACCCTTTCAAGGGGTGGGGTGACCATTACTTGATGTTAAATTTACTCTAATTCGCTTATTGAAATTAAATATCTCTTTGATAACTAATTTTACACTCTTACTTTTGTATTTACACCTCGAGAGAGGTTAATGATTTTCGAGAGAAAATCAAAATTCTAGTTATAATACCCACTTTAGATACGAACTAGAGATAGGGGTCTTTAAAGTGCGGTACTATGACTTAAATTTCAACTCTAATTTCATTTTCAATAATTTATACAAATTTTAATTGATCGATCCTAGCGGGTGATCTATGATGTTTAGATCTACTTTTCAAGAGTTGTAGGAGTGTTAAATTTAATTAACTAAAATGTTAATATTAAAATTATATTTTCAACGAAAGTTGATTTGTGATTTTGATACTAACTTGGGATAATTAATTTTAATGAACTAATTAATTTTGATTAACTAAAATATTTTGAGTCATCGTATCCCTTAATTGTTCTGACTTTTATTTCCTCACCATTCTCATATTTTAGACTTTTAGTTAGTTAGATTTACTTAATATTTTTATTTACTTTTATTTACATCTTGATTTAGTTTAGTCTTATTTAACCCTCATCCTTTGAAAATTGTTTTAATATTGAAAAAGAAAAATTCCAAAAAGAAAATAAAAATTGAATTACAATTGAGTTTGTCTCTAGTTTCACCCCCTAGATGTGGATTGATACCCTTCCTTACTTCTACACTTGAGTTTGTTATATTTTGTAGGTATTTGATGATTTTGATTAACTTAGCTTCAACAACGACTACACAAAAAAAGCAAGTTATCGTTGGACTCAATCGCCCTTTGGTGCATAATGAAGCCAAGGAAGTTGCCTGCGCCGATGCCGAACACACACTTCATCAGATTCAACTTCATCTTGTAAAGGTCCACGGTGTTAAATGTTCTTTTAAGGTCGACCACATGATCCTCAACCTCGAGGATCTTCGTTAGCATCTCATCGACATAAACCTCCATAGAAATCTGTCTTTAGGACAAGCTTTGTTGATATCAGTGAATCCACACTCATTTTCCACTTTCTGTTAGCCATTGGGATGATTACGATGTCAGACAACCACTCTGGGTACTATACCTACCGGATGAACTCGATTGTCTGCATATTTTTAACCTCTTCTTGAATAACCTCGTACTTTTCTCTTGCATAGGTCCTTCTTATCTAATTCACAAGCTTCACCTTCTCATCAATATTCAGTCGGTAGCAGATGATCTTTGGGTCTATTCCCAGCATGTCCTCATGACTACACGTAAAGTTGATATGCCCCCTCCTCAATAGTTTCACCAACTCTTTTTTCACTTCCTTCTTCAAGGCTTTTTTGATTTGGACATTTTTTTGTCTCGTCCTCATCAAGGACAATATATTCTACCTCTGATGCGGGTTTGCCTTTCTTTAGCTTCTACTCGTCCCTTGTGTAGAGAGTATATATATATTTTAGGAAGTGGTCAGCTTCTTGTAAGCCTCTTTCTTCTCGACTAAACTGAAGTAACACTCCCAATATTCCACTTGATCCCATTGGACTTCCCCTACCCCAGAAGGATTCGGGAATTTTATCAATTAGTGGACTGTGGGAGGGACTGCCTAAAACTCCTTGAGTGCCAATCTTCCAAGAATAATATTGTAGGCTGAAAACACATTCTCGTCCATCACGAAGAAACTTTACTCTCCTAGTAAGGCACCTCGTCCAGGTGCCCATGAAGACGTCTATTTCAAACACCCCAAGAGGATGGACCTTCTCTCTACTGAAGTTGATGGCATGGGACTAGCCTCTTCTTGCTGAGGTTCAAACCCTTAAAGTAATCCTGAAACATCACGTCGACTGAATTGCCTCCATCAACAAGTATGAATGACACATCATACCCATGGACGTTGGTGCTGATGACCAAATGGTCATCATGACGGGCCAAAATTCCCTTAAACTCCATTCTAAAAAATCCCACCACTAGGGTGTCCATGTCAATTTTCTTCAACTTTCCCTGCTTCATCTCTGTCGCAGCTGAGTTAACATCTAACTTCTCGGGCGCTGACTTTACCTCTATTACGCAGGCTTTACGATCGTCCGGCTCCGTGACACCCTTGGCCAATCCACCACATATCATATTTACATCGAAGGATACCATGTCCATCTGACCTTTTGCCTCTAGGATCTTAGGTGGTAGGTTTGGGTTATCCTTTTCACTGTCATATTCCTTATCTTTTTTGTCGACCGTGGACTATCATCTCGACTTTTTATCCTTTCCCCCGATGTGCTTCTTTCTATAGTCATCTTTGGTACCACTCTGGTCTACATACTTTTGGAGCTTCCCCTTCTTCAACATCTTCTCTCTCTTATATTTTAGAGAAAAATATTAATCGATTGTGTGGCCGTTGTTTTTATGGAACTCACACCACTTGCTTTTGTCCATCTTATGAGGATGGGACTTGATTTTCTCTGGCCAATAAAGCGCCCAGTCGTCCTTAATCTCATTGAGGATAATATCTAGGCTTACTATTAGGAAGGTATATTTAGCGAACTTATCCTCAGCCGATCTTTTCTTCACTTACTTATCTTAAGGCTTACTACCACGAGTCTTCTTCATGTCTCGTTTCTTAGCTTCCATGGACTCCTCCGCATTCATGACTCTCCCAATCGAAGCTAGAAGTTATGTCATAGTTTTTGGAGGATCCTCATAAAATTTTCACAGTAGTTTTCCTGGATATAGTCCACTAATAAGAGCCTCCATTGCTATGTTCTGTTCATAGTCCTCTAATTCTAATTTCTCTTTGTTAAATTGAGAAATGTAATCCCTCTGAGTTTCATTCTTGCCTTGTTTCACGTGGAGGAGGTGGGTTACCTTCTTTAGTGGATTCATACAGAAGTAAAAATTATGAATAAAATTTTTGGCCAGCTGCTTGAAGCTTTCAATTGAATTCTTGGTCAAGAATGTGTACCACATATGGGCTGCACCTGTGAGAGTGCTAGAGAAAGACCGACACCTCATCTCATCTGGGGTAGAGTATATGTCGACTAACGATGGATACATTTCTATGTGGTGCACTGGATTTTCACTTCCATCATACTTTGGGGTCAAAGTGGGAGGTTTAAATTTGGCAGGAGTAGGAATGCTTACTATCTTGGCGACAAAAGGAAACCCTTCTGTGTAACCTGGGTGGTTGGGATCTCGGCTCTTTAACAGTGTACCTATCTATTATTCCAACCTCATGATGGAGCTATTCTAGGTATTCTCCTCAACTAAAATATTATTTACGCTCCCTTCCTGCTAAGTTAGGTCTGGTGCTTGCCCTCGTCTAGCGGTTCGTTGTTGGCTATTTGCCTCCCTTTTCTCCTTATCTTGACCTTATCATCTCAGACCATCACTATATTTGCAATTCCCCTGGATGATACATTACTATGAGAATGGGAGAGTCAGTCACGTAAGTCTACTACTAGGACGATACGATCGAATGAAGATCCTCTGCTGAGCATATAAAAGGCTGGAGTCCTTTATTGCCACTCTAGTGTCGGACTAGAACCTTTCCCTTATAGGTTAGACCCTAGTGAATTGTATCTCTTGAAACCACATAGAGATCCCAATAATATTCCTTGTCGCAATCGTAGTCACCCGAATAATCCTTCACTTATTTTTCTAGGAGAAGACACTTAGGATTAGCAACATCCCTTTATGGTTGGTGGCACTGAGCCTTATTTTGTAGGGTCGGGGGTGGTCCTCTTATCATCGAATCCATTGTCCTACTGGTAGACGGAGATATAATCAAGGATGGGTCACCTGTGCTCTACCCAACACACTTTAGCTGAACGCCATGAACTGTTCTTGCATTTTTTTACTGGCTGGCCATTAGAGATCGCAGTGTCTTTGCCACATCAACCATTTCAGACCGAGGTGGTGGTTGACTGGAGCTTGGGCCAACACCAGGAGGAAAATTTGATGCCATGGCCTCGGTGAGGAGAAGCAACAAAGTTAGTTGAACTCTAAGAAGAAGGGAAGCTTATAGAGCACACTAAGACCTTTTAATGGTGGTATAGGCCCAACAATAGTGGAGTTGGATCACCACTAGAGGAAAAAGTGAGCATCTAAGCTGGAAAACAAGAGAAAGAAGATCAAGTCTTTTCCCATAAATGACGTCGAAATCATGATACCAGAGATATCAACACTTAAATTTTTACAGTTCAAGCTATATATCAACAACAGTGGAGCACTCAAATATATGAACACAACAATATAAATAAGCCGAAAAAGGATCAGAGCATAAAGGAGACACAAGATATAAGTGATTCGGCTTGATAGCCTACTCTAATGTTTAGGAATGATAAAGTTTTCACTATGAATGAGGCACTAATAGCTCGAGGATTACAACTCTCAAGTTTTCTCTCTACTATAATTTAGACAGAGTTTAGCTAGGGTTTTTCGTAATTGATCCCTTACAATGAAGAAGATAAAATGTATATATAGGCTTGGGGGTGCACAGTGCACCCTCCAAGCATGCAACATGAGTATGTAAGGTAAGTAGTCCAATAAGAGTCCAACACTTGTCTAGCATATGCTCAATGAATGAGGATGAAATATTTCCTCATGAAATATGAAGATTTGTTATAACTGCATGCTCATGTGGACTAACTATGCCTTAATCCTGCATGCCATATGTGGCATAGACATCGTCCCTGGTGGTTCTGGTTGGGTCGAGGCTGATATAAAAGACCTCCCCTGCAAGCATCTAAGAAGTTAGGTAGAAGTGTAATCTCGGCTTTCCAGGGTGGCACAATGCCGAGACGAGACATCCAAGGGAAATGGGAGAGCGATCTTTGTAGGTTTATCATGTTATCTCGGCTTGCTAGGGGGCACAAGGTCGAGATCATTGAGGGAGGCCTTTAGTATGTCGATGGATGAGTAGTGTCGGTCGGACCGGGTTGAGTCTGTTTGGGTACGAAACCACACTTATGTATATTAGGGTATTTAAACATTCTATGGATACCCTATAAAATATTCACCACAATTTTTTTAATAATTTATAAAACAAAACCTCTTTAAAGACCTCATTAATTGCCCTCACAATAGCCTCGCTATATGCATGTGTGTGTGTAATAATGACTAGTTACATTATATGCATTAGAAATTATTCTTGTTTATAACACTACTTTACATATGGCTACGATGCATACCATATAGATTTTGTAATTTCTAAAATATCCAGATGTGAAATTATAACTTTTCAAATTTTAATAACTAAAAAAAACTTTGGGGGTTTCGCCATATAATGTTTTAATTTTGGTTAAAGTTGTCATGTTAACTATTTAATTGCATTTAGCTAAGAATTAAGTGTACAACGCCGAATCCAAATTTGTTAACTCATTTTAAAAGTGGTTCTTGGTTACCTTCACGTATAAGTTCTTATTATTATTTTAATACTTCAATCAATCATGTGAGAGGATCATCATAACCCACTTTTAAAGTGGATCAATAAATTAGGTCTCTACAACGCCCACCCAAAATATATTGATATGTGATACTATATGGTACCATATTGTACTTGAGTTGGTTAATTTTGAAGACATCGTCATTGATAAGATGCAAACCAATTAAAACACACGGATATTCTCACCAAGCCGGTAATGGTGAAGAAGTTTAACTTGCCTAAATATTCTCAATCTCACTTCTTATTAAAACTCAGAATGATTTAGGAGAGAAAAACATAAAGAGAAAAGTAGATATCCTTGTATGTTTGTGAGTTCGAAGTGTGTGGGCCTATTGTATGTGAAATAAATACTTTCTTAAGTGTTGGAGAGAGATTGTTGTAACCTTGTGTTCCCATTATTCATAACTAAAGAAGATATATACTTCCAATTTTGTAGGTATGATGATTTTTACGATTCCAAATTTGGTGACCAATTTTAAAATTGAATGTTGACGTCTCTAAATGATGGACCATTTTTAGACATCAACGGATCAACATTGAATTTTGCCGACTCTCTCACATAATTTATTATAATATTAAAATCATTAATCAAAACTTATTTATTTAGTATTTTAATGTTTTCACCAATCATTTGAGATGGTTTGCAAACCTACTTATAACGTTAACAAATCTAGACTCACTTTTTACACCATAACACATTTTACGGGCATAAATAAACTATTACATGATATAATAACACGGTTAACAATAAATCCACACTTTAGATTTATTAGTATTCAAACCTATAGCATGGAAATTTCCACCCCTACTAGTTGTATAATGCCCTATAAATTCTTGTTTTCTGTTTTTTTAGTTGTTGGCATATAACATTATTTTCCACCCCAAACGGGGGCAACATAAAAAAAGGGCAACCCTCATGGTAATATTGTCATCGGGATTTCCCTAAGGACAATGTTAACATGTTAGTGTTGTCACCTCGTGAATGTAGACACATTACCAAATCATGTTAGTGTCGTGTGATTGTAAATTAACTTTTTTCTCTACACAACTCAACCATCCTAGTTAAACCTTTTCATTCACTTAGTTGGCTACTTTCTTCGTGTCATATTTAGAGATAGTTTAATTGTTTAACTTATTAAATCTTATGTTACCCATAACATATACAATATAGTCCAACTTATTAAATATTTCAACATTCATAACTTATACAATATATAGTATAACTTAGTAAATCTTCTGTTACCCATAACATACACATTTAAGGCCTAAAATTATTTGCATCATAACCATAAGGCATCCCACGAGTATCCAAATTCTTTATGACAAATCAATTGTAAGCCCAAATCAACTACTCATACATTGTCACATCAATTTAGTAGTCTTAAACGTAAATGTTGAATTTTGATGGTTGTTTTCTTTATTTTAAACTTGTATATTCACTTTGAGTTCTAATTAATTTAACATGTCGAAATATTTGTCATTTTAAGTCTAGTTAAGAGCTTATTGTTTTCCAGGCCTCATTAAATTTAGGATTTTTTCACTTAACCCCCAGTTTATAATATTATATTTAACATAACACCCAGCTTTATAAAATCTTAGACATAACCTCCAAATTTTTAACACCGTTATAGATCTGTTAAAAAATACGTGTTTCGTAATTATACGTAACCCCCAACTCAATTTTTTGCCCAAAATAGCCTCATTTCTTGTTTCCTAAATCAAAATCATAACTTCTCATCCAACATTAAACCCACAACCTCCTCCTCCCCCACCACCTCCCCCACCTCCACCTCCATTAAAGTCATTATTTAAAAATTAGTTGATCTCATACTTGTACACACCAAGACCTAAACCCAAACAATCAAACAATTAAACAAAAAAGTGTCTTCATCTGCCTTAGTTATTATCATCTCAAAACGCACAGTGTATCTAGAAAAGAAATCATGTCTGAATGGTTTAAAACCCTAAGTATTTGATCTACCCTTTCTCTCCATCTAATACATGCAAATGAGTGTTTTGCTATCACAACCCCTACTTGACACACACACACTCTAATCTCTCTCCTCAAACTCTCTCTAAAACCCTGACCCACTTCCCCTATATCGTCGATCGTCTCTCCATTGACTCCCACGGTCATGCCCATGTATTTTGCAATGATGTCGATGTTGGCTTCATACATTCCAAAGACCCTCACTTTTTATTATTTAAATTATCTATCCTATAAAAATACACCCTTATAAGTTTATATTTTCCAACTCCATTTATTTTTTGGAGTGAAGGTGGTGGATTTCTGGGTGGTTGTGTTGGGGGTGGAGGTGAGCTCAATTTTAGTCTTGAGGGAGGAGGTGGTGGATGGTGTTGAGAGGGTGTAACAACCCGCGTAATTTTGGGCTATTTTAATTAATTTCTGGAAAATGGAGGAAAATAAAGTTTTTGATAAAATTATTTTTATTGCTCAAATATGTTGAATATTATTTTTAAAGGCGAGAATTTCAAACGGTTTCGAAAACGGAGTTAAACGGATTTTAAAATGATTTTTAAATATTTTTAACTCTTGGAGTTGTTTTGACTTCCAACTCTTCATTTCTTTGCCTTATTTAAAAGAGTCTTTTGGATTCCAACTCTTCATTTCTTTTCATTATAAAAGGAAGTCGTGGGCAAGCCTTTTAACATACTTTTGGCACAAATTTTGGCATCAAATATATTTTATATTCCTCTTCTTTTTATATACACATTGACACTTGAGATTTGTGAGTTCCAACCTTAGATTAGAGGTGTTCTTGGGGCTATTTTGTTGGGGGTTCTTGGAGGAGCTTTTGTAGATATTTTGTGTTGATCTTGAGGATTTGATCATTGGTTTCTCATCATGGTTTGAGGTATGGAGTTTTACACAATATGCTCCTTAAATCTCGCGAGTGCCATTCTCTTTGAATTCTTGTTAATTGAACTCATATTTGAATTGATAAATTCATTAAAATCTGGAAAATAATTGTTGAAATTATTTCGATTCTTGTGGTATCATTATATTGTTGATGAGAACGTTTTCATGAGATTTTAATATGACACGAATGTTGGGCACCCGCTAAAATTCTTATTTCCCGGGTTATGGCTTGATAAAGCATATACGGATGTGGTGAGGCCTAGTGACCCGGTTAAATTGTTGTTGAGAAATTATATTGATAAATGCTTTGAGATTTGTATTTTGATTTGAATATTCATACTCATGTTGTTACATTTTATTCATCGCTAATATATATTTGTTGAGCATCTTCCTTGTCGTATTGTGTACTTCCCTATTTTTTCTTTTAGCTGGCAGGTTAGCGTGGATTGGGACGTTATGGATTATTGGAGATTGATTTTAGCGAGGATTATTCTGGAAACAATTTTTAATACAAGATTGAGAAGACTTGTATTTATTTATTTTGATGTATAGAGCGTTGGATAATTATTTTAGTTATAAATTTTAATTCGAGAGACTTATTGTAATTGAAGATATTGAGATTGGTTGATTTATATTATTGTGGGTTTATTTAGATGCTCTATACCTTGTCACTTGTGGATTTGGATTTATTTTATCGTATTAGCGCTCCGTTCGCTCTCCCCGGGCGGGCGGGGTGTTACAGAGGGGTGGCAGTGGTTAATTGGTGACTGTGATGAAGGTGATGGTGGAGGAGGTGGTGGGTTTAGTGTTGAATGAGAAGTTAGAGTCTCGATTTGGGGAAGAAGATGAAATGAGGGTATTTTGGTCAAATTTTTGAGTTGCGGATTAAGTCAAATTATGAAAAACAATTTTTTAACAGATCTCTAATGGTGTTAACAATTTGAAGGTTATGTCTAAGAGATTATGAAACTGAGGTCTATGTCATATGCGATATTATAAATTATGGATTAAGTAAAAAAAATCCTTAAATTTAAGCTCGGTGATTTTTCATGTGTTCCCACAAGTGGTTCTTCATCTTTATGTACATATAGACAGTTTCTATTTTTATCTTTTCGTAGTCTATTATGTACACTATTCTCATTTTTCCTAGCTCAAGTGCAACACGAGGACACTAATTTGGAAATTGGCTTTCCGTGATAATCCCTTATGAATAAGGTAGAGAGATGTTTCACCTATAATATCAAGATAATTTTTCTTTAAGTTCATTACAAATCGTAAATTAGGCACTTGACTCTTATTCCAGTTTAAAGTTTATATTACTCTAGGGTTGTGTTTTTTGACATCCCATAATAGATGAGTTATCATTTTTTGGCACGAAGATAAAATTAAGATTATTTTGACTACTCACTCAACATGTAAGGATATCTTTAAATACGGTATAATATTATAGGGTAAAATAAAAAGACTCCAAAAGTTAATGTTGCATGTACAAACAAATAATAAATGGATTCCATTAGTGTTAATAAAGATGTGTTAGTAGTAATCATAGACTAATGGAACTAGCATGTCTCAATGTTTCTAAGCATATCAACATATTCCACTAATTTAAAAAGAATGCAATAAAAAAATGATATTTCAACCGTGTTCATATAAGAATGATTGTTGATGTTGGTCGTGTTCACGGCATTGTCTTTGTGATTGGATGTGCAAAAGACCGAGACAACACTTGCAGCTCTCTGGATGGAATGAATGAATGGGGATATGATCACACGATGGATTGGCACTGGTGTATTTTTCTTCAAAATAATTCCTATAGATTATTCTTTGGCCTTGCCTTTATCCCATAGAGTTATATCCCATGGCCTTATCATTTCGAAAACCCATAATTGAAACTCTCATAAACACCAACATATAGAATCCGATTCAAAGTATGTGAAAATCATGCTCACAACTTGTCAATGTGTAGATAGACATATTTATGCATTGGTGTTTATATAATTTAGAAATTACATGATAATTTAGATGGGATTAATACTAATTTATGAACTATATACATCCTGAAGTTTGACTAGGGGATAGAGATGGACTCCCTTGTGTTTTACATGCATGATCTTCACCAAGACGCATTTTTCATCTTTAACAAAGTAGGCTGGAATAAAAATGCACTGAAATAAAAAAATTAAGCATCAAAATAGGCAAAAAAATATTTATCATGCTCAACTATTGAAGTCTAACATCCTCGTTATCAGTTCAGGGTCAACCTCATCTTCACAAAATTCATGTACCTTAGGCTTGATATTCAACCATTTCACCATCATAATAAAGGGCCAAAAGGCCTGAAAACACATACAATTACCCAAATAAATTGTCATTCACCATAAATTCCACGTTAAAATTAACTTGGAATGAAATACTAAAGCACACTTATCAATCACTATATATTCCACATTAAAATTATATGTGATTTTATATAGACAGACACACATATATATGTCATTTTACAAGTTTTTATAAGATCCCAGAGATTTTAATGAAAACCATATGAACATTTAAATGAATCCTAATACCCAAATAAAAATAAGATGGACTTAGTTTTGAAGTGGAGGCTTGTTTATATGAGAGTTTGATTGAATTTACGAAGGCTAGACAAGCCCATGTTCATTTTTATCAAATTTTGGATATGATACCCTTAAACCAATAGAGGAAATTACTTGTTTAATTAAAGAAAAACTCATAATAGTAATAAATTACTATTTTAAATCACACACACACAAACACACACACACACACACACACGCGCGCGCAACATTTAATCAAAATTTATATACATCTTGCAGCATTATCTTCCCCTTCTCATCAAATCCAATATTTAATCACAATTAAACAATTGAATTCTCAAGAACATGCTAAGGTATTCAATCATAGAGGATTTCAATTGAAGCGGATCTGCCACATTCTAGTTCCGCACCAGATTTAAATAGTACATAAAACCCTGAAATAAACTGAAATAGCTACCTAAAAGATTGCAGATTAGCTACTCTAAAATTATAGAATAAAAAAAAGGAAATAAAATAAAATAATAAATAATAATAAATTAAAATGTGTGTGTGTGTATTTAAGTTTACAAAAAAAAAATATTTTGGATTATATAATTTTTTTTCAGATTACCACAAATTGTTCAATAACAAAGCACAATATTTTTCATTGCACAACAAGTATTTCAAATGGAAACCATAAATGTTCAAATACACCACAATAATTTACATTACACAACAAATAGACCACCCCCTCCGAATTTTCAAACCCTGAATTATGAAAAACTAATTTTTAAAATCCCCAAATTTATAAAACAAATAAAGCTGAAAATAATTAATATAAATAAATTATCAATTAAAGGAAAAGAGGAAATGAGGAGAGAATGGTTTTGTACCTAAAGAGCTGGTGCATAACCGTTGTCTTGGGAAGATGAGGATAGAGGAGACGTTGCGCTGCCGCTGCCTGGAGAAAATGAAGAGAGGAGAAATGGTGTCGTATTTTGTGGAGAATGGGAGAGAGGTCATCTAACATTTGGTTTGCCAAGAATGAGAGAGATGGTACAATGGATTTGGAGATATGGAGCGAATTCAATAGAGCGGCGAGAATGAAAAATGAAAGAGCCCGCTTTTATTTTTTAATTATCTCATTTTTGTATATAAATATGAGATAAATTGTTCACTTATTATCTCTGTTTTACTTAAATTGAGATCAAAATTCACCTACAAATCTAAACTATTAAAAATATACCCTACAAAAATATTTATGTCATTTTATACCAACAAAATGTCAATTTTCAAACTGGCATGCATGATACTTTTTCTTGTAGTGTAAGCAAAAAGATAAAGGTGATAAGGAGCAATATAGGTGGTAAATATGAATCTCCTTTTGAAGAGTTCTGTTCAGAACATGAAACCATTCACCAAACTACTGCTCCTTACTTAACTCAATCTAATGGCATTACAAAATGCAAAAATCGTATATTGAAATAAATGATGAACTCTATGTTAATAAGTTTTGGGGCACTGCAAAACTTTTGGGGGCAAGCCTTACTTTTCGCTAATTATATTCTCAACAAAGTACCTCATAAGAAAACTCACAAAACACATTATGAAGTATGGAATGTTCGAATACCTTGTTATAGATATTTACGAGTGTGGGGATGCTTAGACAAAGTGATGGTTCTTAAATCTAAAAGGGTCAAAATAGGACCAAAAAATGTTGATTGTGTTTTCATTGATAATGTAATTAATAGCAGTGCATATCGATTTTTAGTTTGTAAATTCGAGATTCTGGATATTCATGTTAATACAGTTATTGAGTTAATGGATGCTTTATTTTTTGAAAAAGAATTTATGTATAATATGACTCGAGAATCTATTCCTACTAAAAGGACACATGATGCTACATCTAGTAACAGTCATTAATCCAAAGATCAAGAATCTTTAACGGATGAATCTAGACGTAGTAAAAGGACAAAATGCCTACTTCTTTTGGTCCTGATTTTCTAACATACTTGTTGGAAAACGATCCTCAAATGTACAAAGAAGTAATATATTCACCTGATGCTTGAAATTGGAAAGAAGCAATTAATAGTGAAATCGAATCCATAATGCAAAATCATACATGGGAACTCATGAATCTACCCCTAGGTTCAAAACCTTTAGGTTACAAATGGATCTTCAAAAAGAAGATGAATGTTTATGGATCAATTGATAAGGATAAAGAAAGACTTGTTGCTAAAGGATACAAACAAAAATAAGGGTTTGATAGCAATAACTGCAATAAACGGACTTGAAATACATCAAATGGATGTGAAAATGGCTTTCTTGAATGGTGAATTAGATGTCGAAATATACATGGAGCAACCTGAAGGGTTCAGAGCTGTCGGAGAAGAAAGAAAAGTATATAAGCGTGTAAAATCACTTTAGGGATTAAAACAAGAACCAAGGAAAATGTCATGAAAATTTTTATAATGCTATGTTATCAAATGGTTTCAAAATTAATGTGTGTGATAAATGTGTTTGTTGAAAAAACACTCAAAATGGATATATCATTGTATGCCTCTATGTGGATGATATGCTAATCATGGGTTGTAATGACTAAACGTATGTTGAATAATCGTTTCGACATGAAAGACCAAGGTGTCGCCAAAGTTATATTAAGAATTAATTTTTTTTAGAACATCTGATGGAATTATATTATCACAGTCTAATTACATAGAAAAATTACTTGAAAAAAATAAAGTAATATAATATCAGTTCCACTAAGACACAAGGTGATGTGAATTTACATCTACTAAGAAATAATGGTGATATTATATCCTAACTAGAGTACTCTCGTATTATTAGCAGTTTAATGTACATTATGAACTGTACTCGACCGTACATAGCATACTCGATAAGTAAGATAAATCGATATACAAGTAATCTAGGGAGTGACCACTGGAAGGAAATTTTAATATTTTTAGGTTATTGAAAATATACTCAACAGTATGGACTGCATTATTCGAGATATTCAGTCGTACTTATAGGCCATTGCGATGAAAACTTGATATCTGATACAAAAGACTCTAAGTCAACGAGAGGGTGTGTATTTACCTTTGGAGGTGCAACCTTCTCTTGGAAGTCCTTAAAACAAACATGTATTGCTGGATCAATAATGGAATATGAATTCATTGCGCTATACAAAGCTGGAGAAGAAGCTGCATGGCTTCAAAAATTCTTAGAGGATGTTTTGAATTGATCAAAACTTGTTCCCGCGATATGTATACATTGCGATAGTCAAACAAAGATTGGAAGGGGCACATAATCACATGTATAATGGAAAGTCACAACATATTCATTGTAGACATAATACGTTAGACAACTTCTCTCAAACAAAATTATCTCAATTGACTATATAAAGTCAAAAGATAATATAGCGGGTCCGCTTACCAAAATCTTAAATCGAGAGCTAGTTGAAAGATCATTGAGAAGAATAGGTCTAAAGCCTAAAATTAAATAGGAATCAACGTAGTGGCAACCCAACCTAGTTGACTGAAGATCTCAAGATCAAGATTCAACGGAAAAACCAAACTACATTGTATTCAGAACGCACTTGGGGATATTTAATCCTATGCATTCCAAAGATGAGACAGTTCACATATGTCGCGAAGTTAGGATAAATTACGCTTTTAATGACATCCATATCTTAGTATGTCTAAGTGGGGTATTACAGGATACTCTTTATGAAAATCACCGACGTGAGTAAGAAGGAGGGCATTTTTTTTAGAATAACGATAGACAAATTCTCTAAAATACTAACGAAACCAAGTGGTGTTCATGGCTAAAATGAGCACAAATGTGAGAAGCAACCGTGTTTAAGAATTATTGTGTGAATATTATTCTCTATTTTTACAAAAATAGTTGACGATTCAAGTACGCATAGTCTACTGATTATCCAAGTAAATCCAATAGTATATCACTAAGGAAATTTCAAGGCCACTAAGATGCTTCTCCCGATTCAATATATTTTCAGTTTTACTCAAACTAGTGTCGGCATTATCATTAAGATGTTATATCCAAATTTCATTCATGTGGGGGATTATTGAAAAATGGCCCAAACGAGCAACTTTAGGCTCATTTTATAGTGGGACCCACATTTTGATTTGGTCAAAACCACGCATAAATATGTTCTCCTCCGTGAGAAGTACAACGTAGTATATTTGTTTATCCAAAATCGTTAAGTAATGAATGAAAATTTTGAACTCAAAGTGACCCATTTAAAAGCTATTTAGTTCATTGTATTAAGTGTGGAACATTTATCCCACAAAGGAAAAATTAGAAATTTTGGTAGTGTTAATAAAACCAAAATTGTGCACAAGGCTTGGATGCCTTTGGGGTATCCCGATTCTTTGAAGGGGAGATGACCTACACTATGCATATGTTGGGCGTGGGACAAAGTCCGACGCAGGCGGGCGTCGGCTCGACTCGGGCTATATCTTTCTTTCCCCTCTAGTTTAAACACACGAAAATTCCTGATGTTCCTTTTCAGTCCATGTATATTCAGAATCGAGTTAACTGGAATCTAATTTTCTATAGAAATACAATGATCAAATCTTCCTCATTAATTAGTAAGTTATTCTTATTTTTGTAATTATAATTGTTTATAATTTTGTAATCTTGATTTTATTATGTACTGTTTCATTTATAAAATTACTAGTAAATAACATTTAATGTACTATTTTTTTTTCTTCGTCGAGAACTTTTTTCTGGTTGAATAAATGACAACTTCATTATTTTTTGTTTACCCATTTTTCATATCAACTTTTTTTTAAAGTGAAAAAGATTAGCGTATGTCCAACCGTTTCCATCTTAACTTTTTTTTCATCATTGTTATCAAGCGTACAAAATGTTTTTTTAACTATAGCCCATTTACACAGTAAAACCTTTTGAGGTAATATATTTCTAATTAAAATATTTTTTGTTTTCATCTTTTCATTCAAGCATACCCCTAAGCTCCGTAGCAAAAGAGTCGAAGTTGAGAGTTAGTATGAGATATTTGAATATTAGAGTTCATGGAATGTGCATCACGAGTGATTAAATTTTTCACCTTTAGTAGCAAAATGGTGTCGTGCCCAGTGAAATGGGTAGTGTTTGCTAGGAATTATTATACTTTAATAATAATTTTAATTAAATGAAAATTGTTCTTAAATTAATTTTGTAGACACAACGGTTCGTGAAAGGGCGTGTTCATCCGTGAATGGTTGTGATCATTTGAAAATGACACAATTGTTCATGAAAAATGGTGTATGTTAGTGAGTGCTTGTGACTATTCATAAAGTACATGCCTTTTCATTAAAGGGTGTCTTTTTTTATAAATATGACACCACTCCTTCATTCTAAAACAGACAGATATTTTTTTCGAAACATTCTCTCTCCATCCTGCATTCTATATTCGTATTTCTGCTCCTGTTCGAAGTAGAATTTTTTATTCGAAGTACAAACATATGTTGAGTTCGTCGGAGCTTGAAAGTTTGAAGTGCTGCTACCATTAAGGACAAAAAAATCATTTTATCCTGCGAGATGATTTCTTACAACCTTGAGCACCTATTAAGGGACCAAAATCATCTTAAGGACACAACGTGAAATCATTGGGCTCGAATTATATTATCAATTTTCAAGTCAGTATTGTTACTTTCGTGTAACGAATTACTTGTAAGTTTATTTCCTTACTATTAATATATATTGTATATTTATTATTTATTTGTTTTATTCTGTTTAAATAATTAAAAATAATTTATTTTATTTCCTAGAATAAATATCCTGAATAATAGTGTTTTAACCACAAATATTGTATGACTAACAATAATTTGTTCCAACATTTATAAGGGATAAGAGAATCATGTACAAAACTCCTTAGGGTGCATTTGTTTGTCAGGAAATGAAAGGAAAAGAACTTTCCTGCACTTTTTGTTGTGTCTAGTTAGCTGGAAAGTTGTGGAAAAATGGTCCTCAAATTTTCCTACAGAAAAAACTTTCCCACAAAACACATCCAATAAAAGACGTAGGATTTTGTAGAAAAGTTAAAGAAAACTTGGTATTTTACCGTGTAAATTATTATTACTATTATTTTTACATTTATTATTATTATTATTATTATTATTATTATTATTATTATTATTCTTATTCTTATTCTTATTATTTTTATTATTATTATTCTTATTCTTATTATTATTATTATTATTATTATTATTATTATTATTGTTATTATTATAAGTTTTACTAAAATATTTACCAATAACTATTCATAATAATATGTCATTTATTAGTATGTTAACCATAATATATTATCCTTTTGATTGTAAAATTATAACTAAATATGTTTGTATCTATATAATTTTTATTTTTTATGGGTTTTTTTGACTTGCCACCCCACATGTTATAATTGTTGATTCCAAAAATTATCCATCTACATGGACCAATTAGAAATGAACATATGTCTCCTTATGTGGCAACTGTCATAGTCGGCAATCACTTGGTCGGCCCAGAAGATAGTCGCTCGACAAGTAGGCCGACCAACCTGAAGAATGCAGACCATCAAAGTAGATAAATAGTCACCATGTGGTAAATAACTAAGAGTCACTCTACACGTGCTCAAGACTATCAAGCGTCACATTCATTATGTACAGGTGTAAATGCTTAAATATATAAAGGCATCCCAACCCTTGATCTCTGGGTCATTATAAATACATTGTAATCCTTTCACAGAAGGCAAGATAGAGTGGATTCTACGTCATTCTTACTTTAACAAGATCACCTAGCTTTCTGTAATCATCGATAGCGGACATAGTCTTTTCATAGCTGAACCACTTAAAAACCCTCTTGTCTGGTCTATTTCTCTTTTATTATTTATTTGTGATTATAAAATTGCCTTACGTGGCTAATCTAAAACACCTACATATTTTAGACATCAATAGATTGGCATTGTCTGTAGGAATGACTATTTATCACTATTCTTGTCGTTTCTTTCTCGTCAAAGAAATTAATGATATAGAAAGTAGTGTCAGAAATTAGGGTAATCCTACTATCCCATCTGCTCCGCCTACAGAAACAGACTTAAATGGAATCCTGGCCAGTATTTCTAGGGGCAAGACGTAATACTGGAAACCATGAGGCAATTGTCTCAATCATTACAAGCCAGATCTCCAGCTTTGTCCAGACATCATATGACTCCACCTCTTAGGAGGGAGATTCCACCACCTCCTCCTAAGAATAACCAAAATAATTATTCCAGGTCTTTACATGATATGTCTTATCATCCTGGAATAAGCTCATCAATCAGGTCCACAAAATTCTATAATGGCCATTCTTTATATCCTAAAAATCCAAACGCCTTGGAAAGGTTGGGCAAAGCTTCACCTTTTGATCATTTGGGTCCTCGAGAAAATGTGAGTCATCACAAGGAATTATCCCGACCATATGAGCACCCAACCAAACATCGTGAAGGCTCAGTCAGATCTAGGTCAAGCATCCGATGATCTATGCGCGCCGAGAAAACTTCTCATGAAGAGAGCTCAACATAAATGCATGGACAAGACAGGCAAGTTGTTTTGAACAGGTCTAATTCAAGTAATTCATCGTGGAAAGGATAAATCTAATGATTGGAAGATCGGTTGGGAGAAATAGCTAAAGCAAGGAATCCATTACACCAAAATTTTGTTAAAGGGTCTCCTTTCGTCCAGATAATTGTTGATTTTCCTACTCCATCTAAGTTCAAGACGCTAGTGGTAACTCCTAAATATGATGGTAAGACAAATCCAATTTTACATATTGAATAATATTAGGTTGTTGCCGATATATATTCTGTTCCTGATGAAATGAGATGCAGATCTTTTTTAAGCACCATCACTGGCTCAGCCCAGATATGGTATAACAACTTACACGAAGGAAAAATTTATACCTTTAATCAACTCGCCGATATATTTTTTAGTAATTTATGCTTTGGGGATAATCCAGTTAAGAGGGTAGCACATTTATTGAGTGTTCGGTAGCTAGTAAGGGAAACCACTGGGGAATACATCACTTGTTTTAATAACGAGAACTTGGTGATTGTTGATTATGAGGAAAAAACAACCATCACTACTCTGATGAGTGGGATACTTCCGGAGAAACTATATTATGCAATGGCAAAAGACCTAACTAAAACCATGACAGAGCTCATGGCCAAAGCTGAAAAAATTATGAATGTCGAGGAAGCCATGGCTACTAAACAAGCCCCAACGAGCAAGCCTACAGAAAAGGAGCAGAAGGGAAAGAAGGAAGAAAAACCTAAAAAATATGAAGCGTATAATCCACTAAAAGTTAGAGTCCATCACATCCTAGAAGAACTTAAAAATATTAAAGACTTGAAATTTCCTGAAAAGATGAAAATATCACCCAACAAGAGGGACACGTCCAAATATTTTAAGTTCCACAAAGACCATGGGCACATAATGGATAACTGCATATCCTTGACGAATGAAGTCGAATCCCTCATCCGTCAAGGAAAATGGAGCAAATTTATTGATCGGACTGAAGATCAGGAAACCAGACGAAGGTCGGAGTCCCCCTGCAAACCTAGAGATGATAAGAAAAGAGGACAGAAAGATGATTACGAAGATGATCCAGATTTGCCAAAGAAAGCTAATAAACTAGAAATTGAAGCATAACTTCGGGTTCTTTTGATTGTCATGTCATCTCAGGATGAAACGTTGGAGGAGGAGACGAGGTTGATGAGAGGAAGGCTTACTTGAATAAAATTCAAGCTTGTTCTTACATATGGCGTATTAATTTAAATGATGAAGATGATGGTCGACCCAAAAAAGTAAATAAATAGAAGATTGTTACCGGCTTCTTCAAAAATGACATGACTGGACTATTGCACCCCCACGAAGATCCTTTGGTGGTCACATTCAGAATCAAGGAAGCTAGAATTTCCAGAATTTTGATAGATAATGGGAGCTCGGCGGACATTATGTTCTACGATTGCTTCAAAAGTCTGGGATTGGAAAAAAGTCAATTGGAGCCATACCACATATCCCTAATTGGTTTCTCAGGAGAAAAATTCTATCCTCTAGATACTGTCAAGTTGGAAGTATTTCTTGAAATTTGGCCAATAAGCTGAACAGAAAAGGTACATTTCTTCGTCGTCGATAAAAATGTCCAGTTAGCCTGCAATATGATTATCGCATTACACCAAAAAGGCTAAATTGTCACCTTTGGGTCGACCAGCCATGTCACGGTCATTGAACGTGACAAACAAGCACGCATTTTTGTTACGATCAATGACCGTGACAATGGTTTGTCACGGTTAAAGACCTTGACAGGTCCGTGATAACTTTCTCAGTAAAGAAAACCTACCGCCTCTTTTTTTCCATCGTTTTCATTTCCCTCTCTCTCTCTCTCTCTCTCTACATTTTCAGGTGAGTTTTTGCCTCTCTCTCTATTTCCTTTGTATGTGTGTGTGTGTGTGTGTATATATGTGTGTGTGTGTGCATGTGTGTGTGCGTGTGTGTGTGTGTGTGCATGTGGGGGTGGGGTAATTGGGGGGCAGGGAGAGTGGGGGCATAGGGGGGAGTGATGGGTGGCAGTTATGGGGAAGGGGGTGAGTGGGGGTGGAGGGGGGAGGTGAGAGAATCAATTTGTGTTTGGTTTGGGGGTAAGAGATTTTAGTGTGTTGTTTTCAATTTGGGGATCAATATATGGAATGTCACATGTGCGTGTATGATTCCCAAAATAGTATCAATGTTGTTTGTGAACTTTATACTTTGCCCAAATAATGTTACCATCTCCTTACCTCCTTATGAATTGGACTGAAACATATGAAATTATCTAAACATTAATAACTTTTTTAATTTGTATACATTGAAATCCTTATGAAATGGAGTGAAACAAATGAAAATAATTGCTTTTAGATACAATATATAATTGGAAAGTTCCATTTTAATTTTTTATCCAACTTGTAAAGGATTATGAATTATGCTACCTGATAAGCACCCAAAAGTGTCTATTTTATACCCCGAATAGATGCATTTTAGTCGCTCATTTTAATTAAAAATGGCCTTATGTTCGTATTTATCTATATTGCAGGTCAATCAGCAGTCGCAGTGTTAAATACATTAGATTCAGCCAATTGCGACACAGAAGCGATCAAAAGCATGCATCAAAGAAATCAAAGAGATCGCGAAGTCAAAAGTCCATTTATGAGCTTGTCTAATGAGTTTCGACGTCCCAAAACCCTGTCCTGAACCAAGCCTAAACCGATCCCAGTCCATCAATCAAGCTGGTGTGTGTTTAGTTTGTACTTTTCTATGTTTATTTTTCTTAGATTTTTAATTTGAGTCTTTTTAATTTTAGAATTTGTTTTAGATTATTTTAGAATTTTCTAGGATTTATTTTTTATTTTTCTATTTCTATATTTTGATTTTGAATTTTATTATTTTTTAATTATTAATCTCTATTTTATTTTTCTTAGGATTAGTTTTCAGGAATTTATTATATTTTCTTTAGTTTTAGTTTTAATTTACTTAGTTAGGAATTTTAGTTTTTTTTAGTTTTTATAGTGTTTTATTTATTTATTATTATTTCTTTTTATTTTTTTAGTCTCTTAGTAATAAATTAGAGTTTTATTTCTAGATTTTTATTTTAGTTTTATTTTTTTAGTGTCATTTTTTTAGGGATACAAATTAAACACACACTAAATAACCCCAAACTTAAACACACCCATATATCCTACTTCCATACACTCATATACACACAACACAATCCTACACCCTCACCTAACTCCCCTACACCCTCAATACACACAATTACTCCCTTACCCATCTTCAACCTTCCACCACTCTTTCTTTCCTCAATCCACCATTAACATACCAAATCAAAAACACCCTTATCTCACCTCCATTAAACCAAACAAACCATCTTATTTGAAACCCATTTCCCCAACCCGATTTTCAAACCACCTACACCTCGTCCAACCCGCTACCCAATTCAACCGACCTACCACGAGCCTTGCCCCAGCGTCAAAACCACAACCCGAGCCCATGTGCACCGGACACCCCTACCTGAACCCGAACCCAGCCTCAAACCAACATTGAACCCACTTCCTCTTTCTTGACCTGAATCCACGACCTCCGCCTATCACAACCCGTGCAGCAAACCTGTTGCCCAAACTTCGAAACCCATACCCGATTTCGCTCCTGACCCATCTCCATGCCATAATCCCATAAAAATCGAGACCAACAATTATCTCCAAAAAAAATCCCACAAAATCTCTTAAGAAACAAACCATTCGTGGGTTATAAATTCAAAGGCAAGGTAACTCATAAAAAAAGACTCTCTCAGCACAAGAAGAAAGAAGAAGACACATAGAGAGGACGTGAGAGACAGAAAAAGAAAAAAAGAGGGTAGAGAAATAGTCAAAAAAAATATATAGTTTTAGGTTTAGAAAAATTTGTAGGTTCATTTTTTTCCTTTCAGTTTTGTAATCTAGTCAGATTTTGTGACGAGTGTGGGACGCGTGTTCATGCACACAGTTGACACAAGAAATTATTGCATATCGTATTTCTTTCTCTTTCTCTTTAGTTTCTTGTTTGTTAATTGTTCTTGTATAAAATTTTAATCATGTCTACATAAACACCCCATTCAAGAGGTGGGATGAAACGCGTATGTTGAGTTGTTTTATTTGAATAATTGTTCGTCGATGCATTCTAGGCTAATTAAATTGGAAAAAATCGCACATTAATTTATGTAACGAGAGTTAATAAATTAATGGTGAAAATTAATATTTGATTTCTGGATTTCACTTAGAGATAAGTATTATTCTTAAAATTAAATATAAATTCTGTGTATGCAATTCAAAGATTCGTACAAATTTTTATAAATTAATCTTAGCGGATATTTTTTTGAAATGAGTGTGAATCTATTTTTTTTTATGTTGTGGTTATTCCAGATTTAATTGCTGAAAAAGATAAAATTGAATTTAGGATTGTGACGAGAGTTAAATTTTAAATTCAATATTATTTCTAACTATTCAATTGAATAAATAGGACATGAAATTGATTTGACTACGCGGTGTAATCCCACCTCTTGTTACTTCTCATAAATTCTAAACTATACTACTTTCTGATTTTTCATAGTCATTTTAGTTGCATAAATTGTCGTTTCCTCCCTTGAAAATTGTTTTTAAAATATTAAAAAAATATTTTAAAAACACAAAAAGATTTTTAATAAAAATTGAAAGTGCAAGTTTTCACGATAACAGTTTCAATGCTAGAAATGGGATTGATACCCGAATTTGCCACGATACTGAATTTTTAACAAGTTTTGTAGGTAATTCTAGGAATTTTGATACTCGAAGTTTGATCGCAACGACATTCCAATTCCATATTCGAAGGAATACAAATAAAGAGTTATCAAATGGCACCATTGCCAGTTTCTTGAAGATTGAAGCCCGTGAAGATTTGTAATTTTCATTTTATTTTTTTTATTTTTTTTATTTTTAGGAGTTATTCCTTCCTCTCCCTCCTTAGATTGTTTTTTTAGGATTATTGAGGCCTTGTAATTAATTTGGGTGCATTTTGACACCGATTTATTTTTGTAATATTTATTTCAAAAACAAAAAAAAAAGGCGAAAATGGAAACCGGACAAGGTAGAGAGAGGGTGTCCAAAGGCGAGGATTTTGAAGTCTCTCTACTTTGGGTCGGTAGGACTCCCGGGGATGACTGAAGTAGGCGTACTTCCCCCCGGTCGACTCAACTCGGTCTTCACCTCACGCGTGTAAAAACCGTGGGAGGTAAACTCTTTATCACTTATAAATCTCCTACAAGCGAGTCAATTTTTGTGTGTTACTTTCACCGATATGCTTTTTATTTCTGTATCCCACTTAAATTGGATGGTTTGATGAATAAATTTACCTAAGACCTATACCCGATCATTGCAACGAGTTGGGATTTCATCACCCACTTAATCACATCTCCATTCGCTTGTTACCCGTGCTCTCACTTAAATTAAAATCAATCAACTAGCAATCCAAGTAGGAACGGTGTTCATTAGGACCCTTTCAGAACGAGACCCTCATAGGATACTCTAGTGAGTCGTTTCCACCCCTCCAAATCTTCATTCAACTATCTTACGACTTTTGTCTAGGGAAACTGGGTTTTAAGTGAGGCCGCCCAGTAAAAAGGGGTTTGTGCTTTCCCCAGCGTGGTACCGGATAGTTGTGTGTTGTAGTAGCTAGTGTGGTGAGCCTTAACTAGTAAGCCTCTTGTCTCTCGGGAAGAAAGTAGGAGCACACTTTTACCGGCGAGGCCTAAGATTCCGTGATTTTCTCGCCCGCGGACTAATTAAAATTTACTACCCAATCACTTAACTTGAAGATAATAATTTGGCTATGTGCTCTTTCGAACTTGTTCCATTTGTGTAGGTGTCTATAGTATTCCTTTAGGTAGTTCAATTTTTGCTCCAACTGTCAGTTTTTCCGCCGTTAGTCCATCGCCCTTTTTCCCATTTTTTCGGTATTTTTTTAAATAAACCCAAAACTATACAAATATTTTCCTTTTTTTCGCCTAAATTTTTCTCCCGAAACAACCTCCAAAAATATTTTTCATTTTTCCTTCCTTATTTTCCAAAAAAAATCCAAAAAGATTTTCTTCTTTTTCAAACAACCAAAAATCCCAAAAATATTTTTTCCTTGCTTTTATGCCACATTGGCAACACATTGATCATCGATTAACACGTTCCCTTAGTGCACCATCGCTAAATTCCTTCTTCGTTGATATTTTCCCTCTTATTGCCTTTACTCCTCCTTTTCCTGATCCGTGTTCCTCTTCATCGGAGACACCTAGTTCTCCCACTTCCTCTGGTTTTGTTACCCCACTATTATGGACGACAAACGCGCTTTAAGGGACTACTTTTCCCCGATCACGGCCACTCCGCCTTCATGTATTGTCCTTTCGCCCACTCTGGCCGTGCAATTTGAAATTCCCCCCGCGACTACTTCTATGTTTCCCAGTTTTCATGGCCTTGAACGCGAGTCTTCTTATACTCACTTGCGGAAATTTCTCATTGTGTGCGCTACTTTTAAAAATTAAAACATAGACGAAGACAATGTTCATCTTCGGTTGTTTCCCTTTTCTCTTCACGATAATACATCCATGTGGCTCCATTCCTTTCCCCCGGATTCTATCCTAACTTGGGAACAACTTGTCAAGAAGTTCATGTCAAAATTCTATCCCATGAGCAAAACCAATGAAATGCGCCAAACAATTCAGGATTTTAGACAAAAGTCTACTGAACAATTTTGTGAAGCATGGGGACGTTTAATAGTTGCCCACATCACGGACTTGAGAAAAGTCGCTTAGTCCATAATTTTTACAATGGTCTTATCCCTTATTCTGGCACCATGATTGAATCCATGCATAAAGGGAAGTTCATGCATTTAACTCCCACTTCTACCTATAATTTTCTCCTTGAATTAGGTGATGACTCCCAAGATTGGGAGGCTACTAATGTGTTTTCAAGATCCGATCCTCCACCTGTAGGGCACACTTCTGAGGTAAAAAATGATCCTGATTTTAAAACTTTGCTACATAGCTTACACTCCTTGACTAAAACCGTTGACGCTCTCAGTTGTACTATGCAATAAAATGTTACACTTTCTGAACAAGCAATGACTGTCAACAATTCTAGTCCTTCCTCTTGTGGTGCCTGCTTAAGTCAAGATCATTTAGCTCATTTGTGCCCCCTCCTGCAAGATGATCCCGAACCCACCATGGCCCAAGCATGTGCCTTTGATACCACTAGGAAACCGGTTCCCCAATCGTTTACTTATAATCCTAACAATAGGAATCACCCCTATTTCTCTTATAAGTACGATAACAACTCCGCTCCTGCCCAACCACAACAACATGTCGGTGGTCCCCCTGTGTTTCCACACAACCCACAACGCCAACCTCGCCCTCATGTCCCGCATTAGTCTGCTCCTTACCATCAATCGCACTTTCCATCTTCCTTTGTCCCCCACGACGGACATTCAACCAACAATAATCAGCTTGTTCCTCTTCCCCTTCCTTCCTTTGAGTATTCACAACCGCTTAATTCTCAGCGCGAGTTGGTTCCCCAACCATCTTATGCCCCTCCGCCCAATTCCTCTACCTCTTCTCTCGAGAATCTCCTCACTCAGTTTATGACCGCTCAGACTTAAGCCCTCCAACGAATCAAGCATCATTTTAACCAATTCGAGTCTGAGCGAGAGAAAGGTCATTTTCCCAGTCAACCCATTGCTAACCCTAAGGGGAATGGCAAAGACTCAGCCTATGAGGTTGGTTCCACTTCCAATCCACCCAATTACCAAGCTGATATGAAAGTGGTGTCTACTCTTCGCTCAAAAAAACAAGTTGATAATGGTGTTCATGCTTCCACTGATGTCCTCCACCCGACCATCCCACCTTTAGAGGCTATCTCTAAGGTTACCCCACCATCTAAATCCCCATCTCACACTGAGTCCAATCCTCCTGAGCCAACCTCGATTTATGTGCCTAAAGCACCCTTCCCTCATCGGTTGGCTCCCTCTGAGAAAGCCTATTAATTTGATGATATCAAGAAAGCCTATCAGAATGTTCACATTAACATTCCCTTCCTCACTTTGATTCAACAAGTCCCCTCGTATGCCAAATTTTTGAAGGACTTGTGCACTATTAAGCGTAGGACTAATGTTCCACGTGATGCTTTCCTCACTAAGCAAGCTACGTCCCTTCTCCATAATAACGGTGTTGTGAAGTATAAAGACCCTGGTCGTCCAACTGTCTCTTGCATGTTAGGCGACAAGTTCACTACTAGTGCTTTACTTGATCTTGGGTCTAGCGTTAATTTGTTACCTTACTCCCTCTACATTGAGTTAGGTTTACAAAACATGAAACCTACACGAGTTAATCTTCAACTTGCCAATCGTTTCGTGAAAGTACCTAAAGGTTGAAAATATGTTACTAAAGCCGTTTAATAAACTTAAACTATTTAAGTAACTCCGAACAGTTTATTGAAGAAACTCTTTTCTTAAAAACCAAAACTAATTGAACACAAGATGTGTTTAATAAAAGTATGTTCAAGATTTGATTAACAGGTTAATAAAACAGTTTAAAAAACTTTAAACCCAGCACAACTAAGAATTAGATGAGGAAATGTAGAAAGATTAAGAACAAGATTTTTACGTGGTAAAACCTCACCCAACTGAGGAAACATCCACGACTCCCTCTACGGAGTAAACCAAAAATTTCACTATAAACAATTTTTAACAGTTACAAACTATATAACAAATATGCATACAACTCAGACCTATATAAGTTTAGGAATGTACCATCTGGTGTCCTTGTAACTTCTCTGCAGTTCTGATTGTTGATGTTGTCCTCCCAGTTTGCTAACTTCCAATTTGTTCAAGTTCTTTACGTCGACTCTTTTTTTTTTCTTAAGATCTTATTACCAGTACCTTTAGTGTGGTATGGTGAAAGTGTTTGTGGAGGTGCTCTCTAACACATGCATGCACACACACACACTTATCATATACAAACAGTCCTAACAAATTACATATAAGTCTATATGTTGTGATTTTTCTTTTTCTCTCTTCTCGCAAAACTTAACCTTATTTGACCTTTATAACAATCCCAGAATCCACGGCTATCTTTCTTAGAAGATGTATCAAGATCTTAATCAATCTCGGTTTTGAAAAGATTTTTGAGATTGAAAATCACCAAGTGCGATTCCAAACTAGGTCAAAGGTCTTGTTTCAAGAGAACTAGAAATAGAAAAAATTATTGTTGATTTCAAAGTTTAAAAATCATTTACAGAAAAGAATCAACAATATATTTCTCAAGCTGAGAAACGAAATATGTAAATATAAGTGTAATGTAACATGAAGTACTTAGATCTGAAATTTTTATAAAGTAGAAAGTAGATCTAATACACAATGTTTAAGTTGGACACAAGATCTAAAGAACAAAGAGGTTACATCATCAAATCAACTACCAAAAACAACTCTCAAACACTCAAACACTCAAGGTGGTGTTTGGTATATACAGGACTTGGAAAGAGGTTTTGGTTTGAAATGGATTTGACGATTTAGGGTTAGGGTTAGGGTTTTTAACTCTTTCTCTCTCTTCTGGTTTCTCTTTTCTCTCTCTTTTCTCTCTTCTCTCTATACTCTCTTTTTTATCTCAAAAGGACGAAATGGCGAAAGTCTTAGAAGGCTGAGTGAAGGGGTCCTTTTATAGGAGGCTGAGAAGATTCGAGAATAACGTTTAAAATCAAGGGTTCAGATTGAGTCAAGGTTGATTAACTTTGATCCAAGGGTTCACGATATGCGGTGATTAAATCACTCCTGATTGGTTCATATGGGGTTCACAGGGATTATGAAAGGGCGCATGCAGATCGTTGATAAAAAGTAATCCAAGGGTTGAAAATAGGCGCTGGTTCCCTCTCTATAAAGAAACACACTCTCCACCAATCAGAAGACAACAAATGTTGGTCAATAATAAGATATCAAACGCGCGTTAAAATTAATTAAAAACACACCCTGAAGCCTCTGGCACTTTCGGATTCTACCCAAGGCAACTTTAAGCCAGTATAACCATTAAACCTTAATTGCAGAATGACCCCAACAATTTTAAAAAACAAGTTTTAATTAATAAAAACTTATTTAAAATGTTTATAAAATCTATTAAATTTTTTTTAAGGATTTAAACACACTCAACATATGTACACACAATTACATGCAATATGACTTGTATGAGATCAATTCTACTCTGTGTGAGTGTTGGTAATATGGTCTAGATAAATCAATCAAGAATGAGAAATAGCAAACCAAGCTCTGGGGTTCTTTGGATTCTAGGATGGACATAATTTTGTCACAATTTACAAACTAGATGAACACTTATACAATATAGACTCAAGTGAGTCAAGAGTATAAGGTGCTTCAAAGGTATCGTTGAAGATGTTTTGGTGAAAGTTTCAGACTTTTACTATCCTGTGGATTTCATCATCTTAGACACTCCTACGCCCGACCCAACCAATACTCCTATCATATTGGGTCGCCCCTTTTTGGCCACTGCCAATGCCATCATCAATTGTCATGACGGGTCCATGAATCTCTAGAAGTCAATATATTCCACCTTATGCAAAAACTGGCTGATTCAATTCTCTTGATGAGGTGTGTGTGTGATTGACTCCTTATTTAATGAAATGTTGGACCAAACTTACCCTGTCGGTCCTCTCCAACAATGTTTGGCTCATTTGGATCCGACTTTGACATTGATTCCTCCATCTCTGAACTCAATACCCTGCTAGATTCCACTCCACTGATGGACACTTGCTCTTGGGATACTCCCTTCAAGCCCCTCTATGATGATACTATTGACTCAATTGATCACCTTGTGCCACCTTCTGAACTCCCTACCACATCAGATTCCTCCACTTTATGCACCGTGAACTCTTCGAACTCTATTTCTGCATCTGAGTCCGATGTCACTCCTCCTCCACGTACTAGTTTGGAGCTTAAGCCCTTACCTCCCGAGTTGAAATATATTTTCTTAGGCCCCAACAACCATCACCCTGTTATCATTTCTTCCGACTTAACCGCTGATCAAGAAGAGCAATTAGTCCACACCCTTACTCAGCATAGCACTGCTATAAGATGGATCATTTCAAACATTCACGGTGTGAACCCGAATGTTTATAGTCATCGCATTCATTTTGAGGAGAACGCCAAGACTTCTCGTGAACCCCAATGTCGACTCAACCCTTCTATGAAAGAAGTCGTGCGCAATGAGATTTTAAAATTACTCGATGCTAGTATTATCTACCCTATCTCAGACAGTCAGTGGGTCAGTCCCATTCACGTGGTACCGAAAAAGTCTGGTGTCACCGTCATAAAAATTAGTGACAATGAGCCTGTTCCCACCCGTATGCAAACGGGATGGCATATTTGCATTGACTATCGAAAGCTAAATACTGTCACTCGTAAGGACCATTTTCCTCTTCATTATATCGACCAAATACTCGAATGTTTAGCTGGTCATGCGTATTACTGCTTCCTTGATGGCTTTCAGGATACAACAAAATTCCAATTTCCCCTGACGACCAAGAGAAAACTACCTTCACCTATCCCTTTGGCACTTTTGTCTACTCTCGCATGCCCTTTGGCCTTTGCAATGCACCTGTGACTTTTCAATGGTGTATGATTAACATTTTTAGTGACATGCTAGAACGTTTTCTTGAAATATTTTTGGATGATTTTTCTGTGTTTGGTTCTTCCTTCGAGCAATGCCTTTCTCACCTCATTATAGTCCTCAAACGTTGTCAAGAAAAGAAATTGGTCCTCAATTGGGAAAAATGTCATTTCATGGTAAAAAAGGGGATTGTTTTAGGTCATGTAGTCTCTCGCGATGGTATTGAAGTAGATCAAGAAAATCTTGACATAATCTCCTCGCTTCCCATTCCTAAGTCTGTTAAGAACACTCGCTCCTTCCTAGGACATGCGAGCTTCTACCATCGTTTCATCAGGGACTTTTCAAAAATCGCTCGACCTTTAACCACCCTTTTATCCAAAGATGTTCCCTTTTATCATTGATGACGCATGTGTTGCTTCTTTTTCACGCCTTAAAGTGGAGCTCACTTCTGTTCTTATCATTCATCCTCCTAATTGGTCTTTACCATTTGAGCTCATATGTGATGCATCTGATTTTTCTCTAGGTGTTGTACTTGGTCAGCGGGTTGACAAGCGCCAGCATGTCATTTATTATGCTAGTAAAACCCTCCATGACGCTCAACATCAGTACACAACCACCGAAAAGGAGTTTCTAGTTGTCGTATTCACACTCGATAAGTTTGGATTTTATTTCATCTGTTCACCTATCATCGTTTACACTGCCCACACCGTCCTGAGGAACCTTCTTCAGAAGAAGGATTCTAATCCACGATTGATAAGGTGGATTCTGTTGCTTCAAGAGTTTGACCTCGAAATTCGCAATAAGAAAGGGTGCAAAATTTTGGTTGCAGACCATCTATCCCACCTCACTGTTACGTCTACATCTGATCCTGTCCCTATTTCTAAAACATTTCTGGATGAGAAACTTTTTGCTATCTCCACCTCTCCTTGGTATGCTGATATTGTTAATTTCCTTATTACCGACCAACTTCCCAATCATTGGTCGAAACAAGAGAATTCTAAGTTCATGTCCCAGGTGAAATTTTACTCTTGGGATGATCCCTTCCTTTTTAAGTATTGCCCTAATCAAGTCATTCACCACTGTGTTCCTGACCATGAAGAGTGAAATATACTCTCCTTTTGTCACGATGGTGCCTGTGGTGGCCATTTTATCTCCAAGAAAACTGCCACCAAAATTTTACAAAGTGGTTTCTACTGGCCCACTCTTTTTCGAGATGTCCACCACTATTGCCAGGCTTGTGTCAAATGCCAACAATCTTGTGTATATCTCGTTGTCACATGATGCCCCTAACGCCCATTCTCATCATTAAAATCTTTGAT
The DNA here is from genome assembly GCA_949130495.1 of Sambucus nigra. Classification (NCBI taxonomy): domain Eukaryota; kingdom Viridiplantae; phylum Streptophyta; class Magnoliopsida; order Dipsacales; family Adoxaceae; genus Sambucus; species Sambucus nigra. Next base: position 462,308,901 of record OX422218.1, read on the forward strand.
GTATGGGGCATTGATTTCATGAATCCTTACATATTGAAATCAATTTAGTGCAATGAACGAATGATGCTTTGTGGGCATACCGTACTGTTTTTAAGACTTCGATTGGCATGTCTCCTTATCGCTTGGTCTTTGGTAAACCATGCCACTTACTTGTCGAGCTTGAACATCATGCTTATTGGGCCGTCAAAGCCCTTAATTTTGATATCGACGAGGTTGGCATTCATCGAAAGCTCCAACTAAATGAATTAGAAGAGATACGAAATGATGCCTATGATTTGTCCAAGAAGTACAAGGTCAAAATAAAGTGGATCCATGACCAAAGAATCCTCTGAAAATAATTCCACCCTGGTCAGAAAGTGTTGTTATATAACTCCTGTCTTCATTTCTTTCCCAAGAAGTTAAAAACTCGGTGGTTTAGACCCTTTATTGTTGAAGCTGTTACTCCTTATGATGCCATCAGAGTTCAAAATCCTAAGGATGGTAGCCTATTTCAGGTCAACGGTCAATGATTGAAGCCTTTCTTAGATCTAGGCCCCTCTCCCATTGAAGAAATTTACCTTGTTGACCCCATTTATGAAGACTGACTGTTCAGTCTTGTTTGGGGGTGATTCTCATCACCCCATTTTTCTGCTGCCCCACACTTTCACAGATCTTATCTTTAGGGTGAGAACGGTTCAATCTGGATGAAGACGTTAAACTTAGCGCTACTAGGAGGCAACCTGTTGTTCATTATTTCTGAGTATGAGTCTTATCCTATTTGGGGGTGGCGTTTCACACCACCCAATGGTTTTCACATGCTTTATAGACTTGTACATATTTTTGTATCACATTTGTTCTTCAGGTTCATCTATGCTCCATAACGCGGTACCTTTCACTAGTGGTTCATTATGATAATATATTTCCTCCCATGTGCTTTTCATTCTTATATATGGTTTTAAACATCGAGGACGATGTTCTCTTGTGTTTGGGGGTGGGAAATTTATCAAGATTGTACCTCTTTTGAAAATTTTCAGAAACAAGTGACTTTAAAATTTTTGTGCACTTAAAAATAAATTTTTATGGCATGATTTGTCTATCATCCCTCTTTTAGAAATCTCAGAATACCCGTGTTCGAACCTAAAATTATGCTTTTAACCTTAAATTAATTAATACCTCTGAAAAGCGTACTTGCACTATGAATTCTTAAACTCGGAAATTTTCACTATAACATTTACAGTCAAAAGTTGAAGAGTAAATATATTCTCAAGAGAGCCTTAAAAGATCACTAATGGCGACTTAAACCCATGAGATTTGAACTTTTCACCTTTTTGACTTTTTTTTATGTATCTCCGAGTCACAAGTTAACTCAACTTTCTTTGGATACCGCACTTAGTCGTTGCATGGTCTCATTATTTTTTCAAATTTGGCTTAGTCATTGAGAATGACATCATTTTCGAGTTATAAGAAACATGTGTCTTGTAGTTTGTCCCGAGCACTAAACCGATTTTTATCATAGACTTACCATTTTTACCCTTCACTTCACCTATTATCATTCCATATTTTCTTATCCATCTATATCTTGTCCCAGATACCATCCAATGTCATTTCCCATAACTACCGTAATTTTTTAGAAAAAGAGTGTTTGAAATTTTTAATGTAAATTGTCTTCATTTGTGTTATAAAAAGAAAAATGCATCGCAATAAAAAAATAATTAAAAAAAATAAAGAAATATGCGATCATAAGTTCAAAAGATGAAGATGATAGTCAATCAAAGTGTGTCACACTCTTCTCAAAACACCCCATCATTCATCTTCTTCATTAGCCCCTCATACCTTTCATAAATGACATTTTTCACCCTTGGTAAAGTGTTCGGGCAAACGAAAAGATTATATGATGAATAACTCGACATTATCAACATAGTGGTTAGCATTAATTCATGAGATAAAACATTTTTATGTATCCGTCCTTTTCTATAAAGTGTGTGAGAGGTTTGAACTTGCTTACCTTTACGCACCTCCTCACACACTAGAGAGATACACTTACCCAATTCTCAGAGAGTTCGATTCAGAGAGTTATATCCAGTGAGAATTGAAGTCAAAGCGTTTACCCTATATAGGTGATCTAAGAATTACTCTAATGATACTTAAGATTACTTCACACTACACATGCTGAGTTTTAGGAAGGATTACGCTTTTGGTATTAAGTAATTTTAAATCTTATTTTGATAACTGAATACGGTGTTCCTTGATCTCCTTTTAAAGTGGGGTTGTATAGCGTTTCATCATCTACTCAGATACTGCATTTAAATAAGTTTTTGAATTTTGTGGGTACATTCTCTGCAAACCTTCACGAGGCACCACTCGTCCTGTAGGGTAACCTATAGGTTTAATGGCTTGTTGCACATGCTAAGTGCAATCACCAGTGCCTGTGAAAGTGGCACACTTTTCGTTACTTATCTCTGTTTTCTTTCTAAATTTTGCTCGAGGACAAGCAATGTTTTGTTTGTGGGTGGTGTCATAAGCACCCAAAAGTGTCTATTTTATACCCCGAATAGATGCATTTTAGTCGCTCATTTTAATTAAAAATGGCCTTATGTTTGTATTTATCTATATTGCAGGTCAATCAGCAGTCGCAGTGTTAAATGACATTAAATTCAGTCAACTGCGACGCAGAATCAGTCAAAAGCATGCATCGAAAAAATTAAAGAGATAGCGAAGTCTGAAGTCCATTTATGAGCTTTTTCAATGAGTTTTGACGTCCCAAAATCCAGTCCTGAACCAAGCCTAAACCGAGCCCAGTCCATCAACCGAGTCGGTGTGTGTTTAGTTTGTACTTTTATATTTTTATTTTTCTTAGATTTTTATTTTGACTCTTTTTATTTTTAGAATTTGTTTTAGATTATTTTAGAATTTTCTAGGATTTATTTTCTAATTTTCTATTTCTTTATTTTGATTTTGAATTTTATTAGTTTTTTAATTTTTAATCTTTATTTTATTTTTCTTAGGATTAGTTTTTATGAATTTATTTTGTTTTCTTTAGTTTTTAGTTTTAATTTACTTAGTTAGGATTTTTTTTTTAGTTTTTATAGAGTTTTATTTATTTATTATTATTTTTTTAGTCTCTTAGTAATACATTAGAGTTTTATTTCTAGATTTTTATTTTTTATTTTTTATTTTAGTTTTATTTTTTTAGCGTCATCTTTTTAGGGGTACAAATTAAACACACACTAAATAACCCGAAACTTAAACACACTCATATATCCTACTTCCATATACTCATATACACACAATACAATCCTACACCCTCACCTAACTTTCCTACACCCTCAACACACACAATCACTCCCTTACCCATCTTCAACCTTCCACCACTCTCTCTTTTCTCAATCCACCATTAACACCCTTATCTCACCTCCATTAAACAAAACAAACCATCTCATTTGAAACCCATTTCCCCAACCCGGTTTTTAAACCACCTACACCTCGTCCAATCCGCTACCCAATTGAACCGACCTGCACGAGCCTTGCCCCAACATCAAAACCACGACCCGAGACCCTATGCGCCGGCCACCCCTACCCCAACGCGAGCCCGACCTCAAACCAACATCGAACCCACTTCCTCCTTCTTGACCCCAAACCACGACCTCTGCCTATCATAACTCGTGCAGCAAACCCGCTGCCCAAACTTTGAAACCCTTACCCGATTTCGCTCCTGACCCATCTCCATGCCATAATCCCATAAAAATCGGGACCAACAATTATCTCCAAAAGAAATCCCACAAAATCTCTTAAGAAACAAACCATTCGTGGGTTATAAATTCAAAGGGAAGGTAACTCATAAAAGAAGACTCTCTCAGCACAAGAAGAAAGAAGAAGACACAGAGAGAGGACGTGAGAGATAGAAAAAGAAAAAAAAGAGGGTAGAAAAATAGTCAGAAAAAACTATAGTTTTAGGTTTAGAAAAATTTGTAGGTTCATTTTTTTACTTTCATATTTGTAATCCAGTCAGATTTTGTGACGAGTTTGGGACATGTGTTCATGCACACAATTGACACAAGAAATTATTGCGTATCGTATTTCTTTCTCTTTCTCTTTAGTTTGTTGTTTGTTAATTGTGCTTGTGCTAAAATTTTAATCACGTCTGGTTAAACACCCCATTTACGGGGTGGGATGAAACGCGTATGTTGAGTTGTTTTATTCGAATAATTGTTCTTCGATGCGTTCTAGGCTAATTAAATTGGAAAAAATCACACATTAATTTATGTAACGAGAGTTAATAAATTAATGGTGAAAATTAATATTTGATTTTTGGATTTCACTTAGAGATAAGTATTATTCTTAAAATTAATTATAAATTATGTGTATGCAATTCAAAGATTCATACAAATTTTAATAAATTAATCTTAGCGGATATTTTGCTGAAATGAGTGTGAATCTTAATTTTTTTTATGTTGTGATTATTCCAGATTTAATTGTTGAAAAAGATTAAACTGAATTTAGGATTGTGGCGAGAGTTAAATTTTAAATTCAATATTATTTCCAACTATTCAATTGAATAATTAGGACATGAAATTGATTTGACTACGCCGTGTAATCCCACCTCTCGTTTCTTCTTATAAATTCTAAACTAGATTACTTTCTGATTTTTCATAGTCATTTTAATTGCATAAATTGTCGTTTCCTCCCTTGAAAATTGTTTTTAAAATATAAAAAAAACATTTTAAAAATATTTTAAAAACACAAAAAGATTTTTAATAAAAATTGGAAGTGCAAGTTTTCACAATAACAGTTTCAATGCTAGAAATTGGATTGATACCCGAATTTGCCACGATACTGAATTTTTAACAAGTTTTGTAGTTAATTCCAGGAATTATGATACTCGAAGTTTGACTGCAGCGACATTCCAATTCCATATCCGAAGGAATAAAAATAAAGAGTTATCACTACCCATGATTTACGTAAGTGTAAGTCCCACGATTGGCATGTGATCATACAATAAGTTCCTCTATTATTTAAGCATTATTTTTACAAGCACAAGGATTTGCAGAGGGTTATTAATAAAATTACTATCTACTTCTCACTTTTATATGAGAAGGTAGTCAATCGAGATCACATAGTGGCCGCAAAATTGACGTTGAACAAAGCAATTTGTGTCTTGGAGAAGTAATTTCACCCATCTTTCTTTGACATAAGTGTTCAGTTGTTGGTACACCTAAACGACGAGGCACTTCTTTGCGGCCCAGTTAGATATCGATGGATGTATCCATTTGAAAGATTGATGAAAGTTTTTAAAGATTACGTTAAGAATACATGATACATTGAAGGATCGATTTCAGAGGAATACATCACCACGGAGTCATCAATCTATACTTGGGAATATATGCCTGACTCGACCAGCGTGGATAGTAATGATGAGTTTGTCGATGAGGGTGGTCACGTGATGGGAAATCGAGTGAAATTAATGAGTTTGCAATATGAACAAGTAGTTCGTTATCTATTTGACGCACATGAAGATGTCAAAGAATGGAAAACGTAAGTTTAAATTATTTTAACTTTACATTATTTTAATTTTAACATGATTAATTTTGTAATACGCTTGTCATGATCTATGTAGAAAATATGAAGCATGCGAAAATAATAAAAGATGAAATATAATGGAACAATCAGATAAAAAATTTAGGTTGTGGTAGTCACACGAGGTAATTATAATAAAAATGGTTATTATTTAATGTCACATTATAAGAAAGCTTTACAACTAACTTAATTAATTTATCTATATTCTCAGCTCTTAAAGACGGGTGATTCGACACCAAGGCTTGCTTATCTAGACACTAGAACCTTGTTCATTGCACAAGAGTACACAAAGTATCGATTGAACGGTTATGTATTCGGTGCAAGGGTGTAGAAGGAAAATACAAATGTACAGAACTCGGGCATTTCATACAAGGCTCTTACTTTCTTTCGAGCTAGCTAGAAAGATAAAAACCTCATTGAAGCTGAAATGACTTACTATGGTGTAATTCGAAATATATTTGAATTGGACTATGTAAACTTCAAAGAGATGGTGTTTTATTATGATTGGGTAAGAGTTGAGGATAAAAATTCTTCTAAAGTTGAATCTGGCACCAATTTGATCATGGTTAACTTGTCCAAGTTGAATAGCAACGAACACGTGAACGATGAGCCATTTGTTTATACTTTTCCAAAGGTCAAGCAATTGTTTTACTCGGAGTATATCAATAACGAGATGTGGTCAATCTTCCTACATGCGCCAAAGTGTCTAAACGGTAGTGTGGATGACTTGGCTGCACCTACCGAATATTCATCCATTTTTTATGATAACCCGAATTTGAAACAAATTTTTTTTATTTATAATTAGAATTCAAATTATTTATAATGACTAGTGGTTGTATTATTCTAGTGCTTTATTATTATCGAACGACAATTTAATGTTTTTTATTCATTTTTACATGATCATTTTAATGCTTGTAATAACCAAGTGAATATGTTAATTAGAATTTTAATCAATTTAAGTATTAATTCAAAGTCCATGACCCGGGGATGTGTGTGCATGTGGAGGGGGGGGGGGGGGGGGAAATGTTCGTGTGTGTAAATTGAAATTGGTATTAGTATAAATTAGTATTAGTATTGGTATAAATTGGAATTGATATAAATTGATAATAGTATTGGTATGTATTGTTATTATTGGATTTTAGTATTAATTCAAAGTCCATATACATCTTTGTACATAAAAAATGACTGCTTTCGGGCGCGGTTACAGAGGCGATGAGGGCTCCTCGGCCCGTAGGCCCTTAAAATGGGGCAAATTAGGGTCCGTCGTTGAGAATAAGATGACATTATTGGCTAGTGCGCTAGAGTTTCTAAAGGCAGTCGTTGGCCCATGGTACACTGATTGGAGGGTCGTGCCTATTGACTTTAAGTTGAACATCTGGGGGGCACAACAGGTAGTGTATTTTTATTTATAAGCAACTAACACTTACTTTCTTTTTGGTTTGTATTTGTTTGACAGGAACAATTCATCCTGCCCGCATATCTCCACAACTCCATGTTGGAGCAATTGTGTAATCAATATAAGACGTGGACGAAGAATTTGCGAGCACGGTACTTTGGGAAGACCCAGGAGTCCATTTGGGACTATGTGACACCGTCTCCCCGAAGGAGTTGATCTCATTGGCATAGTGGAAATAGTTTATCGAGAATGAGACTAATGAACGATAATTGGCATCTCACTAATTGGGGAGGGACAACGGGGTGAAAAAGTTGGATGTTCACTACTCCAGGCAGACGTCTTACGTCGAGGTGGAGCACAGGATGGTAAGTTTTTATTTTTCTTTAATTTTAGTTATTCTAATTTAGCATTACTTTGTGTTACTTACTAATTTGGACGTAGGCTCGATGCCTATGTGGAAATTTGGACGAAAAGGGGCAAGGACAAGGAGGTGTCCCCGAGCGTCGCAACCATCATTGTAAGTTATAAATGTTTAATTTTTTAATTATGTTATTATTTTTTTATTTATTTAATTAACTAATCGTGCACTTTTTGTCTTTTTAGACAAAGATTAAGGAAGTGTATTAGTCACACTCTGATGTCAACAAAGTATCTTTGTCTACGGACGCACTCAGCCAAGTGCTCAGGCCGAATTGCAAGGGGAGGACTAGGGGGTGAGCTCGCAGGTGGAAAAGTCTAGGATCATCATAATGGAGACAAACAACATCGGGTTGGCACATAAGGTGGACACCCATGACAATAAGCTATCAAGGTTGGAGGTTATGGTCCTAGATATGCAAGCCTTCATGAAGTTAATTGAGTAAGGGAAAGGGAAAGGGAAAGAAGAAGGAGGTAGAGGTAGACAAGGACGAGGACGCCACTACTTCATCATCGATACACACGGACTCAGTGCCATATGATGATCCGTTTCCCATCGTGGCCCCCGTCAAACAATCGGCTGGTCGAGCGTGTTTCTACTCGATATATATTGTGGGGAGCCGATAGTGAGGAGGTTGAGGGATCCAAGCTTCCTCTCGGGTATGCCAGTTCATCGGCATCCCCTCCAAGACATTGAGGCAAGAGTGTGCATCATGCATGTTGTGGAGGGAAAGGATAAATCACCTCTGTGGTTATCCAAAAAATGCGACATTTATCATATTGAGGGGTGTCCCAATTCATATGACGTGTGGCCTTCCTTCCTTCTCTGACCTACTCCTTCTTCATGACATTATTTCTATCTTTTTATTTGGATATTGGATTGTATTTGTATTTTTTTGATTTTGGTACATGTTGGTTTTGATATGGATATTTGTATTTCTATTTAATTTGGATATGGATTATATATGACATGATATGGTACATTATTTGTATTTTATTTCGATATATGTTGTTTGGATAGGTCCAGTTTTCCTATAATAGGTATAAATATACTGCTCGACAGTTTTAAAATTCTACCCAAAATTTTCACGATAAAAAACCTTGACAAGTCCATGAAAAAGAAACTTTTCATGGACTTGTCATGGTCTTTGATCATGACATTTCTTTTACATTTTGTCATGGGTTTGTCATGGTCTTTAATCGTGGCAAAACTTTTCAAGGTCAAAGATCGTGACAGGATTGTGATAAGTCTAATGAACTTGTCATGGTCTTTGACCGTGACAAGTCCATGACAAAAACGGTTGTCACCCCAAGACTTGTCATGGTCAAAGACCTTGACAAGTTGGTATTATCATGGTCAAATACCATGACATGTCAGCTATTTTGGTTTAGTGTCAGAAGGGTAGGATTGAAGAAGTTTGAAGCAGTACCACCTACCATTCACCAGTGCCTAAAGTTACCTACCCATTTTGGGGTCTGCGTGATAAAGGGAGATTAAAAGGTGGCTAGGGAATGTTATTTCACCTCAGCCCAGCAACAAGACTTGATAGACCTAAAGAAAAAGGCCATCACCTGCCAAGTTGATAAATTAGATCCTCAGGAGGAAACAAAGCTAGTTAAAGGGTGTGGCCATCCCGATCTAGATCGCGTATCGGGCCTCCTTTCTCTTCTACCCCACAAGAAGGGGGACATGGAGAAGGAAGGGGGATCGAAAGGTCTCACGCCCTTACTTAGGAATGCCTCGGCCGTCGTCAGTGTGGGGTAAATGTAAAGAGATGGAGTCGCCAACCTATTTGCAAAAAATAGGCAAAAGAACATATTGTCGCCTTGAGAGAGCGGCATCAAAGACAAACTGATGCATACGAAAGCAATAGTTGAAAGATTTGGGGGCTAAGTTACGGAATGGGAATGTGTTAGGCACCTATTCCGCCCTTTCGGTCTCTCATAGGATAGTGTTATTATTTTGCTTTATTTCTCCATAATGTGTGTGTGCGTGTATATATAATGTAGATCTAAATCATTCAACTCATACAATGGGAAAGGTAGAGTGAGGTCATACATAAGAATGTTCACAAAATAATATATATATATATATATATATATATATATATATATATATATATATATATATATATATATATATATAGAAAATATGATTTATGCGTTTATCGCGAATTGATTGTTATTATGAAACGATAATATGTGTTCATAAAACGCTAACAAACATAATATGTATATTAATGCAATAATATGATAAATATGAAAATGAGGAATTTAGAAAAATTGGAGGATTTAGAGAAATTGGAAAAATAGAAAATTGGAAAATTGGACTCGAGTCTCGGGTTTTAATCCGAAATGCCTACGTAGGCTATAAAGGCATCAAAATCCACATAGTTCGAATGCGTTATGGGGGTCGGGTTTATCCCATAGATTCGAAGATGATTTTATTATATGTATGTGTAGAAAAATATGTTTTAGTTTTAAAAAAGTGGGATGGAGACTCTCGTTCGGAATTTATGGCTCTAACCGTATTTTTGTTAGCTTTGTTTTTTTTTATAAAAAATAAAGTAGGTTCAATATACTAATAAAAATGTAGATATTAATGTGTATGAACTAAATTAAGAACTAGATTATGAATCTAATGCAATTTGTGCAAAAACACGAAATTTAAAGAGAGAGAGAGAGAGATAAGGAATTGGACCTTCTTTGAAGCTTGATCTTTGATTATGGATGAACTCCCTTGAATGTGAGATGGATGTTGGATGAGATAGAATGAGATTTTTCTAAATTGGGTATGAAAAGTATGGGAATGTAATGCTGAGATCACTGATGTTGATGCATCTCTGGTGTGCACTCGTCTATTGATGAAATTTTAACACATGACACTTCTGAGTTCAAAGTTTATGATTCCCTTATTTTTTATGGTTGTGAGAGTGAAGAAGAGAGAGAGGATGAAAATAAAGAAGGGGTTAATGTGAGTGAACTTCAAAATGCTTTTTAAAGAACTTTATGAAGAATCTATTAAATTAAAAAGAGCTAATTTGAAGTTAAAAGCGAGTTTAAGAGAGCGTGTTAAGGTCGTTGATGATAGTGTGTTGGTTGAAGACCTTAGGACACGTGAGAGGACTCTTAGAGAGAAGCTTGAATATATATAAGGCGAGAGATATAGACTTAGAGGTTTAATGGAATCAATGAAAAAGGATCTTCTTGAGTTCGAAGAGAGAAATATTTTGCTAGAGTCTAGAATTTTATAATTAGAAAATAAATTAAAAGACTCTAGTAAAGTCAAATTTGATTTGAAATGTCGTTCGGAGAAATTAGATAAAATATTAGGAACGGTCCAAATTAAAAATGACACGTATGGTTTAAGCTTTGATACTTGTAATGAATCAACTCATAAAGCCAAAACCAATATTTTAGGAGAATCGCCTAGGAAAGCCTTTAAAGATTATTCCTTAGTTAAGTCTTTTTGCCGAGTCTTTAGGTGCTCACATTGTGGTCGAAAAGGACATCTTAGGAAATTTTGTTTTGATCTTAAACAGGTCCTAGAAAATCCCAACGTAAGTCAACCGAGGTAGCCAAGATTCCTATACCCCAAGATCGCCATTCATCATTAGTTTGGGTAAGGAGATCTGACTTGGTGTCTTTACAAGATAGGCTTTTTTATTCTCATTTACTTTCACATGCTTCCTCCCTTACAAAATCTAAAGGTTGAATGTGTTAGTTGTTTGCATACTTTAGCTTTTGTGCTTCATGCTATATCATGATGCTAATTGTATGCTTGTTTTAACCATTTTCTAGTCTCTGCCCCATGCTTGTTCACATGCTAGAATTATGATTCTTGTTTATCTTTTTTATTATATCTCTTTTGATTTGCATTAAATATAAAATACAAAAAGATTTTGTTTATTTATGTTTCATATTTATATAATTTAGGCTTAATGAAAAATACAAATGATTTTCTTTTTGTCTTTTGGAGTAAATGTTTTTGTTATTTGGTTTAAAATTTTCAAAAGCTCAAAACATTTTTTTATGTGTATTCTAGTTTGACACACTCTATGTGGCATATACTTGTGTTTCAATACCTTCTTTTTTGCTTTCACGTGGCTTGAACGTTTGGTTTAGTTTGTCAATCCTTAAAATGTTCTTTACCATTCTTATATCAAGTAGTTGGATTTTGTGTTGATATAATGGATTCTATTTTTATATGCCTCAATTCACACATGCACGAGCTCACTTGAAACTATAACTTCATATTTATATTTGAGCTTTGTGACGTGTTCTCCTACCAATTTTGTCATCTACATGTTATGTAATCTAGGAGGACTAGTGCATGTTAAAATCCATTGCACGTGAGATTTGTGTGAGATATAAAAATAATACATATAAATGTGCATGGGGAAGGGCTCCGAAAGGAAATATCATCCTTTGCGAGTAAGCCACCGTTTGCTTGGACCTAAAAGAAATACGTGATCCAAAGGCCTAAAAATAAAATAAGGCATTAAAAAGAAAAATTATTGCCAATGACTATGTTTAATTGATATATTCATTCAAAAATATATATACTTATTGAGGGAGATTGAATGGTATATTAACGGTTTGCACAATGTCCGTTTATCCTAGTTGTTCTTTCAACGTCATGACTCTATTGGTTTGTAGAATCATCAAAATTCTAGGCTTTTATGTATTATGTATGTTTGTTCATTGAGTTCAATTTATATTGTCACATGAGGTTATATTCAAATGTGATAAATTTTGCAATCAAATGAGAACTCCGTGAACATATTTTAAGTGATTGGGTCTAAATTTAATTTTTACTAGTTCACACCCCAACACTTCCATTTCCATATGACACATTTTTGCCATACGAGTGTGAAAAGCTTATTGTATTTTGTGTCATATGTGGTTTTTATACCTAGTATATGTTCGTGTGCATGAATGATATTTTTTTTTTGTTCTCATATACGAGGTATTATATTTGTCTTTGCCTTGCTTTCTAGTCCATCTATGCTTCTACTTCATGATTGGTATCTATCTTATTGCATTCTTTATTGATATCACATGCTTACCATTTTATGTATCATATTGGTATCATTTTCTTGCATCTTAGTTGGTATCCTTTATTCTTTGTATGGATTAGTTATGCTTTTGTTGCCTATTGGATTTAATGTTGTATGCTTTCTATGGACTTTTGTTTAATTAATTCTATCACCTTTGTCCATTCCTGGACAAAAGGGGGGAGAATGATAGGGGGATAAATGGTATCTAATCCTATTGTAATCTTATCTAATTTTAGGAGATTTAAGTTAGGGGGAGAGCGCTATCTTCTTAGGTTAATCATAGTTGATAAAGGGGAAAATTATTTCGGGGGAAAATTATTTCGGGGGAGTCATTATTTTAATTGCATTTAATTTTTTTTATATTCCTTATGCGTTTGATAGTTTTCTTAAGTGTGCAAGAATTCTTCAAAATATGGAAACTCTCTTCATCGGTAAAGATATTGATCCTTGGGTTTTGAGTCAAGTTTGGGTGGGATGTTTGAGTCTAGTAGAGCTTGATGGCCCTTTAGGATTTTTGTTGGTTTTTTTCCTGGAATAGCCAAAGACGTAGATTTATAAGGACACAAGTCCCCGATTGAGTCTCAATGTAGTGTTTGCTCAATTCTGGACAAAACGTTCGAGTCATAGGATAGTGTTCAATGTTGATACCAAATTTAGTCTGCTGACATAGCTCAATTGGGTGAAGACACGTGGCAATCTACGTGGCAACAACAAATACTTCCGAGGAACTCAGACGCTCCGAGGAACCATACTACAACGAGGAACACTGCTTCCCCGAGGAACACATACGCTCCGACCTACAAGAACTCTCCGAGGAACTTTTGAGTACCGAGGAACTTAGGCGGTCCGAGCTGCACCTCGAACAAAACATTAATAGCAGGATAACCAAAAGTTTGACTGTTCACTAAATGCTTATCATTCAGATGTATACACTTAAGGGGCATTTAATACATTACCCTTTCACATGTACAACATTTAATGTATTACCCTTCCACATTACAGTCTCAGGGATATAAATACATTGTATTACCCTCATTGTAGGGGGACCAAAATTTCTTGAGAAAACATGTAATCGAGAATTCCCAAATAGTCAGCAATAACAAAAACAGTCGACGTATGCCATTCTTATAAGACTGAACCACTTTAAAAGTTCTTTGTCTCATTTTATTTATCTGTGATTAAATAATTAGATACAATCTAATTTTTTACATCAACATATTGGCGCCGTCTGTGGGAAACGACTGGTAATATCATTTTTCATCAAAAATAATTCATCACAAATGGCTGATGTTCCAGAACCCAGCCATCGAAACGATGGAAGCCCTCCAAATCCATCTGCTCCGCCTAATATTCTAGATCTGGCTGGAATAATGACAAATCTGGCCCAGGGCCAAATAGTCATGCAAGAAACGATGAGACAACTCCTACAAACCCTCCATGGCGGTGCACCAACCCATTCAGGACTTCGAAGTATTCAAAGAAATACTCGTTTACCTTCTTCACGTACTAGGCGTACTGATTCATATCGTACTGAGGAATCTGAAGATTTTTCTTATCAACCTGGACGAACTTCGTCAGTACGGGCCACAGATACTGAACAACGTATCACTCTCTCTTCAGAAAGGACTAGTGCGCTAGAGAGGCTAAGCAGGGTATCACCTTTTGATCGATTAGGACCTAGAAGGAGTAGAAGTCCTCCTAAAGTCGCATCGAGGAGTTTTCGACGACCATCAGATTTAAGGGAAGGATCTGCCCAGTCGCGACCAGCTGTTCGTCAAGATAGATCCCAGGAAGCCACATCAACTCGATTAGTTGCTCGAACCAATAGGCCCGAGGAAGGAAATGATGCATGGAAAGGCTCTATTCAGAGGCTGGAGGATAGATTAGGGGAAATGGCTAAAGCCAAGAATCCTCTACAATGAACTTTTGTTCGAGGAACACCTTTTGTCCAGGCCATTGTAGATTTTCCAACACCATCAAAGTTTAAATCACCTGTAGTGACCCCCAAATATGATGGAAAGACCGACCCTGTCCTTCATATTGAACAATACCAAGCTGCAGCCGACATCTATGTTGTTCCAGATGAGATGAGATGAGATGCAGAGCATTCTCGGGATCTCTTACCGGATCTGCTCAAATGTGGTATAATAATCTTCCTCGGGGTAAGATCTCAACTTTTCTTCAACTGGCCGAGTTATTCATTGGGAATTTCTATTTTGGGGCAAATCTAGTTAAACGAGTAGCGCATTTATTAAGTGTTAGACAAAAAACTGGTGAAAGTACCAGAGATTATATAACTCGTTTTAATAATGAGAAACTGGAAGTCATTGATTATGAGGAAAAGACAACGATTACCGCCTTGATGAGTGGACTACGGCCCAACAAGTTGTACTACACTTTGGCCAAAGATCCACCTAAAACCATGTCAGACCTGATGGGAAAAGCGTCCAAGATTATGAATGCCGAGGAGGCTATGGCTGCGAAGAAGAATATGGATACGAAAGAAACCAAGGTGGAAGGTGATAAAGCTAAGAAGAAAGAGAATAAGAACAATGGTAATGACAAACAGTCAAAAACAAGGTCGACTTGGGAAGTATTGAGGAAATTTGATAACTATACTCCTTTGAAGAAAGACATCAACCATGTTCTAGAAGAAATCAAGACAATGAGGAATTAAATTGGCCAGAGAAAATGAAGGCAGACCCCGAAAGGAGAAATAAGGCAAAATATTGCGAGTTTCACAAAGATCATGGCCATATGAGTAAAAATTGCATAGCTCTTCAGAATGAGATTGAAACACTCATCAGATGAGGAAAACTGGCAAAGTATGTTGATCGTCGAAGAAAAAGAAGAAACAACGACCGAACAAGAGAGAGGTCTAGATCTCCTCGTCGAACAGAGGAGAACAAGAAGAGAGACCATGAAGTTGATCCCGAAGATGACACCGATCTTCCAAAGAGACCAAGGCATCCAGAACGTGAGGTATTTTCAATACGCTTGGGGTCATTTGATTGTAATGTTATTACAGGAGGAGGAGACCTTACTGCCGAGAGAAACGCTTACCTCTGTGAGGCTCAAGCTTGCTCATACATTCAACGAATAAATCTAGCTGAGGAGGATCGCCCGAGAAAGGTGAACAAAGAGAAATTGGTCCTTGATTTCTCAAAGAATGACCTCGCAAGTGTTCTATATCCTCATGATGACCCATTGGTGATCAAAATGAGGATGAAGGAGGTAATGATTTCAAGAGTACTGGTCGATAATGGTAGCTCGGCAGACATCATGTTCTACTCGTGCTTTGACAATTTAAATCTAAAGCTATCTCAACTGGAGCCTTATCATAGACCCCTCCTCGGTTTTGCTAGCGAGAAAGTATTTCCACTTGGGATGATCAAGTTGGATATATTCATTGGTACGTGGCCTGCTTGTCGAACAGAAAGAATACGCTTCTTCGTGATGGATAAGAATGTTCAATCATCATACAATATCATCATGGGAAGAGTAGGATTGAAGAAGTTTGAGGCTGTACCATCTACGGTACATCAATGCCTAAAATTTCCAATAAATTTTGGAGTAGGAGTTGTGAAAGGTGATCAGAAAGTAGCTCGGGAATTCTATTATTCATCCGCCGAGCAAGAAAAACTGGAGGAATCAAGGAAAAAGACTACTACTTATCAAGTGGATGAAGGGGAAGAAATTGAAACATTGGATCCTAGAGATGAGTCGCAACTTGTGAAGGGTCAAGTGGTGGAAGCTACTGAAAACATCATTCTGGACGATGAGCACCTTGAACGAACTACTCAAGTAGGTTCGTCGTTGGAAGCCTCATTAAAATATGAATTGATAACTTTCCTTAGAAACATAAAGTAAACTTTTTCATGGAGTTATGAAGATATGCCTGGGATAGACCCAAATTTATTATGTCACGAACTCAATGTGAATAAAGAGATCAAGCCTGTGAAGCAGAGAAGAAGAGTATTCAGTCCCGAGAAGAATCAAGCTATATAGGAGGAAGTCGAGAAGCTCCAAAAAGCCTGCTTTATTGAAGATGTTAAATATCCTGACTGGTTAGCAAATGTGGTGATGATGAAGAAGAAGAAGAACAACAAATGGAGGATGTGTGTAGATTTCACTGACCTCAACAAAGCATGCCCAAAGGATCATTTTACGCTGACCCGAATTGATCAACTAGTGGATGCTACCTCGGGACACGAGCTGCTGAGCTTCATGGATGCTTATTCTGGTTACAATCAGATTAAAATGAAACCTGAAGACAGAGAGAGTACTTCTTTCATTACGCCTAGAGGAACTTATTGTTATAATGTTATGCCTTTTGGTTTGAAAAATGCAGGTGCAACATATCAGCGGCTGATGAACAAAGTGTTTGC
Source organism: Sambucus nigra (assembly GCA_949130495.1). Lineage (NCBI taxonomy): Eukaryota > Viridiplantae > Streptophyta > Magnoliopsida > Dipsacales > Adoxaceae > Sambucus > Sambucus nigra. The sequence continues at coordinate 462,325,715 of OX422218.1, forward strand.
AGAACAAATCAGTTGCAATATGGATGTCTATGTTGACGATATGCTGACGAAGAGCAAGAAAGATGCTGATCATCTAGTTGACTTATGCCAGACCTTTGATTAACTAGATAAATATCAAATGAAGTTGACCCCGACGAAGTGCATATTAGGAGTACGAGAAGGCATGTTTCTCGGATACATTGTCAATCAGCGAGGTATTGAAGCTAACCCTGAAAAGATCAAAGCTCTGCTAGGGCTGTGATCTCCAACGACGAAGAAAGAGGTGCAAAGTCTTACAGGATGAGTAGCAGCACTCAACAGATTTGTATCGCGAGCAACTGATCGATGTCTCCCATTCTTCAAGACACTCCGAAAGACTTTTGTGTGGAATGATGAATGTGAGAAGGATTTTCAAGACTTGAAGAAATACTTGGGAGCGCCTCCACTGTTATCCAGGCCAGTGATGGGAGAAAAATTATATTTGTATCTGAAAATGTCCGAGAATGTAGTCAGTTCGGCATTGATAAGAGTGGAGAATGGAGTATAAAAACCGATCTACTACATAAGTAAGGCCTTCCGAGGAGCAGAGATCAGATATCTAAAGCTGGAAAAATTGGCACTAGCATTGATCGAGGCAAGTAGAAGAATGAAGCCATACTTTCAAGCTCATACCATAGTAGTATATACTGATATGCCATTAAGGCAAGCCCTTCACAAACCAGAAAAGTTAGGAAGATTGATGTGCTGGGCAATAGAACTTGGTGAATATGATATAGTTTATGAACCCAAATCATCGCTGAAAAGGCAAGCTGTAGCAGATTTTATAGCAGAGTTCACCTATCCTGATATCCCCGAGGAGCAAAAGTTGCTCGCTGATCAACCTGTTGATGTTACAGGATCATTAAACACAAGCTCAGACCAACTTAGGTTGGTAAAAGGGCAAGTGGATGTTGCAGGATCATCAAATTCGAGCCCAGACCAACTTAGGTTGGTAAAAGGGAAAGAAAAGATGATCGACGAAGAGCAAGAAATATCAGGGGAGGATGAAAGGAAGCAACAAATATTTCACCGAGGAACTCTGTCAGATCAGAAATTTGAAGACGAGTTACCTATATGGAGTCTGTATGTGGATGGTTCATCTTGCACTACAGGATGTGGCACCGGGATAGTTTTGAGCAGTCCGAATCAGGTCGACATGGAATACGCCCTATGTTTCCAATTCAAAGCTTCCAATATTGAGGCTGAGTATGAGGCCATGATTGCAGGTCTTAATTTGACAAAAATTATGGAGGCGCAGCAGGTTATTGTCTTCAGTGATTCTCAATTGATCGTAAATCAAATGTTGGGAATATATGCAGCCAAAGGAGAATAAAAGATTAAGTAACATGCAAAGGTGATGGAGTTGGTATCAAAATTTGTTGCTATTCAGCTGGTCAGAATACCAAGAATGGAGAATACGAGAACAGACACCCTAGCTCGATTAGCATCAGCTACTCGTACCGAGCTACGAAGAACAATTCCAATTGAAGTTTAGCTGGTCGGAGTATAGATGAAGATCTAACGATGAACTTTATTACCATCGATTTAGGATCATCATGGATGGATCCCATCAGGGCATATATTGAGAAAGGGGAATTACCAACTGACAAACTTGCAGCCAAGAAATTAAAGTTTAGGGCTGCTCGTTATGTACTGACCAACGGTATTCTATACAGACGAGGACTTATAGTAGGTTTGTAGAGATGTGTGCATCCCACCGAGGTGAAAGATTTAATTGAAGAAGTCCATGAAGGGTCCTGCGGAGCCCATGTAGCTGGTCGGACTCTTTTGTAAAGGGTGATGATGTAAGGATACTACTGGCCGACAATGAGGGCTGATTGCATAGCCTATGCCAAGAAATGTGACAAGTGCCAGCGCTTTTCCTCCATTCTAAGAACTCCACAAGCATTATTGACACCCATTACTTCCCCTTGGCCATTTGCCATATGGGGAATAGATTTGGTTGGGCCACTGCCGACGACTAGGGGAAGGTTCAAGTATCTCGTGGTCACTGTAGATTATTTTACTAAATGGGTTGAAGCTGAGCCTCTCATTGATATGACGTATGATAAGGTGTACCAATTTATTTGGAAGAACATCATTTATCGATATGGTCTTCCTCATGCCTTCATCACAGACCATGGAACACAATTTGACAACGAGGAGTTCGCTGCCTATTGTCATCAATCAAATGTTTTGAAGATCCACTCAGCACCAGGCCATCCTCCAAGCAATGGACAAACTGAAGTGACAAACCGAACGTTGCTGAATGGCTTGAAGAAAAGACTGGATGATACAAAAGAAAATTGGATCCACGAGTTACAATCAGTACTGTGGGCTTATCGTACTACTCCCCGAGCAGCAACTGGAGAATCACCATATATACTGGCATTTGGAAGTGAAGCTGTTATACCTGCTGAGTTGGGCCTCCCAACACACAGGGTACTGAATTTCAATTCCCCTGTCAGCGACTTAATGAGAAGATTGGATTTAGACATGCTCGAGAAAGTTAGAGAAGAAGCAGCCATCAGGAATGCTGCATACCAACAATGAACAACTTTATTCTACAATAAGAGGGTGAAGAAGTGCGACCTGAAAGAAGGAGACTATGTGCTAAAGAAAGTGATTCAAAATCACAACAAATTGGAGGCAAACTGGCATGGACCATACCGAGTTATAGAACTTGTTCGACCAGGAACCTACCGAATAGCAACTTTAGAGGGGTAGGAGTTTAAGAATGCATGGAACGCAGAGCACCTGCGCAAGTATTATCAGTGATGTATGTTCTCATGTAACGCAGTTCCGTCAGTATTAATAAAATGAAGATATTCTGCCAAATTCACTCCTTTTATTGAAAGTTTTTCGGGGAATACTAGTGTTACACACTACTCGACAAAACTAGGATTACTCAAATCTCTTCTCGGCCGAGAAATAAATGTATTCCTAAAAATAGCAACTTATGTTGGCTAGGAAGTAAATGTATTCCTCCGGGAAGTAAAACTATGTATTACTCCGGGAAGTAAAACTATGTATTCCTAAAAATGCCAACTTATGTTGGTTAAGAAGTAAATGTATTCCTCCGGGAAGTAAAGCTATGTATTCCTCCGAGAAGTAAAACCATGTATTCCTCCGGGAAGTAAAACAATGTATTCCTCCGGGAAGTAAAACTATGTATTCCTAAAAATGCCAACTTATGTTGGTTAGGAAGTAAATGTATTCCTCCGGGATGTAAAACTATGTATTCCTACGGGAAGTAAAACTATGTATTCCTAAAAATGCCAACTTATGTTGGTTAGGAAGTAAATGTATTCCTCTGGGAAGTAAAACTATGTATTCCTACGGGAAGTAAAACTACGTATTCCTACGGGAAATAAAACTATGTATTCCTCGGGAAGTAAAAGTATTCCTAAAAATGCCAACTTATGTTGGTTAGGAAGTAAATATATTCTCGAAAATGCCAACTAAAGTTGGTCGGGAGGTAAAATTATTCCAGAAAGTGCCAAAGCTCCTCGTAGAGGAAAAATCCACTAACTATGGCTGGTCGGGGATAAAAACCCACTAACTGTAGTTGGACGAGAAGGAAAATTTACCGACCTTGGTTGGTCGAAAACATTTTATGAATACGATAAAGTGATCGAGAAAATTTTTTTATACTCGTAACTTTTTAAAATCATTACTAAGTTGGTCGAGAAATAAAACATCATTTTTGCCAAATGACTACCACAAATTCAAACTACTCGACAATAAGTTGGTCGACAAATAACACAATATTGTTATCTTTATAACAGATACACATGCACAGATGTAAAGTGTTACAAAACGATAGCAGTCAAGATTTGCAAAGAAAATTATTTCATTAAATGTAGAACAAAATACATCAGGAATGAAATACAAATTTATTACATCAATACTCCTATTCTATTGGTTTCTTCCCCTCTCCTTTTGAAACAGGTTCCTCGCCAGCAGGTGGATCATTTAAAGCGAGAGGAGAATTTATGAAGTTAAGATCTTTTAGCATCCTGATATTCATCACGGACGGACGATTTAGGAGGTGCTCGGGATGAGATATCTCGACATTTTAATGGAGATTGTAATCACCGAGGTATTTGGAAATTAAACATCGAGGGATGTCCCGAGCAGGGATCCAACTCATATAAAGATTGAATGGTGGCACGGGTAGGTCGAGCAGCCCAGGATTATGGTAATCCCACAGGTAATGACCCTGTTCGAGTTGCAGCACACCTAAGGCATTCAGCCATCCCTATTTGTAGCCCTCATTATTTGCATTCTGGATACGGTCGTCCAAGTGGTAGAGAGCCTCGTTGTAGCCAGCCATCCAGAACTCCCTGGGCTGCTTGTGAAATTGATATGTCAATCTTTCTAGCTGCTCGTGGAGGTTTTTGATAAAGAGTTCTTTATTCTCCAAGATAGATTTTTGCGCAGAAAGCTGCTCTTCCAGGTCCCTAATTTTCTTAGACATCTCAGCCAATGCCTAGTTCTTCGCCATCAGCTGGAAGAACTGGTTCTCTAAAGCAGATTGAGTCCTCTGTTCCTCGACAGGAATCCGAGCAGCTCTTGCTCGTCCCCGAGGAGCTCTTGCTCGTCCATGAGAAGACGTAGAGGGGTCAGCTCTTTTCAAGGTTTCCAACACATCCCTCAGGTTGGCGTTCTCTACTTCCAAGAACGAGAATCCCTCGTCAGTCACTGGGATCAAAGCATTTGAGATGGAAGCAACGGATTTTAATTGAGATACCTCTCTTTGTAAGTTGTTATTTTCTATCTCCAACAACTCGGCTATTTTCCTGTGCTCTTCGACCTCAGCTTTCAAAGTTCTTTCCCTCACATCGTATGAAGCAAAATGCTTCTCGTATCCCTTGTCGGCAATGATTTGCTGATACTTCTTCTCGTACCCCTCGTGCAAGAGGGCAGTGGATTCCTTATATTGTTGTTGAAGGTCTTCAAGAGTGCCTTGGAGATCCTCAATCATATCATAGTAAGCTACATTATTGGCCATCACACGATCAAGCAGACACTTCAAATATTGGTAAGCTTCAATTGCTTGTTCCGAAGCATCTTGGCCGAGGATGTCGACGATTTGTGCTGCGCTCAGATCTATGTGACCAGCCTTAAAATATTCATTGCATTGTCGTAATAGCTTTTTATCATGAGCATACAATAATTCCATCCTGGCCAGAAACTAGTAAAAGAAGAAAAAGCAATAATCAATAAGAGTACCAACAGAGTATGAAGAGTAGGAACAACAGTATGCATAAACAAAAGTTCAAATTTTATTATATCATAAAGTTCAGAGTTACATATTCAGGGTTACATTTGACAAAGAGAAATAAAATAGAAAGAAACCCAAACAACTCTACACCTTTTCCTTGTTTCCCAAAACTTTCTCGGGAGGCTAGGACGAGGAGGTAGGTTGCTCGGAGGGAACAAAGAGTTGCTCGGGGAGCGCTGGCAGTTGCTCGGATGAAGTAACGAGTTGCTGAAGTTCCTCGTTAGTAGGCTGGATGGCTGGGGGATGAGAAACTTGATCTCCCATCACCATGGAAGACTCTTCAGAGGCAGCTTCGTCCTCTTCTTCATCTTCAGGAGTTGGAGGAGGACCAGGGATGTGTCGCTGGAAGAGTTCAGAAGTTTCATCAACCTTCATCTCCTGAAGAGCTGCGACCCACCCATATCTAAAGTATTTTAGGCTTCCATATTCGACTTGCGATATCATAGTAGCCAAGACTTTATTCCACCCCTTATCCCAGCCAGTGCTGAAAGATTTCTTCACAGCCGATTTCCTCTTTAACTTCTCCGAAGAAAGCTTCTCGGAGAGAAGATTTTCAGCAGCCTTCAGTTTATTCTCAGCTTCTTCCTTCTGTCGACTTACTTCCTGAAGCTGACCCAACTTTTCCTCAGCAACCTTGAGTTTTTTTTCAAACTCCTCAGCATTCTTGAGCTTCCTTTCAAGCTCCTTATTCTTCTCCTCCAGACTATTTAATTTTTTCTCCAACTCCTTGGAGACTTTAACAACTTGAACTTTCTCCTGCTCGGTTGAGGCAAGTTTCTTCTCCCAAGCAGCCTTGTCAGCATCATGCTTCTGACGAGAATCTTCCAAAGATTGCGTCAGACCCATCAGAGATTCCTCCACACCAGACGAGGAGCTTGAAGCTTTAATAGTTTCATCCTTCTTCAAAATTGTATTAAAGCAGCTCACCAACTATGAAAAGAAAATGAAAGCAACTCAGAGACAGATATAACAAGGGAAAGATGAAAAATTCATAACAATAGGACTTACAGAAGCAATATGGCGAGCATCCAATGAGGTAACCATGCCCCTAGAAAGGTTTTCTTCAATACCTTGGATCTTGGGAATGATCCAAGTCTTCACCGAGCTCATGGCAGAGCTCGGGGGAACAAAAGTGGGAACTCCACTAGTCGGGGGCTGAGAGACGGTGTCAGCTAAATTGACCGAGGAACTCTTCTTCAGTCTCCTCGGAGGAACATGAATAGTTTCAACCAAGGAATAACTCTTGGTCGGTGATATGACAATCACCTCGCCTGGAGCAGCAGCCTTGCTCGAGGCCACTGGGGGCTTCTCGGCAACCTTCACAGGAGCAGCAGGAGGGGCTGCATCAATTTTCTTTGTCCCTTATGGGACATCATGTTTACTTCTCTTTGCCTCTCCAGCACCAGAGGCAGGTTTCTCGAAGAGAGTAGGAGCTCTTCTTTTCTTCATCCTTTCACTTAAAGGAACGTGTGACTCAGGCGAAGAACTGGTAGAAGCTGGTACTGGCTCCGCGTCGCTTATCACTGGACGAGTAGTAAAAGAAGTTGTGTAACTCTTGTACTGAAGCAGATATGAAGCTGACATAATATTCTCGTCGGCAACAGTCTGATGCAAACTCCAGATAAGTTTTAAGTGCCTTATATTAACGTCTGCCTCTTTTGGACACTTTCTTTTGTTGTCAATTGCAAATAAATTAAAATTAAAATATCAGTGGCACATTTTATCAAACATAAAGGAAGCATAATCTCAAAATAAATAAAATGAAATAAAAATAACCTATCCCATCGCCATAGGGAGGGAATCTAGGACCCTGATACACTTCATCTCCAGATAAAGGAGAATGTTGCCAATTTTTAATAACAACCCCGTGCTCAAAATAATCCCTATTGGCATCCGGGAGATTGACCACTAAAGCCCTATTTAAAAATCTAGTTTTTAAATAAAAAGTATTATCACCAACACCCATCTATAACAAAACATGATTTCTGGAATTCCTATGCGAGTTCCATGAATTTGATTTAGTCTATGAACCCCATTAAATATTCTCCATGCATTGGGGGCTCTTCTTGCGGGAACCACGTCAAAGTATTGACAGAATTCCAGACATAGAGGGTTTGGGGGAAAAGAAAATCCACACTCAGCAACAAAGAGACTGGGGAACCAATGTCCCTCAGCCAAACGGAAATAATCAGAAGGTTCAAAAAGTTCCTCCAGAAAACCCATGAAGGAATAGAAAAATCAGAACGAAATTTATCAAGAGATTCAACAAGGTAAACCATGATGAATAAAGGAAATGAAGAAGAAGGAAGAAGATCTTACAGAAAAAGAATCGATCTGTTGACAACGAACGATGGAAGAGATGAGTGCACAGGAGAGAAAGAGACGATGAATAACTCGAAGATACAAATTTGAAAAAGTAGAAGACGATGGTTTTTTCTGCAGCATTTAAATACGTTGCCTTGGGAAACGGTAAAGTTAATGATTACAAAAAGAAACGATTACGCTACCAGCGGCTAGAAGGATAAAAAGTACGCGGAGATCGAGGCGGTTACAAAAATTCAAAAAGCCTGATTTTACAAATTTGGAAGGAAAAATAAATACAAAGGAAACACTCCTAAATTTTAGGATAACCATTTAAAACCGCCATACATCGAGAAAGAATGTTTCACACTCCTCAAATTTCGAACTATGAAACATTGGGGGCTTTTGTTGATACCAAATTTAGTCTGCTGACATGGCTCAATTGGGTGAAGACACGTGGCAATCTACGTGGCAACAACAAATACTTCCGAGGAACTCAGACGCTCCGAGGAACCATACTGTAACGAGGAGCACTGCTTCCCCGAGGAAATCATGCGCTCCGACCTACAAGAACTCTCCGAGGAACTTTTGAGTACCGAGGAACTTAGGCGATCCGAGCAGCTTAGGCGGTCCGAGCTGCACCTCGAACAAATCATTAATAGCAGGATAACCAACAGTTTGACTATTCACTAAATGCTTATCATTCAGATGTATACACTTAAGGGGCATTTAATACATTACCCTTTCACATGTATAGCCTTTAATGTATTACCCTTCCACATTACAGCCTTAAGGGATATAAATACATTGTATTACCCTCATTGTAGGGGGACCAAAATTTCTTGAGAAAACTTGTAATCGAGAATTCCCAAACAGTCAGCAATAACAAAAACAGTGGACGTAGGGCATTCTTATAAGGCTGAACCACTTTAAAAGTTCTTTGTCTTATTTTATTTATCTGTGATTAAATAATTAAAAACAATCTAATTTTTTACATCAACATTCAAGTTTATCCATTCAAGCCTATGACGTGTTAGTTGAAGACGTAGCGTCCAAGAGTATAAAGCTTCATCATATGCCGAGTTTGTTGTGCCTCGTTTCTATGTCAATAACATGTGTTCCATTTACTCCTAAGGTATGAATGCATTATATATTTATATAGGATCTTAGAACAAGTTTTATTGGGCGTAATTTTATTTTAAGGTGACGTTTATTTTCAGAAGGTTTCTTTAAAACTTATAAAAAAAAGTTTCTAGGCTAAAAATTGAATTTTAAACGTTCTAGAAAGTCGTTCGATATTGTCGTTCAAAAGAGTTTTTCGTTCAAAAGAGAATGTCGTTCGAACGAGTTTGCCAAAGAATTTTCCCATTGGCTACTGGAACTTCTTTAGAAGGGTCATTCGAACGAGACTTACATCGAATGAAAATCTCGTTCGAACGAGATTTTCGGGGGGAAAATTATTTGACAGTTTTTCACCTCTATCCCACTACTTTTTCCTTACTAACTTTTGACAGATTTAATATGTGTGGGAACCAACCTTTTCAAACTGACTTTTTCATATTCCTTCATCTCATAGAGAGAGTTTTAGAGAGTTCATTTTCAAATGAAAAGGTTCATGTTTTGAGTGTTTATTTTTCAAGAAAAATCCTTAAACACTTTTGTTTTCACCTATAGTTTGTTTATTCCAAGTTTCCATATAAATATCTTGATTGTAGTGTTTGGCATCAGGTTTACTCTACCAAGTTGAAGAGTTTGTTTGGGTTTACCTCCACATCCCTCAGAGAAGAAGTCTCGTTGTTTTGCTGCGGCATTCTCACATGGTGAAAGGCACCATGTGTGGTTGACTGTTGTTCCTAAAGCCTCATTGGTGGATTCCAAGGTTTCGGTGGAGTCAGGGATTATCAACTAAGCAGAGGTTGGTACAAGAAGACGCATCATGGGCTTCAAAGGAGTCGATTCATGTTGATTAAGTCATTTGTCTTGTACTTGTAAAAATACTATACTTAGTGCACTTAAGGCTAGGGTCGTCCGAGATTTTTTTTCTCGTTATGGGGTTTTCCTCGTACATCGCGGCGTAGTGGTTATTTGTTTATTTTATCTTTTGCAAAATTCATATTTGATGCATGCTTAGGTAAAAAGATAAAATTTGGTTTAAATCGCTACTTTCTTAATTTGGTGCAAATTTAATTTAGGTAAGTGTTACTTTAATTCAAGTCATTAATTTTATTGGATAAAATTTTGTTCGACCTAATTTGCAAAATTGCCATGAATATTTGTTCGGCAAATTCCTAGGAATTGGGTTAATTTTCTTTTGGGCAAAAAGTTAATTATTCACAAGTTTGTTTTCGAGATCAATTCTAATTGAGAAAATTAAAATCCAGCTTTGTTTAATTTTAATTATGGAAGAATAAAAATTATAATATTTTAATTGTGAATCTTGCATTGTTTAGTCCCTTTATTTGAACCATCCGTATTTCGCATCTTCAAAGGAAATTACTCTTTGTAAAATTTTTAAAATTGGGGGTCATCATTTCCAACATTATATATATATATTATACTCTTGGTTTAGTGTTAGCACATTTATTTTGTATCTTTATTTATAAGAGTATTTATTAATTTAATAATTAATTAATTAATTAATCTTTTTGTCTCTGTCGTTGTCGGTGCCCAAGTCCGGATGTGAAACGAGGTGGGTTAGTGTCAGGTTGACAGCCGACTGTAAAATTAATGTCAAATCTTGTGATGGATTCTCTAATTAAAAGAAAAAACATAAATAAAAATAACATATACAAAATTAGATTTTGTACGTGGAATTTAGGAACACTAACTGTCAACTCTGAAGAACTTATAGATACCTTAAAATGGAGAAAAATGAACATAGTATGCGTACAAGAAACTAAATGAAAGGGTGAAAAGGCTAGAGAGATAGGAGAAGGTTATAAATTATTTTACTTGGGAGAGATAAATAATCGTATAAATGGGATGGGTATTGTTGTTGATCACTAAATGAAAGATAAAGAGGTGAGTGTTAAAAGATGGGGTAAATTAGTGAGTATTAAGATCGTCTTAGATAAAATAATTTTGAAATTATTGGATGAAGTATTACAAAAAATTCCTACGCATGAAAACATATTTTTAGGAGGTGACTTGAATGGGCATGTAGGAGTAGAACAGGATGGTTATCCAAAGATACATGGAGGTTGTAGTTTTGCTAAGAGAAATGAAAGAGGGGAAACTATCTTAGAATTTTCTAAGGCATGTGATCTAGCATTAACAAACACATTTTTTTTTTAAAGGGAAGTACATTTAATAACATTTAAAAGAGGAGAGAATAAACTCAAATGGACTATTTCTTACTTAGATGAAGAGACTTGTACACATACAAAAACTGTAAAGTTATACCAGGTGAAAGCTTAATAGGTCAACATTGCTTATTATTAATAGATTTAGCAATTAAAGGATTTAAGTAGAGAAAAGAGAAAATAGGTTATCAAAATATAAAATGAAAGCATGCAAAGATATTGAATTTAGGCAGAAGTTCCACATAAATATGAAGTGAAATTGGAACGACAATATTAACAACATTTGGTCAAGAACAAAGAATGATATCGAGAAAATAGGTAAGCAAGTTTTAGGTGAGACTAAGGGAAAAAGATTCATTAAAAAAGAGACTTGGTGGTGGAATGAAGAAGCGTAAAAGATCATACAAAATAAACGAGTAAGTTTTAATATGTTGCAAAAGAGTAAAAATTAAGAAGATGTAGAAAAGTATAAGAAGTTAAAAAGTGAAGTCAAAAATATTATTAGAAATGCGCAATGAAACGCACTATATAATCTTTATAATAAATTAGGTACCAAGGAAGGTGAAAAGGAAATATATAAATTGGCAAAGAATAGATATAGATTGACAAGGAATGTGGGTCATGTTAAGTGTATTAAAGACATAAATCAAAATATATTAATTAGCGATAAATAAATTCTAGATAGATGGGCAGAGTACTTTCAAGGATTATTGAATGAAGAATATTCGAAAAATGATGTCGAGAATATTGAACCGGACATAGGAATGGTATGTCCGATTACTGAAAAAAATGGATATATTAGTAAGAAAAATGGGAAAGAATAAAGCGGTTGGCCGAGATAAATACCATAGAGGCGTGGAGAACCTTTGGAAGTCTAGGGGTAGAATGGTTAACAGGCTTATCTAATGAAATTTTAAGAGAAGGAAATATTCCAGATGAGTGGAGGAAAAGCACCATAGTACCTTTGTATAAAAATAAAGGGGATATACAAAAATGCGGTAAATATAGAGGAATCAAACTGATGAATCACATTATGAAATTACAGAAAAAGGTTATAGAAAAAAGATTAAGAAATTAGTCAACTACTTCGACAATCAATTTGGGTTTATGCCAGGGTGATCCACCACATAAGCTATATACTTATTAAGACGGTTAATGGAGAAATGTAGAAGTAAGAATAAAAATTGACATATGGTCTTTATAGATTTGAAAAAGGGTCTTTTCATAGAGTAACTAGGGATATAATTTGGTAGGTTTTGAGGAGGAAAATAATCCCTATGAGTTATATTAAAGTTATTGAAGATATGTATCATAACACAAAGACTAGAGTAAGAACTATATGTGGAGAAACTAGTGACTTTACAATTAAAGTGGGGTTACATTAAGGATCGACCTTAAATCCTTATTTATTTTTCGTAGTTTTGGATGAGATTACTAAGGACATACAAGAAGATGTTCCATAATATATGTTATTTGCGGATGATATAGTTTTAGTAGACATGTCAAAGGAAGGCTTGGCGATGAGAGTAAATACTTGGACAAATGCCTTAGAGTCTAAGGGAATAAAAATCAATATAAATAAAATGAAATTTATAGAATGTAAATTTAATAATGAGGTGTAGAGCAACATAATGTTAAAGATTGAAGAAAAAATATTAAACCGAACTAATAAATTTCATTATCTAGGTTCAACGTTACAAAGTAATGGGGATATTGATGATGATGTTACGAGTAGAATATCAATTGGTTGGATGAAATGGAGACAAGCGGGTGGGGTGTTATGTGATAATAGGATAACTTATGAAATAAATGGAAATTGTTTTAGAACAATTATTAGGCCTGCGAGCCTAAATGAGGTAAATTATTGGGCGTTAAAGAAAGACATGAACAAAGTCTCCATGTTAGTTAGATGAGGATGTTACAATGGATGATAGTAATTATAAGAAAGGACAAAATTAAAAACAATACATGAGAGAAAACTTAGGAGTAACCCCTATTGGCAATAAATTAAGGTAAAGTAGACTTAGGTTGTACAGACATGTGTTGCGTAGACCAGTAGATGCCAGTATAAAAAGAGGAAGATTATTGAAAATGGAGGGTAAAAGATAAAGAGGTCTCACTAAGATATCGTGGGAGGAAATTATTAGGACAGACCTTAAAAAATTAAACTTGAATGATAATATTTCATATTCTAGATTAGAATGGAAAAGGAGAATTCATGTGGCTGACCCCATATAATGGGATTAAGGCAAGGATGATGATGATGACATAAGTCCCATCTCGTCATTTTTAAGGGTGTATGAACGAGTCTCGTCTCTTCATACTCTCATATCCCATCGACAGATGTTTGACGCTTAGTTCACCACATAATGATGTTTAGGTTTTTTCACCACATAAGCGAGGTTGTTACACTATTTCCCTATCCCTATGATATTGAGAGTGTATGAGGAGAAGGCACTTCTCATACACTCTCGTATCACCGAGATGTAGTTTAACCAAACCATGTAGTTAATTAGAAATAATAATAAGATATGAGACAATACTTGTATATTCTCATTAGTATTTGAACTTTCTTATAAAGAATTATCATCATACAAACATTGAACCATCGTACAGGCTGATAAGCCAAACATGATATCACTGATAGTATCTCTTCAGATGGTCAGCGTTCCATAGGTTAGATAAGGGTTCTCCCTCTAAATTCTCTAACCTTTAGGTCCCTGGGACGGCTTCCTCTGTAACCATATACGGCCCATGCCAATTTGGATGTATTTCGTTCATATTTTGCCAAACCTTCTTCAATACCAAGTCTCCCACGGCTATCGGCCTTGCTTTTACTCTCTTAATATAGAACTTAGCGACTCTCTGGTTGTAAGAGAATTCTCGTATTTCAACATCCTCTCTCCTTTCATCAATCAAATCAAGATCAATTATTCTCTCGTCTTTATTTGCCTCTGGATCATAGTTTTGTACCCTGCAACTTGGGAGCCCAAGTTTGGTAGGAATAACCGCTTCGAACCCATAAGCTACCATAAATGGTGTTTCATGTATCAGTGTCCTCTCGGTCGTCCCGTAAGCCCATAGGACCCCATGCAACTCTTCGATCCACAAACCCTTGGCATTTTTTATTTTCTTCTTTATCCCATCTAGTATCATCCGGGTTGTGAACTCAATCTGGCCATTAGTTTGAGGTCGGCCTGGAGACAAGAAGAATTCCTTGATGCCAACCCTTTCACTACAGGATTCCAATGACTTATTTTTAAATTATTTACCATTGTCTGATATGAGCGTGTGAGGCAGGCCGTATCTACAAATGATATTTATTCAAATGAACTTAAAAGTTTTTACTTCAATAATGGAGATCATAGCCTCTACCTCTACCCATTTGGAAATATAATGAATGTCCACAATCAAATTCTAGTAACCACATGTTACTTTGGGAAGTGGACCAACAAATTAAATTCCCCATACTGCGAATGGCCACGGCGCTATAATGGCGAGAGTGGATGGTGAGGCTGGTGAGGAATACCTTAGAATCGCTAACACTTATTATACTTCTTCACATACTCGGCTTCGTCTTTTTCAAGTGTAAGCCACTAATCACCCCGAGTAACAATTATTTAACTAAAGATCTTCCTCCAATATGACTTGCACATGACCCTTCGTGAACATCCTGTATGAGATATCCGAAATTAGAAGGGTGAGTAAGAATCCTCTTTTGTAAAGTAGGTTTCCAATTATAACGAATCTCACTTCTTTGTATCTTAGCTTCCTTTTATCTTCCTTGGAGTCCGAGATTTCACCATCCCAGATGCACGTCACTTTTGTCCTCCTCTATTGTCGGCTTATGTAGGATTTCCACGGCACCGTGCGTTCGATTTTTGTTCTTCTTACTGCCCCTAATCTTTCCAAAGCATCAGCTCGGCTATTATCCAGTTAAGGAATCCTTCCAAGTTTCACCTCTCTATATTTTTAAAAAAAATTCTTGACCCGTGCCAAGTATTTGGCCATCTTCTCATATTTGTCCATCTCCTCATATTTGGCCTTATAAACCCCTAAGATCTGGTTCACGACTAGCTATGAGTCAATATGAACTATCATTTGTTCGACATTCAATACTCTGGCTAGGGAGAGGCCTACCAGCAAGGCCTCATACTCTAACTCGTTGTTAGATGCCTTGAAGCTAAACTCAAAGCATATTCAATATCAGTACCATTTGGAGTCGAGAGTATCAAATTGGTGCCTCTACCACTTTCACAAGATGAACCATCAATGAATAGGCTCCGTGTAGGGCCCTTTTCTAAGAGGGTACCTTCATTTAAGATCCCATTCTGGGATAAAAAAATATTTCTCTGTAGTATCAGTCCCTACAAGGATTTGATGACCTGTAGTATCGGTCTCGGCAACTACTGATCTTTCTAAAGATTCCTTCGTCACAATTGTTGGTGCCATGACTTCTTCAATGGCATCATTGTCAGCCTCGACCCAAATGAATTCTACTAAAAAATCTGCCAGGTCTTGTACCTTCATTATGAACTTAGTCTGATAGATGATGTCAAACTCACCTATCTCGATTAACCAGGACATCAATCTACCTAATTTCTCAGGTTTATGGATGACCCGCCTCAGGGGAGTATCGATGAGCACCACCATCATATAAGCTTGGAAGGATGGCTTCATATTCCTTAAAGCATGTATTAGTGCATATGCCAACTTCTCCATTCGAGGATACTTCAACTTGGCTCCCTGGTAGGCTTTGATGTTGAAATACACTAGCTTCTGGACACCTTTATCATTACGTATGATAACTGCACTGATGTCCGATTATGATATAGCCAAGTATAAAAGTAATTCCCCCCCCCCCTGATTCAACCGAGACAATAGCATTGGGGATTCCAAATAAGCTTTCATGTCTTGAAAAGCCTTTCCACTCTCTTCATCCCAAACAAACGCTTTTCTTAAGATCTTAAAAAATGGTAGACACGTATCTGAAGCTCTAGAGACGAGATGATTGAGATCTGCAACTCTTTTTTGTCAACCTCTGCACATATTTAATGGTTTTGGGTGTCTGCATGTCAATCATTGCTTTGATCTTTGCTGGGTTGGATGATAAGCAACCAAAAGTGTACATTTTATACCCCGAATAGACGTATTTTAGTTGCTAATTCTCGACAATATGGGTCTTATGAGCGTTAATATTTATTTTCTAGGTCAAATTGTGCATTGCATAGTTCAAATGCTTAAATCACGGCAATTGTGCAAAAATAGATCTAAATACCTTGTCCCATAACCCTAACCTACCCGAACCCGAGCCTAAACCAGTACTTAAACCTATCCCGAACCCCATGTGTTTTTAGTTTGTGCTTTTTAGATTTTTCTTAGATTTTAGTTTAAGTCATTTTATTTTTAGAGTTTATTTTTTATTTATTTAGTATTTTCTAGGTTTTGTTTTCTATTTTTCTATTTTATTTTTATTAGTCTAATTTTATTTTATTTTTATTTTTATTAGTTTTTAGTTTTTATTAGGATTAGATTTTTTTAGGATTTCATTTATTTTTTTTTGTTTTATTTGAATTTACATTTATTTAGGATTTTAGTTTTTAGTTTAATAGATTTTTATTTCTTTTTAGTTTTTAGTTTAATTTCTTTTTTTTATTTGAGTCTTTATTTTATTTTTAGATTAGGATTTTATTTTTAGATTTTTAATTTTATTTTTTAGTTAATTAGTTTTATTTTTAGGAGTCCAAATTAAACACACATAACTCCTTCACACCGAAAACCCATACACACCATTTACACCTAAACTAAACCCCATACTCACAACCTAATTTCCTATGCCATCACTACACCCAATCATCACCACTTCATCTTCCCCACCCACACCACTCTCACTCCTCAACCCTCCATTAACACAAAACACAACCCCACTCAGACCATCCAAACATCATCTCTTCACCAACCATATCACCCTACCCACTATATCCTCCATAACCCATATAACCCAACTCCCCTCCTTCCTAAACCCGCCGTTGGACCTGCCTTTGCTGTTTGGCCGAACTTACTCCGGCCACCAACAGAACCTCCACCCCGCTCCAGACAACCCAACCCCGACCCCATCTTCTATACATTCTACCTGATCCAGTCAACCCCCTGACTCGTTCTTCTACCTGCGGCCATAACCTCCACCCGCTGCCATAAACCCATTTCGACCCCTCGACGAACCATGTCAAAAAATGAACACCCACGACCCAACCGGGCAGCCAAACCCGGTCGAGCAACCGCCCCATACCAACACCCAAACCACCACCTTTAAACCCAATCATACCCGAATACCTGCTTTCCAAACCAACCAAACCCGGGTGCATCCTTACCCATTCCACCATGCTCGACCCCCTTCTCTATAAGCTGAGACCCATTTCCTTTTATTCTCAAAGCTAACACGATTTCATCTTAGCAATAAACCAAAGAAGACAAAGGCAAATAAAATAAATTAATCCCACATGTGCCTAATAAACCACTTAACCCCAATACCCAAACTACCCTCAACTACCATCTTTTGCCCTTATACCCAAAATACCCCATAACCATATCGGATTTTTTATTCCCCCTCACCCTCATTATCCCCACTATCATGACCTCACATCCAAACCACATGCACTCTCTATTAATTCCTAAATTAACCCTTACCCATACCTTATAAAACCTCTTGCACCTTTATCCTCTCATTTTTACCCCTTTGCTCCATGTGCATATATAAGATGGAAGACTCCATTTGAAGAATCATAAAAAGATCAAATTAGGGTTTTAGAGAGTTAGAGAGAGAAACACTTTATATTTTTAATTTTTTTAGGTAAGTTTTTATTTTAATTTAATTTTTTAGATAATTATGAGAAATTAATTGTTGAGTGATTCAAATGAGTGTTTGTATGTAATTGAGTATTGTGGAAAGCTCAATTTGAATGGATGTTGCTCAATTTCAATGGAGGATTAGAGTCCAATTTTGCAAATCAAGGAGACTTGTTTGAAGATTTATTCTCTTACCCTTCCATTTTATTTGTTTATAGCCTTGATTATTTGTTCATCATGTTTTAAATAATGTTAGGATAGATACCCTTTCAAGGGGTGGGGTGACCATTATTTGATGTTAAACTTACTTTAATTAACTTATTTAAATTAAATATCTCTTTGATAATTAATTTTGCACTCTTACTTTTGTATTTACGCCTCGAGAGAGGGTAAATGATTTTCAAGAGAAAATCGGAATTCTAGTTATAATACCCATTTTAGATTCGAACTAGATATAGGGGTCTCTCAAGTGCGGTATTATGACTTAAATTTCAACTTTAATTTCATTTTCAATGATTTATACAAATTTTAATTGATCGATCCTAGCGGGTGATCTATTAAATGATGTTTAGATCTACTTTTCAAGAGTTGTAGGAGTGTTAAATTTAATGAACTAAAATGTTATTATTAAAATTACAATTTCAACGAGAGTTGATTGTGATTTTGATACTAACTTGGGATAATTAATTTTAATGAACTAATTAATTTTGTTTAACTAAAATATTTCGAGTAATCCTATCCCTTGATTGTTCTCACTTTTATTTCCTCACCATTCTCATATTTTAGATTTTTAATTAGTTAGATTTACTTAATATTTTCATTTAATTTTATTTACATATTTATTTAGTTTTGTCTTATTTAACCCTCATCCTTTGAAAATTGTTTTAATAATGAAAAAGGAAAAAGAAAAATAGGAAAGAAAAACTCCAAAAACAAAATAAAAATTGAATTACAATTGAGTTTGTCTCTAGTTTCACCCCTAGATGTGGATTGATACCCTTACTTACTTCTACACTTGAGTTTGTTATATTTTGTAGGTATTTGAGGATTTTGATTAACTTGACTTCAACAATGACTACGCACAAAAAGCAAGTTATCAAATGGCGCCATTTCCATTCTTGGGAGTGTGAAGCACTTGGAGCGGATTTCAACTTGTAGTTCATTTTTTTTGCACTATATTATTTTTTGTACCATTTTTATATTTTTAGAAGGCTTGTATTAGGATTTTTATCATTGCTTGTATTGCAGTGCATAAAGACACTTTTTTTTTTTATTTAAAAAAATTGTAATAATCGAAGAAAGCGTGATAGGGAAACCGAGCAAGGTAGAGAGAGGGCGTCCCAAGGTGAGGATTTAGAAGCCTCTCTACCTTGGTTCGGTAGGACTCCCGGGGCCAACTGAGATTGGCATGATCTCCCCCCGGTCGACTCAAATTTTTTAGCACCCCCGGCCTCAAAATCGTGGGAGGTACATTTCTCAAAGCCTCCCGCCTCTCCTGTTAGCGAGTCAATTCTTGTGTGTGATTACGTGATCTTGTGTGATTTTATTCTTGCATTTATTTTTGAATGGTGTGATGAACTAAATTACTAAGACCTACACCCGGTCACTCACGAGAAGGGATTTCATCACCCGACTCACTCACTTACAAATTGTGTGCTACCCTAGCTATCACTAAATTTAAAATCAATCAACTAGGTAGACCAATAGGAGAGTATTTCTGATAAGGCGATCACTCAGATATTTATGTGATTTTTTACCGCCCGCGGACTTAATTAAAATTTGACTACCCTTTCACTAAATCTAAAGATAAAAATTGGCTATGTGCTAGTTAGTAATTCTTCTTGACGTGTGTGTGTCCAATTTAATTTTTCAGTAGACGGATTTTAGTTAGTTCGTCCATTCAAAGAGTCCATATTTTTCCCCACCTTTTCTTCCAAAAACTCCAAAAATATTTTCTTTCAAAAAAAAATATAAAAATATTTTCTTTCTTTCATTTATAGAAAATCCCTAAATATTTTCTTTCTTTCATTTTTAGAAAGATCCAAAAATATTTTCTTTCCTTTTGAAATTTTTTTTACAAAATCCAAAAAAAATATTTCTGTCCACATGGCCGAAGAATGTCCTTTACAGGACTACTTTGGTCATTTCCCATTGACACGCGACACGTGTGAGCATGATCCCGAGCCATCTCTTTATGATATTCTGAGTGGTCATAGCTCTCTCACGAGGACCATTGGTACTCTTGACCCATCTATGCACGCACCTCCTATTCTATCACCCTCCGTGTCAAGTGTCAACGTGTCGCATATTTTGTCATGAACCCATTGTTCTTATGTCGATCACATGTCACATGAGTGCCCTTAGTTTTCATAGCCTTACGAACCCACCATGGAACATGTGTATCCATATGACACTGTTTTGGAACCCACCTTGACCTATTGTCATGATCTATCTAATACCGAGTTGTGTGCATACCCTAGTTATTCGTGGAGACCTAATCACCCTTTCATGCAATACAAATTCCAGCCTGATGTTGTGGATCCTCACACATTCCAACAGTCGTCATGGCAACCTTTTGCACCCGCTCACGATCAGTTTACTCATTACGTACCCCATGAGTATCAGCCATTTGTTCATCACGAAAGCGATCCTTTCATGTATGATGAACTTGGCCCCACTCCACACACTTCATTTGCGTATTCGCCATACAACAATGATAGTAGCGAGTTGTGTCCACCTCAACGTCCGCCACCACCTATCAATCCACCTCCATCATCCACATCCTCCCTCAAGACACTCTTGCAATAGTTCATCATCGAGCAAGAGCAAGCCACTGAAATTCAAACCCAAGCTCTCCAAAGGCTTAAACAATGTTTAAATGAATTTGAGTGTGCGAGAGAGTCGGACATTCCCATGGATCCACCCAATTTTACACCTGAGTGTGACGATGCTGAGTTATCTTGTGCCACTGATTTTGAGTGTGACCAACCCTACCACCTCGAGAATCTCGAAACTGCGACCATTCCATGGTCCGGGCCCCAAGTCGATAATTGTGTTGACTTACCTTTCATTAGTGAGGCTGATTTGCTCCCACAAATCCAAAGGAACCCACATTTGAGGTTCCAATTCCCTTTCCCATATAATCCAAAAATATCCCCGAGTTTATGCCTATTGAGCACACTACGTGTGTTCCCGAGGAACCACTTCATTCTAGGTTAGCTCCGGCTATGAGTGCTCATCATTTTCCCGAGATAGAATCCGTGATAGTTTATACCTATCCAGATATGGATGATATCCCACCATGCATGGATCCCTTTGAGCCCGATATTTCTAGTGATTCCTCTATCTCTGATCTTAGTGCCTCGTCTTACCCACCCACCACATTCACCGATGCTACTCTTATAGATAAGTTAACCACTCCATCTTTAGATACCATACTCCCTTATGAGTATTCCTTTACAACTCCCAATGAGTGTGTGTCTCCCACGCTTGAGTTAGATTAACTTCCTCTATAATTTATCCCACCTGATCCACAATTTATCCCACTCGACCCACCCATTATCCCTTCCATCCCACCACCTAGTTTGGATCTTGATTTTACACCTTGCCTGTTCCCAACCACGTTTGTAGATCCTAACCTAAAACCACCCCCACCCATGAGACTAGTTATGGTGCCACTCTACACTTTCGTGACACCGAGCTTCTTACCCCATGCCCATCACTCTCTTATGGTGTTGAATTTTTCTCGAGATAGCTCCCTGGCGTGTCACGGCGTGACCATTATCATCGCCCATTCATAGAACTATAATTTCGCTTATATGAGCCCCACCCCATCACTATTTCCACACCATTTTGCCTCCCTCGCCAGCTAGAGCACCATGCTTATAGGGACCTTTTTGTCCTCACATTTCGGCTCAATAAGGCCCGTGATCGATGCTTCATCACCCATACCTTTCTAACTATTACCTTGATCCCCACCCACCCATGGTCCACTGATGCTTTGCATCGTGTGATGCACTTCTCCATACAAGTGCATTGACTCGTTTTATCCTCTATCCAAAAAGACTGACGCTTCACTCTTGTTTGGGGGTGATTCTCATCACCTAATTTTTCTGCCACCCCGCGCTTTCCTAGTTCTTGCCTTTAGGGTGAGATTCCATCGGTCTAGCTGAAGATGTTAAACTTAGCGCTACCGGGAGGCAGCCTGCATTTCTTGTATGAGTCTCATCATGTTTAGGGGTGGTGTGTCACACAACCCAATGCTTTATCATGCGTATATACTTGTACAAGTTTTGTTATCTTATCAATTCTTCAGGTTTATTCTTGGTTTCATCTTCTTACTTCATTAGCGGTTGATTGTTTTAATATTTTTCGTACCTTCTACTCTCCATTTTAAAAATCATTTTACTTAACATCGAAGACGATGTTCCTTTTTGTTTGCGGGTTGGTAATTGTATCAAAATCGTACCTCTTTTGAAAAAAATTGATTTTTAAACCTGATTTTTTAAAATTTCGTGGAGTTTCTTTCATCTTATTTATTGATGTGAATTTTCAATCATCCATCTTTCTAAGTCTAGAAATCAAGCTAGAGGATTTATATTTTTCTAAATATCTTATTTAGTAGATAACAAGGCATGTTGCACCATGAATTTCTAGACCCAAAAAAAATTTGCGCACTTATCATGTCATTAAAGTAGAGTTGAGGGGTATTACAATTCTAAAGAGAACCTTAAGGATCACTAGTAGAGACTTTAGCTTGTGAGATTCGTGCCTTTCACCCTTTCAGAGAACTTTACGCAATCTCCGAGTCACAAGTTTATTCAACTTCTATTGGGTCCGCACTTAAATCGTTGTATGAACTTATTATTTTTCATAAAATTTTGGCTTGATTACTGAGAAAGACATCACTTTCGAGTTGTAAGAAACACATGTCTTGAAATTTGTCCCGAATACTGGATTTTCATCTATACACAAACCATTTACCGTTCACTTCACCCATATTCCTCCACATATTCCCTACACCCTCACCTATCATCTCCATTCACATACCATCCTTCATTATTGAGAAAAAGAGTGTTTCCAAATGTAAAATGTCATCAGTTTTGAGAGTATAAAAAAAAATAGAAAAATAAAAAAAATAGAAAGAAGTATAAAAAACAAAAAAAAATAATATAGAGAAAAACAAAAAAGAAAAAAATCGAAAAAGGAGAGAAAAGAAAAGAAAGAGAGTTTGTACTTAGCTATTTTGAAATAAAGACATTTGTTCTTCATGTATATAACACTCTTCTCGCATATCCATCACTCATCCATCATCCATCCATCACTATCCTACCTCATATCATCATATCCTTCCCATTTCATTTACCCCTCACCCATATACATCCATATTCCCCCAGGTGTTCGGGCAAATGAGAGTCAACACGGTGAATAATTCGACGTTCTCACTATAGTGATTAGCATTTCTTTCATGAGATCATTTTCCTTCCATATGTTCGTTCTTTCTTTTGTGTGTGTAAGACGTTTGAACTTGCTTACATTTACTCACCTCCTCACACACAAGAGCGATACACTAACCCTAATCTCGAGAGTTCGTTTGAGAGAGATATATCCGTGAGATTTTGAAGTTGAAGCATTGATTTCGAAGAGGCAATATAGGAATTACTCATGTGATACTCGACCCGTTTTGACTGATTCACACTACACACATTGAGTTCTAGGAAGGATTTGCCTTGTGTATTCACTTAGTTAAACTTTTTATGCTTCTAGCTTGTATTTCTGAAAATATTTTTCTTATGATGGAGTGTACGAATATTCTACGTCTAATAAGAGATTTATTGTCATTTGCAAATAAAGAATTTTGTGGGTATATTCCCTGCAAACCCTCAAGAGACACAACTCGTCCTGTAGGGCAACCTATAGGTTCAAAGGCTTATTTCACATGCTAAGTCCAATCGCAAGTGGTCGCAAAAGTGGTACACTTTTGGTTACTTATATTTCTCTTTCTCTCTATCTTATTGCTCGAGGACTACCAATGCTCTGTTTGGGGGTGGTGTGATAAGCACCCAAAAGTGTACATTTTATACCCCGAATAGACATATTTTAGTTGTTAATTCTCGACAATATGGCTCTCATGAGCGTTAATATTTATTTTGTAGGTCAAATTCTGCATTGCAGAGTTCAAACGCTTAAATCAAGGCAATTGCGCAAAATGGAGCTAAATACCTTGTCCCATAACCCTAACCTACCCCAACTCGAGCCTAAACTAGTCCCTAAACCTATCCCGAACCCCATGTGTGTTTAGTTTCTGCTTTTTAGATTTTTCTTAGATTATTTGTTTGAGTTGTTTTACTTTTAGAGTTCATTTTTTATTTTTTTAGCATTTTCTAGGTTGTGTTTTCTATTTTTCTATTTTATTTATATTAATATAATTTTATTTTATTTTGATTTTTATTAGATTTTAGTTTTTATTAGGATTATATTTTTTTAGTATTTCATTTATTTTTTTAGTTTTATTTGATTTTACATTTATTTAGGATTTTAGTTTTTGGTTTAATAGATTTTTATTTTTTATTTTTATTTCTTTTTCAATTTTTTATTTGAGTCTTTATTTTATTTTTAGATTAGGATTTTATTTTTAGATTTTTAATTTTATTTTTTACTTAGTTAGTGTTATTTTTAGGTGTCCAAATTAAACACACACATAACTCACTCACACCTAAATCCCATACATACCATTTACACCTAAACTAAACCCCATACTCACACTCTAATTTCCTACACCCATACTACACCCAATCATCACCACTTCATCTTCCCCACCCACACCACTCTCTCTCCTCAACCCTCTATTAACATAAACCACACCCCCATTCACACCATCCAAACATCATCTCTTCACCAACCTTATCACCATACCCACTATATCATTCATAACACATATAACCCAACTCCCCAGCTTCCTAAACCCGCCGCGGGACCAGCCTTTGTTGTCCGATCGGACTTACCCGGCCACCAACTGAACTTCCACCCTGCTCCGGATAGCCCAACCCCGACCCCATCTTTTATACCTTCTACCCTATCCATCCAACCCCCTGACCCATTCCCCTACCTGCAGCCATAACCTCCACACTCATAGACTTTTTTTGACCCCCCGATGAACCATGCAGAAAAACTGAAACACCCGATCGCCCAACCACCCCGTACCAACACCCGAACCACCACCTTTAAACCAGATCATACCTGAATATCTGCTTTCCAAACCAACCAACCCCGGATGCATCCTTACCCGTTTCACCATGCCCGACCCCCTTCTCCATAAGTCGAGACCCGTTTCCCTTTATTCTCAAAGCTAACACGATTTCATCTCAGCAATAAACCAACGAAGACAAAGGCAAATAAAATAAATTAATCCCACATGTACCAAATAAACCACTTAACCCCAATACCCAAACTACCTCCAACTACCATCTTTTACGCTTCTACCCAAAATACCCCATAACCATATTAGATTTTTTATTCCCCCTCACCCTCATTCTCCCCACTGTCATGACCTCACTCCCAAACCACATGCACCCTCTATTAATTCATAAATTAACCCTTACCCACATCTTATACAAACCTCTTGCACTTTTAGCCCCCCATTTTTAACCCTTTGATCCATGTGCATATATAAGATGGAAGACCCCATTTGAAGAATCATAAAAAAATAGTAAATTAGGGTTTTATAGAGATAAAGAGAGAAACACTTTATATTTTTAATTTTTTTTGGTAGGTTTTTATTTTAATTTAATTTTTTTTAGAGAATTGTGAGAAATTAATTGTTGAGTGATTCAAATGATTGTTTGTATGTAACTGAATATTGTGGAAAGCTCAATTTGAATGGATGTTGCTCAATTTCAATGGAGGATTGGAGTCCAATGTTGCAAATCAAGGAGACTTGTTTGAAGATTTGTCCTCTTACCCTTCTATTTATTTGTTTACAACCTTGATTATTTGTTCATCATGTTTTAAATCATGTTAGGCTTGATACCCTTTCAAGGGGTGGGGTGACCATTACTTGATGTTAAACTTACTTTAATTCGCTTATTTAAATTAAATATCTCTTTGATAACTAATTTTTCACTCTTACTTTTGCATTTATGCCTCGAGAGAGGGTAAATGATTTTCGAGAGAAAATCAAAATTCTAGTTATAATACCCATTTTAGATACGAACTAGATATAGGGGTCTTTCAAGTGCGGTACTATGACTTAAATTTCAACTCTAATTTCATTTTCTATGATTTATACAAATTTTAATTGATCGATCCTAGCGGGTGATCTATTAAATGATGTTTAGATCTACTTTTCAAGAGTTGTAGGAGTGTTAAATGTAATTAACTAAAATGTTATTATTAAAATTATATTTTCAACGCAAGTTGATTTGTGATTTTGATACTAACTTGGGATAATTAATTTTAATGAACTAATTAATTTTGATTAACTAAAATATTTCGAGTCATCCTATCCGTTGATTGTTCTCACTTTTATTTACATCTTGATTTAGTTTAGTCTTATTTAACCCTCATCCTTTGAAAATTGTTTTAATATTGAAAAAGAAAAATTCCAAAAAGAAAATAAAAATTGAATTACAATTGAATTTTTCTCTAGTTTCACCTCCTAGATGTGGATTGATACCCTTTCTTACTTCTACATTTGAGTTTGTTATATTTTGTAGGTATTTGAGGATTTTGATTAACTAGGCTTCAACAACGACTACACACAAAAAGAAAGTTATCATTGGACTCAATCGCCCTTTGGTGCATAATGAAGCCAAGGAAGTTGCCTGCGCCGATGCCGAACACACACTTCATCAGATTCAACTTCATCTTGTAAAGGTCAACGGTGTTCAATGTTCTTTTAAGGTCGACCACATGATCCTCAACCTCGAGGATCTTCGTTAGCATGTCATCGACATAAACCTCCATAGAAATCTGTCTTTAGGACAAGCTTTGTTGATATCGGTGAATCCACACTTATTTTCCACTTTCTATTAGCCATTGGGATGATTACGATGTCGAACAACCACTCTGGGTACTATACCTACTGGATGAACTCGGTTGTCTACAGATTTTTAACCTATTCTTGAATAACCTCGTACTTTTATCTTGCATAGGTCATTCTTATCTAATTCACAGGATTTACCTTCTCATAATTATTCAGTCGGTGGCAGATGATCTTTGGGTCTATTCCCAGCATGTCCTCGTGACTACACGTAAAGATGATATTCCCCCTCCTCAGTAGTTTCACCAACTCTTTTTTCACTTCCTTCTTCAGGACTTTTTTGATTTGGACATTTTTTTTATCTCGTCCTCATTAAGGATAATAGATTCTACCTCCGATGCGGGTTGGTCTTTCTTTAGCTTCTTCTCGTCCCTTCTGTAGAGAGTATATATATTTTAGGAAGTGGTCAGCTTCTTGTAAGCCTCTTTCTGCTCGACTAAACTGAAGTAACACTCCCAATATTCCACTTGATCCCGTTGGACTTCCCCTACCCCAAAAGGATTCAGGAATTTTATCAATTAGTGGACCGTGGGAGGGACTGCCTAAAACTCCTTGAGTCCCAATATTCTAAGAATAATGTTGTAGGCCGAAAACACATTCTCGTCCATCACGAAGAAACTTTACTCTCCTGGTGAGGCACCTCGGCCAGGTTCCCATGAAGACGTCTATTTCAAACACTCCAAGAGGATGGACCTTCTCTCTACTGAAGATGATGCCATGGGACTAGCCTCTTCTTGCTGAGGTTCAAACCCTTAAAGTAATCCCGAAACATCACGTCGAATGAATTGCCTCCATCAACAAGTATGAATGACACATCATACCCATGGACGTTGATGCTGATGACCAAATGGTCATCATGACGGGCCAGAATTCCCTTGAAATCCATTCTAAAAAATCCCACCACTAGGGTGTCCATGTCAATTTTCTTCAACTTTCCCAACTTCAGCTCTGTCGCAGCTGATTTAACATCTAACTTATTGGGAGCTGACTTTACCTCCATTACGCGGGCTTTATGGTCGTCCGGCTCCGTGCCACCCTCGGACAATCCACCGCATATCATATTTACATCGAAGGATATCATGTGCATCTGACCTTTTGCCTCTAGGATCTTAGGTGGGAGGTTTGGGTTATCCTTTTCACTGTCAGATTCATTATCTTTTTTGTCGACCGGGGACTATCATCTTGACTTTTTATCCTTTTGTCCCGATGTGCTTCTTTCTATAGTCATCTTTGGTACCACTCTGGTCTACATACTTTCACAGCTTCCCCTTCTTCAATATCTTCTCTATCTTATATTTTAGAGAAAAATATTAATCGATTGTGTGCCCGTGGTTTTTATGGAACTCACACCACTTGCTTTTGTCCATCTTATGAGGATGGGACTTGAGTTTCTCTGGCCAACAAAGCGCCCAGTCGTCCTTAATATCATTGAGGATAATATCTAGGCTTACTATTAGGAAGGTATATTTAGCGAACTTATCCTCGGTCAATCTTTTCTTCACTTACTTATCTTAAGGCTTACTACCACCAGTCTTCTTCATCTCTCTTTTCTTAGCTTCCATGGCCTCCTTCGCACTCATGACTCTCCCAGTCGAAGCTAGAAGTTATGTCATGGATTTTGGAGGATCCTCAGAAAATTTTCACAGGAGTTTTCCTGGTTATAGTCCACTAATAAGAGCCTCCATTGCTATGTTCTCTTCATAGTCCTCTAATTCTAATTTGTCTTTGTAAAATTGAGAAATGTAATCCCTCCGAGATTAATTATTGACTTGCTTCACATGGAGGAGGTGGGTTACCTTCTTTAGTGGCTTCATACATAAGTAAAAATTATGAATAAAATTTTCGGCCAGCTACTTGAAGCTTTCAATTGAATTCTTGGTCAAGAATGTGTACCACATATGGGCTGCACCTGTGAGAGTGCTAGAGAAAGACCGACACCTCATCTCATCTGGGGTGGAGTATATGTCGACTGACGACGGATACATTTCTATGTGGTGCATGGATTTTCACTTCCATCATACTATGGGGTCAAAGTGGGAGGTTTAAATTTGGCAGGAGTAGGACTGCTTACTATCTTGGCGACAAAAGGAGACCCTTCTGTGTAACCTGGGTGGTTGGGATCTCGGCTCTTTAACAGTGTATCGATCTATTATTCGAACCACATAATGGAGCTATTCTAGGGATTCTCCTCAACTAAAACATTATTTATGCCCCCTTCCTGGTCAGTTAGGTCTGGTGCTTGCCCTCGTCTAGTGGTTCGTTGTTGGGTATTTTCCTCCCTTTGCTCCTTATCTCGACCTTATCATCTCAGACCATCACTACATTTGTAATTCCCCCCAGAGGATACATTCTATGAGAATGGGAGAGTCAGTCACGTAAGTCTACTACTAGGCCGATACGATCGAATGACGATCCTCTGTTGAGCATATAAAAGGCTGGAGTCCTTTATTGTCAGTCTAGTGTCGGCTTATCACCTTCCCCTTGTAGGTTAGATCCGAGAGAATTATATCTCTTAAAACCACATAGAGATCCCAATAATATAACTTGTCGCAATCGTGGTCACCCGGATAATCCTTCACTTATTTTTTTAGGCGAAGACGCTTAGGATTAGCATTGTCCCTTTATCGTTGGTGGCACTGAGCCTTATTTTATAGGGCCGGGGGTGGTCCTCTTATCATCGAATCCATTGTCTTACTGGTAGACGGAGTTATAATCAAGGATGGGTCACCTGTGCTCTACCCAACACACTTTAGCTGAATGCCATGAACTATTATTGTATTTTTTTTTATTGGCTTGCCATTAGAGATCGCAGTGTCTTTGCCACATCAACCATTTCAGACTGAGGTGGTGGTTGACTGGAGCTTGGGCCAACACCAGGAGGCAAATCTGATGCCATGGCCTCGGTGAGGAGAAGCAACAAAGTTAGTTGAACTCTAAGAAGAAGGGAAGCTTATAGAGCACACTAAGACCTTTTAATGGTGGTATAGGCCCAACAATAGTGGAGCTGGACCACCACCAGAGGCAAAAGTGAGCATCTAAGCTGGAAAATAAGAGAAAAAAGATCAAGTCTTTTCCCACAAACGACGTCGAAATCATGATACCAGAGATATCAACACTTAAATTTCTAGAGTTCAAGCTAGATATCAACAACAGTGGATCAGTCAAATATATGAACACAACAATATAAATAAGCCGAAAAAGGATTAGAGCATAAAGGAGACATAAGATATAAGTGATTCGGCTTGATAGATTACTCTAATGTTCAGGAATGATAAAGTTTTCACTATGAATGAGGCACTAATGTCTCGAGGATTACAACTCTCAAGTTTTCTCTCTCTACTATAATTTAGACAGAGTTTAGCTAGGGTTTTTCGTAATCGATCCCTTACAATGAAGAAGATAAAATGTATATATAGGCTTGGGGGTGCATAGTTCACCCTCTAAGCATGCGACATGAGTATGTGAGGTAAGTAGTCCAATAAGAGTCCAACTCTTGTCTAGCACATGATCAATGAATGAGGGTGAAATATTTCCTCATGAAATATGAAGATTTGTTATAATTGCATGCTCATATGGACTAACCATGCCTTAATCTTGCATGACATATGTGGCATAGACATCGTCCCTGGTGGTTCCGGTTGGGTCGAGGCTGACATAAAATACCTCCCCTGCAAGCATCTAAGAGGATAGGTCGAAGTGTAATCCCGAATTTCCAGGGTGGCACAAGGCCGAGACTAGACATCCAAGGGAGATGGGAGAGGGAGCTTTGTACGTTTATCATGTTATCTAGGCTTGCTAGGGGGCACAAGGTCGAGATCATTGAGGGAGGCCTTTAGTATGTCGATGGATGAGTAGTGTCGGTCGGACCGTGTTGAGTCTGTCTCGGTACGAAACCACACTTATGTATATTAGGGTATTTAAACATTCTATGGATACCCTATAAAAAATTCACCACAAATTTTTTAATAATTTATAAAATAAAACCTCTTTAAAGACCTCATTAATTTCCCTCACAATAGCCTCGCTATATGCATGTGTGTGTGTGTAATAATGACTAGTTACGTTATATGCATTATAAATTATTCTTGTTTATAACACTACTTTACATATGGCTACGATGCGTACCATATAGATTTTGTAATTTCTAAAATATCCAGATGTGAAATTATATCTTTTCAAACTTCAATGACTAAAAAAAACTTTGGGGGTTTCACCATATAATGTTTTAATTATGGTTAAAGGTGTCATGTTAACTATTTAATTGCATTTAGCTAAGAATTAGGTGTACAATGGCGAATCCAAATTTGTTAAATCATTTTAAAAGTGGTTATTGGTTACCTTCACGTTTAAGTTCTTCTTATTATTATTTTAATAATTCAATCAATCATGTGAGAGGATCATCATAACCCACTTTTAAAGTGGATCAACAAATTAGGACTCTACAACGCCCACCCAAAATATATTTATATGTGATACTATATGGTACCATATCGTACTTGAGTTGGTTAATTTTGAAGACATCGTCGTTGATAATATGCAAACCAATTAAAACACATGGATATTCTCACCAAGACGGTAATGGTGAAGAAGTTTAACTTGCCAAAATATTCTCAGTCTCACTTCTTATTAAAACTTAGAACGTTTTGGGAGAGCAAAACATAAAGAGAAAAGTAGATATCCTTGTATGTTTGTGAGTTTGAAGTGTGTGGGCTTGATTGTATGCGAAATAAATACTTTCTTAAGTGTTGGAGAGAGATTGTTGTAACCTTGCGTTCCCATTATTCATAACTAAAGAAGATTTATATTTCTAATTTTGTAGGTATGATGATTTTTACGATTCCAAATTTGGTGACCAATTTTAAAATTGAATATTGACGTCTCTAAATGATGGACCATTTTTAGACATCAACAGATCAACATTGAATTTTGTCGACTCTCTCACGTAATTTATTATAATATTAAAATCATCAATAAGCACTTACTTATTTAGTATTTTAATGTTTTCACCAATCATTTGAGATGGTTTCCAAACCTACTTATAACGTCAACAAATCTAGACTCACTTTTTACACCGTAACACATTATACGGGCATAAATCAACTATTACATGATACAATGACACGGTTAACTGTAAATTCTCACTTTAGATTTATTAGTATTCAAACCTAAAGCATGGCAATTTCCACCCTTACTAGTTGTATAATGTACTATAAATTCTTGTTTTGTGTTTTTTTAGTTGTTGGCATATAACATTATTTTCCACCCCAAACGGGGGCAACATAAAAAAAGGGCAACCCTCATGGTAACATTGTCATGAGGATTTGCCTAAGGACAATGTTAACATGTTAGTGTTGTCACCTCGTGAATGTAGACACATTACCAAATCATGTTAGTGTCGTGTGATTGTAAATTAACTTTTTTCTCTACACAACTCAACCATCCTAGTTAAACCTTCTCATTCACTTAGTTGGCTACTTTCTTCGTGTCATATTTAGAGATAGTTTAATTGTTTAACTTATTAAATCTTATGTTACCCATAACATATACAATATAGTCCAACTTATTAAATATTTGAACACTCATAAGTTATACAATACATAGTATAACTTAGTAAATCTTCTGTTACCCATAACATACACATTTAGGGCCTAAAATTATTTGCATCATAACCATAAGTCATCCCACGAGTATCCAAATTCTTTATGACAAATCAATTGTACACCCAAATCAACTATTCATACATTATCACATCAATTTAGTAGTCTTAAACGTAAATGTTGAATTTTGACGGTTGTTTTCTTTATTTAAATTTGTATATTCACTTTGAGTTCTAATTAATTTAACATGTCGAAATATTTGTCATTTTAAGTCTAGTTAACAGCTTATTATTTTCCACCCCTCATTAAATTTAGGTTTTTTTCACTTAACCCCCAGTTTATAATATTATATTTAACATAACACCCAGCTTTATAATATCTTAGACATAACCTCCAAATTTTTAACACCGTTATAGATCTGTTAAAAAATACGTGTTTCGTAATTATACGTAACCCCCAACTCAATTTTTTGCCCAAAATAGCCTCATTTCTTGTTTCCTAAATCAAAATCATAACTTCTCATCCAACATTAAACCCACAACCTCCTCCTCCCCCACCTCCACCTCCATTAAAGTCATTATTTAAAAATTAGCTGATCTCATACTTGTACACACCAAAACCTAAACCCAAACAATCAAACAATTAAACAAAAAAGTGTCTTCATCTGCCTCAGTTATTATCATCTCAAAATGCGCAGTGTATCTAGAAATGAAATCATGTCTGAATGGTTTAAAACTCTAAGTATTTGATCTACCCTTTCTCTCCATCCAATGCATCGAAATGAGTGTTTTGCTATCACAACCCCTACTTGTGACACACACACACACACACACTCTAATCTCTCTCCTCAAACTCTCTCTAAAACCCTGACCCACTTCCCCTCTATCGTCGATCGACTCTCCACTGACTCCCACGGTCATGCTCATGTCTTCTGCAATGATGTCGATGTTGACTTCATACATTCCAAATACCCTCACTTTTTATTGTTGAAATTATCTATCCTATAAAAATACACCCTTATAAGTTTATATTTTCCAACTCCATTTATTTTTTGGAGTGAAGGTGGTAGATTTATGGGTGGTTGTGTTGGGGGTGGAGGTGAGCTCAATTTTAGTCTTGAGGGAGGAGGTGGTGGATGGTGTTGAGAGGAGTGGCGGTGGTGGTGGAGGAGGTGGTGGTGGGTTTAGTGTTGAATGAGAAGTTAGAGTCTCGATTTGGGAAAGAAGATGAAATGAGGGTATTTTGGTCAAATTTTTGAGTTGCGGATTAAGTCGAATTATGAAAAACAATTTTTTAACAGATCTCTAACGGTGTTAACAATTTGAAGGTTATGTCTAAGAGATTATGAAACTGACGTGTATGTCATATGTGATATTATAAATTATGGATTAAGTAAAAAAAATCCTTAAATTTAAGCTCGGTGATTTGTCATGTGTTCCCACAAGTGGTTCTTCATCTTTATGTATATATAGACGATTTCTATTTTTATCTTTTCGTAGTCTATTATGTACATTGTTCTCATTTTTCCTAGCTGAAGTGAAACATGAGGACACTAATTTGGAAATCGACTTTCCATGATAATCCCTTATGAATAAGGTAGAGAGATGTTTCACCTATAATATCAAGATACATTTTTTTTAAGTTCATTACAAACCGTAAATTAGGCACTTGACTCTTATTCCAGTTTAAAGGTTATATTACTCAAGGGTTACACTATAGGGTTGTGTTTTTTGACATCCCATAATAGATGAGTTATCATTTTTTGGCACGAAGATAAAATTAACATTATTTTGACTACTCAATCAACATGTAAGGATATCTTTAAATACGGTATAATATTATGGGGTAAAATAAAAAGACTCCAAAAGTTAATGTTGCATGTACAAACAAATAATAAATGGATTCCATTAGTGTTAATAAAGATGTTTTAGTAGTAATCATAGACTAATGGAACAAGCATGTCTCAATGTTTCTAAGCATATCAACATATTCCACTAATTTAAAAATATTCCACTAATTTAAAAAGAATGCAATAAAAAAATGATGTTTCAACCGTGTTCATATAAGAATGATTGTTGATGTTGGCTGTGTTCACGGCATTGTCTTTGTGATTGGATATGCGAAAGACCGAGACAACACTTGCAGCTCTCTGGATGGAATGAATGAATGGGATCACACGATGGATTGGCATTGGTATATTTTTCTTTAAAATAATTCCTATAGATAATTCTTTGGCCTGGCCTTTATCCGATAGAGGTGGATCCCATGGCCTTATCATTTCGAAAACCCATAATTGAAACTCTCATGAACACCAACATATAGAATCCGATTCAAAGTATGTGAAAATCATGCTCACAACTTGTCAATGTGTAGATAGAGATATATATGCATTGGTGTTTATATAATTTAGAAATTACATGATAATTTATATAGGATTAATACTAATTTATGAACTATATACATCCTGAAGTTTGACTAGGGGATAAAGATGGGCTCCCCTGTGTTTTACAGGCATGATCTTCCCCAAGATGCATTTTTCATCTTTAACAATGTAGGCCGGAATAAAATTTCAATGAAATAAAAAAATTAAGCATAAAAATAGACAAAAAAATATTTATCATGCTTAACTATTGAAGTCTAACATCCTCGTTATCAGTTCAGGGTCAACCTCATCTTCACAAAATTCATGCACCTTAGGCTTGATATTCAACCATTTCACCATCATAATAGAGGGCCAAAAGGCATGGAAACACATACAATTATCCAAATAAATTGCCATTCACCATAAATTCCACATTAAAATTAACTTGGAATGAAATACTAAAGCACACTTATCAATCACTATATATTCCACATTAAAATTATATGTGATTTTATATAGACAGACACACATATATATGTCATTTTACAAGTTTTTATAAGATCCCAGAGATTTTAATGAAAACCATATGAACATTTAAATGAATCTTAATACCCAAATAAAAATAAGATGGACTTAGTTTTGAAGTGGAGGCTTGTTTATATGAGAGTTTAATTGAATTTACGAAGGCCAGACAAGCCCATGTTCATTTTTATCAAATTTTGGATGTGATACCCTTAAAACAATAGAGGAAATTACTTATTTCACAAAAGAAAAACTCATAATAGTAATAAATTGCTATTTAAAATCACACACACACACACACACATTTAATCAAAATTTATATACCTCTTGCAACATTATCTTCCCCTTCTCATCAAATCCAATATTTAATCACAATTAAACAATTGAATTCTCAAGAACATGCTAAGGTATTCAATCATAGGATTTCAATTGAAGAAGATCTGCCACAAATTCTAGTTCCGCACCAGATTTAAATAGTACATAAAACCTCGAAATAAACTGAAATAACCACTTAAAAGATTGCAGATTAGCTACTCTAAAATTATAGAATAAAAAAATAAGGAAATAAAATAAAATAATAAATAATAATAGATTAAAATGTGTGTGTGTGTGTGTGTGTATTTAAGTTTACAAAAAAAATGCTTTGGATTATACAATTTTTTTTCAGATTACCACAAATTGTTCAATAACAAAGCACAATATTTTTCATTGCACAACAAGTATTTCAAATGGAAACCATAAATGTTCAAATACACCACAATAATTTACATTACACAACAAATAGACCACCCCCTCCGAATTTTCAAACCCTGGATTATGAAAAACTAATTTTTAAAATCCCCAAATTTATGAAACAAATAAAGCTGAAAATAATTAATATAAATAAATTATCAATTAAAGGAAAAGAGGATATGAGGAGAGAAGGGTTTTGTACCTAAAGAGCTGGTGCATAGCCGCTGTCTTGGGAAGATGAGGATAGATGAGACGTTGCGCTGCCGCTGCCTGGAGAAACTGAATAGAGGAGAAATAATGTCGTATTTTGTGGAGAATGGGAGAGAGGTCATCTAACATTTGTTTTGCCAAGAATGAGAGAGATGGTACAATGGATTTGGAGATATGGAGCGAATTCGATGGAGGGGCGAGAATGAAAAATGAAAGGGCCCGCTTTTATTTTTTAATTATCTCATTTTTGTATATAAATATGAGATAAATTGTTCACTTATTATCTCAGTTTTACTTAAATTGAGATCAGAATTCACCTACAAAGCTAAACTATTAAAAATATACCCTACAAAAAATATTTATGTCATTTTATACTAACATAACGTCAATTTTCACTCTCACATGAATGATACTTTTTTTTGTAGTGTAAGCAAAAAGATAAAGGTGATAAGGCGCGATATAGGTGGGAAATATGAATCTCCTTTTGAAGAGTTCTTTTCAGAACATGAAACCATTAACAAAACTACTGGTCCTTACTTAACACAATCTAATGGCATTACAGAATGCAAAAATCGTACATTGAAATAAATGATGAACTCTATGTTAATAAGTTTTGGGGCACTGCAAAACTTTTGGGGGAAAGCCTTACTTTTCGCTAATTATATTCTCAACAAAGTACCTCATAAGAAAACTCACAAAACACCTTATGAATTATGGAATGTTCGAATACCTTGTTATAGATATTTATGAGTGTGGGGATGCTTAGACAAAGTGATGGTTCTTAAATCTAAAAGGGTCAAAATAGGACCAAAAAATGTTGATTGTGTTTTCATTGATAATGTAATTAATAGCAGTGCATATTGATTTTTAGTTTGTAAATCCGAGATTCTGGATATTCATGTTAAGACAGTTATTGAGTTAATGGATGCTTTATTTTTTGAAAAAGAATTTCTGTATAATATGACTCGAGAATATATTCCTACTAAAAGGACACATGATGATACATCTGGTAATAGTCATTAATCCAAAGATCAAGAATCTTTAACGGATGAATCTAGACGTAGTAAAAGGACAAAAATGCCTACTTCTTTCGATCCTGACTTTCTAACATACTTGTTGGGAAACGATCCTCAAATTTACAAAGAAGTAATATCTTCACCTGATGCTTGAAATTGGAAAGAAGCAATTAATAGTGAAATTGAATCCATAATGTAAAATCATACATGGGAACTCATGAATCTACCCCTAGGTTCAAAACCTTTAGGTTACAAATGGATCTTCAAAAAGAAGATGAATGTGTATGGATCAATTGATAAGGATAAAGAAACACTTGTCGCTAAAGGATACAAACAAAAATAAGGGTTTGATAGCAATAACTGCAATAAACGGACTTGAAATACATCAAATGGATGTGAAAATGGCTTTCTTGAATGGTGAATTAGATGTCGAAATATACATGGAGCAACCTGAAGGGTTCAGAGCTGTCGGAGAAGAAAGAAAAGTACATAAGCGTGTAAAATCACTTTAGGGATTAAAACAAGAACCAAGGAAAATGGCCTAAAATTTTGATAATGCTATGTTATCAAATGGTGTTAAAATTAATGTGTGATAATTGTGTTTGTTGAAAAAACACTCAAAATGGATATATCATTGTATGAATCTATGTGGATGATATGCTAATCATGGGTTGTAATGACTAAACATATGTTGAATAATCGTTTTCACATGAAAGACCTAGGTGTCGCCGAAGTTATATTAAGAATTAATTTTTTTTAGAACATCTGATGGACTTATATTATCACAGTCTAATTACATAGAAAAAATACTTGAAAAAAATAAAGTAATATAGTATCAGTCCCACTAAGACACAAGTAGATGTAAATCTACATCTAGCAAGAAATAATGGTGATATTATATCCTAACTAGAGTACTCTCGTATTATTAGCAGTTTAATGTACATTATGAACTGTACTCGACCGTACATAGCATACTCGATAAGTAAGATAAATCGATATACAAGTAATCTAGGGAGTGACCACTGGAAGGAAATTTTAATAGTTTTAGGTTATTGAAAATATACTCAACAATATGGACTGCATTATTCGAGATATTCAGTCGTACTTATAGGCCATTGCGATGCAAACTTGATATCTGATACAAAAGATTCTAAGTCAACAAGAGGGTATGTATCTACCCTTGGAGGTGCAGTCTTCTCTTGGAAATCCTCAAAACAAACATGTATTGCTGGATCAACAATGAAATCTCAATTCATTGCACTATACAAAGCTGGAGAAGAAGCTGCATGGCTTTAAAAATTCTTAGAGGATGTTTTGAATTGGTCAAAACTTGTTCCCGCGATATGTATACATTGCGATAGTCAATCCAAGATTGGAAAGGGCACATAATCACATGTATAATGGAAAGTCACAACATATTCATCGTAGACATAATACGTTAGACGACTTCTCTCAAACAAAATTATCTCAATTGACTATATAAAGTCAAAAGATAATATAGCGGGTCCGCTTACCAAAAGCTTAAATCGAGAGCTAGCTGAAAGATCATTGAGAAGAATGGGTCTAAAGCCTAAAAATAAATAGGAATAAATATAGTGGCAACCCAACCTAGTTGACTGGAGATCCCAAGATCAAGATTCAACGAAAAAAACAAACTAAATTGTATTCAGTACGCACTTGGGGATATTTAATCCTATGCATTCAAAAGATTAGACAGTTCACATCTGTCGCGAATTTAAGATAAATTACGCTTTTAAGGACATCCATATCTTAGTATGTCTAAGTGGGGTATTACAGGATACTCTTTATGAAAATCACGGACGTGAGTAAGAAGGGGGGCACTTCTATGAGAATAACGACAGATAAATTCTCTAAAATACAAACGAAACCAAGTGGTGTTCATGGCTAAAATGAACACACATGTGAGAAGCAACTGTGTTTAAGAATTATTGTGTGAATATTATCGTCTAGTTTTACAAAAAATAGTTGACGATTCAAGTACGCATATTCTACTGATTATCCAAGTAAATCCGATAGTATATCACTAAGGAACTTTCAAGGGCACTAAGTTGCTTCTCCCGATGCAATATATTTTTAGTTTTACTCAAACTAGTGTTGGCATTATCATTAATATGTTATAGCCAAATTTCATTCATGTGGGGGATTATTGGAAAATGGCCCAAACGAGCAACTTTAGGCTCATTTTATAGTGGGACCCACATTTCGATTTGGTCGGAACCACGCAAAAATATGTTCTCCTCCGTGAGAAGTATAACGTAGTATATTTGTTTATCAAAAATCATTAAGTAATGAATGAAAATTTTGAACTCAAAGTGACCTATTTAAAAGCTATTTAGTGCATTGTATTAAGTGTGGAACATTTATCCCACAAAGGAAAAATTAGAAATTTTGGTAGTGTTAATAAAACCAAAATTGTGCACAAGGCTTGGATGCCTTTCGGGTATCCCAACTCTTTGAAGGGGAGATGACCTACACTATGCATATGTTGGGCGTGGGACAAGGTTCGACGCGGGCGGGCGTCGGCTCGACTTGGGCTATATCTTTATTTCCCCTCTAGTTTAAACACACGAAAATTCCTTATGTTCCTTGTCAGTCCATGTATATTCAGAATTGAGTTCACTGGAATCTAATTTTCTATAGAAATACAGTGATCAAATGTTCCTCATTAATTAGTAAGTTATTCTTATTTTTGAAATTATAATTGTTTATAATTTTGTAATCTTGATTTTATTTTGTACTGTTTCATTTATAAAATTACTAGTAAATAACATTTAATGTACTATTTTTTTCTTCATGGAGAACTTTTTTCTGGTTGAATAAATGACAACTACATTATTTTTTGTTTTCCCATTTTTCATATCAACTTTTTTTCAAAGTGAAAAATATTAGCGTGTGTCCAACCGTTTCCATCTTAACTTTTTTTTCATCATTGTTACCAAGCGTACAAAATATTTTTTTTAACTATAGCCCATTTACACAGTAAAATCTTTTGAGGTAATATATTTCTAATTAAAATATTTTTTGTTTTCATCTTTTCATTCAAGCATACCCCGAAGCTCCGTAGCAAAAGAGTCGAAGTTGAGAGTTAGTATGGGATATTTGAATATTAGAGTTCATTGAATGTGCATCACGAGTGATTAAATTTTTACCTTTAGTAGCAAAATGGTGTCGTGCCCAGTGAAATGGGTAGTGTTTGCTAGAAATTATTATACTTTAATAATAATTTTAATTAAATGAAAATTGTTCTTAAATTAATTTTGTAGACATAATGGTTCGTGAAAGGGGGTGTTCATCCATGAATGGTTGTGATCATTTGAAAATGACACAATTGTTCGTGAAAAATGGTGTATGTTAGTGAGTTCTTGTGACTATTCATAAAGTACATGCCTTTTCATTAAAGGGTGTCTTTTTTTATAAATATGACACCACTCCTTCATTCTAAAACGGATAGAAAATTTTTCAAAACATTCTCTCTCCATCCTACATTCTGTATTCGTAATTCTGCTCATGTTCGAAGTAGAATTTTTTGTTCGAAGTACAAACATATGTTGAGTTCGTCGGAGCTTGAAAGTTTGAAGTGCTGCTACCATTAAGGACAAAAAAATCATTTTATCCTGAGAGATGATTGCTTACAACCTTGAGCACCTATTGAGGGACCAAAATCATCTTAAGGACACAACGTGAATTCATTGGGCTCGAATTATATTATCAATTTTCAAGTCAGTATTGTTACTTTCGTGTAACGAATTACTTGTAAGTTTATTTCCTTACTATTAATAAATATTGTATATTTATTATTTATTTGTTTTATTCTGTTTAAATAATTAAAAATAATTTATTTTATTTCCTAGAATAAATATCCTGAATAATAGTGTTTTAACCACAAATATTGTATGACTAACAATAATTTGTTCCAACATTTACAAGGGATAAGAGAATCGTGTACAAAACACCTTAGGGTGCATTTGTTTGTCAGGAAATGAAAGGAAAAGAACTTTCCTGCACTTTTTGTTGTGTCTGGTTAGCTGGAAAGTTATGGAAAAATGATCCTCAAATTTTCCTGCAAAAAAAACTTTCCCACAAAACACATCCTATCAAAGACGTAGGATTTTGTAGGAAAGCTAAAGAAAACTTGGTATTTTACCATGTAAATTATTATTATTATTATTATTATTATTATTATTATTATTATTATTATTATTATTATTATTATTATTATTATTATTGTTATTATTATTATTATAACTTTTACTAAAATATTTACCAATAACTATTCATAATAATATGTTATTTATTAGTATGTTAACCATAATATACTATCCTTTTTATTGTAAAATTATAACTAAATATGTTTGTATCTATATAATTTTTATTTTTTATGGGTTTTTTTGACTTGCCACCCCACATGTTATAATTGTTGATTCCAAAAATTATCCATCTACATGGACTAATTAGAAATGAACATTTGTCTCCTTATGTGGCAACTGTCATAGTCAACAATCACTTGGTCGGACCAGAAGATAGTTGCTCGACAAGTAGGCCGACCAACCTGAAGAATGCAGACCATCAAAGTAGATAAATAGTCACCATGTGGGAAATAACTAAGAATCACTCTACACGTGCTCAAGACTATCTACCATCACATTCATTATGTACAGGTGTAAATGCTTAAATATATAAAGGCATTCCAACCCTTGATCTCTGGGTCACGATACATACATTGTAATCCTTTCACCAAAGGCAAGATAGAGTGGATTCTACGTCATTCTTACTTTAACAAGATCACCTAGCTTTCTGTAATCATCAATAGAAATACAACAATAGTGGACATAGTCTTTTTCATAGCGGAACCACTTAAAAACCCTATTGTCTGGTCTATTTCTCTCTTATTATTTATTTGTGATTATAAAATTGCCTTACGTGGCTAATCTAAAATACCTACATATTTTATACATCAATAGATTGGCGTTGTCTGTAGGAACGAGTGTTTATCACTATTCTTGTCATTTCTTTCTCCTCAAAGAAATGAATGATATAGAAAGTAGTGTCAGAAATTAGGGTAATCCTACTATCCCATCTGCTCCGCCTACAGAAACAGACTTAAATGGAATCCTGGTCAGTATTTCTAGGGGACAAGGCGCAATACTGGAAACCATGAGGCAATTTTCTCAATCATTATAAGCCAGATCTCCAGCTTTGTCCAGAGAAGATATGACTCCACCTCTTAGGAGGGAGATTCCACCACCTCCTCCTAGGAATAACCAAAATAATTATTCCAGGTTACATGATATGTCTTATCATCCTCGAATAAGATCATCAATCAGGTCCACAAAATTCTATAATGGACATTCTTTCTCTCCTAAAAATCCAAGCGCCTTGGAAAGGTTGGGCAAAGCTTCACCTTTTGATCATTTGGGTCCCCGAGAAAACGTGAGTCATCGCAAGGAACTATCCCAACCATATGAGCACCCAACCAAACATCGTGAAGGCTCAGTCAGATCTAGGTCAAGCATCCGATGATGTATGCACGCCGAGCAAACTTCCCATGAAGAGAGCTCAGCATAAATGCATGGACAAGATAGACAAGTTGTTTTGAATAGGTCTAATGCAAGTAATTCATCGTGGAAAGGATAAATCTAATGATTGGAAGATCGGTTGGGAGAAATAGCCAAAGCAAGGAATCCATTACACCAGAATTTTGTTAAAGGGTCTCCTTTCATCCAGACAATTGTTGATTTTCCTACTCCATCTAAGTTCAAGATGCTAGTGGTAAATCCTAAATATGATGGTAAGACAGATCCAATTTTACATATTGAATAATATTAGGTTGTTGCCGATATATATTTTATTCCTGATGAAATAAGATGCAGAGATTTTTTAAGCACCATCACTGGCTCAGCCCAGATATGGTATAACAACTTACGCCAAGGAAAACTTTCTACCTTTAATCAACTAGCCGAGATATTTTTTAACAATTTATGCTTTGGGGGTAAGCCAGTTAAGAGGGTAGCACATTTATTGAGTGTTCGGCAGCGAGTAAAGGAAACCACTGGGGAATACATCTTGTTTTAATAACGAGAACTTGGAGATTGTTGATTATGAGGAAAAAACAGCCATCACTACTCTGATGAGTGGGATACTTCTTGATAAACTATATTATGCAATGGAAAAAGACCTAACTAAAGCCATGACAGAGCTCATGGCCAAAGCTGAAAAAATATGAATGTCGAGGAAGCCATGGATGCTAAACAAGCCCCAACGATCAAGCCTACAGAAAAGGAGCAGAAGGGCTAGAAGGAAGAAAAACGTAAAAAATATGAAGCTTATAATCCACTAAAAGTTATAGTCCATCACATCCTAGAAGAACTTAAAAATAGTAAAGACTTTAAATGTCCTGAAAAGATGAAAATATCACTCAACAAGGGGGCAAGTCCAAATATTTTGAGTTCCATAAAGACCATGGGCACATAATGGATAACTGCATATACTTGAGGAATGAAGTCGAATCCCTCATCCGTCAAGGAAAATTGAGCAAATTTATTCATCGAACTGAAGATCAGGAAACCAGACGAAGGTCAGAGTCCACCTGCAAACCTAGAGATGACAAGAAAAGAGGACATAAAGATGATTACGAAGATGATCCAGATTTTCCGAAGAAAGCTAATAAACTAGAAATTGAAGCATAACTTCTGGTTCTTTTGATTGTCATGTCATCTCATGATGAGACGCTGGAGGAGGAGACAAGGTTGCTGATAGGAAGGCTTACTTGAATACAATTCAAGCTTGTTCTTACATATGATGTATTAATTTGAATGATGAAGATGATGGACGGCCCAAAAAAGTAAATAAATAGAAGATTGTTACCTGCTTCTTAAAAAATGACCTGTCTGGAGTGTTGCACCCCCACGACGATCCTTTGGTGGTCACATTCAGAATCAAGGAAGCTAGAATTTCCAGAATTTTGATAGATAATGGGAGCTCGGCGGACATTTTGTTCAACGATTGCTTCAAAAGTTTGGGATGGGTGGTAGTTGTGGGGCAGGGGTGAGTGGGGGGGGGGGGGGGGGGGTGAGAGAATCAATTTGTGTTTGTTTTTGGTGTAAGAGATTTTAATGTGTTATTTGCAATTTGGGAATCAATATATGGAAATTTCACATGTGCGTGTATGATTCCCAAAATAGTATCAATGTTGTTTGTGAACTTTATACTTTGCCCAAATAATGTTACCATCCCCTTACCTCCTTATGAATTGACTGAAACATATAAAATTATCTAAACATTAATAACTTTTTTAATTTGTATACATTGTAATCCTTATGAAATGGAGTGAAACAAATGAAAAAAATGTGCTTTTAGACACAATATATAATTTGAAAGTTCCATCTAATTTTTTATCCAACTTGTAAAGGATTGTGAATTATGCTACCCCGAATAGATGCATTTTAGTCGCTCATTTTAATTAAAAATGGCCTTATGTTCGTATTTATCGATATTGCAGGTCAATCAGCAGTCGCAGTGTTAAATGAC
Organism: Sambucus nigra; assembly: GCA_949130495.1. Classification (NCBI taxonomy): domain Eukaryota; kingdom Viridiplantae; phylum Streptophyta; class Magnoliopsida; order Dipsacales; family Adoxaceae; genus Sambucus; species Sambucus nigra. The sequence continues at coordinate 462,370,496 of OX422218.1, forward strand.
GTTAAATTCAGTCAATTGCGACACAGAAGCGGTCAAAAGCATGCATCGAAGAAATCAAAGAGATCGCGAAGTCCGAAGTCCATTTATGAGCTTGTCTAATGAGTTTCGACGTCCCAAAACCCTATCCCGAACCAAGCCTAAACCGAGCCCAGTCCATCAACCAAGCCGGTATTTGTTTAGTTTGTACTTTTCTATGTTTATTTTTCTTATATTTTTATTTTGAGTCTTTTTATTTTTATAATTTGTTTTAGATTATTTTAGAATTTTCTAGGATTTATTTTCTATTTCTTTATTTTGATTTTGAATTTTATTAGTTTTTTAATTTTTAATCTCTATTTTATTTTTCTTAGGATTAGTTTTTAGGAATTTATTTTATTTTCTTTAGTTTTTACTTTTAATTCACTTAGTTAGGAATTTTAGTGTTTTTTTTTTAGTTTTTATAGAGTTTTATTTATTTATTATTATTTCTTTTTATTTTTTTAGTCTCTTAGTAATACATTAGAGTTTTATTTCAAGATTTTTATTTTTTATTTTAGTTTTATTTTTTTAGTGTCATTTTTTTAGGGGTACAAATTAAACACACACTAAATAACCCCAAACTTAAACACACCTATATATCCTACTTCCATACACTCATATACACACAACATAATCCTACACCCTCGCCTAACTCCCCTACACCCTCAACACACACAATCACTCGCTTACCCATCTTCAACCTTCCACCACTCTCTCTTTACTCAATCCACCATTAACATACCAAATCAAAAACACCCTTATCTCACCTCCATTAAACCAAAAAAACCATCTTATTTGAAACCCATTTCCCCAACCCGGTTTACAAACCACCTACACCTCGTCCAACCCGCTACCCAATTGAACCGACCTACCACGAGCCTTTCACCAACGTCAAAACCACGACCCGAGCCCCTGTGCGCCAGACACCCCTACCCGAACCCGAACCCGAACCCGAACTCAAACCAACATTGAACCCACTTCCTCTTTCTTGACCCGAAACCACGACCTCCGCCTATCACAACCCGTGCAGCAAACCCGTTGCCCAAACTTCGAAACCCTTACCCGATTTCGCTCCTGACCCATCTCCATGCCATAATCCCATAAAAATCGGGACCAACAATTATCTCCAAAAGAAATCCCACAAAATCTCTTAAGAAACAAGCCACTCTACTTTGGGTCGGTAGGACTCCCGTGGAGGACTGAAGAAGGCGTACTTACCCCCGGTCGACTCAACTCGGTCTTCACCCCACGCGTGTAAAAACCGTGGGAGGTAAACTCTTTATCACTCGTAAATCTCCTACAAGCGAGTCAATTTTTGTGTGCTGCTTTCTCCTATATGCTTTTTATTTCTGTATCTCACTTAAATTGGATGGTTTAATGAATAAATTTACCTAAGACCTATACCCGATCATTGCAACGAGTTGGGAGTTCATCACCCACTTAATCAAATTTCCATTTGCTTGTTACTCGTGCTCTCACTTAAATTAAAATCAATCAACTAGCAATCCAAGTAGGAACGGTGTTCATTAGGACCCTTTCGGAACGAGACCCTCGTAGGATACTCTAGTGAGTCATTTCCACCCCTCTAAATCTTCATTCAACTATCTTAAGACTTTTGTCTAGGGAAACTGGGTTTTAAGTGAGGCCGCCCAGTAAAAAGGGGTTTGTGCTTTCCCCAGCGTGGTACCAGATACTTGTGTGTTGTAGTAGCTAGTGTGGTGAGCCTTAACTAGTAAGCCTCGTGTCTCTCGGGAAGAAAGTAGGAGCACACTTTTACCGGCGAGGCCTAAGATTCCGTAATTTTCTCGCCAGCGGACTAATTAAAATTGACTACCCAATCACTTAACTTGAAGATAATAATTTGGCTATGTTCTCTTTCGAACTTGTTCCATTTGTGTACGTGTCTACAGTGTTCCTTTAGGTAGTCCAATTTATGCTCCAACTATCAGTTTTTCCGCCGTTAGTCCATCGCCCTTTTTCCCGTTTTTTCTGTATTTTTTTAAATAAACCCAAAACTACAAAAATATTTTCCTTTTTTCCGCCTCAATATTTCTCCCTAAACAACCTCCAAAAATATTTTTAATTTTTCCTTCCTTATTTTCCAAAAAAAATCCAAAAAGATTTTCTTCTTTTTCAAACAACCAAAAATCCCAAAAATATTTTTTCCTTTCTTTTACGCCACATTGATCGTTGATTAACACGTTCCCCTAGTGCACCATCGCTAAATTCCCTCTTCGTTGATCGTGTCCCTCTCATTGTCTTTCCTCCTACTTTTCCTGATCCGTGTTCTTCTTCATCGTAGACACCTAGTTCTCCCACTTCCTCTGGTTCTGTTACCCCACTATCATGGACGACAAACGCGCTTTAAGGGACTACTTTTCCCCGATAACGGCCACTCCGCCTTTATGTAACGTCCTTCCGCCCACTCCGGCCGTGAAATTTGAAATTCGCCCGGCGACTATTTCTATGTTCCCAGTTTTCATGGCCTTGAACGCGAGTCTTCTTATACTCACTTGCGGAAATTTCTCATTCTGTGCGCTACTTTTAAAAATCAAAACATAGACGAAGAAAATGTTCGTCTTTGGTTGTTTCCCTTTTCTCTTCACGATAATACATCCATGTGGCTCCATTCCTTGCTCCCGGATTCTATCCTAACTTGGGAACAACTTGTCAAGAATTTCATGTCATAATTCTATCCCATGAGCAAAACCAATGAAATGCGCCAAGCAATTCAGAATTTTAGACAAAAGCCTACCGAACAGTTTTGTGAAGCATGGGGCCGTTTAATAGTTGCCCACATCACGGACTTGAGATAATTTGCGTAGTCCATAGTTTTTACAAATTCTTATCCCTTCTTCTGGCACCATGATTGAATCCATGCATAGAGGGAAGTTCGTGCATTTAACTCCCACTGCTGCCTATAATTTTCTTCTTGAATTAGGTGATGTCTCCCAATATTGGGAGGGTACTAATGTTTTTTCAAGATCCGATCCTCCACGTGTAGGGCACACTTCTGAGGTAAAAAATGATCCTGATTTTAAAACTTTACTACACAACTTACACTCCTTGACTAAAACCGTTGACGCTCTCAGTTGTACTATGAAATAAAATGTTACACTTTCTAAACAAGAAATGACTGTCAACGATTCTAGTCCTTCCTCTTTTGGTGTCTGCTTAAGTCAAGATCATTTAGCTCATTTTTGCCCCCTCCTTCAAGATGATCCCAAACCCACCATGGCCCAAGAATGTGCATTTTATACCACTAGGAAACCCGTTCCCCCATCGTTTACTTATAATCCTAACAATAGGAATCACCCCTATTTCTCTTATAAGTACGACAACAACTCTACTCCTTACCAACCACAACAACATGTTGGTGGTCCCCTTGGGTTTCCACACAACCCACAACGCCAACCTCTCCCTCCTGTTCCGCATCAGTCTGCTCCTTACCATCAATCGCACTTTCCATCTTCCTTTGTCCCCCACGGCGGACATTCAACCCACAATAATCAGCTTATTCCTCTTCCCCCTCCTTCCTTTGAGTATTCACAACCGCTTAATTCTCAGTGCGAGTTGGTTCCCCAACCATCTTATGCCCCTCCGCCCAATTCCCCAACCCATTGCTAACCCTAAGGGGAATGGCAAAGACCCGGCCTACGAGGTTGGTTCCACTTCCAATCCACCCAATTACCAAGCGGATATGAAAGCGGTGTCTACTCTTCGCTCTAGAAAACAAGTTGATAATGGTGTTCATGCTTCCACTGATGTCCCCCACCCGACCATCCCACCTTTAGAGCCTATCTCTAAGGTTACCCCAACATTTAAATCCCCATCTCACACTGAGTCTAATCCTCCTGAGCCCACCTCGATTTATATGCCCAAAGCACCCTTCCCTCATTGGTTGGCTCCCACTCAGAAATTGCATTAATTTGATGAGATCAAGAAAGCCTATTAGAATGTTCACATTAACATTCCATTCCTCACCATGATTCAACAAGTCCCCTCGTATGCCAAATTTTTGAAGGACTTGTGCACTATTAAGCGTAGGACAAATGTTCCATGTGATGCTTTCCTCACTGAGCAAGCTACGTCCCTTCTCCATAATAACGGTGTTGTGAAGTATAAAGACCCTGGTCGTCCAACGGTCTCTTACATGTTAGGCGATAAGTTCACTACGAGTGCTTTACTTGATCTTGGGGCTAGTGTTAATTTGTTACCTTACTCCCTCTACATTGAGTTAGGTTTACAAAACATGAAACCTACACGAGTTACTCTTCAACTTGCCAATTGTTCTGTGAAAGTACCGAAAGGTATCATTGAAGATGTTTTGGTGAAAGTTTCAGACTTTTACTATCCTGTGGATTTCATCATCTTAGACACTCATGGGCCGGACCCAACCAATAATCCTATCATATTGGGTCACCCCTTTTTGGCCACTGCCAATGCCATCATCAATTGTCATGACGGGTCCATGAATCTTTATTTTGGCAACATGATTGTAGAAGTCAATATATTCCACCTTATGCAAAAATTGGCTGATGTCGATTCTCTCGATGAGGTGTGTGTGATTGACTCCTTAGTTAATGAAATGTTGGAACAAACTTACCCTGTCGATCCTCTCCAACAATGTTTGGCTCATTTTGGATCCGACTTTGACATTGATTCCTCCATCTCTGAACTCAATACCCTGCTAGATTCCACTCCATTGATGGACACTTTCTCTTGGGATCCTCCCTTCAAGCCCCTCTATGATGATACTATTCACTCAATGGATCACCTTGTGCCACCTTCTGAACTCCCTGCCACATCAAATTCCTCCACTTTATGCACCGTGAACTCTCCGGACTATGTTTCTACATCTGAGTTCGATGTCACTCCTATGCCACCTACTAGTTTGGAGCTTAAGCCCTTACCTCCCGAGTTGAAATATACTTTCTTAGGCCCCAACAACCATCACCCTGTTATCATTGCTTACGACTTGACTGCTGATCAAAAAGAGAAATTAGTCCACACCCTTACTCAGCATAGCACTGCTATAAGATGGACTATTTCTCACATTCACGGTGTGAACCCCAATGTTTATAATCATCGCATTCATTTGGAGGAGAACGCTAAGACTTATCATGAACCCCAACATCGACTCAACCCTTCTATGAAAGAAGTCGTGCGCGCTGAGATTTTAAAATTACTCGATGTTGGTATTATCTACCCTATCTCAGACATTCAGTGGGTCAGTCCCATTCATATGGTACCGAAAAAGTCTGGTGTCACCGTCATAAAAAATAGTAACAATGAGCTTATTCCCACCCGTATGCAAACGGACTGGCGTATTTGCATTGACTATCAAAAGATAAATATTGTCACTCGTAAGGACCATTTTCCTCTTCCCTATATCGACTAAATGCTCGAATGTTTAGCTGGTCATGCGTATTACTGCTTCCTTGATGGATTTTCAGGATACAACCAAATTCCAATTGCCCCTGACGACCAAGAGAAAACTACCTTCACCTGTCCCTTTGGCACTTTTGCCTACTCTCGCATGCCCTTTGGCCTTTGCATTGCACCTGCGAATTTTCAACGGTGTATGATTAGCATTTTTAGTGACATGGTAGAACTTTTTCTTGAAATATTTATGGATGATTTTTCTGTGTTTGGTTCTTCCTTCGAGCAATGCCTTTCTCACCTCATTATGGTCCTCAAACGTTGTCAAGAAAATAAATTGGTCCTCAATTGGGAAAAATGTCATTTCATGGTCAAAAAGGGGATTGTTTTAGGTCATGTAGTCTCTCGTGATGGTATTGAAGTAGATAAAGCAAAAGTTGACATAATCTCCTAGCTTCCCATTCCTATGTTTGTTAAGGACATTCGCTCCTTCTTAGGACATGTGGGCTTCTACCATCGTTTCATCAAGGACTTTTCAAAAATCGCTCGACCTTTAACCACCCTTTTATCAAAAGATGTTCCCTTTGTCATTGATCACGCGTGTGTTGCTTCTTTTACACGCCTTAAAGCGGATCTCACTTCTGCTCCTATCATTCATCCTCCTAATTGGTATTTACCATTTAAGCTCATATGTGACGCACTTGATTTTTTTCTAGGTGTTGTACTTGGTCAGCGGGTTGATAAGCGCCAACACGTCATTTAATATGCTAGTAGAACCCTCCATGACGCTCAACTTCATTACACAACCACCAAAAAGGAGTTTCTAGTTGTCGTATTCTCACTCGATAAATTTTGATTTTATTTCATCGGTTCACCTACCATCGTTTACACTGACCACGTCGTCCTGAGGAACCTTCTTCAGAAGAAGGATTCTAATTCATGATTGAGACGGTGGATTCTCTTGCTTCAAGAGTTTGACCTCGAAATTCGCAATAAAAAAGGGTGCAAAAATTTGGTTGCAGACCATCTATCCCGCCTCATTGTTACGTCTACATCTGATCCTGTCCCTATTTCTGAAACATTTTTGGATGAATAACTTTTTACTATCTCCACCTCTCCTTGGTATGCTGATATTGTTAAGTTCCTTATTATCGACCAACTGCCCAATCATTGGTCGAAATAAGATCATTCTAAGTTCATGGCCCAAGTGAAATTTTAGTCTTGGGATGATCCCTTCCTTTTTAAGTATTGCTCTGATCAAGTCATTCGCCACTGTGTTCCAGACCATGAATAGTGAAATATACTCTCCTTTTGTCACGATGGTGCCTGTGCTGGCCATTTTATCTCCAAGAAAATCGCCACCGAAATTTTGCAAAGTGGTTTCTACTGGCCCACTCTTTTTCGAGATGTCCACCACTACTGCCAGGCTTGTGCCAAATGCCAACAATCTGGGTGTATCTCTCGTCGTCGCATGATGCCCCTAACACCCATTCTCATCGTCGAAATCTTCGATGTATGGGGCATTGATTTCATAGGTCCTTTTCCCTCATCTCGTGGCTTTCAATATATATTAGTTGCAGTTGATTATATTTCCAAATGGATTGAATCCATAGCTTTCCGCACCAATGACCATCGCATTGTGGTCACATTTCTTAAGCAGTATGTCTTCACACGTTTTGGAACACCCAAAGCTATCATTCGTGATGGGGGTAAACATTTCTATAATCGAGTCTTTGAACATCTCGTCAAAAAGTATGGTGTTACCAATAAAGTTCGTCTCTCTTACCACCCTCAGATTAGTGGTCAAGTTGAAGTTTCCAATCGCGAAATCAATCAAATCTTATAAAAAATAGTTAATCCTAATAGGAAAGACTGGTCCTTGCGCTTGAATGATGCTTTGTGGGCATACCGTACTACTTTTAAGACTTCGATTGGCATGTATCCTTATCGCTTGGTCTTTGGTAAACCATGCCACTTACCTGTCGAGCTTGAACATCATGCTTATTGGGTCGTCAAAGCCCTTAATTTTGATATCGACGAGGCTGGCATTCATCGAAAGCTCTAACTAAATGAATTAGAAGAGATACGAAATGATGCCTATGATTTGTAAAAGAAGTACAAGGATAAAACAAAGTGGATCCATGACCAAAGTATCCTCCGCAAATAATTCCACCCTTCTCAGAAAGTGTTGTTATATAACTCCCGTCTTCATCTCTTTCCCGGGATGTTAAAAACCCGGTGGTCTAGACCCTTTATTGTTGAAGTTGTTACTCCTTATGGTGTCATCACAGTTCAAAATCCAAGGATGGTAGCCTATTTCAGGTCAACGGTCAATGATTGAAGCCTTTCTTAGAGCTAGGCCCCTCTCCCATTAAAGAAATTTACCTTGTTGACCCCATTTATTAAGACTGACTATTCAGTCTTATTTGGGGGTGATTATCATCACCCCATTTTTCTGCCACCTCGCACTTTCACAGCTCTTATCTTTAGGGTGAGAATGGTTCAATCTGGATGAAGACGTTAAACTTAGCGCTACCAAGAGGCAGCCTGTCGTTCATTGTTTCTGATTATGAGTCTTATCCTGTTTGCGGGTGGCGTTTCACACCACCCAATGGTTTTCACATGCTTTATAGACTTGTACATATTTTTGTATCGCACTTGTTCTTCAGGTTCATCTATGCTCCATAACACGGTACCTTTCACTAGTGGTTCATTATGGTAATATCTTTCCTCCCATGTGCTTTTCATTCTTATATATGGTTTTAAACATCGAGGACGATGTTCTCTTGTGTTTGGGGGTGGGAAATTTATCAAAATTGTACCTCTTTTGAAAATTTTCAGAAACAAGTGACTTTAAACTTTTTGTGCACTTAAAAATAAATTTTTATGGAATGATTTGCCTATCATCCCTCTTTTAAAAATCTCGAAATACCCGTGTTCGAACCTAAACTTATGCTTTTAACCTTAAATTAATTAATACCTCTGAAAAGCGTACTTGCACTATGAATTCTTAAACTCGGAAATTTGCACTATAACGTTTACAGTCAAAAGTTAAATAGTAAATATATTCTCAAGAGAGCCTTAAAAGATCACTAGTGGCGACTTAAACCCGTGAGATTTGAGCTTTTCACCTTTTTGAGTGTTTTTTATGTATCTCCGAGTCACAAGTTGACAAACTTTCTTTGGATACCACACTTAGTCATTGCATGGTCTCATTATTTTTTCAAATTTGGTTTAATCATTGAGAATGACATCATTTTCGAGTTATAAGAAACATGTGTCTTGTAGCTTGTCCCGAGCACTAAACCGATTTTTATCATACACTTACCATTTTTACCCTTCACTTCACCTAGTATCATTCCACATTTTCTTATCCATCTATATCTTGTCCCAGATACCATCCATATGTCATTTCCCATCACTACCGTAATTTTTAAGAAAAAAGAGTATTTGAAATTTTTCATGTAAATTGGCTTCATTTGTGTTATAAAAAGATAAATGCATCGCAATAAAAAAAATAATAAAAGAAAAAAAAAAGAAAAAGAAAGATGCGATCATAAGTTCAAAAGATGAAGATGATATCAATCAAAGTGTGTCACAATCTTCTCAAAACACCCCATCATTCATCTTCTTCATTATCCCCTCGTACCTTTCATAAATGACATTTTTCACCCTTGGTAAAATGTTCGGGAAATCGAAAAGATTATATGGTGAATAACTCGACATTATCAACATAGTGGTTAGCATTCATTCATGAGATAAAAAAAAAATTTATGTATCCGTCCTTTTCTATAAAGTGTGTGAGAGGTTTGAACTTGCTTACATTTACTCACCTCCTCACACACTAGAGAGATACACTTACCCAATTCTCAGAGAGTTCGATTCAGATAGTTATATCCAGTGAGAATTGAAGTCAAAGCGTTGACCCTATATAGGTGATCTAAGAATTACTCTAATGATACTTAAGATTACTTCACACTACACATGCTGAGTTTTAGGAAGGATTGCGCTTTTGGTATTAAGTAATTTTAGATCTTATTTTGACAACTGAATACAGTGTTCCTTGATCTCCTTTTAAAGTTGGGTTGTATAGCGTTTCATTATCTACTCAGATACTGGATCTAAATAGGTTTTTGAATTTTGTGGGTACATTCTCTACAAACCCTCATGAGACACCACTCGTCCTGTAGGGTAACCTATAGGTTTAACGGCTTTTTGCACATGATAAGTGCAATCGCCAGTGCCTATGAAAGTGGCACACTTTTGGTTACTTATCTCTGTTTTCTCTCTAAATTTTGCTCGAGGAGTAGCAATGTTTTGTTTGGGGATGGTGTCATAAGCACCCAAAAGTGTCTATTTTATACCCCGAATAGATGCATTTTAGTTTCTCATTTTAATTAAAAATGGCCTTATGTTCGTATTCATCTATATTGCAGGTCAATCAGTAGTCGCAGTGTTAAATGACATTAAATTCAGTCAATTACGACACATAAGCGATCAAAAGCATGCATCGAAGAAATTAAAGAGATCGCGAAGTCTGAAGTCCATTTATGAGCTTTTTCAATGAGTTTCGACGTCCCAAAACCCAGTCCCGAACCAAGTCTAAACCGAGCCCAGTCCATCAACCTAGTCGGTGTGTGTTTAGTTTGAACTTTTATATTTTATTTTTCTTAGATTTTTTATTTTGAGTCTTTTTATTTTTAGAATTTGTTTTAGATTATTTTAGAATTTTCTAGAATTTATTTTCTATTTCTTTATTTTGATTTTGAATTTTATTACTTTTTTAATTTTTAATCTCTATTTTATTTTTCTTAGGATTAGTTTTTAGGAATTTATTTTATTTTCTTTAGTTTTTAGTTTTAATTTACTTAGTTAGGAATTTTAGTGTTTTTTTTTAGTTTTTATAGAGTTTTATTTATTTATTATTATTTCTTTTTATTTTTTAGTCTCTTAGTAATAAATTAGAGTTTTATTTCAAGATTTTTATTTTTCATTTTAGTTTTATTTTTTTAGTTCATTTTTTTAGGGGTACAAATTAAACATACACTAAATAACCCCAAACTTAAACACACCCATATATCCTACTTCTATACACTCATATACACACAACACAATCCTACACCCTCACCTAACTCCCCTACACCCTCAACACACACAATCACTCCCTTACCCATCTTCAACCTTCCACCACTCTCTATTTCCTCAATCCACCATTAACACCCTTATCTCACCTCCATTAAACCAAACAAACCATCTTATTTGAAACCCATTTCCCCAACCCGGTTTACAAACCACCTACACCTCGTCCAACCCGCTACCCAATTGAACCGACCTACCACGAGACTTTCCCCAGCATAAAAACCACGACCCGAGCCCCTGTGCGCCGGCCACCCCTACCCCAACACGAACCTGTCCTCAAACCAACATCGAACCCACTTCCTCCTTCTTGACCCGAAACCACGACCTCCGCCTATCACAACCCATTCAGCAAACCCGCTGTCCAAACTTCGAAACCCTTACCCGATTTCGCTCCTGACCCATCTCCATGCCATAATCCCATAAAAATCGGTACCAACAATTATCTCCAAAATAAATCCCACAAAATCTCTTAAGAAACAAACCATTCGTGGGTTATAAATTCAAAAGGAAGGTAACTCATAAAAAAAGACTCTCTCAGCACAAGAAGAAGAAGAAGAAGAAGAAGAATACATAGAGAGAGGACGTGAGAGACAGAAAATGAAAAAAAAGAGGGTAGAAAAATAGTCAGAAAAAAATATAGTTTTAGGTTTAGAAAAATTTCTAGGTTCATTTTTTTACTTTCATGTTTGTAATCCAGTCAGATTTTGTGACGATTTTGTGACACGTGTTCATGCACACAGTTGACACAAGAAATTATTGTGTATCGTATTTCTTTCTCTTTCTCTTTAGTTTCTTGTTTGTTAATTGTGATTGTGCTAAAATTTTAATCATGTCTGGCTAAACACCTCATTTAAGGGGTGGGATGAAACGCGTATGTTGAATTGTTCTATTCGAATAATTGTTCGTCGATGCGTTCTAGGCTAATTAAATTGGAAAAAATCACACATTAATTTATGTAATGAGAGTTAATAAATTAATGGTGAAAATTAATATTTGATTTTTGGATTTCACTTAGAGATAAGTATTATTCTTAAAATTAAATATAAATTTTGTGTATGCAATTCAAAGATTCGTACAAATTTTAATAAATTAATCTTAGCGGATATTTTGTTGAAATGAGTGTGAATCTTATTTTTTTTTATGTTGTGATTATTCCAGATTTAATTGTTGAAACAGATAAAATTGAATTTAGGATTGTGACGAGAGTTAAATTTTAAATTCAATAATATATCGAACTATTCAATTGAATAATTAGGACATGAAATTGATTCGACTACGCGGTGTAATCCCACCTCTCGTTTCTTCTCATAAATTCTAAACTAGATTATTTTCTGATTTTTCATAGTCATTTTTGTTGCATAAATTGTTGTTTCCTCCCTTGAAAATTGTTTTTAAAATATAAAAAAAACATTTTAAAAACACAAGAAGATTTTTAATAAAAAATGGAAGTGCAAGTTTTCACGATAAAAGTTTCAATGCTAGAAATGGGATTGATACCCGAATTTTCCACGATACTGAATTTTTAACAAGTTTTGTAGGTAATTCCAGAAATTTTGATCTCGAAGTTTGACCGCAGCGACATTCCAATTCCATATCCGAAGGAATACCAATAAAGAGTTATCACTACCCATGATTTACGTAAGTGTAAGTCCCACGATTGACATGTGATCATGCAATAAGTTCCTCTATTGTTTAAGCACTGTTTTTCCAAGCACAAGAATTTGCGGAGGGTTATTATGAAAATTACTATCTACTTCTCACTTTTATATGAGAAGGTAGTCAATCGAGATCTTATAGTGGCCGCAAAATTAACGTTGAACGAAGCAATTTGTGTCTTAGAGAAGTAATTTCACCCATATTTCTTTGACATAAGTGTTCAGTTGTTGGTACACCTAAACGAAGAGGAACTTCTTTGCGGCCCAGTTAGATATCGATGGATGTATCCATTTGAAAGATTGATGAATGTTTTTAAAGATTACGTTAAGAATACATGATACATTGAAGGATCGATTTCAGAGGAATGCATCACCATGGAGTCATCAATCTACACTTGAAAATATATGCCTGACTCGACCAGCGTGGATAATAATGATGAGTTTGTCGATGAGGGTGGTCACGTGATGGGAAATCGAGTGAAATTAATGAGTTTGTAACATGAACAAGTAGCTCGTTATCTATTTGACACACATGAAGATGTCAAAGAATGGAAAACGTAAGTTTAAATTATTTTAACTTTACATTATTTTAATTTTTACATGATTAATTTTGTAATACGCTTATCATGTTCTATGTAGAAAATATGAAGTTTGCGAAAATAATAAAAGACGAAATATAATGGAACAATCAGATAACAAATTTAGGTTGTGGTTGTCACACGAGGTAATTATAATAAAAGTGGTTGTTATTAAATGTCACATTATAAGAAAGCTTTACAACTAACTTAATTAATTTATCTATATTCTCAGCTCTTAAAGACGCGTGATGAGGCATCAAGGCTTGCTTATCCAGACACTAGACCCTTGTTCATTGCACAAGAGTACACAAAGTATCAATTGAACGGTTATGTATTCAGTGCAAGGGTGTATAAGGAAAATACAAATGTACAGAACTCGGGCATTTCATTCAAGGCTCTTACTTTCTTTCGAGCTAGCTAGAAAGATAAAAAACTCATTGAAGCTGAAATGACTTACTATGGTGTAATTCAAAATATATTTGAATTGGACTATGTAAACTTCAAAGAGATGGTATTTTACTGTGATTGGGTAAGAGTTGAGGATAAAAATTCTTGTAAAGTTGAATCTGGCACCAATTTGATCATGGTTAACTTGTCCAAGTTGAATAGTAACGAACACGTGAACGATGAGCCATTTGTTTATACTTTTCCAAAGGTCAAGCAATTGTTTTACTCGGAGTATATCAATAACGAGCTGTAGTCAATTTTCCTACATGCGCCAAAGTGTCTAAACGGTAGTGTGGATGACTTGGCTGCACCTACCGAATATAAATCCATTTTTTATGATAACCCGAATTCGAAACAATGTTTTTATTTATAATTAGAATTAAAATTATTTATAATGACCAGTGGTTGTATTATTCTAGTGCTTTATTATTATCGGACGACAATTTAATGTTTTTTATTCATTTGTACATGATCATTTTAATGCTTGTAATAACCAAGTGAATATGTTAATTAGAATTTTAATCAATTTAAGTATTAATTCAAAGTCCATGACCTGGGAGTGTGTGTGCATGTGGGGAGGGGCGGGGGGCAATGTTCGTGTGTGTAAATTGAAATTGGTATTAGTATAAATTGGTATTGGTATTGGTATAAATTGGAATTGATATAAATTGATATTAGTATTGGTATTTATTGTTATTATTGGATTTTAGTATTAATTCAAAGTCCATAAACATCTTTGTACGTAAAAACTGACTGCTTCCGGGCGCGGTAGCGGAGGCGATGAGGGCTCCTCGGCCCGTAGGCCCTTAAAATGGGGCAAATTAGGGTCCGTCGTTGAGAATAAGATGACATTATTGGCTAGTGTGCTAGAGTTTCTAAAGGCATTCGTTGGCCCATGGTACACTGATTGGAGGGTCGTGCCTATTGACCTTAATTTGAACATATGGGGGGGGCAACAAGTAGTGTATTTATATTTATAGGCAACTAACACTTACTTTCTTTTTGGTTTGTATTTGTTTGACAGGAACAATTCGGCATGCCCGCATATCTCCACGACTCCATGTTGGAGCAATTGTGTAATCAGTATAAGACATGTAAGAAGAATTTGCGGGCATGGTACTTTGGGAAGACCCGAGTGTCCATTTGGAAATACGTGACACCGTCTCCCCGAAGGAGTCGATCTCATTGGCATAGTGGAAAAAGTTTATCGAGAATGAGACCAATGAATGATAATTGGCATCTCGCAAATCGGGGAGGGGCAACGGGGAGAAAAAGTTAGATGTTCACTACTCCAGGCAGACATCTTACGTCGAGGTGGAGCACAGGATGGTAAGTTTTTATTTTTCTTTAATTTTAGTTATTCTAATTTAGCATTACTTTGTGTTCCTTACTAATTTTGTATTATTTTATTTTAGGGCAAGGGGAGTGGCCCTGGGGGTAGGCCACGTAGGCTCGATGCCTATGTGGAAATTTGGACGAAAAAGGGCAAGGACAAGGAGGTGGCCCCGAGCGTCTCAACCATCATTGTAAGTTATAAATGTTTAATTTTTTAATTATGTTATAATTTTTTTATTTACTTAATTAACTAATCGTGAACTTTTTGTCTTTTCAGGTGAAGATTAAGGAAGTGTATTAGTCACACTCTGATGTCGACAAAGTATCTTTGGATACGAACGCATTCAGCCAAGTGCTCAGGCCGGATTGCAAGGGGAGGACTAGGGGGTGAGCTCGCAGGTGGAAAAGTCTAGGATCATCATAATGGAGACAAGTAACATCGGGTTGGCACATTAGGTGGACAGCTATGACAATAAGCTATCAAGGTTGGAGGTTACGGTCCTAGATACGCATGCCTTCATGAAGTCAATTGAGTAAGGGAAAGGGAAAGGGGAAGGAGAAGGAGGTAGAGGTAGACAAGGACGAGGACGCCACTACTTCATCATCGATACACAGGGACTCAGTGCCATATGATGATCCATTTCCCATCGTGACCCCCGTCAAAAACTCAGCTAGTCGAGCATGTTTCTACTCGATATATATTGTGGGAATCCGATAGTGAGGGGGTTGAGGGATCCAAGCTTCCTCTCGGGTATGCCGGTTCATCGGCGTCCCCTCCAAGACATTGAGGCAAGAGTACGCATCACGCATGTTGTGGAGGGAAAGGAGAAATCACCTTTGTGGTTACGCAAACAATGCAAGGTTTATCATATTAAGGGGTGTCCCAATTCATATGTCGTGTGGCCTTCCTTCCTTATCTAACCTACTCCTTCTTCATGACATTATTTCTATCTTTTTATTTGGATATTGGATTGTATTTGTATTTTTTTGATTTTGGTACATGTTGGTTTTGATATGGATATTTGTATTTCTATTTTATTTGGATATGGATTATATATGACATGATATGGTACATTATTTGTATTTTATTTCGATATATGTTGTTTGGATAGGTCCAATTTTCCTATAATAGGTATAAATATACTGCTCGATAGTTTTAAAATTCTACCCAGAATTGTCACGGTAAAAAACTAGACAAGTCCATGACAAAGAAACTTTTCATGGACTTGTCATAGTCTTTGAACATGACAAATCTTTTAGATTTTGTCATGGGTTTGTCAGGTCTTTAATCATGGCAAAACTTGTTAAGGTCAAAGATCATGACAGGACTGTGACAAGTCTAATGAACTTGTCATGGTCTTTGACCGTGACAAGTCCATGACAAAAAAGGTTGTCACCCCAAGACTTGTCACGGTCAAAGACCTTGACAAGTTGGTATTATCATGGTCAAATACCGTGACATGTCAGCTATTTTGGTGTAGTGTCACAAGGGTAGGATTGAAGAAGTTTGAAGCAGTACCATCTACCATTCACCAATGCCTAAAGTTACCTACCCATTTTGGGGTCTGCGTGATAAAGGGAGATTAAAAGGTAGCTAGGGAATGTTATTTCACCTCAGCCCAGCAACAAGACTTGATAGACCTAAAGAAAAAGGCCATCACCTGCCAAGTTGATAAATTAGATCCTCGGGAGGAAACAAAGCTAGTTAAAGGGTGTGGCCATCCCGATCGAGATCGCGTACCGGGCCTCCTTTCTCTTCTACCCCTCAAGAAGGGGGGGGGGGGGAGATGGAGAAGGAAGGGGGATCGAAAGGTCTCACGCCCTTACTTAGGAATGCCGCGGCCGTCGTCAGTGTGGGGTAAATGTAAAGAGATGGAGTCTCCAGCCTCTTTGCAAAAAACAGGCAAAAGAACATGTTGCCGCCTTGAGAGAGGGACCTAAAAGACAAACTGAAGCATACGAAACCAATAGTTGAAAGGTTCGGGGGCTAAGTTACGGAATGGGAATGTGTTAGGCAACTATTTTACCCTTTCGGTCTCTCATGGGCTAGTGTTATTATTTTGCTTTATTTCTCCATAAAGTGTGTGTGCGCGTATATATAATGTAGATTGAAATCATTCAACTCATACAATGGGAAAGGTAGAGTGAGATCATCCATAGGAATATTCACAAAATAATATATATATATATATATATATATATATATATATATATATATATATATATAGAAAATATGATTCATGCATTTATCACGATATTGATCGTTATTATAAAACGATAATATGTGTTGATGAAACGCTAACAAATATAATATGTATATTAATGCAATAATATGATAAATATGAAAATGAGGAATTTAGAAAAATTGGAGGATTTAGAGAAATTGGAAAATTAGAAAATTGGACTCGAGTCTCGGGTTTTAATCCGAAATGCCTACGTAGGCTATAAAGGCATCAAAACCCACATAGTTCGAATGCGTTATGGGGGTTGGGTTTATCCCATAGATTCGAAGATGATTTTATTATATGTGTGTGTAGAAAAATATGTTTTAGTTTTAAAAAGTGTGATGGAGACTCTCGTTCGGAGTTTATGGGTCTAACCGTACTTTTGTTAACTTTGTTTTTTTTATGAAAAATAAAGTAGGTTCAATATACTAATAAAAACGTAGATATTAATGTGTATGAACTAAATTAAGAACTAGATTATGAATCTAATGCAATTTGTGCAAAAATAAGAAATTTAAAGAGAGAGGGAGACAGAAGGAATTGGACCTTCATTGAAGCTTGATCTTTGATCTTGGATGAACTCCCTTGAATGTGAGATGGATGTTGGATGAAATAGAATGAGATTTTGCTAAATTTGGTATGAAAAGGATGGGAATGTAATGTTGAGATCACTGATGCTGATGGATCTCTGGTGTGCCTTGTGAGTGAGGACATGCCATCTATTTATAGGGTCAGGGGTGGTTCTGTTTAGCATTACACTAGTCCCGCCTATCGGCATATGACCCTAGAGACACTGCCGATAAGCAGGGAACTGGACCGGCCGATTGGCAGTCTCGTGCAAAATTTTTGGGAAAAATGATCACAAAATGTAATCCGTTAATCCGTATCATGCATGGGGCATATCGTTAGAAAGGTACTTCAAAGACCTTAAAGAGTCCTTTACACCTCTCTCGGGTGCGGGAGTTGACTTTCGGTCAAATATGGCTCGAAAGTGCATGTCGATCTTTTAGACTGGAGATCGTTAGACAGAAACGGATCGTTCGTTCGTATGGTAAGTCAGAATCATGCACGGGGCAAACTGGTGGAAAGGTTAGGAGATTTACTTCGACATTCCAAAATTTTTTAATTAGTTTGGAAAGTTAACCTTAGTCAGCGGGGCCCAGAAGCACCTAGTGACCTCTCGGAGTAAAACGAATCGTTCATCCACACCGTAAGTCAGAATCATGCACGGGGTAGACTGTTGGAAAGGGTATTACATGCCATTCTAATATTCATTGTGCTTTTTATCTTATGAAGAAGTTGATTGAGGTCAAATCGGGGCCCAGGAGCGTTCAGTGACCTCCTAATCAATTTTTGGTAGTAAAATGGTATGGTCGTCTGAACCGTTATACTGATTTGTGCACGAAGTGGACTGTTAGAAAGGGTATTAAGATCCCTTTGAAAATTCAAAAAGGTTTTGGTTTGACGATAGAGTTGACTAGAGTCAAACAAGGCCCTGGAGCGCCCGATGTCATCTAGATCGGTACTCGGAGTGCGACCTAGGGTTTGTAGTGAAATATGGAGGTGAAGAGACTTAAGGGGTCCTAGAATGTGGTGTCTACATATCCCCTTGATGGGTGAGATTTCAAAAAGTGAAATCCATTAAATAGACACCACGTGATGTTTTAGAAATAGGTTGATTCTATGAATCTTAAAGGGAATACTGAGGATGACCATTTCAGAGGGTCGAGGTCATTTTTGAGAACCTGAAGGGAATTATGGGGATGGAAAATCCTGTTGTTTGAGATCAATTCTGAGGACTTAGAAAAGCTGAAGATTGATTACCGAGGCCAAATATGACCTAAAAGAGGTGACAACCGAGGTCGAGGTGACAAATAAGTGCCGAGGTCAATTTTAACCTAAAAGTGGTGACAACCAAGGTCATAGGTCAATTATGACCTAAAATAGGTGAAGACTGAGGGCCGAGGTCAATTCTGACCTAAAAGAGGTGAAGACCGTGGGTCGAGGTCAATTTTGACCTAAAAGAGGTGACGACCGAGGGCCAAGGTCAATTATGACCTAAAAGAGGTGACAACCCAGGGCCGAGGTCAATTCTAACCTAAAAGAGGGTGCCCAACACTGAGGATCAAAGCCAATTCAAAGGGATGATGTTGCATATTCCTTTGGGGAAATTTGGAGACTCCACTAGGGATATGCATCTTATAGTTCCATTGGGGATTGAGGGTTGGATGTGATTTTAGGTTCCGCTGGGGAAGAGGGAATGATCTGAGGGTTGGATGTGATTTCTCGATTGGGGAATTTCTTGGTTTTTATGATGTCATTTGGAGACACTGATGGGAGAATACCCAATTGTTTTTAGGAATTACGCTGGGGAGATAAGAGTTCCACAGAGAGAACGAGTGTGGTAAAAACGTTTTTCTTGCTAAAAAAGGTTCTAAAATCCATTTGGTATTTCTAGAAATTTTCTCGCGATTTTTTGGCCTTTTTTAGGAATTTTGTACGAAATTTTAGATAGGGTGCCGACCAACATAGTGTGAGGGGTGCCAAACGGTAGTGGCATGATCTTTTGGGATACCTCGAGAAGGTGGATTGACAGTGCCTATCACGTAAATTCTTCTTTTCTTGAGACCATTATTCCTTGATGATCTTTTTCGATACTGATACTTATCCTCTATTGCTAGGGAGTTTGCAGGTGACCTTCAATCCATCGAGGACAGACATCTAGCACACATGGTTGACTAGGGGAACACACAGATGCAACTTCTATTGGCACGTGAGTTTGTCTACTCTTGGTATCTCGGGAAGAGGGTTATGGGACATATGAGGTGACCGTGCAACAATTGTTTCATGGATGTCGTACCATTGCAACCCTACGACGGAGATAATGGTGGAGACTTTGAAAGGTCTAGATGCTTGGCGGGAAGGTCATTCAAAGTTTTGAGTGGTAGCCCTGTAATGCTATTCATGTGGCTGTTAGAGAGATTCTGTATGGCAGTCCCACATGAGTTTCCTTTGTCGGCAGTGCCAAGCTTCTTCACACACTATTTTATCAGTGTATGCCTACACATCGAGAGCTCGGACAAATCGTTCGTGGAGCACAGGGCTCGAGGCTTGCGTTGGTCAGTGCCTTGGTGGGGGGATCTGTTGCACATTCTAGAACTCAGAGAATACCAGTATGTTTGTTAGTAGGCCTCGGGAGAACCTCTTTCTGCTTTCCCTAGCGCCTTTTGCGCCAATTTGGTTGGGAAAATATTATGCCACCACGGACACTGGACATCTTTCCTGTGGCAGATCTGACAGAGCGTATGCGCATGTGGTTGGGCTCTTTGTAGGAGAATCTCCAACCAGTGACCCATCCACCACAGTCTGCTGGGCGAGTCTGGCATGTCTTAGGGGACTAAATGCAGTGGTTATAGAGAATAGTAGTTACCAAGATGCTGACTGTAGAGACCGTGCAAAGGTGGTTTATTATATCTGACACCTTAGAGGGAGGCATTATGGTTTTCCCCAGGCTGGTCTGGGCTATCATTAAATAGAGCGTCAGTGGCACTCTATTTAGGTAGGGGAAGTTTGGGATCCCAGGACGTGGGTGATAATGGGGCTAGTTCCTCTGGCAACTGTAGGTAGGCCACCTGGAATTTTTGTGAAGCTTCTGTAATGGGTGTGGTTCTGTGTTTGGGAATAATTTTAGGGTTATTTAAACTATAGTTGGGGCCTTGTTTTTATATGGTTTTTTAGGAAGGTAGGAGTAGATCAATGATGAAAGTCATTTAATTCCCTACGCTGATGTAATCGTACCAAAATTTCTTAATAATGGAATAAAAAAGTTTCTGATCATCTAGTTATGCCTCTTGATGAGTTTTTCATTTAAATTATCTATATCAATCTCTAAGGCATACATAATACTTTTGTTCATGTATATGTTAAAATGAAATGTTTTTCTCGGGGATAAGAAAAGAATCTCATTATGTGAAAAAAGAAGGGGGTCTTGATCATGTAAAACGTATGACCTGCCTACGTACCTCTAAGGGTTTTTAAAATTCTCTGAAAATTAATTTTTGATAGAAAAAGGATTTTTAGAGGATCAGGTCTCATGTAGTTCTGAGTAGAGGGAAATGAAGATTTTTTTTAAAAAAAATAGAAGGGAGATGAGAATAATCATAGCGCGTCGAGATTTTGGGATAGGGTAGAATTTCTTTAGACGGTCCAGGTTAACTGGATGCGCCATTTCATCTCCGTCAAGATCGGTGAGCATAGCGGTGTCGCCTGACAAGATCATCTTCATAATGTAGGGGCCGCTCCAATTGGTCTTGAATTTCCCTCTGGGGTCCCAGATGGGCTCTACTATCTATTTGAGGGCTAAGTACCCTTTTCGGACACTGCGGTCCTTGACTCTCTTATTGAATGGTCATGATATTTGGCGATGGAACCCTTATATGTGATATAGAGCTTTCAACCTCCTTTTGTCTAAGAGTGAAAGATCGTTGAGATAACTTTGTTGTCACTCTTCCTCTTGAAATTGCTTTCATACATGACGCGTAGTGAAGGAATTTCCAGCTCCACGGGTAGGACCGCTTCCATGTCGTAGACTAGAGAGTAAGGCTTATCCACAGTAGAGGTTTAAACTAAAGTGTGGTAGCTCCATAGGGCATAAGGGATCTGATCATCCTAATCTTGACAACTCTCGGCCATCTTGCTGATGATGGCTTTGAGTTTCTTATTATCTCCTTCAACTACTCCATTGGTTTGAGATAAGTAGGGAGAAGATTGATGTCTTTGAATACCATACTCGTCGGCCACCTCTATGACTCCTGCCTCGAAATGTAACCCATTATTAGACACCAGGTCATGTCGAACCCCATATCGGCAGATGAAGTTTTTCTTGATTAACTTAGCAACCTTCTTGGCATTCAGAACTGTGTATGACTCGACTTCGACCCATTTAGTGAAGTAGTCAATGCCAACAAATATGAACTCATGCCCATTGGACGCTTTGGGTATGACCTTCCCTATGATATCAATGCTCCATATGGAGAACGGTCATGGAGAGGTAATGTTTTACAATGCTCGAAGAGGCAAGTGTTGGAGGTTGGAAAACTACTGGCATTTAAGGCATCTTCGAGCGTAGGCTATGGAATTCGTAACCATGGTAGTTCATTAGTAAAGCTATCGGATGATATTCTTAGCGAGCATATGGTCGTTCATGTGGGGTCCACACTCCCTGCTGTGGATTTTCTACATCATTTCTTCAATGTCAGCCCCTGCGATGCCGTGAAAATGGGTTCCCTTGAAGTTTCTATTGAACAGTGAAAATCTTTTACTAAAGTTGTTTAATAAAATTAAACTATTTAAGTAACTCCGAATAGTTTTTTGAAGAAACTCTTTTCTTAAAAACCAAAACTATTTTGAACACAAGATGTGTTTTATAAAAGTATGTACGAGATCTATTCAAGATTTGATTAACAGGTTTATAAGACAGTTTAAACAAATTTTAAACTCAGCACAACCAAGAATGAGATGAGAAGATGTAGGAAGATTAAGAACAAGATTTTTTACGTGGTAAAACCTCACCCAACTGAGGAAACATCCACGACTCCCTCTACGGAGTAAAATAAAATCCACTATAAACAAATTTTAACAGTTACAAACTATATAACAAACATTCATACAACTCAGACCTATATAAGTTTAGGAATGTACCCTCTGGTGTCCTTGTAACTTCTCTGCAGTTCTGATTGTTGATGTTGTTCTCCCAGTTTGTTAACTCCCAATTTGTTCAAGCTCTTTACATCGACTCTTGTTCACAATATCTTATTACCAACACTTTTCGTGTGGTAGAGTGAAAGTGTTTGTGGAGGTGCTCTCTAACACATGCATGCACACACACACACACTTATTATGTACAATCAGTCCTAACAAATTACATATAAGTCTATATGAAGTGACTTTTCTTTTTCTCTCTTCTCACAAAACTCAACCTTTTTGACCTTTAAAGCAATCCCAGAATCAACGGCTATCTTGCTCACAAGACGTATCAAGATCTTAATCAATCTTTGTTTTTGAAAAGATTTTTGAGATTGAAAACCGACAAGTGCGATTCCAAACTATGTCAAAGGTCTTGTTTCAAGAGAACTAGAAACAGAAAACATTATTATTGATTTCAAAGTTAAAAACAAACTTTTTAGAAAAGAATCAACAATATATTTATCAAGCTGAGAAATAAAAATGCAAACTAAGTGTAATATACCATGAAAAACTCAGATCTGAAATTTCTATATAAAAGAAAAATAGATCTAAGAAAATGATTAAGTTGGAAACAAGATCTCAAGAACGGAGAGGTTACCAGAACAAACCAACTCTCAAATCACCTATCAAAACACTCAAACACTCAAGGTTGTGTTTGGGAAAATACAGGGGTTTGAAGATTTATATTTGGTTTGAACTTTTTGGACGATTTAGGGTTAGGGTTAGGTTTACTAACTCTTTGTCTCTCTTCTGGTTTCTCTCTTTCTCTCTCTTTTCTCTCTCTTTTCTCTCTTCTCTCTCTACTCTCTTCTTTTTTCTCTCAAAGGACAAAATGGCAAAAGTCTTCTAATGCTGAGAGTAGGAGCCTTTTTATAGGACGCTGAGAAGGTTCGAGAATGAGGATTGAAATCAAGGGACCAGATTGAGTCAAGATGGATTGACTCTAATCCAAGGGCTCACGATATGCGGTGGTTTAAAATTCTCATGATTGGTCCAAACAGGGTTCACAGGGATTATGAAAGGGCGCATGCAGATCGTTGATAAAAACGATCCAAGGGTTGAAAATAGGCGTTGGTTTATACTCTGTGAAGAAACACAATTACAACCAATCAGAGTGCAACATATGTTGGACAATAAGACGGGACAAAACGCGCGTCTGAAAATAATTACAATGAACACCCTGAAGTCTCTACCGCTTTCGGATTCTATCCAAGGCAACTTTAGGCCATTAAGACCAACAATATGAAATAGCAAATTGACCCCACAAACTTTTAAAACCAAGTTTTAATTAATTAAAACCTTATTTTGAAATGTTTATAAAATCCCAAAAAATATTTAAAAAGCAATATTAGGGATTTAAACACACTCAACATATATACACACATTAATATGCAATATGTCATGTATATGATCCATTCTACTGCGTGTGAGTGTTGGTAATGAGGTCTAGATCACTTCAATCAATGATGAAATAGAAGTGCAAGCTCTGAGGTTCTTTGGATTCTAGGTTAGACATAATTTTGTCAAAATTTCCAAAATAATTGAACACTTATACAATATAGACTCAAATGAGTCAAGAGTATAAGGTGTTTCAATCTCCCCCTTTGGAAATATGAGAGAAAATCTCCTTTGAGTCATCTAGAACTCGTAGGGCAACAACAGAAAGGAAACCTATTACTACAAAAATCTATCTACCCAAATCCTAGAAAGCAAAAGTACATAACTCAACTATTTACAATTGAATACCCTATTACAACTGTGGAAAATAATTGTACAAAAACCAGCAATGAAGTACTAAGATCAAGCTGTTTAGCATATGTACAGAATCATTAGAGACTCAAATTTCTCCCCTATTTTGTCTCAAATAGACAAAGGGAAAAAATAAAGAGATCAAAGAGATTAATCAGCACACACCATACTAATAGATTTATGCAAAGAAATAAATCGATTGTAATCTAATGGTTTGGTAAACATATCTGTGAGTTGCAAATCAGTAGGAAGATAATTGATTTCTAATTCCTTAGTTTCAACTAATTCGTGTATAAAGTGATGTCTTATTTTTATGTGATTTGTTCGCGAGTGTTGAACAGGGTTTTTAGAAATATTGATCGCACTTTGATTATCACAATAGAGATGCAATTGATTTTCTTGAATACCATAATCACTCAGCATTTGTTTAAGCCATAGTAATTGAGCACAACAGCTGCCAGCGGCTATGTATTCAGATTCAGCTGTTGAAAGTGATGTGCAGTTTTGTTTCTTACTACTCCATCCTACCAAGTTATTACATATATAATAACATGCTCCTGATGTGCTTTTACTATCATCAGTACACCCAGCCCAATCAGCATCAGTGTACCCAATTATAGTGTTTGGTGTGTCATTAGTGTACCAAAGTCCTAGATTTAGAGTGCCTTTTACATATTTAATGATTCGTTTAACAGAATTCGGATGGCTCTCTTTAGGATTATTTTGATATCCAGCACAAATACACACATCATACATAATATCAGGACGCGAGGTAGTAAGGTATAGTAAGGTTCCTATCATACTAAGATATAGTGTAGGATCTATGGGTTCTCCGGTTTCGTCTTTAGAAAGTTTTACCGTAGTACTCATCGGTGTTTTAGCATTTTTAGCACTCTCAAGGCCAAATTTCTTTACTATCTCTAAATCATACTTAGATTGCGAAACAAATAATCCTTCTGAATTTTGTTTGACTTGAAGACTTAAGAAAAATTGCAACTCCCCCATAAGAGACATTTGAAACTCCTTATGCATTATTTCAGAGAAGGATTTTACTTCTGAGGGAGAAGCTGATCCAAATATAATATCGTCAACATAAATTTGAGCAATAATGATGTGTTTGTCAAAATGTTTGACAAAAAGGGTTTGATCATTTCCACCTCTTTTGAAACCTTTATCTAAGAGGAAACTGGAAAGACGCTCATACCAAGCTCTAGGTGCTTGTTTAAGTCCATACAAAGCCTTTTCAAGACGAAATACATGATTTGGATATTTAGGGTCAATGAAACCTTTAGGTTGTTCTACATAGGTCTCCTCAGTCAATATTCCATTAAGGAATGCATATTTGACATCCATTTGGTAGAGTGTAAAATGCAAGTGGCAAGCTATAGCAAAGAGAAGACGAACAGATTCTAAACGAGTAACGGGAGCAAAGGTCTCGTTAAAATCTACTCCTTCAATTTGAGAATATCCTTGAGCAACTAATCTAGCTTTGTTTCTAATGATTATCCCACTTTCATCAGATTTATTTTTAAAAATCCAACGTGTGCCAATAACCTTTTTGTGATCAGGCCTAGGTACAAGATACCAAACATCATGAATGACAAATTGAAGAAGTTCTTCCTGCATCGAAGAAATCCAGTGAGAGTCATTCAATGCCTCATTTACATTCTTTGGTTCCACTAGGGAAACAAAACATGCATAATGTGCATAATTTCTTAGTTGAGATCTTGTACGTACTGGCTCACTAGGGTTACCAACTACGTTATTTATGGGATGATCTTTAGAGACGCAGTTAGGTACTTCAGGTATCTCAATTGGTAATGAATAATCTATTTCAGGAGAGTCATTTTCTAAAATGTTTGTAGGCTCTTCTATAATAGTTGATTCACCAGTCTTGTTCTCTACAGTAGTGTCATTCACAATTACATTTATGGATTCCATCAAGGTTTTAGTGCGAAGATTATACACTCGATAGGCTCTATTATTAGGCGAGTATCCTAGAAATGTAGCTTTATCTCCCCTGCTCTCAAATTTGGATAAGTGTTCCCTATCTTTGCATACATATCAAGTACTACCAAAGGTTCTGAGGTACTGATTGGGCTTTTTCTTATACCAAAGTTCGTAAGGGGTTTGTTTGGAATTCTTTCTAAGATAGACTCTATTTATGATGTGACAGGCAGTACGAATAGATTCTACCCAAAAATACTTAGGCAAATTCTTGGCATGTAACATAACACGTGCCATCTCTTGAAGTGTACGATTCTTTCTCTCGGCAATTCCAATTTTTTGAGGAGTCTTAGGAGCACTAAACTCATGTTTGTAACCATTATAGTCACAATACTCTATTATACCAGTGTCTTTGAATTCTCCACCTCTATCACTACAGATTCTATTTACTTGAGTGTCCTTTTCATTTTCAATCCGAAGAAGGATTTTTAAGAAAGTTTGAAAAGTGTCAGACTTTTGTTTTAAAAAGGCTACCCAAGTAAATCGGGTGAATTCATCAACCATAACAAGAATATAATTGTGTCCACGTAGACTAACAGTTTGGGAAGGACCCATTAGGTCCATATAGATGAGCTCCAAGGGATTAGAGGTAAGAACATCATTAACTTTCTTATGAGGTGCCTTAAAAATTTTACCTTCCTGACAGGAACCACAGACAATGTTAGGAATGGGTTTGATTTTAGGAACTCCTCTAACTATTTCTTGAGAGGTCAGTCTACTAAGATTATCAAAATTTAAGTGACCCATTCTGTTATGCCATATCTCGTTGTCATCCATTCTGGAAACATTACAGATTTTAGAATTAGTCATGACAGTATAACAATTGTCAGGATTTATGAATCCTGTAATTATGCATTCACCTTTTTCATTTAAAATTTTGCAATTGTTCTTTGAAAAGGTAACAGTATGATCTGAGTCACAAAATTGTGAGATACTAAGTAGATTGGCCTGAAGAATTTTAACTAGAAGAACATTTTCAAGAATAGGAAGTCCATCTTCTTGGAGAGTTCCTTTGCCTATGATTTGAGATGATATTCCATCACCAAAAATGACTTTTCCACCAGCGAAGCTGGTTTTGTTCAAAAGTTTAGTATCATCCCCAGTCATGTGCTTAGAACATCCAGAGTCTAAATACCAACCAGATGATGTGTGCTCAACTTTTAAGGCAGTAATAACTATATTACACTTCATCTGATGTAATAGATCTTCTTTTCTAACCCAAATTGCTCTAGTTTTCATTTTGCGCTTATTAGCTCTCAATTGATAAAATTTGCGAGCATTGGGTTTTTGTTGAAAAATATTTTGCGCATGATTTTGAATTTTATGAAAGACATTAGCATTTGGTTTAGGAAAGTGCTTAGGAATCCTTCGAGTAAATGTTCATTTAGGTTTGGTCTTTCTCTTCCTATAATTAGAGTTTTTGTCAGGTTGTCTAGGAAGTACATAATTGTTACGGCTGCTCCTAGAATAGTTGAAGTTCTGATAGGTAGGAGGATAACAGACAGGTTTAACAAGTCTCCTAGCATAGCAACTATCAAAAGAGTGACCGTATATATCACAGTAAGAGCAATAAAGATTGCTCAAGATTGGGGTCTCCTTAGGAAAGTCTCTAAACAACGGTTTTGAGGAATTTTGAGGTTGGAATCTATTCCTAGGTAGGACTGTCTTGAATGCGAACTCACTCTTCCTAATAGGGGGCAGACTTATTTAGCCTAGGTTAAATTTCATGTTTAGAGTAACTTGATTCCCCAATGTTAAAATTTTGATGTTTTGAATCAAACTCAGTTTTTAGGGAATGGAAATCTAGGCAGGTTTCAATAGGTCTTTTACCTCCTGACACAAACTTGATAGTTTCAAAAGTTTTTATTTGTGTCTTCAAATTGGGGCAAAATCCTATTCCAGTTCGATCATCAGAATTGGTTTTAGATTCAGCAACAAATTCATCAAAACAGTTTGAATTATTTTCAAATTTTGTAATTTTTTTGAAAACAGTTGTTGTCTTTTCTTTAGTTTGTTCCAATTCTAACAATGCCCCTTTGTATTTTCTTCTCCAGAATTTCATTTGTTTCAGTCAAATCTTTGAGTTTTTAATCAAACATTTTAATTTCACTTTCATGAGTTAAACATTGGGTATAATACTCTTCAACATTCAGTTTGACCATCAGGCTTAGATCTTCCAGCTTTTTGGTGAGATTTTTCACAATTTTTTCTAGTCTAGTGCTTTTCTTGAGAGTTTTAGCATAGAGTGTGTGAATATCTGGGAGGTCTTCATTGTCCGAGTCACTAAGTGTAGTGTGTGAAGTGACCCCTAATGCTTCATTTTTAGAACTCACACACCCATTGACATCGTCATTATCGCTTTCCCTTTGACTCACACACCCCGAAGTAGGGGTGCACACGGTTCGGTTTGGATCGGTTTTGGTACTAATCCGAGAACCGAACCGACCAGGGTCGGTTCCAAATTTTTGGAACCGGAACCGAAACCAAACCACTTTAATACAGAACCGAACCAGCGGTTCCCGGATCGGATCGGATCAGTTTTCGGTTCCAAAATCATATTTCGTAACTAATTTTTTTTTTAAGATTAATGTGTTTCATAACTAATTTTTTTAAGGTCAAAATTAATTTTGACCTCAATAATTTAAGCTAGAAACTCAAATAATCATAAAATTATAAATTACAAGTGTTAAATATATTAAGTAAATATATATATGTAATTATAAATCGGTTCGGTCCCGGATTGGTTCGGATCGGATCGGTTTTCGGATCGGATTGGGGTTTTTTACCCTGGAACCGAGAACCGAACCGATGTATCGTTTTTTTTTTCAAACCGGAACCGAACCATTGAGCAAAAAACTGATCCAAACCGAACCAATGCAGTCGGTTTAGTTCGGTTTATCGGATTTTCGGTTTCGATGTGCACCCCTACCCCGAAGAAGAGATATCAATATTCTCAGTAATCAAAGCATCTAAACCAGTAACAACATTATTTGAAACATCAGTAGTAAAATTACTAGAATTATCCTCACTAACAAACACAGGCATATTATCATTATAGATAATCTTGGCAAAAGAAGGACATGCAAGGGTCAAAAACATCAGATGACTCAGGTTCCTCAATTTCAGAGTCACTTGAATCATCCCATGTCTTGAAAAGGTTTTCTCTAATGTGTTTGTTTTGAGTGTTCAAGTTAACTCTACAGTCTTGTGCAATGTGTCCTAGTTTTCCACATCTATAGCATTCAGTCTTCTTAAGGTCTCTATTAGGTCTAGCGTGAGAGTCCTTGTGATTTTTGTCATGACTTTTCTCATGAGGTCTGTGATTAAAGGGAGTTGGATAATTAGACTTGCCTTGTTTATTTTCCATGTTGTTTCTAAATTTAATGATTTTCTTAAACTGTTATGACATCAAAACAATCTGATTGTCCAAACTCTCTATATCGCATTCGTCATCAGAGTCATCATTGGAAGTATTAAACTCAGGCTTAATCAATTTAGAAGAGAATCTTAGATTGGAACTAGTTTGTTTCCTATGGGACCGGGTCAATTGTTTCTTAAATTCCAGTTCCATTTCCACAGTTCTTAATTTACTACTAATTAATTCAGGAGTGAGATTTATATCACACATTTCCTCATTAGCATATCTTTTGTTATCAAATTTCTGTGGTAATGATCTTAGAATTTTAGATACAATTTCTTGTCTGTCATATGTTATCCCATTAGCATGCAGTTTTGTCACAATATCAGTCAAGTTCATATAGAAGTCATCAAATGACTCAGTCTCAGACATAATTAAAGAGTTATACTGTTGAATGAGCATTTGAGTTTTAGCAGCTATAACTCTATTGTCACCTTCATGAGCAGTAACCAAGGTGTCACAAGCTTCCTTAGAAGTGGTACAAGATGAGATTCTTTTGAACTCATGTTCATTTATGGACATAAATATGACAAACTTTCCTTTGTTATTATTTCGAGAAACTTGTTTCTCTTCTTGTGTGAACTCACTTAATACTTTCTTAACCCTCTCATTACTTCCTTCGGTGGCTGGTTTTGTAGGAAAAATGTAACCATTTTCAACAATGTCCCAGACATCATCTCCCAGAGTTCCTTGAATGAAAGAAATCATTCTTACTTTCCAGTAAGCAAAATTGGTTCCATCAAAGAAAGGAGGTCTAGTCAAGTTACCAAATCTTTCATTTTTTTCGTCCATATTTGAATTTCAGAAAACAATTTCAGAAACACAGGATCTCTTTAAAAGAAGCTTAACAAGCTCTGATACCAATTGAAAATCTGTTACTAAAGTCGTTTAATAAAATTAAACTATTTAAGTAACTCCGAACAGTTTTTTGAAGAAACTCTTTTCTTAAAAACCAAAACTATTTTGAACACAAGATGTGTTTTATAAAAGTTTGTACGATATCTATTCAAGATTTGATTAACAGGTTTATAAGATAGTTTAAACAAACTTTAAACTCAACACAACCAAGAATGAGATGAGAAGATGTAGGAAGATTAAGAACAAGATTTTTTACGTGGTAAAACCTCACCCAACTTAGGAAACATCCACGACTCCCTCTACGGAGTAAAAAAAAATCCACTATAAACAAATTTTAACAGTTACAGGCTATATAACCAACATGCATACAACTCAGACCTATATAAGTTTAGGAATGTACCCTCTGGTGTCCTTATAACTTCTCTGCAGTTCTGATTGTTGATGTTGTTCTCCCAGTTTGTTAACTCCCAATTAGTTCAAGCTCTTTACATCGACTCTTGTTCACAAGATCTTATAACCAACACTTTTCGTGTGGTAGAGTGAAAGTGTTTGTGGAGGTGCTCTCTAACACATGCATGCACACACACACATTTATTATGTACAATCAGTCCTAACAAACTACATATAAGTCTATATGCAGTGAATTTTTTTTTCTCTCTTCTCACAAAACTCAACCTTTTTTACCTTTAAAGCAATCCCAGAATCCAGGGCTATCTTGCTCAGAAGACGTATCAATATCTTAATCAATCTCTGTTTTTGAAAATATTTTTGAGATTGAAAACCAACAAGTGCGATTCCAAACTATGTCAAAGGTCTTGTTTCAAGAGAACTAGAAACAGAAAACATTATTGTTGATTTCAAAGTTAAAAACAAACTTTTTAGAAAAGAATCAACAATATATTTCTCAAGCTGAGAAATAAAAATGCAAACTAAGTGTAATATACCATGAAAAACTCAGATCTGAAATTTCTATATAAAAGAAAAATAGATCTAAGAAAATGATTAAGTTGGAAACAAGATCTCAAGAACGAAGAGGTTACAGCAACAAACCAACTCTCAAATCACCTCTCAAAACACTCAAACACTCAAGGTTGTGTTTGGGAAAATACAGGTGTTTGAAGATTTATATTTAGTTTGAACTGTTTGGACGATTTAGCATTAGGGTTAGGTTTACTAACTCTTTCTCTCTCTCCTGGTTTCTCTCTTTCTCTCTCTTTTCTCTCTATTTTCTCTCTTCTCTCTCTACTCTCTTCTTTTTTCTCTCAAAGGATGAAATGGCAAAAGTCTTCTAATGCTGAGAGTAGGAGCCTTTTTATAGGAGGCTGAGAAGGTTCGAGAATAAGGATTGAAATCAAAGGACCAGATTGAGTCAAGATGGATTGACTCTAATCCAAGGGCTCACGATATGCGGTGGTTTAAAATTCTCCTGATTGGTCCAAACAGGGTTCACAGGGATTATGAAAGGGCGCATGCAGATCGTTGATAAAAACGATCCAAGGGTTGAAAATAGGCGCTGGTTTACACTCTGTGAAGAAACACAATTACAACCAATCAGAGGGCAACATGTGTTGGACAATAAGACGGGATAAAACGCGCGTCTGAAAATAAATACAATGAACACCCTGAAGTCTCTGCCCCTTTCAGATTCTACCCAAGGCAACTTTAGGCCAATAAAACCAAAATATGAAATAGCAGATTGACCCCACAAACTTTTAAAACCAAGTTTTAATTAATTAAAACTTTTTTTAAAATGTTTATAAAATCCCAAAAAATATTTAAAAAGAAATATTAGGGATTTAAACACACTCAACATACATACACACATTAATATGCAATATGACATGTATATGATCCATTCTACTGTGTGTGAGTGTTGGTAATGAGGTCTAGATCACTTCAATCAATGATGAAATAGAAGTGCAAGCTCTGAAGTTCTTTGGATTCTAGGTTAGACATAAGTTTGTCACAATTTCCAAACTAAATGAACACTTATACAATATAGACTCAAATGAGTCAAGAGTATAAGGTGCTTCAAACAGTACTTTATCACAGACAATGTACTGGGCAACCAGTCTCCAGAGGGTTGCTCGGTTTTTCTTGTCAGAACCTTGGGGGTACTTACCATGCTTAAGGAGATGCCAAATCTCGTAATACCAACAGTCAGTTATATTAAGATCTTCTTTTGCGATGAGCTCAATGTGGTAGCAGTGGGTTGGTTTATCTTGCTTTTGGACAAGAAAATGGGCCATTATTATTCCTTCAGGCATGTCAACCACATAGGTTAAGGTAGAAAGGGCATTGGCTGATATACCAAAATACACCCTTGGCCAGGAAGAGGGTAGCCTCGTCTGAGACGGGGGCTTAACTCTATTTCCACCCCAGGGGAAAATACTAAAGATAGGGGGTCAGCCAAGCCGACCCCATGATTAGAAACAAAGTTCAGACGACCGGACGACCCTATGGAGGTTGACCCAATTATTGATAATAAGTTTACTATTGATGACCCGAATCATCCCACGCTCGTGGAGATAGAAGCCTAGGCTCAGGGGTTGTTCGGACAACCAAGCGACTGGCCGACCCTATGGGGGTCGAAAGTACGAAGATCTCACATCCAGCAGTCAGGGAACCAAATAAGTCAGCATCAATCTCAGCCTCAGCTTATCACCATAAGTCGAGGGTGGCACGATCATGGCACATGATTCAAGAGATGCGTGGAATAGCGTACGTGGGACTCATGTGGCACATGGACGAAACCGTTATAACAATATCATTCCCTCACGTAAGGGAATATTATATCATCATTACTTACAAGTTGCCTAGCCAGGTGGCAACAGGGGATTAGCTAGATCATCATTTTCATGATCGATGCATGCTTGGGGGTACACTACTCCCCCCAAACCCTATCTATACTTGTCATTTCCAACCTTGCAAGAGGATGGATAATTGGAACCCTAGATGAAACTCTGTTTTTACACACAGTAGAGAAAGAGATATTATGTGCATTGTATCCAAGGCCATTAGTTCCCAAATCTAGTGGATCACACACTCACAGTGGATGTAGGCCAGATTGGCTGAACCACTATACATCATCGTCTACATTCCTCTTCTACTCACCTCCTTTTATATACTTATATACATACATAACTCTATTGCTGACATTGTTGCTACTGATTGAGCTCATCACCTCTTATCTAGTGGTGTTCATTCTTATCATCATCAGTTTGGCGTCATCTGTGGCAATGAGAAACTATCTCTTCCTTTCTACAGCTTGACCTCACCAGAGACTCTGGTGGTGAACCAGTTCTCCCCCTTTGCATGGAGTTGTTTCACCATTGAAAGAGATCCATTAAGGTTCTTAATCTCTTTTGATCATCACAGCCAAACATATGGCACTAAAGTTACCACCAAGACCTCCTCCACCGGCTAGTGGAGTAGGACCTAGTTCCAACCATATACCACCTCAGTGTGAGACGGCCGAGGTGGCTGCCGCCCTAAAGTGTTTGGCACCAAGACAAAAGGTTATCTAAGAGCAATTTGCATCTCTTAGCCAAAACATACTGAGACCACCCGGAGTCTGACCAAAGATAATAACTCCAGCAGCTGCACCAGAACAACGTGAGGCCAGGGTGACCACCCCAGGCACCACGTAAAGACCTACCACCTCCAAAACAGTAGAGGGATGTTGTTGAACCCCGACATCTATGCTTAGGGAGGCAAGGAAACCCTTTCTCAGAGGATAGATATGATGATGAGGAAGTGTAAGAGGCTCCCATAGATTGTTAGGAGACGTATGAGGTCTCCAACAATACTATACGACCTATCCAGGAGAGCTGAGGGAGGTGCAAGAGGAAGAATCCTGACGATCGCCCGAGAGGCTCAACTTTCGACTGTCTGAGAAGAGGGTCAGCCTTTGAGAGGTTGGGCCCAGTCAATGACGTGAGGGAAATATTGTCCAGATCGAGATGTCTTGCAAGGTCCAGAAGAGAGGAAGTAGATGGTCGACCCCATGGACAAGATGACGATCAAGTTGAAGTGAACAGCCGACGAAGGTCGGCTGCAACAGAGACCTCAGTTCACCCCAGAGAAGCGACCGGGGATAACATCGGCCAAACCAAACCTGTGAGGCCGTGGAATGACTCGATTCAGAGGTTGGAGTATAAAATTGGTAAAATCCTAAAAAGTCGAGACCTTCCTTAAAGAGGATATTCCATAAGCTCACCCTTTGTGGTGAAGATAGTTAAATTCCCAACGACGTCCAAGTTTAAGCCACTTATGGTCACCCTAAGGTATGACAGGAGTACCAGCCTGGTCCATAATATTTAGATGTACCAATCAGAGGCAGACATATACTCTATCTCATATGAGATGAGATGTCGAGCTTTTTCCATCACTTTTATTGAGGCCGCACATGTCAGATATATCTTTCTTCCAAAGAAATCCATTAATAGCTATGAGCAGCTAGCAAACCGCTTCATCCACAACTTTTGCTTCGGAGTGAGGCAATAGAAGAAGACCACTGACCTGATCTATGTTAAGCAGGGGAAGAATGAGAGCCTCAGAGACTACATAGCTAGTTTTAACAAAGAAAAGTTAGAGGTCGAAGACTACGAAGAAAGTATATCCATGATAACCCTCATTGGAGGACTCCAAAAAGGGACGCTATTATGCAAGCTGGTTGAAAACCCCTCGAAGTCAATGGTTGAGCTGTTGGCAATAGCGGGGAAGGTGATGAATGTCGAAGAGGTAATGGCCTCCAAATACGAAGATGAAAAAGGAGGCACTAGTGGAGGTAAATACCATAAAAAGAATAAGGAGGGGGAGAAAAGACTATCGGATTACAAGTTTGTAGATTACACCCCTCTGATGGTCAGTTGTGAACACATTCTGAATGAGATAAAGATCGACTAATCCTTAAAATGGCCTAAGAAGTTGAGAGCAGCCCCCCCCCCCCCCCCCCAACAAGAGGAACAAAAAAATGTGGTGTGAATTCCTCCAAGACCATGGCCATTTGACCGATAAGTGTTTTACTCTGAAAAATGAAAAGATGTTAAAAGAAAGGAAGTTAAGAAAATATATGGATTAGGGTTCCTTCAAGAGAGGCCGTGGGGCCGACCCCAGGAAGAAAAGAAGTGATAAATGCAGAAAAGATCCACCCAATAGAAGAGATGACCCCTCAGAGGACGATGATGATCCTGACCTTCCACCGAAGGATGACCATAGACCTGTGAAAAGGCTTAATATGATTTTTTCGGTGTTGGAATGATCTCCGGGGGCCTAGAGGGAGGAGGATCAGAAGTCACCGACAGGAAGCCCATGTAGCTGAGGCCACGACAGTGAAGAAAGTTGTGCACTCAACCTCTATCGACGCCAAGCCAGAAAAGAGGAAGAAAGTTGATATGGATTCTCTGATAGTGGGTTTCTCAAGGAAGGACTTCAAGGGACTCTTAGCCCCACATGATGACCCTCTCGTCATCACCACCAGTTTACATGGATGTGAGGTGCCGAGGATCTTGGTGGATGGGGGCAGTTCTGCAGATGTGATGTTTTAGCCATGTTTTAAAGCCTTGGGACTCAGCCATGATAGGCTTGTCCCATACCATCATCCCTTGATTGGTTTCAGTGGGGAAAAGGTTCATCCCCTGGGAATGTATGAGGTTGATGTAAGAATGGGAGACGAGTGGACGAGATGGCTCACCAAGAAGGTCAACTTTTTTATAATGGATGAAAATGTCTTATCAGCCTATAATATTATACTAGGACGAGTAGCTCTCAAGGAATTTGAGGTCGTGCCTTCCACGGTTCACCAAATAATAAAATTCCCGCCCCTTATGGGGTAGGGGAAGTTCAGGGAGACCAGACGATGGCACGAGAATGCTTCTTCAACTCTGCCTAGGAAAGAGAGGCTCACAAGAAGGCAACAACTACTTACAATATTGATACCCTTGACCCCAGGGATGAGACAAAGTTGAAGAAATGAGAAGCCGCGAAAGAGGTAGAATCCATCATCCTCAATGAGGATGAGCCGAAAAAAATTATCCAAATCGACAAAGATCTAAAGCCAGATATAAAATAAGATCTCATTGAGATGCTAAGGAGAAGACAAAATGTCTTTGCATAGAGTCATGTAGACATGCCAGGAATCGACCTTGAAATCATGTGACACAAGATCAACATGATAGATGATGCCAAGCTAATAAAATAGAAAAGGAGAATTTATTCTCGAGAGAAATATGAGGTCATAAGGTATGAGGTCAAGAAGCTAGAAGAGGCTGAGTTTATCAGGGAGGTCATCTATCCTGAATGGTTGTCTAACGCGATCATAGTCCTTAAAGCAAATGAGAAATGGAGGATGTGTGTATACTTCACTAACCTCAACAAACTCTACCCCAGAGACAGTTTCCCTCTTCCCCACATTGATCAGATGGTGGATGCAGTCCATGAGCTAATGAGCTTTATGGATGCATATTCGGGCTACAACCAGATCTTCATGAACCCTGAGGACTAAGAAAAAAAATCTTTCATTACTTACAAGGGGACATACTGTTATAGGGCCATGCCCTTTGGCCTAAAGAATGAGTGGGAAACATATCAACGTCTTGTGAATAAAATATCCGAAGACCAAATCGGGAAGTCTATGGAGGTCTATGTAGATGACATGTTGCCAAAGAGATTGAAGGTCAAGGACCATGTGGCCGACCTTGAGATGAACTTTGACACGATCGATAAGTACCGGATGAAGCTCAACCCAGCCAAGTGCGTTTTGGGGGTCGGAGCAGGAAAGTTCTTGGGGTTCATTATCAATGAAAGGGGCATCGAGGCCAATCCTTAGAAGATAAGGCTCTGTTAGAAATAAAGACCCCCAAGACCATTAAAGACGTTTAGAGGCTCACAGAACGAGTGGTTTCTTTGAATAGGTTCACATCCAGAGCCATACACAAGTGTCTACCATTTTTCAAAGTTCTCAAAAAGTCTTTTTAATGGAACGAAGAGTGTGGTAAGGCTTTCAAAGAGCTAAAGTCCTACCTAGGGCCCCCTTTACTTTTATCGCATCTAGTGCAAGGCAAAAGACTATACGTGTACCTAGCCGTCTCAGAGTCAGCCATCAGCGCTACTATTGTGAGAGAAGAAGATGGAGTGTAGAAGCCGATGTATTTCAATATTAAAGAACTCCAAGGGGCAGAGCAAAGGTACCCTAGGATGGAGAAGTTATCCTATGCTTCGATTCATGCCTCAAGGAAGACACATTCGTACTTCGAGTCCCATATAATGGTCATCCTCATTGATTCCCCTCTTAGGCAGGTCATACACAAGCTAGAGAAATTGGGGAGGCTAATGGCCTGGGCAATAGAGCTGGGAGAGTTTGATATTGTGTATCAACCTAGGATGGCCATCAAGGGGCAAGCATTAGCAGATTTCATGGATTAATTTACTTAAGAAGAGGGCGAGGCTGAAAATGAGAACCTCGAGAAGACACATATCCAACAAGGCAGAATTTTTAACCCATCCACAAATAAGGCTGAGACAAGCGCCGCTAGATAAAAAGTTGTTGAAAACGAAGAGGGAAAACACCTCTTTAGACAGGGATCCCTCTCCGAGAAAAATTTCTTAGAGGAACAGGTTGTATAGAATCTCTTTGTAGATGGGTCCTCTTAGTATCAGTAGCCGACGGCACGAACATTTAGTATGCCCTAAGGTTCAACTTTAAAGCCTCCAATGAAGAGTCAGAATATGAGGCCCTCATCATAGGCCTCTCCTTGGCTAGGTCTCTTAGTGTTGGTCAGATCTTGGTGCGTAATGATTTAAGGTTGGTAGTGGATCAGATACTAGCATCTTACAAGGCTAATGATGAGAGAATGTCCAAATATCTTGAGAGAGTAAAGTCACTGTTGAAAATCTTCAAAGAAGTAAAGTTTAAAAGGATACCTTGGTTGGATAATGGTCGAGTCGATGCACTTGCTAGACTAGCCTCAGCAACTAGGATAGATATCAGGAGAACGGTTCCAGTGGAAATGTTGCTTCAACCAACAATTAAATATGCAGATGGACCACTTGGCTCCTGCTTAAATATAAACAGGGAAGCTGTGACACCCCGCCTAATTAAATACCGGGCGATCACTCCTTTATTAAATTAAATCAAGGTAAACAGTTGGTTCATTCTCAGCATCACTGTCGATAAAAATAATTTTTCCAATTTAACACCCTAAATAATTAAGCTAAGTGTCAAAAACATTTTTCATACAAACTTCCAAATTTTAATTAAAGAAAAGATTTTATTAATATCAAAACAACATTTCTACAATATAGAATCACACCACGAAATCTAAATAAAATCATACATTCACCAATCGAATGTCAATAATAAAAACTAAAATCATAAACCATCCTGAATCATATCCCATAAACAATACTGGAATAACTGAAATATAAAAATCCCCAACAATAAATGAAATGATAAAAAGGGCGACACGTGCCCCATAAATGAGAGTAATAGGAGTGGAGTCAATGACAGAAGCCGTCTACTCAATGGACCTGCAACTCCCACCTAAGCTGCAGCTCGTTCTTCTCAAAGGATCCTAAGCAAGACGCCCCTGTGGCTGGGCACCTGAAAATATACATATATATACACAAGAAAGAGAGAGAGAGAAGGAAACGGGTCAGGGCCCGAAAGTGTGTTTGATTTTAAAATACGTTAAGCAAGTATTTAATTTGATACAGGCCAATGCAACATCATATTAGTTCGTCTCTCTCTTGAGAAATACTCACCTCTCTTCTAATGTGCACTCCTATCGTACTAACCTTCCCAATGGTTCGTTTATCTTAACTTACTCATATGTTTACAAAACCGAACGATGACAATGTTTTAAAAAGATTACTTTCAATTTGTAGCACAACTCTCGTTTTAGCATCATTAAATTATAAAGTTCCCAGTTTCATATTATACTTTCGCAAAACAGTATTTAATAAAAGGGGCAACAACCAAGTTCTACTTATCAAATCACAGTAGGCAGTTTCAAATCCCATAATCTCATATATATATATATTAACTACTCGAATAATATATATATATATATATAATAGCACCCCACTAAAACTATGGTGCAGGCATACTCTGCTATCCAATCCCCGTATCGCTCATCCAAAAAGGGAATACAAGTTCGGAATCACTCTCGAACTGTATTAACATATACAAAACAAGTTGAGGCGAAGCATAGATTCCAAGTCCAAGAGGTCAGTACATACCCACACGTCTCTTAGGACCGTCCGACTATTCATCTAATAGCCCGTACCTAGGATCTCTATCTTCTAGGGTACAAATCGATATCCCCTAAAAGCAACACAGGATACGATCGTCCCAGCGCGGTAACCTCAGGGATAGCAAGTAGCGCGGTATGTTTTTCACATGTATATAATATATGTACACACATTCATATAAATATACCAATTTCATCATATTAAGATAGGTTTCTCTCGTAACCCATAGTCATAACATTTATCTTTAAATTCCCATTATTATGATTACGTATAAGGTTTCGTCTCTAACCTTAACTCGAAGAGTTTTCTCACTCATTACCTATTACTCATGGGTTATAACCTTACAAATCTAAAATTCAGTAAATAACTTTATTTGATTCCAACGTAACTCTCTTACGTACCTCACCCTTAAGTTTCTTAAATCTAACAACCTAAAGTAAATATCCCATAATTACCCTCCTCGTTGAAGATTAAAGGTTAAAACATATGTCCATATACCCTACTGGTCCTCAATATCTCCCAAATCATTTTATTTAGAATGCCCAAGGTTTATTCCACGATAAATTAATTCAACTAATTAAACAAGGGAAATAATAGGCTGCCAGGGAGGGTCGATCGATCGACGTCTGGGGGTCGACTGATCGAACCTTCGATCGATCGACGATCTAGGGTCGATCGATCGATCGAGCAGGTCTGTGAAAATTCTGCAGAAATTGCAGTGACGGGGTTGCTTAAGTTTCTTCATCAAAACTCATATTTTCCAACTCTAATTGACCCAAAAAGTCTACTGCTAACATCCTAACATAATTCCAGGTATCTTTAACGATCAGCATGCGTATATACATCAATAAACATGGTTAAACAACCTAATATTTCATCTAATCATCAAGAACCCTACAGTTTTCTTAACCTTTGTTCTAATCAGTTTTATCCAGAAATTCCTTCTAATAAATCATCAAAATTTCGTGGGTTAAACATCTACTTCACATATTAATTTCCAGAATAAGGTTCATATGATTTCTACATGCAAATCTTTATCAAAATTGGGTTTTCCTCCATGGATTATACTCTTAATCGTTCCTACACTAACATGATTATTGCATCAACGAAAATACGCAAGTTAAACACTTGCCTGGGATTTCAGAGGTCTGGTTTCCTGCTGATATTGGTATGGCTGCGTTCTCCTCCTCGCGATCTACGCGTTGGTGGTGACGGTGGTGCAAAAGGTGGTGTTTTTGGCCTTGAATCACCTAGCAAGGTCTCTCCTCTCTTCTCCACTAGCCGTATTAGGGTTCTGAATGATCTAACCCTAAAAGGCTGACTTAAATGGCTGCTAAGGATGGCTGAAATTCGTGGGTTTAATTACCCTAATTTGTAAAATTACCAAAACGCCCTCCCGGGTCACTAATTAAGCCTAAAAACATCCCGAGACCCAAACTAAACCCCCGGGTACACTTTTCTAACTATCTCGACCCTTCCGGACGCGTTGGCGCACTCAAAACGACCATACGGACAACTCATAAAATATTTACTTTTATATCTCAATAATTAGTCCCGACACGACACGGGCGCGTCCCGACTAAAATTACCAAAATTGTCATTTTCATTCACTCGTTGTCATTTTTATTCACTCGTGACATTTACCATATATTACTATGCTCTTAAGTAATATTCAACAATTTCATATTATTACTAACTCGCGTCACGTTAATAATTATAACATAATTAATTTCCGGATTTTTTTTATTAAATAAATCCCCAATTTAATTATAGCATAAAAATATGGGGTATTACATACTTCCCCCCTAATAACGGAATTTCGTCCCGAAATTCAGAAAATAAGGCATACCTGGTAAAAACAACTCTGGATATCTCTCACGCATATCTGCCTCACGCTCCCAAGTGGATTCCTCCACATTATGATGTTCCCACTGGACCCGCACGAGTGGAACTATCTTCGACCTCAATCTCCTCTCACTGTAGTCTAGAATAGCCACCGGTCTCTCCTCGTAAGAGCTATCCGACTGCAAGTCAATCTCATCTATCGCAATGTGAGTATGGGCCATATCATCCCGAAGGTATCGTCTCAACGACGAGATGTGGAATACATCGTGGATGCGATGCAAATGTTCTGGCAAGCCCAACCTGTATGCTACTGGCCCAATTCTCTCGATGATGGGAAATGGTCCTACGTACCTCGGAGCCAACTTCCCCTTCTTCCCGAACCTCATCACTCCTTTCATAGGAGATACACGCAACAACACTTGATCTCCCACATTAAACTCCCGGAAGAACCGTTTTGCTTCGGCGTAGCTCTTCTGCCTGTCTTGGGCTACCCGAATACGACTCCTGATTATCTCAATCCTCGCGGAGGTCTCCTGGATCACTTCTGGTCCTAATAACTTATTGTCCCCCACCTCGAGCCAACAGGTTGGAGAACGACAAGGCCTGCCGTACAAAGCCTCAAATGGAGCCATGCCAATCGCAAACTGGTAGGAGTTATTATAAGCAAACTTTACCAGTGGAAGATGTGGCTCCCAACCTCCTCCGAAATCGAGGATACACATGCGTAGCATATCTTCCAACATCTGATTAGTACGCTCTGTCTGTCCATCT
Organism: Sambucus nigra; assembly: GCA_949130495.1. Lineage (NCBI taxonomy): Eukaryota > Viridiplantae > Streptophyta > Magnoliopsida > Dipsacales > Adoxaceae > Sambucus > Sambucus nigra. The sequence goes on from OX422218.1 coordinate 462,412,920, forward strand.
GTCTGTGGGTGATAAGCTGAACTCAGTCTCAACTCTGTACCCATAGCCTCCTGAAAACTTTCCCAGAAATGTGACACAAAAATCTTGTCTCTGTCTGACACAATATTCAGGGGCACCCCATGTAATCTGACAATCTCAGCGATGAACAACTGGGCATACTGACCCGTGGTATAATCTATCCTTACTGGCAGAAAATGAGCGACCTTGGTCAGACGGTCTACAATCACCTAGATAGAATCGTGGCCTCGCTGTGATGTAGGCAACCCTGTAATGAAATCCATGGAAATACTTTCCCACTTCCACGCAGGTACTTCCAACGGCTGAAGTAATCCCTACGGTTTCTGGTGGTCCACCTTCACCAGCTGGCAAGTAGAACATTTGGACACAAACTCAGCGATGTCCTTCTTCATCCCACTCCACCAGTACTGACGTCTCATGTCCTGGTACATCTTATCGCCTCCTGGATGTACAGCAAATCGGGACCCATGAGAATGAGTCATCACCTCATGACGTAGCTCTGCTCCTTCTGGAACCACTAATCTCCCATTAAACCGCAACCCTCCATCCGAACTAACAGAATAGGACTCAGCACCCTCGGCTAGAAGTTGTACAATCTGCTCCTGACAAAACGGGTCTGTGGTCTGTGCCTGTATCACCCTCGTAACAATCTCGGGTGTGACTGTCATCACGGATATGAAAGAACGTGCTACTGCGTCTTGGTGACCCAACTCCTTCCACTTTGCTTTCCAGATGTCCGCTACATCGTCAACCGGTCTACGGCTCAACGCATCAGCAACTACGTTGGCTTTCCCCGGATGATACTGTATATCGAACTGGTAATCTTTCACAAACTCTAACCATCTGCGCTGACGCATATTCAGCTCTCGCTGAGTGAACAGGTACTGCAGTGACTTATGGTCTGTAAACAAACGGAATTTCTCGCCCAATAAATAGTGCCTCCAAATTCTCAATGCAAAGACGACCGCAGCTAACTCCAGGTCGTGGGTGGGGTAATTCTTCTCATGCGGCTTAAGCTTGCGGGAAGCAAAAGCTATAGCCTTCTCTTCCTGCTGCAGTACTCCCCCAAGTCCTCGTAAGGACGCATCTGTGTAAACCAGGTACTCTACACCCGGCTTCGGTAAAGCAAGGACTGGTGCCGAAGTAAGCTTATCCTTCAGCTCGTCGAAAGCCAACTGACAAGCGTCATCCAAAACATATGGTACCCCCTTACGAGTCAGATTCGTCAATGAACCCGCTATTTTGGAGAACCCCCGAATGAACCTCCTGTAGTATCCGGCCAACCCCAAGAAACTACATACTTCAGTCGGTGTCGTGGGCTGCCCCCACTACCTCACCGCTGACACTTTGCTCGGGTCAACTGCTATCCCCTGCTCAGAAACAACATGGCCCAAGAATTGTACCTCTCGCAACCAGAATCCACACTTCTCGTACTTAGCATACAACTGATGTTCTCGTAGAGTCTGAAGAACCTGCCTCAAGTGTTCAGCATGCTCCTCCTCGGAGCGTGAATATATCAAGATATCATCTATGAAGACGATGACGAACTGATCCAAGAACTCTCTGAACACTCGGTTCATCAAGTCCATGAAAACGGCTGGGGCATTTGTGAGTCCAAACGGCATCACCCTGAACTCGTAAGACCCATATCTCGATAAGAAGGCAGTCTTTGAAACATCCTACTCTCTAATCCTTAACTGATGGTACCCCGACCTTAGATCTATCTTCGAAAAGAAAGTTGCTCCCCTCAACTGGTCGAATAGATCATCTATTCGAGGCAACGGATATTTATTCCGTATCGTGACCTTGTTCAGCTCCCGGTAGTCTACACACAATCTCAGTGAGCCATCTCTCTTCTTTACAAATAAGACTGGAGCGCCCCACGGTGAGGTACTCCTACGAATGAAGCCCTGACCTAATAGCTTCTCAATCTGATCTCGTAGCTCTCGCATCTCTGCCGGAGCCATACGGTACGGTGCGCGTGCTATAGGTCTCGTATCCGGCACTAAATCTATAACGAAGTCTATCTCACGACTGGGCGGTAGGCCTGGTATCTCCTGAAACACATCGGAATACTCCCTAACAACTGGGATCGAATCCAAAGGAATCACAACCTCCTTAGAGGTAT